>OY744608.1:15096139-15226139 GCA_963556255.1 Allolobophora icterica
TCCTCCACTTTGGCTTAAACTCCTGCCAGAATTACGACAATTTTCGGATTGATTCTCTGAACTCATTAAATCTTCACATCTTGCTATCTCTCTATACACTGCTGTTTTACAAATCCTATGATTCCTTCTCTTCCCTTACCTCCTGTGCCGTTTCAATTCTAAGCACGCATCAACCTTAGCCATCTGACTTGTCGGCCAGCCTGACCCCTTTGGATCATGACCTGGAACTGATTTTAACCCTTCCTGTCTATCGATTTGTTTTGACTTGGTGCCTATGAATATGCTGGTTCCTACGACTCCGCTTTTTTAGGACACTGTAGAAGTCTCGAGAATATACGATTATGATTCTGAACAGTGTTTATGTCAAAAACAAACGCTGACATATCTGTATTTACTTATCAAGATATCTTTTCAGCTAGTGCCATCTAGAAAACTTATCTATGATATGAGTACATTAACCGTACACTGTCAGTAGCTTGACCAGATGGCAAAAGAGAAGGCTGGTCGACTATCCTTAGATAACAGAGATAAGAAATTTAAATCACTAACACTTTATTATTTGATTTATTATGCATTTATTAAGCACGTCTAATGACCAAGCATCAGTTGATGGTGGCTGAGCATTTGTGAGTTAAAGACTTGCTCAAATTCCCTGTGAGTTAAAAACTTGCTCAAATTCCCTACACACTAGTACACAGTAGCCATCTCAGGCGAGGCTCAAAACCGTATTCCCTACATTGCAAAGTGAAGTCTCTGATCCATTGGCTACCATGTCCTACTTCATACTACATAGATGCATGGCTGCCTCTGGAAGTAGGGCTGCTCTTTTTACATTGTATTTGGAAAACTAAAATATATCTTTGATTGTATGGTTGTTGGTTGTGATGGTGATGAAGCAGGTGATTGTGACAATGAGATTATTGATTTATGATCTATCTTGAGTGTTTAGTTTGTCTGCTATTATTCTGTAGAAAGATGTTCATTGGAGGATTAAATTGGCAGACAACATTAGGTAAGAAAATTTCTTCTTTTTAATGCTTAGTAAAATCTGTAGAGCTGTGACATCTAAGTATACTCACAAATTGGAGCGAATCGACTAATGTGATCATTTCCAATCCTCACCGTTTTGTTTGTCCTGCTATCCATCTGTCCATAGTCCCACATTGTGTCGCTAATTATACGTACCAATGAACAGACAGTTTTATTGCACAGACAACAGTGAAATTAGACTGAATTTCACAGGTAATCAATTAGTTCTGGGTTTTAGAAATCTGTGAATAGCAGACCATGAATTAGCAAAATAAGTTGTAACAGAGTTTCATAACACGCTTAAGCTTGTGAATGGTGTGTCAAAACTTGGATGATATCCTGCCTGTACAGTTTGTAAATGCTTTGAGTTTGTCAAAAGGCATGAATCAACTAGTTGATCTACAGGATTTGAATTACAAGTGTCTGTGCTGCTTCTGCAATTTTATTGTGGTGCAATTAAATGGAAAGTGCTTTATTGTTACAAATAAACTAAATGGTTGAGGCAACTTATTAGGCAGCCAAGTATCAGTTGACAATCTGATAATGTATGTTTTTGAAATATTGTTTTGCTTAAGATGCATAGTGTCAGAGTCTGTTAGAAGATAGCACAGAGCAACTTTAATAACAAATTTCAATCCATACTGTTTCCCATTTCATCTGTAAATTAAATTTCTATGGTGTGGCAGCTCTGTGTTGTTGTGATGTAATGATCGTGAGTTTTGAATAATGAAAAGCATAAATTTAATCTGACCTGATTTTTTTTGTATTGCACACTATCTGCTATCAGTCTATAATAGCAAACCTGTCAGCTGGCTTATCCGCCATAGACTGCCTTCCTGTCTCAGAGGACTGACATCTGGGTATTGAATTGATTACGGCTTGGTTTTGGTGCACCATTGGTTGATGCCTTTTGCATTAGACACTAATGTTAATGAAGTTTCTAATTAATAATGCTAATAGTAAACTACTGGTGTATGCAGCAAATTATTAAGGCTTGAATCTTTATTGTGTAAACGAAGCAACAGTCATTATTAGTATGTTGAGTGCCACGGTGCTTGGCACAGTCATTTGGTGTGGTGATGGCCAGTACATGGTTACTGTTGACATGTCTTGTCCATTTTTGGTAGATTGATTGATCAGTTAATGAGTTTGCTCAGTCTTTTTTTGTATTTGGAGGTCTACCGTCTCTGAGTCTGCATTGGATTTTGTGTGTTTTGGGATGAATATCACTGAAGTCAGACCCGACTGCCTGGTTGAATTGGTCCATCTGTAACAAGTAGATTGAGTTACATTTGGACGTGGTCAAGCCAGAGACTTGCATATGCTGTCTGCTACCAGGAAATTTTGGATTTGGTGATGCAGTGGTGAGGCATAGTCTCGTGCATCGCAGAGAGGTTCTGAGACTGATTGGCGAGGGACTGGTAGAGTCTTGCATGAAGCTGCCTGCCTGAGGGATGTCTGGATGATGATCATCTTCTAACATCTGCCCATTTTTCATGGAGTGTCTTTCGACAAGCGTGACCAAGTGCTGCAAACGTTAATTCAGCTCTCATCATTCCTGACAGAAAAACATGGACCAGGAACTCAAGATATGGTCTCTCTGTCAACCCTGGATGGTGCATCATCCAGGTTGGGTCACCTGGACAGTACTTCATTGGTTGGGTCCTGCATGTGCATTAGAGAGCACACTGGTTGTGACTTTATCACATACTTAAGCATTATTTTGATTATATCTGAATGTGCTGCTACTAGTGAACTCGAATATCAATTACGCTAGCGATGAGTACCTACGAGAAGTACTTAAGAGTACTATAAGATTTTTAATTACGTACAGTCTTATGAACATCCATCCGGCGTAGATGACTACCAGTCGATATTCTAAAGGATTGCGAGTGTCCTCTGAATGACCGTCTGATGACCAGTCTGCCAATTCATTGCAATTGGTGTGCAATTTACTCTCTTTGCGTAGGTTGCTGGGCTTGTGCTGCAGGTGGTTGATCCAGCAGCAGGTGTCTTTTTTAAGGAAATCTATTCAGTGAAGCTAACAGGTGGCTGGTTGTCTTTGCAGATGGATTACAGTCGTATTTTGGAAGATTTGGTGAAATTTCTGAGTGCATGATTATGAGAGATCCTGTGACTAAAAGATCACGGTAAGTGAACTTGATCGTTGATGTCCTATTAGTCATACAGCATTTATACATAAACATGCATCCATACTACATACATACATACATCATGGATAGATACTGGCACATGCATACATAGTGGTACGAACATACATACATCCATACGTATAGACGGGTGCATACATACTTACATACTGGTACATACCAGTGGCAGATTTAAAAGTCTGCTGTCCCTTGGCCAAGGTTTTTTCCACCCCCTAATATTTATGTTCAAAGTTTTAACTATAAAAATATCATTATAACAATATTTATATATTGTCATCTGGTTTGCTGTTTTAAATTACATTTAATGTTCAATTTTTTATTTTGTAATCTTCAAGTTATGCTGCCCTCTGGAATGTCCTGCATGTAGGCCATTGCCTCGTATATGTTCCTGGGGTAAATCCATCACTGTTACATATAAACATACATAGACACACATACATATGTATACATGAATACATACTTATGCACTCACTTATGCATCCGTACATGCATGCATACATACATCTGCATGCTAACAGCTGCTTTTTAGGCTAATGGATAGGTATAAAAATTTTAGAAATTCTTCTCCTGCTACTATTTATTTAGATAAAGGCAGAAAAATCATTCAGAGGAACCAGTAGGCTATAGTCGATCAGAGGCATTTAGAAACGTAGATTCTGTGAGCGTTTGAAATTTGAGAAACCGTGTAGGTTTTTATTGTTATTTCTAAGAACATAACACCTGTTCCAGAGCCATCAACGCTTTGATTTTTTTCTGCCACTTCTGATGAGGTTGTTAACCCAAAGTTGGATTAGAAAGAGTAGAGTTTCGACTTGCCTAGGAGCCCATTATTAATTGGTTGTATCGTACTGTACCAGTTTCAGACAGGCTCAAAACACAGTAAATTAGAATAATTATTGCAGTCTTTGAATTTATACATTGAATGATATTTGAAGCCATATCAGACAGTTCAGTCATACGTAAAAAGAACTGTGCATTTCTGCAGAAAGTGAGCTTCATTTGTACCTTCCATCAACCATTAGTTAACACTTTAACGAGGAGTGTGTACTAAAAGTGACTCGGGAACCGATGCAGCTCGTCCTGAAAGTGTTAAAGCACTGACATATCTATTGTAGCCCACCATAGAAATAGCTTGCTTCAATTTGCAGCTCTCTTTCTGTGTCTCTCTTTCCTTGCATTTGTGACTATCTTCTGGCTTCCCGTTCGTGGACCCTCTTAGGCAGAGGTGGGCAAACTACGGCCCGCGGGCCGGATCCGGCCCGCCAACACTGTTTATCCGGCCCCACAATTCTTCAGAAATTAAAAAAAATCAGACCGCGAGACGTTTTGTTCGTTTAACTTACTCTAACTAACTATTCCTGTCTCGTCTTTAAAAATAACTATATGCATTAATTCTGCCGATCTGCCCCACTTCTCAGCAGAGGTTTTCGCACATGATCTGTATATGCAGAAGTGAAATCCGTTCAAGTAAAGCTAATGTTGTTTTCAAAGCAGATAAAAGAACAAACTATGGGAACTTTTCTACCCTGCAGTTGCAAACTGCAGGGTAGGAAAAATATAGCCTTCAGCTGTCAAGTTTGACAGAAGAGTTCTCCAGACGATTTGTGGATTTTAAATCAATTGACACTGAATTTGCTGTGCTTACTAATACTATACCATTTGACATTGACAATTAGCTCATAATTATATTATACGGAACTTCAGCTGGAGTTAACCGACCCACGTCAATTTTTAAGAACAGCTCAAAAGATCAGACCTGATAGCATTCTTTTCTTTGCACAGGATTAAAAAATTCTCAAATCTACAAACTTTTGCTTTAAAAGGTTTGTGTTATTCGCATCCACTTCTGTCAAGTTTGTCAACAAAGATTTTCAACTATGAAGATAAACAAATCCAAGTATAGGTCTCAGTTAAGTGATCTAAACTTGAACTCAAACTGTGAATATTGCAACCAGCGCAACCACTCCGGAGTATGGGAAACTTGTTAATTAAATGCATGCATGTTAAAAGTCGCATACATCTCATTAGTTGCAGCAAATCTGCCAAAGTGTATTTAATATATTATAAATAAGTAAACTTATCACGTTAGTCGTTATTACAAGTTAAAAATTTGTTATCCGGCCCTCCGAATTTTTTTGGCGTTTAATGTGGCCCCATGTACAAAAAGTTTGCCCACCTCTGCTCTTAGGCAACACCATGCTTTTCCATCGATGGCCCTGCAACCGAGAACGGGCTCCAACTGGTGCTTCACTGGGTCTCATACTGCCACATTATACTCATATCTTAAGACTGAACTTTTCAGCCGGGTTGGGTTGGGATTGCTTCAGACTCAGAGTAGGTAACTTTGAAGGTGCACTATATAAATTTTTATGAATCTTAGTGAGGCTATGCTTCACTCTGTGTTTATGTTTCTTCATTTTTCATGTTGCCAAGATTCAGAGTGCAGCTCTGACTGTGGTCAGAGGATGATGGGCCTTATCAAATTTCTTTTCAGTTTTTGTATTCTACTATGCAATCATTCTGCAAAGGCTGCAATGAAACCTGCAACATGAGCTTCTGCTTCTTTCTTTGCCTCTAATTTGCCAGCAGTTGGCAACCATTGTGATTTATTGTCAGGTTGGGAGTGCCTGCAAGGAGTTATATATAAACGAGTAACTTACAACCTACACATTACAAAATGCTGTGCTATTATAATTTCTGATCCTCTCAAAACTCAAAAGACGTGTTTACTATGTATTTGAAATTTCTTCTAAGCCACTTTTTGATAATACAAGAGATGAATTGTTCAGTGTGACACCGTATCGTGCTGATTTAGTTCAGTCTGTGCTGTCTTGTGGCCATTAACTGTGGTGTATGTTAGGAGGAAGTTTTTATTTAAAAGCAGATTTATGCTTTTTTAACCATCAGAGGTTATTAAGCCAAAAGTTCTTGATCCTTTGTGCTGTCTGATGTGATGTTTAGTACTATGGTTCATGTGGTATAGTTACTGTGGCCGAAGCGATGCGAACAGCTCTCCAGTGACCAAGCAACCTTTTCGTACATGCTTGATAATAAATTGTTAGCTTTGCATGATCCTTCGGGATTGAAAGGTTGATCATAAAATGTTGAATTGTCAGCTATACTTGACTCTCCAGCTTCATAAAAAGGCGATTTCATGACTACTAATGCTCATTATCATGTGTTGCCACCTATTGTCACTTTGTCTGTTTGTCTGCCTGTGTCTGTCTATGTCTCTATCTGTCTGTGTGTCTGTCTGTCTCTCTCTGTATATGTATGTACACTGTACAGTATCTATAGATACTTGTTATCTGTTGCTGATGCTTCCCATTTCAGAATTTGTCTATTCCTTTTTTGGTTTTTGTCCAGTCAGGTACTTTTCTTTTGTTATATTCTATGCTTGTCTTCATTTAGGTTATCTAATACCTGGATTTTTGTCTTAGCTTCACCTTCGTTCAAGAAATCTTTCACTTCATGTGTGTATGGTAATTTGTTTTATGAATGCACTTAAAGCTGCCTTCGTGATTGGTGTTCTCGCGTATAATTAAAGGTTGATGGATTGACACAGATTTGACAATGGCTAATTAATTGTTTTGATAATGCAAGAGGCCAGTCTAGTCTGCCCGTTTCAATGCTTGTCCTTAAAAGGATTAACAGTAAGTAAATAAATAAGTAGTCTTTGTAAGTGTTCACACTTCACAACGAGACTGGTAAAAATTCCTGTCTGTGATTCTGCTGTTGAGGGGGGTGCTTGATAGTGTAGTCGTTAGCATTCTGGACTGTCAATTGAGAGGTCGGGGTTCAAATCCCCACCAGGGCAGAAATTTGATTCGAGATTTCTGCTCCGTGTTTGCCTAGAGCTAGCAAACTCAGCTATGGTGAGTACTCTGACTGTAAGCTGTCCGTGGGAAGATGAGACAGTGAGGGAGAGAACTGGCCACCTGCCCTCATATGCCAAAGCTAAGAAAATGAAGTCGCTAACACTTCATACCCATGGCTGCCTCAGGGCTAGCTTAAGCGACTGCTATTCTCTTCTTCTTCTCTGCTGCTGTTGAACTGCTAGTAATGCAAACCTATTTCTGTTTCATTTACATCGTTACTGCTATATTTATTTTAATATCTTTAAATTGTTTCCTGTCTGCATGTTAACAGCCAGAATGTATCTTGATTCAGCAATGTTGTTTGCAACGTGTTTTTATGGAAGTTTTTATAAATGGAAGCTTCATCTGATGTCTGTCATCCCAGGATGAATGTCTCTGTGGAGAATTTATGGGCTTTTTAAAGGAATTTCTCAAAACGTCTTCAGCTTCAGTCATCTGTCACTATTTCTTATGCTTGGATGAAGAGAGATGGTTTTCGTAGCATCTAAGCTGCTGTCCCTGCTGGTGGCACACTTGCCCTCGGGGCCTGCAACCAGAACTGTTTAGAGACCAGAAGGCAGAGATAATGCCATTGCCAGATTCCGAATGTGGATAGGAGCGTTGCCTTTGAAAAGCTTCTTAATGGCACTGCTTCTGTTCAAAAGCTGAATAACCTTCTTTCGTCCACATGGCCGAGCTCTTCAGTTGCAGTCGCACTTCTATTTTCTGCCTCCGTAGTCCATTTTTTTCAGATGCATGGCGTGTGTAAGAACTCCCATTACATTTACGCACCATTGCCTTTGACTTTTTATAGAATACATTTGCATTTAATGTCTTCAAATGCATTTGTTTAGATCCGTCAGATAGCCCGTAGGTGCAGCACTTTTGTGAGTTACCTAATATGAGCTATATTAAGTAACCTAATACATCCACGTATACATACATACATTCATACATACATACATACATACATACATACATACATACATAGATTCATACATACATACATACATACATACATACATACATACATACATACATACATACATACATACATACAACTGTTATTTCTTTTTTCTTACCAACTCGTTCAGTTCTCAGTTGTTGGTTTGTTAATTCAGTACAAAAGAAACTCATTGTAATGAATTCAATGGGGGACATATCAAGAACCACATCGTAACGAGATCATGTTGTGATGAAGCA
Source organism: Allolobophora icterica (assembly GCA_963556255.1). Lineage (NCBI taxonomy): Eukaryota > Metazoa > Annelida > Clitellata > Crassiclitellata > Lumbricidae > Allolobophora > Allolobophora icterica. The sequence goes on from OY744608.1 coordinate 15,104,400, forward strand.
TTTTATAAGGATTCTGTGGTGTAATTTATTGCCGTATCGAATCATACATTGTTTTCGATCCAGCCACTTAATACATGTACATGTATGGCATCTGTAACCATCCATGCATACAAACAAGTATTTCCAGGTGCATTGTTTTCAATATCACCGGCTAGTTTTCAAAAGAGAAGTTGCCGAGACATTTAAGTCCATTTTGACTGCAAAATTCTTGTTTTGAGCTGGAGATGTTTACGCTTGTAGTCAGCTTATGCCTGCATGAAATTACAATTCGTTCCTTTGTGCTGTTGAGATCTGCAATGACGTCGGTGGCGATATGCCTCTGCATTCATCAGGCAGTAATCCATGCACAAATACTTTGTGGCGCAGTGTTGTTTTGCAATTATTCCCGAAAGATAGGCTGTGTTTAATTGTTTCCGTCGGCTGCACGAAACTGATTATATGCAGACGAGTTCGCAGCGTCTGCATACAGACAGGCAGACGATAGGTGCATCTGTTTGCCTTCTTAGGTTGCATCGTCTGTGTCTCTACTTCGAATACTAACCAAATAAACCCAGTATGCTTTTGAGTGGCCCTCTGCTCCTGGGGTACTTGCAAAGTATCATCATAGTGTATTTACTTGGTGCATACATAATGCGATGCAGAGATAGGGGACATGATAGCTGATTGGTCGACTTGCTCGACTTGCTCGACTGGAGTTCGTGAGTTTGATCTTTCCCGAGATAGTTACCATGTAGGGATCTTGAGCTAGGTCGTTATGGTGTAGAATTGCTCAGCACCTTTGATTGATGCTTGGTAATTGCATTGTAGTAATAATTAAGTGCCATAATAGTAATAATAAATAGTAATAATAATTTATTATGGCTGAGGGCAAAGAAAACTCAAATGATGGAACAGCACACCCGATGCAAACAGTTTTATGATAACAATGCCTAGAACATATACTGCAAAAATGTTCAGAAAATAATGCCTGTAAAGTTAGATTTTAAATTGAGTTCAATTACTCAGGTACTTAAACCTTATACTTTGGTACTGAAAGTTTATACTTTGTTACTGAAACTTTATACTTTAGTTATGAAACTTTATACTTTGGTACTGAAACCTTATACTTTGGTACTGAAACTACAATCTTTGGTTCTGACAATGTGCTATGTATTAACTGGTATTGGTACTGTTTACATGTACTTTTTACTGGTACGAACAACTTGAGTTGGGAACGGACCTGTTTGTTTTGGTACATGTACTGGTTAAAGACAATCTAATATTTGGAAGTTAGTGCTATGATACTGGTGTTAGAGCAGTGGCACATTAGTAGCAGTAGCACCATTGTTGGGGTTAATTGACTATTAGCTCTAAGCAAAATGGTTCTGGCTCGTTTGCTATTTTTGAGCCACCTATGATATGGCGTATCTACAGCGAACAATGCTCAGGCTTTTCTTGTGGTGTGTGTGTTTATGTGTGTGTGTCATGCTGTTGAATGCACACATAAGGTGCAACCCTGTACAGAAACTCACCTTTCTGTTTGTGTAGATAGGCATTCCTATTATCACTGCTAAGCTGACCTTGTTTGCCTGGGCTTTTGTTATGTAAAGTTCTGAGAAGCATGTCGTAATGCTGAAGGGGATATGAACGAAATTTTTACATTTCAATGCTCATCATTGTCTCTGATCATTTTATCTTAAGCTTATTTATTAAGTTTTGTTGATATAAATTATAATTGTGAAATTGGTTCATAATTTCTCTGAAATTTTGGTTGGGAGCTTTGCAAGATGACAGAAACTACATTTCCAAAGTACTATTCAGACATTCATCGAGGCCTCTTACTGTCTAACTTGATGGATTAACATTCTTTCTTTTTTTCCTTTTTTTATATCTTCTTTTTCTTTTTTTGTCTTTGTTTGTAACTGTTTGTCAGCGAGAGTTCAATTAAACGAGTATACATAATAATAATCTTTTTCTTTATTGATTCAAACCAACAAACACAGTAAGATTACATTGAGACATGACATTTCAATTATCAGTGTCTAGTAACTAAGCACACGTTATAGCAGCCATGCAAGGCAACCGCCCGAGGGGGTTTGCGGGAATCAAATGGCGTACTGCTGCTCTCCTGGCCATGGGTGTTACCATTACTCTATCTCCCCTCCACATATATATACCTTTCAACACTCCACTTTGAGTTGCCATGTGAAATTCCAGTTGTTAAGCTGTTTCCATCTGAAATTACAGTTTTCAAGCTGTTGCCGTTTGAAATTACATTTTTAAGGTGTTTTCTTGCGAAATTACAGTTTTCAAGCTGTTTTTATGTGAAATTGGAATTGTCAAGCTGTCACCTTGTGAATTCACAGTCGTCAAGCTGTTGTCATGAAATTACAGTTGTCAAGCTGTTTTCATATAAAATTGCTGTTTTCAAGCTGTTTTCTTGTAAAATTACAGTTGTCAAGCTGTTTTCATGCGAAATTACAGTTGTCAAGCTGTTTTCATGCGAAATTACTGTTGTCAAGCTGTTTTCATGCGAAATTACTGTTGTCAGGCTGTTTTCATGTGAAATTACTGTTGTCAAGCTATTTTCATGTAAAATTACTGTTGTCAAGCTGTTTTCATGTAAAATAACTGTTGTCAAGCTGTTTTCATGTAAAATAACTGTTGTCCAGCCTTGTAGCTAACAAAGAGATGTTGCCCAGTTGTTCGTTTTCTGTATGTTTTGCTTCAGTCGATGTTACAGACAATTTCATGACTTTTTCTGTTGATAGGAGTGCATCTTGTATGTATAACTGCTGGTACTAAGCCAACCACATTGTTTTGTTCTCAGTTTCGCTTGATCAGCACTCGTTTCAAGTGAAAACGTCTTTGCGCTGTGGTTTTAATTATATGCTTTGCTTTAAAAATATTGTTCTTTATTGGCTTTAAAAATCTTTAATACTTTAAAATGTCTTTAATGCTTCTGTGCTAAATCTTTAATTGATGTTACCATCTGTGCAGTCAATGTAACAAAGGCTGATTGAGCGAGTCCTTCACTTGCTGTTGCTCTGTAGTCTGTACCACTGATGTTCTGTCATATGGTCGTGTGCACTTGTGAATGTTGGAAGGACAGTAATATTTATCAAATGCAATTGTGTGTTTAGGACTTTTATCGTCCTCAACATCGTCCTTTTAGTGCTTTGATTTGGCTTGACCTTTGGTTGAACAGTGGGCCTCCATTAATTATGCTTTCTGGTCTTTTTATCGTGTACTTTGTCATGACAGTGATCTCTGTGATTTTGGAACTGAGTGTGTGTTGTTCGTTCCTTCTAGCTGTTATTCCTTTCTGCTATTACTTCAAAGATCTATGTTATTCGCTGTAGTTTAAAAAATTCTTTTTGGGTGTTATTCCATGTAAATTCTTGTGCTTTATTATAACTGCTACCACTATTTGTCATTGCTACCATTTTGTGTCATAGCTACCATTTTGTGTTATTGCTACCATTTTGTGTTATTGCTACCATTTTGTGTTATTGCTATCATTGTGGCCTATTGCAATGCTCACCGTATAATAAAGAGAATATGGGTTTGAGCCTCTCCTGAGCTGGTTACTGTTTAGGGAACTTGAGTAAGTCTTTCACTCACAATTGCTCAGCACCATCAATTGATGATTGGTCAATAGATAGTGGCATAGACGTTATTTGTGAGGGGTACGAGGGGTACCTGTACCCCCCACTTTTGAACTGGGGGTTACCGTACCCCCCACTTTTTGAACAGTGCCAATCAGTATTTTATTGTTGTGCCTTCCCAGAGATCGCAGTCCCCACCTTGCTTCATGTATGTAAGAAATTGGTACCCCCCACTTTTTAGACCAAAGTTACACCTCTGGATAGTGCTTTATAAATGTATTTAATAATAATTTTTTATATCTTTTTTTTTATTCTTCTGCTTTCTTATTACTTTCACTGTTTTATTCTTGTGGTCAATTATGCATTAGGATGTGTTTATACCATATAAAAGCTCCTTAATAATAATAAGGATGTGATAATTCTCAGCTATGTTATGCTATCTGTTCTTTTGCTTTTCATGCTCTAAAACTATTCTTTTGATGCAGAAGTCAGTAAGAAACAGACAGACATTGATTTCTCAATCTGTCACGAAGACATTTTGCTTTATTTCGTTCCAGTGTTCTCTGATTGCGTGATAAGAGAAAGTATTAGTGTTCATTGTGTACTGAATAACCTAGGCTAACCCATCACTGCTGCGGATGCTGGCTTCGATCGGGATTATGCTGCCATCCAAGGATGCTGATGCCTGTGTATTTGATATGATCTTTGGATGCTGACACTGGCTTGGGTCTTTGGATGCCGATTAGGGTTTGGATCTCTTAAGATGCTGACAGTGGGCTTCGTTTATGAATCCTGATCTGACGCTGGCTTGGATCTTTGGCTGGTGATGCTACAGCGCAGATCGGTTGATGCCGATTCTGGCTCCTGTCTGGATGCTGCTGCTGTTAATATCTCCGATCTTTGGATGTTGATGCTGCCTTGGATCTTAGGATGCTGAGGCTGTGGTCTGTGCTCAGCGCCAGCACTGAGCTTTCTTGCGCTCAGCTGGCTACATTACTGGTGCTGCAAGTCTTTTTTTTCTTTCATTGGTCTTGTGTCATCCGGTTCAGTTCAGTTGTATGGGAGAAATGTGCCATCCAGCTGTTTCCGACCGTCTGGGTCTGTCTGCCTTCTGCTCTGTTTGTCTTATTCTCTGTCTTTGTTCGTCTCTTTCAGTGTAGTATGTTGTATTTCTTTGTGCCATTTTGTTTCTTTTTTGTTCATTCCTTCATATCTATCTCCAAGTGTATGTTTTTGTCTGTCTATGTTGTACTGACTTCTTCTGCAGGATCTCGTCTGCAACAGTGTGTCAGCAAATATCTGTCTGTCTGGCTATGTGTCTGTGTGTCTGTCTGTTCGTCTGTCTGTCTGTTTATGTGTCTGTCTGGCTATGTGTCTGTCTGTGTGTCTGTCTGTGTGTCTGTCTGTCTGTCTGTCTGTCTGTCTGTCTGTCTGTCTGTTTGTCTGTCTGTCTGTCTTATGGGGCTGTCTTTCATTCTGTCATTCAGCCTGTCTGTCAGTTGGCTTATATTGGTGCTTCCTCGGCCGTCTTCCATCCTCACCTCTCGAGTATTTCTTTGCCTGGCTGTCTGTCAGAGGCCTTTTGTTTTTGATCTGCATTCCCAGAAGTATCCTATTTCCCCTTCTCCCTCCATCGCTCGTCTGGAGAGAACTTGGAGTTTCTGCCATTGCTGTGCGTTGTTCTGAGGAGGCAGAGGATCGTAGAGAGTGCGGTCTTCTGCTTTCCGGAATAAATCCACTCCTTCTGCCTCGGCAGACGAAGGCGTCGGCGTTCAGCAGGGTTCGTCGTCGTGGCCTGGGAAGGGTCTGGTCAGAATTACGTACCCTGTGGACGTGTAATCGAGTGCCGCGTGTCCTAAAGTTGCGTTCGGTTATGTGATGATCCGGGACGAATATTTACAGAGGCGTGGCTGTTGTTCTGAATAACTTTTAGAATTTAGTCATCTAACTGTTCGCTTGATCTGCAGTCTTGTTATTGTGGAAAGTTTTACTGATCGGCTCATGAGCAACAAGGCATTGTTTGAGGTTCCAAGGTTTGTTAGTAGGCGGCTACTTGGTCACCGTTTTCTGGTTAAGTTTGGTATTGTTGGCATCGCGGAGATAAGAGATGTCTGTCTGGTTGCTTTGTTGAGTTTGCGATAAATCAGGTTGTAGTGAGTGAACTGTTGTGGAAACAAGATGGAGGGATTTGGAGATGTTTAAATGATGTCTTGTTTTTTTTTATGTGAGCAGCAGCTGAGTAGTTCATTATTTGCTCACTGACTTGGATTTTTATTCATTACAGAGGATTTGGCTTTGTTACGTTTTCCAATCCGAGCAGTGTTGACAAAGTCTTGGCCGTTAAAGTTCACCAGTTGGATGACAAAGTGGTAAGGCTAATTTAATTGTCAATTCCATTTACCTGTTCCTCTCAGAAATTTTTTATGATTGTGGTAGAATCGAAAAAAGCAAAATCCTAGAATTGTTCCTATGATTTATGGAATTTATTGTTAAAATTAATCCAAGCTAGAAGAATTTTGTTTTTAATAATACAGATTTGATTGTATTTAATCTATAATTAATGTTTGAAATGGCCCTCTTTGGTCTTGAGACGGACATGTCACAGTAAACTTATAAATGTTTTCCCCTCGTTATAAGTGCCATTTTTCAACCTTGCATTTATTTACTATGACATCACTGTGTTGTTTTTTCAACAGAGACTGTATATTAATTAAAGTTAATTGCCGTTCTGTTAGGGTTCCTAAAATGTGCCCTATTAAAATCGAGGTATATATACAGTGGGTTATTTTTATCCTTTCTCTGAGTGAACGTCTTTAGGTGTTTATTCTGTGCAAATAATTACATAGATTTGTGTAGTGCAGATTCGTGAAAGTGTTTGTGCTGTGCATGACTCGCGGTGACTTTTAGAAATAGTGCATGGGAACAGGCAACAGCACTTTGTCCTGGATGTGCCAATAAACATTAATTTGTTAATGAGGAACACCCCCATAAACATTTGCTCTACTTCTTAAGTCTAAGCTTATTGTGATTGAAAAATAGATTGACAGAACTATGGAAGAGGAAAGGCGGCTTCTCCAGGTGTTTGCAATTTGTTGGAGGTGTTGATGAAATATTAATATTTGCGTGGTCACGATGACGAATGCCAAATGTAAGGACATGCAAGCCGATGACCAAGGACAAAAACCCTCACATGGATAAAGGATGTGTGTGTGTGTGTGTGTGTGTGTGTGTGTGTGTGTGTGTGTGTGTGTGTGTGTGTGTGTGTGTGTGTGTGTGTGTGTGTGTGTGTGTGTGTGTGTGTGTGTGTGTGTGTGTGTGTGTGTGTGTGTGTGTGTGTGTGTGTGTGTGTGTGTGTGTGTGTGTGTGTGTGTGTGTGTGTGTGTGTGTGTGTGTGTGTGTGTGTGTGTGTGTGTGTGTGTGTGTGTGTGTGTGTGTGTGTGTGTGTGTGTGTGTGTGTGTGTGTGTGTGTGTGTGTGTGTGTGTGTGTGTGTGTGTGTGTGTGTGTGTGTGTGTGTGTGTGTGTGTGTGTGTGTGTGTGTGTGTGTGTGTGTGTGTGTGTGTGTGTGTGTGTGTGTGTGTGTGTGTGTGTGTGTGTGTGTGTGTGTGTGTGTGTGTGTGTGTGTGTGTGTGTGTGTGTGTGTGTGTGTGTGTGTGTGTGTGTGTGTGTGTGTGTGTGTGTGTGTGTGTGTGTGTGTGTATGTAAAGATGTTCACTCTGAGAAGGGATAAAACTGACACCTTGTATCAGGATGCTTAATATAACGCATTTTAGAAGAAGGGAAGATCTAGCCCTGCGGCAGTCATGCATGGTATAAAGTGTTAGCGACTTCAATTTCTTAGCCTCAGTGTATGAGGACGGGTGACAGAGGTATGGGTGTGCAGACAGCTCGTTACTGCACTGTCTCACAACCTTTCTGTGGCAGACCCATTATACTAACCGAATACATCACTGTGACAAGTGTTTAAGAGCTTTCCACTTGTTTTCTTGTTTGATCGAAGGTTACTTTTGTAAATGTTTTAGATCGACCCAAAGGTCGCTGTTCCTAAACGAACCAGCACTGTTCTTCAGCCGAAGGTAGGGTCTTAATTTATGCATTGCTTACAAAATGAAATTGAAGCCTTCTGAGCTAAATTTAGTATATTGCCTACAAGTCAGAGGAATTGTGAGATATGCAAGAATGTCCTAAAATTTAACGCTGCCAAGAGAAGCAAGGACAGCTTAGTGAAGAGTTTGACAGCTTAGTGAAGAGTTTGCTTGTAACAAAGGTGAACTCTAAAGTGGCCATAAATTTTCATGTATATATTATGTATGTATGGCCATTTATAGAACTCCTTACAAAAACCTCAGGAAAGCGCTAATGTATATATATTATACACACACATTATATATACGTAAATATGTATATATGTTTACATATATATATGAGAAATTTATGTGTATATGTATTGTATATATTTACATAAATATATGCATATTTATGTTCAATCAATTCAATTATAGTTAAACATGACGGACAGACTGAGATTACTGGCTCTCAGATTTATGTCTGCTTTAGAGTTCACCTTTGTTATAAAGCAATCTCTTCAACATATATACATATATATATATATGTATATTTATACACAGAGATATGTATATATACATTCATTCGTGTGTGTGTGTGTATTGAGCATCCACATCACAGAAGACTGTCCAACGAGCTTTGCATGCAAGTGTACAGCACTCTGTTCTTGTTCATTAGTTAATTGTTTGATCCTCATTGCATCATTGTTTCTTGTTCGATCATTGCTTCGTTTGTTCATAGGTTATTGGATGATCATTGGGTCACTTGTTTATTTATTCATTATCGAGCGTAAGCTACTGATCGTAAGCTACTGATCGTAAGCTACTGATCGTAAGCTACTGATCGTAAGCTACTGAGCGTAAGCTACTGATCGTAAGCTACTGAGGGTAAGCTACTGAGTGTAAGCTACTGAGCGTAAGCTACTGAGGGTAAGCTACTGATCGTAAGCTACTGATCGTAAGCTACTGATCGTAAGCTACTGATTGTAAGCCACTGATCGTAAGCTACTAAGGGTAAGCTACTGAGTGTAAGCTACTGAGAGTAAGTTTGCTGAGGGTAAGCTACTGAGGATAAGCCTACTGAGGGTAAGCCTACTGAGGGTAAGCTGCCTAGGGTAAGCTACTGAGGATAAGCCTACTGAGGGTAAGCCTACTGAGGGTAAGCTGCCTAGGGTAAGCTACTGAGGATAAGCCTACTGAGGGTAAGCCTACTGAGGGTAAGCCTACTGAGGGTAAGCCTGCTGAGGGTAAGCTGCCTAGGGTAAGCTACTGAGAGTAAGCTACTGAGGGTGAGCTACTGAGGGTAAGCTACTGAGAGTAAGCTACTAAGGGTAAGCTACTAAGGGTAAGCTACTGAGGGTAAGCTACTGAGGGTAAGCTACTGAGCGTAAGCTACTAAGGGTAAGCCTACTGAGAGTAAGCTACTGAGCGTAAACTACTAAGGGTAAGCTACTGAGGGTAAGCTACTGAGAGTAAGCTACTGAGAGTAAGCTACTAAGGGTAAGCTACTGAGCGTAAGCTACTAAGGGTAAGCTACTGAGGGTAAGCTACTGAGGGTAAGCTACTGAGAGTAAGCTTGCTGAGGATAAGCTACTGAGGGTAAGCCTACTGAGGGTAAGCCTACTGAGGGTAAGCCTACTGAGGGTAAGCTGCCTAGGGTAAGCTGCCTAGGGTAAGCTACTGAGCTACTGAGGTAAGCAAGCTGCAACGGAATGACATCAGAGTATTGATACAACACAAAAGTTGGCAATGAATTCCAGATTTTCAGACCAGCCACCGAGAGTCCTTGAGAGCGTAACACTGTTTTGGAGTGAGGCTGAGCAAGAGTTACGGTTTTATCCCTTGATCGAGGGCAGTTTTTGCTGGCATGAGGGTGAGCAAGGAATGGAGGAGGGTTGGCTGATTGAATGCAGTGTTTTGTGATATATAGGAATTTTTCGTGCCATGTGGTCCGCCTGTTCAATTGGTCTTAATTTCGGGAGATTGCGTGTGCCCACTTGTATATGTACACAGCTGTGTGTGTATGTGTGAGCATGTTTGGGTGTTGTGTGTGTGTCTCTGTGTCTTTGTGCATGTGTATGCATCTGTGTATGTATGTCTCTGTGTTTATCCGGAGGCCAAGGCTTGGCAATCAGCCACATTTGTGCTCGTGACAGAAGGGTTACGTGACCGCTTTTCAGTCAGCCCCAGAGTGATGTTATCTGTTGTCACCTCGGTTCACTGTTATTTCTTCAACTTTAAAGTAGTTTGCCTTTATTTCTTCTGCTGTGCGCTCTTTAAAAGTTTGAGGGGAAATGAATCCTGTCTTAACCAGTCGGCAGAAGGCACATAACAACTAAAATGATTTTTGCTATAGGCAGTATAACTAGAGAAAGGGGTTTAGAAAGAAACGTGCAAAGCGCAGAATTGCCCTAAAACCCCGAAACTATTATTTTAAATATTTAGTTTTTGCATTTAGTTTTGTGCTATTTCATGATTACTGTCGGATGTCAAGGCGTTTTGGCGGATGCGACGATGAGCGCTTGGGCTGTGCACCAGCCTCCGTATCCAGTCATCGTGTGTGTGCCCTCGGGGGACCAGGCATGGCACACTGTCATGATGTAATTCCTGATAAATCAGAATTTGGGAATTTTCTGAGCGCTGGTCTCTCGACGGGAAGGGGCTGGGGGATTCTGGGGGAAAATGGGTGGGCTGCGGAGCAGGAGGAGAGGAGGGCATTAGGCGGTGGGCTGGCGTGCGTAGATAAATCGTCGCTGCATCTTGTTTGACGGTGATCAATGAATCGGTGATGAGGAGGCTGAATCGGAGTGACTGATGAGACAGACACGAAGACTATTCCGATGAAATTTTACTGCGTTTGAGTCTGGCCCATAAATCACCAGTGGCTCTGCTCTGGCTGTCTCTGCCCGATGAGGATTGAGGATGGAGAGGATGAGGATGAGGATGGAGAGGATGAGGATGGAGGGGATTGAGGATGGGTGGATGAGGATGGAGAGGATTGAGGATGGGTGGATGAGGATGGAGAGGATGGGTGGATGAGGATGGAGAGGATGGGTGGATGAGGATGGAGAGGATTGAGGATGGAGAAGATGAGGATGGAGAGGATGAGGATGGAGAGGATGAGGATGGAGAGGATGAGGATGGAGAAGATGAGGATGGAGACGGTGAGGATGAGGATGGAGATGATGGAGAGGATGAGGATGGAAAAGTGAGGATGAGGATGGAGAAGATGAGGATGGAGAGGATGAGGATAGAAACAGTATAAGGATGAGGATGGAGAAGATGAGGATGGAAACAGTGAGGCTGAGGATGGAGAAGATGAGGACGGAGAGGACGAGGATGGAGAAGATGAAGATCGAGAGGATGAAGATGGAGAGGATGAGGATGGAATGACAAAAATGGAGAGGATGAGGATGGAGAGGATGAGGATGGCGAGGATGAAGATGGAGAGGATGAGGATGGAGAGGATGAAGATGGAGTAAATGAGGATGGAGAGGGTGAGACAAGAAATGAAAGGAGGCATCTATCTTCGTAACAGTGTGATTGATAAAGGTCTTAATATGCCATCGTTATCAACTGTGCCAGATGTAGGGAAGTTAGCAATGTCAATTACTCAGCGGTGTTGCACGTTTCCTTTGATGGCGTTATTACATTGTGGTTTGGAGCTCGTACGGTGGTTACCTGATGTAAAGGATGGGATGATGGTTGTTGCTGATGGTGGTGTTCTCATTTGTCTTCCACGTTTCTTTGCAGTGTACGATGTATGAGGAGGCTTATCAGTGATCTAGAAATCAGTAACTAGCTGAGAAGATGTGGGTGGGGTACATGGAACAGCAGGGGATGGTGTGAGTGATGAATGGGATGCTTTGGAACACTTATTTTTGCATTTGAGTGATCAATAGCGGGCTGAGTAGCTTATGAGATGCAGAGCGTGGTGACTCACAGACATAGTGGGCAGGATCAATCGAGATGGGTTGGGACAGAATAAAATGGATGGGGATGGGATGGGATGTGACAGTAGAGTGGGATGGGGTGATGTGGAATGGGAAAGATTTGATGGCAAATAATGGAATGAGGTTAGACAGGATAAGAGATGAGTTGGGACAAAATAAAATGGATGGGGATGGGATGTGAGAGTAGAGTGGGATGGGGTGATGTGGAATGGGAAAGATTTGATGTCAAATAATGGAATGGGGTTAGACAGGATAAGAGATGAGATAGGACAAAAGTTGTTGGAATGGGATGGGAGGATGGTTAATTTGCATGGTACAGATTTATTTATTTTTTGGTTCTTGCCAAAATAGACAAAATGAGATGATTCCAAGGTTCTTGTGGTTCGTTCATTTTTATACCAACTGGATCATGGGATTTTGATTGGCTTTATGAATTTATTGGAGGGAATTGATTACTTACTATGATCATCAGATGCGGAGCCTGATGAACGAATGATGTTGCGCTGAAAGATTTGAAGATTGAACCAAGAAGATGGACGTCCTGTAGAAGCAAATTACTGTGCCAAGATGGCCACCTAAGCTACTTACCAAGGGCACACGCAGCGATGATGCAACTCCACTGATGATGATGATACCACTTTACGAAGGAAGTTTTCTAATGTAGTTGTAGGAAAGACGGAGGATAGGTCCTTCAGCAGAGAGTACTTGTGGTGATGTCTGACCGCAGGTGATGGTAGGTGCTTGGCTGTGTACGCCATGTCGAGTTAACTGTGCTATATTATAGGACTTCAGAAATAGCTACGGCTGAACCAACGGCTGCTGCTGGCTAATATAACCTGCACCTAGTGACTCCCTCTGCACCAAATGTTGTGGATGAAACACCAGCAGAGCAGCTTATTACATGGATTCCTGGCACAGTCATGCGCATAGTTCGAGAATTCGTGACTTTCTGTTTTAAAATTCGTAAAAATTCGCGAATTTTTGGTCTATTTTAAAATTCGTAAAAATTCGTTAAAATTCGTTGGGCCATTGTTGGGCCTTTTAACATTGACAGTGGCGTTTTGCAGAAACAGCGTAAGCAACAACAAAAAATGTGATGACGTCATGATTGGTTGTGTAAGCTTCTGCTTAGAATTTAATGTAAAATTCAATATAAAAGTTTATTACGTAATTTAGTTAAAATCTAATTTCTTAAAGATGAAAGAACATGTACCAGAGTGGAAGTAGCCTATGTAGTATTTTGGAGGAGAAGGAAAGGGTAATCCAAAAATACAGTGTTGTTTTTGTGACAAGGAATTTCTTGGTTGTTCTGCCCGAATTCGGGAGCATTTGCATGGCAAAATACATAAACCAGAGTCGAGTGAGAGCAGTGGGCTGTTCGGCCTGTTCCTAACTCAGAATCAGAGGACGACGAAGTAGAAGATACAGCTCGGTGAACGTTTAAACCATGTTTGATTGTAAGCTGTGTTAGTGACTGACTGGTCACACTGGAGCTGGGCACTGGTGGTTTTTCGTTCTGCTGACTGACACTCACAGTCACACACGCCAACTATGATATAAATCGAAGTTCAAGACTCCAAGTAAAACAGGGCCTACTATTGTGTTGCTAGTCGGCTTTCTTTTACGGCTGATTGATTGATTGCCTATGACATTGGCATTTTACTTGCTTAAAAAGTTGAATAGTAAACAAATAATAAAATTTGTTGCCATTGCAAAGAATTCTATTATTTTATTATTTCACGAATTTTAACGAATTTTAAAACTGCAGTTTTAAAATTCGTTAAAATTCGTGAATTTTAAAAATTCTTAAAATTCGTAAAATGCGAATTCTCGAACTATGGTCATGCGTGACGTTTTATTAAAAGGCGCTATACAAATGTTCTATGGGTTACATTTACAGTTACATTTGATGTTATTATTGTTGTAAATGCATTTGATGTCTGGACTGAAATTGAGCCACAGTGTCTGGGTGATTGAGATCTCGGGTTGATTCGGTCAGAGTTCAAGAGGGAAATCCATGGAGATAGGGAGGGATCAGACATGGAACATTGGATCTAGGGGATAAGATATGCAGCTAAGCAAACACCCGGTGGATGAAATTTCCCAAGTCGTGTCGACTCCGTGTGCCTATGAAGGAAGCGGAATGGGTGAGAGGTAACTGGAGAATCTCGTGGATTACTGGTCAGCGTTATGGGTCAACACAGAAGAAGGGAGGAGTAACCCTGGTGAAGATGCACTATGTATAGTTCCTGTTTAACGACGCTGTGTCATAACAAAGATGATTAGCATTACTCTCCTCCTTTATCCTGGCTTGGGACTAGCACCACCGGAGAGCGGCAGTGGCAGAGTTTTTTTTTATTGAGAGTGCCAAATTTTCTTTGTAATTATACCTAGCTTAAGGCATATTCTGAAAGCTTTGTGATGATTTGAGGACTACCCTGCTTTATTTTGTGCTCAGCTGCTTTAACTTGGAATATTCTGTGATCGTTTTGTCCAAAGAGATTTAAACTGTGAAATTTCATTGAGTTAGACATTGATTTACCAGCGAGGAGATGGTTGTTCTGATCAAATGGCTTGAAGCCAGGGCATGAGTTAAGGAAAACCGGAATGTCCTATCTTTATCACCAGTGGTACAGTGGTTGCTTTTGCGTGCTCAGTGCAGTTTTACATCAACGATTGTCTGGAGCATAATGGTTACCGTCCCTGACAGGTTGCTGCAAAAGGGCGTCAGATATTTGTTCTGTTGTGCATTTTATAGGGACCAGGATAGAAAATGGAGCAATGCATCTGACCTCAGTGTTATTGCAGACGGAGGATATTGATTGTGCTGTGCTTTAGCTATGCACAGTATGTTATTGTACTGAATATTGTTGTAGTAGGGCTGTATGTTGGTGTGTATGAAATGGAGGCTGATTGTTGTTGGAACAATGTGCCTTTCTACACAGTGTGCACTGCCAGGTCAGAGCCTCCTTTTGAGACGACGGCAGTCAGTGGGACCTTGAGAAAGAAGTCCTTAATGCACGGTTGCTTAACGATATCGGTTGATGCGTTGTTGGTCGGTCAATAATGGCTGTGTGTGTGTGTTAGTATGATAAAGTACACCGTGCGTCCGTAAAATGTATTGATGCGCTGCGGCTGTTAGCGTTCTGATTGCTGTCCTGCTGTGAGCCCAATTTGTGTGGGTAATGTGGAGATGCTCGTGAGAGGAGGAGACTAAGAATGATGTGGATGAGAATGGTAGAAAAGGAAAATGTAAGGAATGCTGGTTTGAACTGAAAACTGCACAGAATCAGACCAGAGCAAGGAAGATGTGGCATCACTTTGTGTAATTTGCTAAACTCATCAATTGGTTGTACCCCTCGAGAGACAGAGACAGAGAGATGGACAGACAGACAAACAGAAAGACAGAGACAGAGAATGTTGTACTAGGATTTGAATGTGGTTTATCACATTTTCATACCATGTAGGTTCTAAAGGTCGCTGGAGGTATATGGTAAACTGGTATGGTAAACTGGTATGTTGAGGTCCATCGAAGGCTCTTCACAAAATGTGCGGATACACACGTCCATGTTGTACGTTATATTGTGGTAAATTTTGTATGTCTGTACATGACTACTTTGAAGGTAATAAGTATAGACTGTGCTAACAGCAGTTGATCATGGCACAATTTCCATCTCATTATGTTTAAATCGATTAAGAGTAATAAATATCTCACTAATTTTTCACTATGCGATAGTGCTATGCATATATTTAGATGAGTTGAAGCCTCTGTATAGTATATGTAATCCATTCAGTGGTAATGACGTAATAATAATTAGGGCTGTACCGAATATTCGCTTCGTACTCGCTTTGGGGCCGAATAGTTGGCCAAACAGCTATTCGGTATTCGGCCGAATAGTAGCGTTCGGACTGAATAGAGAAGTGTGGTCACGTGACATCTGTTTCTGCATATGCGGCTGCTATAGTGAGTGGACTGAAGTAACTCTTTCATTAACATAATATGCTGTGGTTGCAGCCAGGCATTGCCTACTGCCTGGACCGCGGTATCGCAGTGTCAGTAGTCTCATTCTTTGTTTACAGTGAGTGAAGGTTAACGTATTTTTTAATGTTGTCGGTAGACCTATTTTGTACACTATTCTATTCCTATTCGGCCGAATAGTTGGTCCAATTATTCGTATTTGGCCGAATAGTGATAATCACCTATTCGGTACAGCCCTAATAATAATAATAAATAACACCCACATTTTATTACGTAATAATGACAACAGTTAACATTGAATCAGAACGAGTGGCTTACACGACGTTCGTGGCTAATTTTGATCAAATTAATCTTGAATTTCTTTTACAAACCAATCCAATCAGCCTCACTAATCTAAGACACAGCTGTATGGCCATTCATTTTAAGTGCACGAGTATCGCTGATAATAGCTGGGAAATTAAAGGCTGATGAATACCGACGTCAACATACTATGCTTATTATTATCCTGAAAGAGAAATTTGGGTCGCATGTGGCAAACTAATTGCACTAGATTTTAACAGATTTACTGCAATCTTGCAACGACTTTTAATTTGCACCACGCTACTGCATTGTTCAGTGCAAAAGTTGGAAAATCCAGCCAAAACTGTTTGTTCTTTTGCCTGAAGTACAATTTTGACCTTTTTGAAAACTTGGGGGTCGGAGAAGCTTATTCCTGCACCAAACGGCCTAGGGATGAACAGACCAACAGGAGGAGCATTACATGTGCCCAGAAATTGGTCAAGGCCTCTGTTATGGGCTGTAGGAGAAGTATTAGAAAGGAACTAACAAGGCATACAGTGTGTGAATTTTGAGTGTTGGTGGGAGTGTTACTGGTAATAGGGTCACCTCCAAACTTGTTATGGTCATAATAAACATCTATCAAATTTCAAGCCAAATAGTTCTAAGTTGTGGGATTACATAAAATCAAATAACCCAATTTCCTTTACTGGAACAAGTTGAACCCCATTTCTTTTAGTTGAACCTCATTTCCTGTACTTGAACCCCATTTCCTATATTGTACCTCATTTCCTATACTTAAACCCCATTTCCTATACTTGAACCCATTTCCTATACTTTGAATCCCATTTCTTATACTTGGACCTCATTTCCTATACTTGAACCCCATTTCTTATACTTGAACCCCATTTCTTATACTTGAACCTCATTTCCTATACTTGAACCCCATTTCTTATACTTGAACCCCATTTCTTATACTTGAATCCCATTTCTTATACTTGAACCTCATTTCTTACACTTGAACTCATTTCCTATACTTGAACCTCACTTCGTATACTTGAACTCCATTTCCTTCACTTGAACCCTATACTTGTACCTCATTTCCTATACTTCTAACCCAATTTCCTATACTTGAACCGTTAATGTTGAAGTGGGGCCGCATATGATGAGTGCAATCTAATCTAATCTAATGACTTCTATGGCATTGTTATAATGCACCTAATTACAATGACAATCGATTGTTGTCTCAAGTGAAACTGCAGTCGAGTCCTGGTCAATTAGTGTAGGAGTGCAGTACGTTGCATAGGCATTGAGTATAGTATGTTGGTAGGTATACCTGCTAAGGTAAAGGTATGAGCACAGGAGTGTGTGTATATTGTTGGTAGGCCTATATCAGATGTTCCTGCATTAGACGTCTTATTTGCAAAGGAGTGTGTGTGGGGTTCGTATAGGCTGTGGAAGAAGGGCTGGTCCTTGTATTTAGGTCACCCTCCTTGGACAATGAGCGCCCTGTGTAATAGAGTTCACTTATATTGGATTTTCTGACGATCATTGGCGTTTTTTACGGCGTAGACCGTCCGCGCGTCCGTCTGTGCGTCCGTGCGTCGGTCGTGCGTTCGTGGGTGAGTGCATGCGTGCGCGCGCGTGTGATCGATAATCATGGCTCATGGCTTGTGGCATCGGGCCAGAACAGCAGTCTCTATTTGATGTGCCCGACGAGGAGAAGGTGGAGGAGGAGGCAGAGGAAGTGGAGGAGGAGGAGGAGGAAGATACGTGTAGTATAATTCGTCCGTTCCAGTTCTCTGCAATTCCCCGGCATAAGTAATAAGCAGTTATACTTCGTGGCAGCGGTTACGCCAGTTTATGAAATTAGCTGTTATGGTAGCAGTTTCTCGTCGACGCAGATAGCAGTGCAGAGCAAGTAGCCGCGAAACATGCTGAAGCGTCCGACGAGCCCAGCAAACGATCTGGTAGTGTATATACGCTCTAGTCTTCTTCTTCTTCTTCTTCTTCTCGATCTTCTGCTCTTAGGACGACAGATGCAGGATTATCAGCCCTGTGGGCAGAGCTACAGAGCGCCGTTCTCGCTTCTAGTTCGCGGCTTTTTCGCTGTAATGCGGTTACCATAGACGCTTTTTCTGTGTCGTGGTTCTTAGGACAGTTGGCAGTAGGCTTGATTGTTCAAAAGCGCTGGTCTAGAACTTGGTCGGACTGATCCAGCTTTCGTGTTTTCATGAGCAGATGTGAGATTTTGCTTCGCACTGCAATATTATTATTACATGTTTAACTCATAACAGTGCTTGTACTGGTGCATATGTACATTCTCGTATATGTGCGTGCAGACGTGTGTGTGGATGTATGTGTGCCTCTTGCCAACGTGTTTGCTTTCTTTAATATGATAATCTCGTGCTTGGAGTTGAAATGAGGTCATCTCGTGTCGTGTTTGAATGAAATATCACGCTCACATTTGAAGTCAACACGATTTAGAATCTCGATGCGTCCGAGTATAATAGATTTACTGCTCATATTGTGTAAATTGTGATGTTGTTCGTATGATGTAAGTTAATGTGACCCACTTTAAGTTGCTGGCAACTGAGATTTATTGCTCTGTACGGTTTAAGTTGTTTTAAACGCTATGAAATTGTCTTTGCAAGAACCTTGCATTTCTTTCTTCTATTCTAGATGCACACCGAATGTGTTGTAATACTCACAACATGCATACATATATACATACCTATACGCTTTATACATATATACATATACATATATATGCATACAACATGCATATATATATATGTATGTATACGGCATGCATAAATGCATGTGGGGATAAAAGGCTCTAAAGTGTATGGAAGTGAGGGACAAAGCGTTCAGGAAATAAATAATTAAACTGTTCGGGAGTTAAGGAGCACTTTATGTCAAATTAAGGAGCTCAACTGCGTGGATATAATGGTAAATGTTTTTGTTTTGGAAGTCGGACAAGTCTTCGCTTTGGCGTAATGTCAGAGTGCACTAGAGTGACCTTTCTCAACAGACACTTTATGTTCATTTCCATTTTGGCCACTGTTTTTTTCCGGCTGAATCTAACAGGTGTCTTTTGCAGATGAAATCTAATTGATTTTTTCCAATTGAATCATATGACTTTTATTTTTGCCATTATCAGAATAACTTCATCAGAATTGCGTTATTATTAGAAAAAAATTTTATGCACGAAGGTTACATGATTAGTCAGTTGCCAGGTGAAGAACAGTTTGATATCCAGATGTTTGAAAGCCAGTGAGATATATCATTATCATTATGATTAATTATCTTTTTCATCGTTAAATATTTTCTGTAGAACTGTACGAATAATGGAATAGTATTCATTTGTACTTTAGTTATTGGTGACGTTGGTGTTATTATTACTATTATCGTTGCAAAGCATTTTTTTGTGGAAAGTTGAGATGCGGCTATTCAGTTACCAGGGGAAGAACAGTTAGACTTCCAAAATGTTTAAAAGCTTGTGAGAAATAATGTGAGTCATGAAGAAAATAGACCATTGACTATGTAAAGCTCTGTAGGAATTATTCTTGGAAGTTATCGGTTATTTTAGGCGCTTTACAAAATTGTTACATTATACTTTGAACAGATGATTCACTTCTTGTTATTTATTTTCATATCATTACGAATGTATTTCCATTTCGTGTGTACCTCTAGTGGGTTGTCGGGGGGGGGGGGTTGGCTCTGACCTTGGGGTCTTTATCAACCGATTTGACTGGAGCAGCCATTCCAGGCCATCCTGTTTTGTATCCATGGTCAGCTGTGATTGGTTGGCTGGCATGCGTGACCTCGCTATGACCTTATCTTCACTTTACCAGATTGGTCTCCATCTGGCAATCATGGCTGCCATCCTTGGTCAACATCAGAGTGACCCTGACCGACCTGGGCTGGCTTTTTCAGCATATACGGAGCCCCTCTTCACAGACTGAGGAGCACCTCGAAGAACAGACGGTGCTCTGATTGTCAGGCTCCCTCCGATTGGAAAGATTGAACAGGTGGCCTTTCATGCTGCTACCCTGACGAATCTTCAGACGCCCATTCCCTCTGCTCTACGCCCATTCCCCCTGCTCCTCACCCATTCCCCCTGCTCCTCTCTGATACTTCTTTGTTAACTGCAGACATAAGTAGTCAGCCTGTTGTTATGTCATATGTGTGTGTGGGGTATCTTTGTGATTGTTGCGTGCCTCTGTGTGTGCTTGTATGTGTGCTTGTATTTGTGTGTATTTGTGTGCTTGTATGTGTGTGTATGTGCATGCGTGGATCTTCAGCAGTGGCTTTTGAGTCTTTCTGCAGCAGCTGTAGTATAATGGACTGCAATATGACATTGTGCTTTTAAGAACATTGTATTGAATGTGATATAGGCACGCAGAAAGAGATACAGGAAGACAGACAGACAGACAGACAGACAGACAGACAGACAGACAGACAGACAGACAGACAGACAGACAGACTGGTACACAAATAAACAGCCTGTGTATGACATTCAGTGCAGCAGATGCCGTATGGGATTTGGGGAAGGTAATAGTTTGTTGTTGAGTCATGTAAACTGTTAGGAAATGTTGTTCCGTTGCTGGAATGTTCTTGTTCTGCGTGTGCCTAAGCCGAAATATTGTTCTGACCAGATCTTGTTTGTGACAGCCCTGGAAAATTATTATTTCTCAACTGCTTAGTCTCAGAACGAAATCAGTTTAACGCTTTAAAGACGAGAGTGTTGTACTAAAAGCGACTGGTAAACCAATGCAGCTCGTCGTTGAAGTGTTAGGAGTTACCGTTCTGCAAACAGGGGTTCCAAGAAGCTAAAAGTGATGAAAATAAGCAACTAAATGTCAGTTAATATATTGATTATTATTATTAGTAGTAGTATCACGTTTATTTTGTGTTCTGTTTTTTATTAGTTAACTGTAGCTGAATAGTTTAACAATGACAATAATAGTAAAAACTAATAGTAATAATAGTAATAATTATAATAACAATTATTATCATTATTACAATAAATGATAGCAATAATAGTGAAAACTATATTATATATAATAATAATAATTATTAGTATTATTAATGATTTTATTGTTTTTTATGACAGATGGTTACAAGAACAAAGAAACTGTTTGTTGGTGGTTTATCGGCTTCCACTACGATTGAAGACATTCGAGGATATTTTGAGCAGTTTGGAAAGGTGAGTTTACTATGTCTTTATCATTGGTTCTCTGGTCATCTGTAGCTTCAATTCATATTATTATATTATTTTTTGCTCCGGGGTATCAAGGATCCCCCAGGTAGATAATAAATTGTCCGGAGACATATAAAAGAAAAAATATTATTCCTGGAACGGCTGAGGGAGTTTTTGCTGCGACATTGTTAAGCAACGTAAGAGAGCGACTGCGTTAAAGCGTTGAATAATAATAATTATTATTATTATTATTATGCATTTATTAGGTGCCAGTATGTAATGACCAAAGGGGCCATCCATTTAGTATGTACAAAGAAATCCAGAAAAATTGGCCCAATCCCTGTATGTGCATGCACTTTTTTAGACACCCCCAACATTTGTGCGTACTCTTGACGCACCCCCCTCCCCCGAATCCTATAAAACGGTCTATATTTACTCCATGCAGAAACAATAAAGGATTAATAATATTATTGCGTTTTAAAATAAAAAAGATAGTCTACCGCCGTTGTCTGGTCGTATCAAAGAAATATATTATTATGTTGCGTGTCTTTAAAAAGTTTGTCTAGTGTCCGCTAAAAGATTGAACCCAGTTGAACAGATGATAGCCTTGTTTTGATAAGGTTTTATGTAGGTCATCTAGCGTCTTACACCATCGTGATATAAACAACTTATAGGTTTATACTCCCCCCCCGTTTCCTTTGCATACGTACATTATCAGTAGACCCTCCCCATACGCAATCATATGCATTTGGGTTAACCCCTCCCCTCCGTGCGTGCATACTAAATGGTTGGCCCCAAACATTTATCGATGGTGCTGAGCAATTGCGAGTGAAGGACTTGTTCAAGGTCCCTGCATTGTAACCGTCTAGGGGAGTTTTGAACCCGTACTCTTCACGTTACAAGGTAGCCACTCTAACCAAGCGGCTACTGTGTTCCACTTTAACTGTATGGTTCCTGGTGTTGTCCTGTCTTGAAATGTTTCCATTGTTCGACTGGGAATGATTGTTCTTGTTCAAGGTCAAGGTATCTGATCAGAAGCAGTTGAATGAAATATTCTGTTCATTCATTATGTACCAATACTCAGAGGTTCTCAAGACTAGTAAGAGGAAGCATTAGACTTGTAAAGCACGTACTGTGTTGAAGTATCCAGAAATAATTATGTTTTTTCACTGTTGAATGAAATTAATGATTTTCTGAGAAGTAACCTTCAACAGTGAGCATTTAGAAACATGTAGATATGTCAGTAGCTGTCAGTTGCTGATAACTTATGCAGAGTGTCTTGACCGTCCTTTGCAAATTTTATGTAGACACATTTTTGCTGTTGAGCAAGAGGCCACAAACCTGTCTCCCATCAAATCGGTATGTGTGAGTGTATGTGTATGTCTGTGTGTGTGTATGTGTATATATATATATGTATATATATGTATATATATGTATGTATGTGTGTATGTGTTTGAGTGAGTGTATGCATGTGTGAGTGTATGTGTATGTGTGTGTATGTGTTTGTGTTTGTGTGTATGTATATAGATGTGTGTGTATGTGCATCATGGGGTCTAATAATTTGACCCCTTTTTGTTCCATTTGAACTCCCTGTTTGCTTGTTTAATTGACTGTTGGAAAGGGACTTTGGGGTTATTTAATTCTGGTGACAGATGGGTGAGATAAAGTAGCATGTCATTATGCTTTTTTTACACTCCACTGTTAATGTTGCTCTCAAAAACGTGGCCCTAGGTTGAGCTGCACCAGTGACACAACATCATAGAAATTTTCAGATATATATATATATATATATATATATATATATATATATATATATATATATATATATATATATATATATACACACACATTTAATGCTCATCCAGTAAGAAAAGGTTGTAATTATTGTAATTAGTAACGCCTAAATTGCATCAGTGTCGAATGCCATCTGCTGTTGCCTTATGTATTAATCGTAATCGTGTATACTCTAATTTCTAAAGCATAACCTCAGGGCATCAGCTTTTGACTTGTTATAATGCAGCAATTAGACACCAATGAGATAGAAGTTACGTGTGCAACTTACAATTTTACAATTACAACCTTGCTTACAGTTTACATGGATGAGCATTTATGTATTTAGGTACATACCTGATAATTTCTACCGCATCCATTAGAGCTTACCTGGTCAGACTTAAAGCTTCATATGAAGATTAACTGAAATGTTTCTCAAGCTGTTTCTGATGTAAAGTCAAGCAAATGATATTCGACAAAGGTCGTCAACTGTTACGTGTTGTTAGTTTCATAAGAGTTTGGTGCTGCTTACTGTACCTAGTGTTACAATAGATGGACTTCTTGCGGATATGTAAATCTGTGATCATCAAATTTCTGTACTTTTTAAACAGTCACTGGCTCTTGCAACTGCTTGAGACTGCTCCTTTGGTGCACGTGCACCCAGATGTATTTTTGGCTTTTTAGAAGCTTTTTTGTTGGGCATTTCCTTTTTTTGTCCTTGCTTTGAATTTCTCAAGCGATTGCTTCAAAATGTTCTTGTCGACAAAGGAGACATTTGCTTATGAAGTTGCTATTCAACGCAACTGTTTTGTTTTATAATGCCATGACCCGTGATTTAATTTATGCTTTTTACGGATATATATATACATATATATATATTTACAAATATATATATATGTATATATGTCTATGATCTGGCTAATGGGATTCTATTTTGATGATTATTTCACATTCTGGTTTGCTGAGAGTGTTGTTTGGCAATCCTTGTATAATTGATAGATTTTTCTGCACTTGGAGACCTGCTTCATGTTCATTGTCTGTCCTACTTTCTGTATGCCTTGGTCTGTTGGGAGACCGTCTTACGAACGGTATCCTCATCATCATCATCATCATCATCGCTTATGCATGCACATGCCGACTCCTGTGATGTCTGGGCGTTGTCACTTTGGCTTCAGTTGGTCGACTCTGCTCTCTGGTTGCAGTCCACGCTTTGTCCCATTATCGTGGCACAACAATTCATTGACTATTGATCGCATCGAATGCAATGCTGTGCACGCGATTATCAATCACTGTCGACTTTGCCAGTCGATATTTCGCCCAGTTCCACGTAGATTTACGGGGCGCATGATCGATACTTTTATCTCGCTACCCACTTGGTCGGTCCACGTTCGTTTGCGCTGTTGTCCCGCTTTTGCGCTTTTGTTAGTGAGTTTTTGTGCCATTCATCCGTTGGTATTTGGCTGAGCTGAACAGCGTCTGTTCTTACTTTTTGTGGCAAGTTAAAGGATTGAATGTCGTTTAGAATAGCATTTGTTCTAGAATAGCATCCATTCTAGAATAGCATCTGTTCTAGAATAAGATTATTTTAGAATAGCATCCCTTTTAGAATAGCATCCCTTCTGGAGTAGCATCTCTATTAGAATAACATCCCTTTTAGAAGAGCATCTCTTTTAGAAATTAATATCCGTTCTAGAATTGAATCCATTCTAGAATAGCATCTTTTTTAGAATAGCATCCATTCCAGAATAATATGTGTTCTAGAATAGCATCCATTCTAGATTAGCATCCGTTCTAGAATAGCATCTCTTTTAGAATATCATCATTTGTAAAAGAGGATTTCTTGTAGAATAGCATCCGTTCTAGAATAGTATGTGTTCTAGAATAGCATCCATTCTAGATTAGTGCTCATCCATTCTAGAATAGCATCTCTTTTAGAATATCATCCCTTCTAAAAGATGATTCCTTGTAGAATAGCAAGTTCTAGAATAGCATCTCTTTTAGAATAGCATCCCTTCTAGAATTGCATCCAATGATTTTGTTTGTGTTTTCATATCCTTAGTTGTCTCAAGTGTAGGTGGTTGTGCTTTAAAGTGCGATGCTTGGGCTCAGTTTTCAGGTTTTTAAAACGTGTAATGCATCATTTGAAATCACTTTAGTTGTTGAAACGTGCAATGAATAGCGCTTGACTGTCCTTTATACTGGTTATTGCACATTGATTACAGTGCATAACAAACTGGTGTAAAGGTAAAGTAATTTGTTGGATATTTTGTGGTGATTCTGTATCTTCACGTGGATTCATGATTGAAACTTGAGCGTTAAGATTCAGCTTGACTATAGGGGCACATTTATGCATATAGTTTGCATGAATTTGAATATTCTGCATGAATTTGAATATTCTGCATGAATTTGCATATTCTGCATAAATATGCATATTCTGTTTGCTGTGACAGAGATGGCAGGAGTGAGTTGTTGCTTTTGGAATTTACTTGATCAGCATATAGGCTGTTTTCAAGCAGTATCAACTCTTCCCAGATTAATTGTGTTAACCGAGTGGAATATTATTATCTCCTGCTTGACCTGGAATCAGATTGACTTCTGTGCGTTCAGCTTTTAGCAATCGTCTTTCCATACATTCCTCGCAGTTCTTGCAGATTAAATTTGATGCGCTTGGGCTTATGCGTGACGTTCGCTGACGTCATCGTGCCCCGGTTTCTTGGCCAGCGACGGCCGCTAGGTGTCGTTGTCATCGTTTCTAAAGCTGGTGGACAGCGAATGATGGCTGTCTTAGTGTCACGAGAGACTTGGCGCATAATCCTCTTTCGATTGACTGGTCATGAATATATGAAACCTGCTTCCTGATCAGCGCTGCTGATGAGATTCTGTCCCACTCGATCGTTTCACGGTTTTGGGCGAGCTGGAAGACTGCTGTGTCAGGCCATCTTGTCTAAACGCTAAAGTGTAGCCTTATGGAATCATAGGAAATTTTGGTTCTCTGTGGGTTGCTTAAGTGGTACTGGTCGTAACTATCGTGTAAATATTCAAATTCAGTTAAATAATAATTAATCGATAGTCATTTCGTTTGGTAATGAATTGATTATTGGTAGATTTTAAAATGAATTGGTTATATAATCAACAATCAATCAGTTATTGATTATTGATTATTGGTAGGTTGTTACATTGTGCTAGTGTTAGGTACTGTGTAAATATTCCAATTTATTAATTTTAATCAGATTTATAATTAATAGTCAGTTCATTCATTACTGATTTTATTATTGATGGGTTCTAAACTGGTTGAATTGGTCAAATCAATCAATAATCAATTTGTTGATTAATGAGTTGGTTATTGGTAGGTTCTGAAATGGTTCAGTTGATTTTTAAATTAATAATAAATTCATTGGTTGAATTATTGGTACACTCTTAAATGGATGGTTTGATTATTTATTCAATAATCGGTTCTTCGATTCTAAAACCTGCTGAAGATTGTTTCTAAGGAAATCTGTTATTGTATTTACGTCTGCATTGTAATAAACATGTAGTTAGTGTGAAATTTGTTATAACTATGTGGATTATGGTATCCGATTAGTTGCAGTGCTGGGCTTATAATGCTGAGAGTTCGAACCTCCTCAAAGTGATTACTGTGTCTACAGGAATCTTTAGCAAGACCTTCACTCACAACTGCTCAGCACTATAATGCTCTGTTGTATGATCATAGATCATGTGTGTGTGCACTGCCGAGTTTTGCAAGAAGAGCAATATCAAATGCAGTTGTAGTTCTATTATATTTATATGTAACTAATGTGAATATAGTATTGAGTGTATAATAGTACTATGTATGATAGTTTTTGTGTTCATGTAGCAATGCATTGAACCAGTTGAGTTGGATGTTGTAGTTTGAAATGCTTTTTTTGTAGGAATATACTGCTATTATCATTGTGTTGTTTGAAAGATGTCGTCTGTCAGCTGTAAAAAAAAATTTTGTCTGCTGTATGTTTCTCCTAGATTCCTGAGATCATTAGTTTAGATACTCGAGAATCCTGCATATAAAACATTGGTTGGATTAGTTCGCCGCGTAGCTGTTGTGTCTCTAAACGTGTTGTGTAAGAATAAGAGGAAGGGTGTGGTTGCTTCCACCAAGGTGTTTGTCACTTTTTAGCGATGCAGGAGTTCATACCTGTCAGACAAGTACACTAGAAATTTCCTATGGGAGTTGTTGAAACAGAGCTACAGTATAGAATGGTTCTTGTAGTGTAATGACGTCATGCTCTTAAAATGAACTAATGGTAAATTAAGATTCGTGCTGAGAAACTGTACAGACCATGGAAGCTTTAGTTGTATGCTTTGTAATGAATGGAAATGTTTTGAAATTCGTTGATGGAAGTTGACTGGCACATTCATCCACGGTGGACAGAGAGTAAGAATTGAAGGATTTAGGAGATTGCTGAACGGCTGCTTGGGGTTGATGCTGTCTGGGGTTGATGCTGTCTGATGTTGTTTCTCAGCACATGACAAGTTGACATTTGTGACAGACGGTAGCTCTGGTGCTTGAGGATTACGCAGGGCTTGCATTCCAGCTGTGGCGATAGATAACGATGACCCCTAAAAATTAATCAACATAGTGGGTTGAATTGTGAATATCATTCAGCAACCACACAGAGTTTGTGAACTGCATATACATTTTTACATGCATGCATTTACTTCAATTTTTAGGATGAAAATAGCAGGTCTGTTGAGAGTAATTGATTGCTGAGAGTTGAGCTGTAAAAGTCATATTCGTGTCTTACATTACAGGCAAGGTTTGGAAGCAGTTTATGAAGTAACACCTGCAAAATACATGCTTTATGCACATCAGATTATTAATAATAACGCGGAAACCTGTTCAATGGTGGTTATTCTAGACACATCTGGTGAAGGAAGAACAGTTGGTACATCGGCAATTGCATTTAGCATTTGAATGTGATAATTATGTTGAAGCTGCGCAGGTTTAGATTACCTGCCTTTTTTCTACTGTACTGCAGATCACAAACTTTAGATATATTTTACCATTCCAATAAATGACGTCAAACTCAGTCAGTTGTTAGACTTAGAGCTTTGTATTTAATTAATCGACTTCTTCTTTGAACAGTGGTTAGTGTTTACTGAAAAATTGCACATTCGCTGGGCTGTTGTTTGCTGGTTTGAACCCTATATCTTCTGGTTGCCTGTTATCAAGAGGCCGTCAACTCATCTCACCCTAACATATCATTTCTGGCCATTATCGCAACACTGCGAGTTCCTCGGACAATAAATTTACGGCTCTTTCATCTGGGCAATGAAAGATCCTCCATTAGCGTGTCGTCAGGAGTGGATCGACGTCATTGTCGTCATCATTGTCGTGGTCGCCGTCATCGTGGTTGTCAATGGCAACAGAGAAGGCGATGGGAGAAGTCTTTCATTTTCCATCCGCTTGGCCATTACGAGCTGGAAACGGTGGAAGGATGACTGTGCATCGTCTTTCTTTACCTAACAAAAACTGCTGCTCGGTGCTTGATCGAACCGCTTGATCGAACCGCCGTCGATCAGACAATCATTGTTTGGAATTCGATGGCAAATGATTCTCAGTTATTGTTGCCTGACTGTGTTTGCTGTGACAGAGATGGCACAACGGTTATTTAGCACCCTGAGTGATTCTTGCCCTGTTTGACCCAAAGCTGAAAAAATGTGCTTGGCTTGCAATATTGGTGGAGTGGACTGTTGAAATGCTGGTGAATTAGTCTACTGAAATGTGTTGGTAGATATAAGTATTGAAATATTGATGCAGTAAAGTCTTGAAATTATTTAAAATTGGTGGATTAAACTGTGGAAATACTGGCGGATTGGATTTGAGAAATTATGGCGAATTTGTCTGTTTTAATGTTGGTGGATTAAAATCTTGATGTTGGTGGATTGTGCTCTTGAAATTTTGGTGTATTCTAGTCTTGAAATGTTGGTTGATTAAAGTTTTGAAAGTGCGGATGGATTACGCTCTCTGCGTTGGTGAATTACACTCTTGATGTTGGTGGATTGCACTCTTGATGTTGGTGAATTGCACTCTTGATGGTGGTGAATTGCACTCTTAATGTTGGTGAATTGCACTCTTGATGTTGGTGAATTGCACTCTTGAACTGTTAGTGGATTAAGGAGTCTTTACGTGTTTTGTGGATTACATTTTTGAAAGGTAGTTGAATAAGAGTCTGGATCTTGAAATGTTGGTGGATTAAGGACTGTCCATGTTTGTGGATTAGACTTTTGAATAAGAGTCCGGAAATGACAGATTGCTTTTGAGGTGTTAGGGAAGTATTTGTTATGGGTGTTGCATAATGTTGTGATGTTGCATAATGTTGTGGTGTTGCTTGGTGACAACTGTTATGGATTAGTTTTCGGAAGCTGATGATGTCATTATATTCTTCATTATTATCTGGAATTATTCCATCCACTGACATTAAAATGACAACACGTAGACAATCTTGTTTTGTCTGCAGCTGTCATCGCTCTAGGTTGGCAGCAAAATAAAACATCCATTGGTCTTCCATGCAGCATTCTGTGTATTAGGCAGTCATGAGTACTTCATGCCGCTTGTACTTCCATAGCTCAGCGCAGGACATTCTCGGTGGTTGGTCCTGCCGTCTGGAACGCTCTCCCTCTTGAGAGTCGCTCCCTTCCTATAGGGATCTCTATGGCTCCTTTTGTGGTCTTTTTAAGACATATCTCTTTGATCGGGCCTGGGTCGGGAGCGCCTTTGAGTGAATTCCTTGAAGGGGCGCTATATAAATCCGATAGATAGATAGATAGATAGATAGATAGATAGATAGATAGATAGATAGATAGATAGATAGATAGATAGATAGATAGATAGATTAGTAAATGAATTTAGAAAGCACTTGGGTTAAAAGTCATGCACAAACAAGAAAATCAATTCAGAGTCCTGTTTTCTAAGGATAATAAAAATACTAGTATTTTACAGACGCTGTCTGTCGGCTTTCTTTGAAGGTGTGGGTGAATCAGGAGAATGGCACACATCTTAATGGATCATTGTTTGCTTCTGTAGATTGAAGATGCCATGTTGATGTTTGACAAAGTGACACAGCGTCACAGAGGTAAGTTATATATGCCGACGATGCAGGACTTTCATTTAATCTTAACGGACTATAATTATTGTCTTACATTGCAGACTTATCTTCTGGATATTGACCCGATTATTACACTCTTGATGTTTGTGAATTACAAAAAAGAAATATTACCATCAGTTAACAGTCACTACAGAAAATATATTTATGCATACGTGTAAAGTTTTTAACAAATTGGGTTTGGATTGAATACTACATTTGTCACTTATCTCTGGTAGATTTTGTTATTGGTCAGAATTTATGTGGCACTGCTTCAAGAGATATTACTGAGATTGTAAGCTGTCTCTGCGGTGAAGGACTTTAGTGATGCAGATTTTCCGATTACTTAGCAACGTATTGACACATTTGGTCGGATTTGACGAATTCTGTGACAGATGCAATCTGCGGTAATGTACTTACAGTCCGTCACACATCTGTTCAAATACAACAACAGATATGCGAGCTAACTTGGACAGTAATGCATGCGGAGAGAGGAAGGTGACAAACATTTATGGCAGCAGACACATCTGCTGTCAAATGCAGACAAACAGAGTAGAGAGACAGAAACAGATAGACAGACAGACATAATAGACACACAAGAAGACAGGACTATAGGGAGAAAAAAACAAGGAGATGGAAGCCTTTCAGAATGGACCATGCCTGACAGACAGACAGACAGACAGACAGACAGACAGACAGACAGACAGACAGACAGACAGACAGACAGCCAACCTGACATTGAAACAGACAAGTGATTTAATGGAAAGTTTGGGTGTATACTTAATGAAAGCGTGAAAATGGATTTTTTTTAATCCAATGCTGAAAATGTTTTTTCTGAGTGAACAAGAGGCGGACGGTCTTGAAAGGCGTAGAGAAGTTTGTTAGTGACGTTATAGCGGCCACTGTTTACAGTCTGGAGGGAGGGGGTGGGGACTGAGGAGCCCCCTTAATACGATGAACATAAACACTGATGTCACTTGAAGTGGTCCTTAAGATTAAAACTCAATTTACCATCTGATACTAGGCTCTATGGAGTTTCTGATTTTTTTGGGCTCCTTTGAGAGGCTCTTAAAAGGCTCTACATAAATGCAGTCATAAATGCAATCATTCATACATACAAGTCATACATGCATACACACATACGATTGTACTTAATTCATACATACATACAAACTTGCATACATACATGCTTTGTGCATACAGAACATGCATAGACACTCATAGACACAAGTACTTAAATGTATACAAACATACAAACACACATAGATATGTATAGACACACATGCGCACATACATACATACATACATCAAAACCCGTACATACATGCAGGGCTGTATTGGTAAAATTAGAAGTGAGTACACGCTACCGATTAGTTTTCCGAAACAAATTAGGTGAGTACGTACAAATATGTTATGTGGGAGTATATGGTCTCTAGAGGTGAGTCCACGCTGTGTATACCCGCGTATGCCCTCGACTACAGCCCTGCATACATGCACACACATGTATGCATAAACACACATACATGCATACACACATTCGTACCTACACATGTGTAGGTTAACCATCTTGTACAAAGGCAGGCACACATAAGCAGGTGCATGAGGGACTGACGGTTTAAGGTCTGCTTAGAACATTGGCGACAAAGGCAATTTAGTCCACGGCAGCTTTACCGATGATGTTTAAATGTATACATACAATCATACATACATACATACATACACAGACATGCATAGATACACATGTATACATACATACATGTATACACAAACATACATTTAAGCTTTCAGTGAACGGCCGCGTTGTCCGTCGTGACTCTCGTGGGAATGTCGCTAATGGACAAAAGCGACTTCTAATTAATACTTAATAGCAATAAATGCCCGGATAGCATTTGTTCTAAAGATCGACCATCCTTCTCGTTTGGTTTCCTAGTCCCTGGCACATCGCGTGTCCAGTGCTGCACCTTAAGAAGCTTTGCGGCGGTGGCTGTAGCCGTCTCCCCTCCCACGGCCGCCACCACAACCCCCTCGGGGGAAGAGAGTTTTCTAAATTAATAAGTGCACTCTTATCGACGGCGGCTGATGTTTCCCGTCTGATGTTTATTGAAAGATGATATTGACGTTTATTGATGGTTGCCCAATGGAAATGTGCTAGCTCTTAGTGGCAGCGTCTGGGGGTCGAGTCTTGATTGCCATGGGAAACGGGCAGTTGATTGTCAAGTGATGTAACCCCCAGTGATGAATGTAGTTACGTTTGTTCATTGCTAATTCCCTGTAGTTTGCTTTTGCTGAGAGACCAGGCGATTGGTATGACTGTGAGGATTAGTGAGCGAAGAGAAGTAGGGCAGTCCCTTAAACCTACCACGAGAGGCAGCCAAGGGTATGGAGTGTCTGCAACCTCATTTTTCTTAGCCTCGGCATATGAGGGCGGGTCCTGTCCCTTGCTTCTTTCCAACGACAATGTACAGCTGTTGTACTCGTTATAGCTGAGTCGGATAGAGGGCCAGGTGGAGGTATATAATGAAGATTAGCAAGTGAAAACTTGCTATGAATATACTGTACTTTGAATTGCTGCATAGTGGAAACAGACCCATGTAGGATTATCTAATTGACTGACTTCAGTAGCTCCAGTAATCCATCAGTAGCTGTATAGTCATACTGCAGAAAGCATCAGCAGGTGGTTGCTTGAAGGGAATCAAAGATCAAAGTATCTGTTCATATCTATCTGACTTCCATCGTTCCATTATCATGATGTGCAATCCGTCATTCGACTGTTGCTTCAAAGTCTCATATGGTTATCCTATTCCGTTTAGTTGGTTGTGAGGCAAGGCTGTGTTACGGCGCCATAAACATCTTCATTGTTATTATTATTATTATTATTATTATTATTATTATTATTATTATTATTATTATTATGATCTATTGGAGAACCAGTTGAAATCGGATTTGTCAAAGTAATGGTTGGAGTCGTAACTAGCTTAGAAATGGATCTTCTATCGGTATGAATTGGGTTGTACGGTCAGATACTAGACCCGTACATGTGGAAGTTCTTAGCTTTTGACTGGTCTTACCCTGGAATTTCCCTTGCACACTGACTTTGCTTAGTAGTGACCGTGGATCAACTGGTGCCTTGAAAAATGTTGTTGTGGCGCTATAGAAGTTTTTGAATTGTGATTATGTACTTCATTGCTTATACGTTAATGTCCGTTGCATGCTGGGTTGATTGTTGAACTTGGATTTTGTTATGCAGTGGTACTTGATAACTTGGCCATCGGAGTTTTTTGTCCTTGAGGCAAAGTACTTGCTTAAGTTGTGTGTTTGGTTGAATAATAAGGAAAACCAGCTTGAATTGTTGCTCCGTTGTGAAATAGACGATTATTGAGCAGAATGCCTGAGTTGTGACCTTCCCGGTGCTCAGAGAACTGGTGAAATGGAATTGCAAGGACCTGTGTATTTGTTCGATATGAGAGGGTCCTTCTTCCCAATGCACTGACGTACTGCAGTGACTGTGTCTTATCTTAGATCTTGACTGTGTGCATAGGTTCAGGCTCGACAGAAAACCAGATCAACCGGAAGCCTTGAGTCGAGTGATCAAGTGTACTTGTGAGAAAGTGAATCAGAGAGACATGCACAGAAACATTTAGACAGACAAAGAGACAGACAGGACAAGCAAAGGAAATAGCAGACAGGCTAAGGCTGACGTTGTTAGTGGTGGTGGTGGCCCAAAAATCTTTCGCCACTGAGAGTGATAGTTATGTTTGCATTGCAACTCCCCTGCTCCACGTCCGATTAAATTTATATGTGGTTACTTGTCCTACTGTGAAAACAGTTTGGGAAGGGTTGTCCTGTTGGGTTGAATCAGGAGGAGGCAGTTAAGTGAAGGTGCTGGTGCTTTTGCACTTCCACTGAATTAACTATCTAAATACCTGGTCAGCTGGTGTTCTTTTGATATGAGTAATTGTCTCAGGGCTGTTAAGTTTGTAATGTATGTATTGAGTTCGACAAATAAAACAAATGAGAAAAACCCAGAAACTGTTCAGAACTTGGTTTAGGTCTCAGTGGAAATTATACTCTCAGCCTAGTTTTTGTTTTTTTACGATCAGTTTTCTCTGTGTTGAGTAACGTAAGCTGTTCAATACACTCACTAATACCATGGCAGTTTTTTGTTATCCATCAAAATTAACTAACAATTTGCAATTAATTTTTAAGGTATTTTATACCTGAAATTTGATATCGATACAGATATAGGGCCTTGTTTAATTCAAACAATTAATTGATATAGAACGTTTTTGTTATTAAGTATTTTGTTATCAATGAGTTTGACAATAGCAAACGCTAAGCACAGTCAGTCGTCTCATAGAGAGTTTCAAATATGATTTCAAATGTATTCAGAATCACACAAGTTCAGACTTTGTCTGGTTTTTTGGCTGCATTAAAAATTGAAGATACATATATCACTTACAGCCAGTCTGAGGTGGGTGGACATTTTAAAATCACTTATGGCCAGTGTCAGTTATCATGGATATTTAAAATATCACTTATGGCCAGTGTCAGTTATGGTGGACATTTAAATATCACTTATGGCCAGTGTCAGTTATGGTGGACATTTAGAATATCACTTATGGCCAGTGTCAGTTATGATGGACATTTAGAATATCACTTATGGCCAGTGTCAGTTATGGTGGACATTTAGAATATCACTTATGGCCAGTGTCAGTTATGGTGGACATTTAGAATATCACTTATGGCCAGTGTCAGTTATGGTGGACATTTAAAATATCACTTGTGGCCAGTCTTTTTGAAAACTTGATTTCTTTAATTGTCTTCTTTAGTTGTTGAGCAGTCTGTGTCGTGCGGTCGAGGGTTTACCTGCCTCCCATCAGACGGGAATAAGATAGACACGTTGCCTTCGAGAATAACTGACAAGGAAATCTTAGCCAGAACGTGACAATAATCCAGCCTTCGAATCCCTTCATCTTATTTAATTGTGGGCGAAGGCAATTATAAATAATTCCTCGGAAAGCTCTGTCATCGTCGTGGTCGTTGTTGCGTGACTCTGTCCAATGAATTGTAGCGCAGTTGCCGCAGCACCAGCAGTTTTTATTCCTTTTATTGATTTTGCCTCCTCCTCCTCCTCTTCCTCCTCCTCCTCCTCCTTCTCCTCATCCTCCTCCTTCTCCTCCCCTCTTCCTCCTCCTCTTCCTCGGCCATCTCTTCCATATTCGATTCTGCAACGTATTTCTGCTTCCTTTAATCCTTTTCTTGCTCATTTTCTCTAATCCGTTGCATATCCCTCTCTGCAGCTGTCTTCAATCTCTTCATCCCTCTCTGTCTGTTTATCATACTCCCACACATTGCTCCCCTCATTAATTTCTTCTGCCTTCTCCCCTCTTTCACTCCATTTCAGTTAGAAGACAGCATTGGGACACATCTCCTCTTCCTCCTTCTCCTCTTCCTCCTCCTCATCCTCCTGCGTTTGTCTTCTGTATTCCTGGTTTCATTGATCACCGCTCGCTAAGCCACCGGCCACCTCTCCCGACTGGCCAGCCGGCCAGCCGACGATTGACTGGCTCACAGACTGACTGACTGACTTTCCTAGTCTCTCATTTGTGTGTTGTGTTTTCTTGTGGTATATATGATACATAATTTGCACTTGAACTATGACTGATAAGTTTTGCTTCGTCTTGGACGACGGACGCCTTATCTGTCTGTGTCAGACTGATGCCTGTAATGACAGACTGGTCTGGCCCAGACAGTCAGTCATGCGCTGATTCCCGGCTATGCATAGTAACAGCGACGCTGGTCCTCTGCCTCGATTCCTTCGAGAGGGGAAGGGGAAGGGGGAGGGTTGTGTACTCGGTTGCCACGTTGTCTGCTGTGAGGGATCTATTTTTAGCATGGTCCGTAGAGAAAAAGCATTGATGTGCGAATGAAGTGTCGGGAGAGGACTTGGTATTTCCAGCCTTCTAGTGTAAAATGTTAAGACTGAACTTATCTTGAGCTGCCTACACAACAGGCTTTTAGTTATAATCGTGTGTTTTTTTGTGGTGTGTGGGTAGAGTTGTTTGTGTATGCTTGTGTGTATCTGTGTGTGTATGTGTCTGTGTGAGTGCTTGTGTGTGTTTGTGTGTGCTTGAATGAATACATGCATATAGGTGTGTATGCATGCGTGTATATCTGCATGCCAGATGTGCATTTTTTTACAATTCCCTGTTGGCAAATGGTAGCTTACTGGTTGGATGTTGGCACTAGATGCCAATTACTGGTTTTTACCTGGTGGGAGGTAGTTCCGTGCCGGATGTCTTGGATCTACCAGTCTAGGGATGTTGCACAGCCTCAGTAATTGCGGCTGGAGATGAGGCTGTCCGAGTTGAAGTTCGTGGGTGCAACTCTGGCCCCCTCCCAACATTTTCAGGGTAAAACGTTGTGTGGAATAATTCTTCATGACTGTTCTTTATTACACTGCTTAAACTTGTCATGTTCCACTGTTATCAATGCAAGCTTTGCACGTACTTGTTCATGAGAAGTGGATGACTTTGAGCAGTAGACTGGCAGACCGACCGACCGACTGTTGGTTGATTAATTTCAATAGATAATGAAACAGTTCGACTTGAAAGTCGCTGGCAATGGAACATAATCACCGTTTCTGATTTGTGTCGTACTTGGAGACTGGAAGAATTGAGGAGGAAGCACAAGGAAAGGTAGAAAGAATGAAAAATGGAGAGGGAAGGACAAACAGAAAGACAGAGAGTGCCAAGGAGACTGGCAGGAAGGAGGGAGGTGATGGAGGGCGGGCAAGGGATGAAAAGAAAAGGAGCAAGAGAAGGATTGAGATGTATATGAGTGATAACGGCTGTGGCTGTGTAATTACTTCTTCCAGTGGATTGAATGCATAATAGATGGCAGGTCTGTAGTAAGCGGAGAACCTGTAATGAACAGTTGGCTGCAAAACAAATCCATCAAGTCTATGAAAAACTGCAACTGCGTGCAATGGACTCGTTGTGTGGGATCTCCTCTGTGCACAGGTGTAGATCTCTTCCAAACCGAATGGCACTTTTGAGACTTAAAAAGTGCGCTATATATATTTACATTGAAATTTATATGTAAGTTACTAGGTGGCACAGTAAATTGCAAATGCACTTGCGTTTTTGTGGGCTTGGGCCAATTTTTATGCATTGCAATAACTACTTTGCAAGCTCCAAAACATGCATATTTAATTTACATGTAAGTAAATAAGAAATAAAAAAGTAATACAAACGTGATTGATTGATTGATTGAAGTTGCTGGGTGGCACAGTAGCAGATTGCAAATGCACTTGCGCTGTTGTGGGTTTGGAGCATGCACTCTGATAGAGATTGAAGCTTTATTTCTTCCACAAAAATTCCCTGTTTTTTCCACTGCTTCTGTGCATTTTTTTATGCAATGAATAACTACTTTGCAAGCTCCGAAACATGCATATTTGAGGTTAAGAAACTCACATGAGGACTTCAACGTGACTTCAGTTTGAAGTACCTCGAGCACATCGCTATGTCGTGCTGTCACAAACAGTGCTGTACAAGGACAGAATTTCTAAACATGCGACTGCGCTGTTTCAGATCGGATCATGAGGTTCAAAATTGATCATCGGAAATCAATTTGCTATTCTGCAGGATAGCTACTGTTTGTCCAGCTGAATATTTTCACGTTCGATCTGGCAAAGGTGTAGTTTGCACGTTTTAATTGCTGGCCAGTGATGTGTATCCAAGCACAACAGCCTAAGGGACTATTTTAGGCAGGCAGGGGAGACATTGATAGAGAATCAGTAGGTATAGGGTACTTTACTCCATGTCAGGTAGTAAGAATAAGCTACACTCCTGTGTTCATTTCTGTAATATCTTCCAAGTTCCAAGAATTACCGTGCTCAGAATTATTCAGTGTATTTCGGTTTGCCGGGTCATAGGGTGAATGCTGAATGACAGGTTCTTCACACGGAATGCCAGCTTCTCCATGCACATAATTCATACTCTGAGTTTTAATCAGGTGTAAGGGTTTTTTAACCTCTCTGTCTGGCGGACTGATCTTCTGGATACTGACCTGATTACGACTTGGTTTTGGGGCACCGTCGGCTGATGCCTTGTGCATTAGACACCAACACAATGGAAGTTCCTTAATTACAGTTACAATTACAATCAGTGTCTTGTAACATTTTTCGAACATCTTGTGACAATCAGTGTCACAGTTCATTAAAGCAAGCAAGCATCTAGCTCAGATGTCCTTGTTGGCTGGTCTTACCTCATATGTCAATGAATCACTGTGTATCTTTTGTTGTATCCTACTTAAACAATCCGGCTATATTCACGCTAATTCTCCCTCTATCGCAGAGCTTGCAAACAAAGCTGAAACTGCATTATTTAAAGCTGTCCTGTGTAATGAAAACCATTCACTAAGATGCCTTTTCCCTAACCATCATTTAACTCCATATTTTCTTAGAGACAGACCTCATAACTTTAACCTCCCTGATAAAGACTCACGAAACTTTATTTCTCGTATGTTATTTGCCAACTCTTACTAAGCTATTACTTACTTAGTTTTATTTTTCATGTACACCTACAGCGTTTTGCCTGTTGTTCTACGTAATAAACGAATATAAACATAAACATAAAATCATAGATTGAATTCATCTCTGTCACCTGCAGTCGTCTCTTCTGATTTGCTGCCAGGACAGAAAAGTTGCTGCCCTCTGGTGAACTGAACTAAAAACTAGTTAAATGGGTCAGGTCAGACTGTTCTGACCTTGTGTACTCTTCTGTATTTAGGCCGTGGTTTTAATAGCCTTTTGCATGATAGGAACTGAAGGCCACTTCAGGTGGTTAAAGATACTTCATAATCATGTAGGTTTTTATAAGCATGTAGGTATATTATTATTATTATATTATTTATTTATTGATTACAGTTATTATGCATACAAGGCCAGGAAATCTGACTCTGAGGTGCAACTGAGATGCAGTTTGAAATTTCTCTTTGTCATATTTATGCTTTGTGGGAGTTGTGATGGAGGAAGTGATAAAGGAGTCCTTGAGATAATATATCGGTACAGTTTCTGTAAAAGTGGCAAGGTGTGGTCCAAAAGTTTCAAGTCCAAAAGTGTGGTCCAAGTTTCAAGTAATGTAATTGTATATAACTAATATGCCTGTGCTTGCAAAGTTTCAAAGCTTTGTTTTTAAATTTCCAACTGATCAGTTGAGCGTAGGCACTTCCCTGGCACCGTCAGCAGTAATTCCAGGTGCATCCATCTGCTTCAATTTTTCACCTACAATTGGCGATCGCCTGCTTTTAATTCTGATACCAGCACTATCTGGCGGAGGGACACAACCAAGGAGGAGGAGGAGGAGCACTGTGGCTGGTGTGAGGCCAAATCAGGACTGGGTGAAAAGAGTTCCAAAAAAGTCCTGGTAATGTGATTGGATCACATGACTAAGAGGCAGCAAATTTGTTTCTAAGGATAGAACTGTTCAGTTGATATTCTGCATCTGATGCTGTTTGCTGCTGCTTTGTTTGGCGGAGTTATTTTTTGTCTGATTACGAATACAATACAAGTGCAAATTACTTGGCCTTCTATTGTTCCGCTGACTAAAATACTCTGACTTACCTAGTCGCGAATCTTGACCCACATCTCTGAGTTTCAAATAACATTTACAGGCTCTTGTGCACCACTGTCATTCAGAGTGACCTTCATTGTATGCTCTGTTTTAAAACTTTCTCTACCATCGTTGTCCACGCCAAGCTGGGTTTGCAATTCAAAACTATTAAGTCCAAGTTATTCAAGAAATCTCACCCTGATTCACCCAGTTGACGAACTTCCTATTTCTCTCAACCTAAGCACAACCTACCGGTAACAACTGCACTATCTGTCTTCTTCCGGATTTTGTTCTTCCTGGTGTTTACAATTAGAATATTGTTTCATATCATATATTGCTATCAAAGCAACGGGCTGCAGTAAAGTTCGCGTCAATCAGTTTGGGGCGAAAATGGGTGAAGTGGGAGCCGTCTTTACACCGGAATCGATCTGGCAGGAGGACCCTAGCGGAGTGAGAGAGAGAGAGAGGCAGCGGGCAAAGAGGCGGAGTTGGGGTGAAGAGGATGTGTCCTGGTAGTGATCATCTTGACTTAATTAAGCGTGCTTTCGTCGTCTGCTCCTGGGATTTTCTTTCATTTCTCTATTAGCATTCGGCGCAGAAGGCAAACAATGTACGATAACGACAGCCCGACCGACCGACAGACTCACCCGGATGAGGAGCTGCCAGATGAATTGCCGGCTGTAGCCTGTCGATGACGACACAGGCACACTTATTTATTCTCCCGACACCTCAGACAGTCCACTTCCCTATCAATGTTCACCTGAGGCCAATTAGCCAAGCGACTGATCGCCACGCTGTTTTTTTAACCCCATGACGATGGTGATGGTGATGCCGATGACCGTGTACCTCAGCGCCACTGTTGTGAAATGGTCGGCCAAGATGACCACGGATGTGTTTGACAGCGATCCGGTTATGAAAATCCGCTGACGTTGGGAGCTGAATGGGTATCTGTTTTGGAAGGAATCGTTTAGATCCTATAACCAGCCCAGAGTTGCAGCCTTGAGTATGAATTATTAACACCTTCATTTTCTTAGCCTCGGCATATAGGAAATGGTGCCAGTCGTCTTCATTGTTGTCTGATCTTCCCACCAAAAGCAAGGCTTGTGAATATTCTAAGGTTTAAAATTCTGTATTGAAACCTAAAGTTCACGGAAAATTTTAGTTATTCTTTATGCCGGCCATTGATCTTGCCCGATGTGTAGGAAGCTATGAGGAAGAAAGGAAGAAAGGAAGCTATGTCTCCAGTGACATAGCTTCCTTTGGGTGCTGTAGATACCTCAAGATTATAATTGTAATTGTAATCAAGAATTAATATAGCGCCACTCAAAATCAGAGGCACTCAGAGACTATGATTACGGTTACAAAAGTGATAACGAGGCATTTTCAGTGTAACTGTTATTATATCACTTGGACTAACATTTAAAGGGGCAATATGACTTGACAAATGACCAAGGACAATGGAGATATATTTATTCGTACCCATTGCCGCCAAATGGCTGGCATCAGAAACTGTTGATGATGATGATGATGATGTAGTTGATATCTAACATTTATAAAGGGCCACTCCAAGAAAAACCCATCAGTGGCAGATAAGTTCTAGAACTACGTCTGGTTTTCGTTCAGTGTGGCAGATTACTTAACATATTTGAGTCTGTCTGTTCCCCATTGGGTAAATTAATGGGGCTTTCTAAGCCCTGGCATCCCTTATCAGGCTCACAGCCAGTTAAACCGAAAGCTTGGAGAAAACTAATCAAGTGTATGTTCTGTTGTTGCTAAAGGTATGCAGGAAATTGTCTTAATATATCATACATCTATTATCAGCTACTATTTCACTACCATCTACAAGTGATACTAGACAGTATGTGTGTAAAAAGTACGTGTACATTAGATATGTGATATGGCAGACAGATTCTGTAAGAAATAATGGTGCTGAATAAACTATCTGGTCCATTCTTGGGTGCAGCGTATATTCCATATAATAATGAACCCACTACCTGGGATGTGGTGCTGGGAAGAAAATTCAAGGATGATTCCTATGGAAAAGTTGCCCGGGTCTGGGTGGGTAGTTTTTAGTCAGAACACAATGACTGCAGTAAGCTGTAACCTTTTCTTTGAGATGATTAAATTTCTATTTACGTTTTGTTGTAGGATTCGCATTCGTCACTTTTGAGAGTGAGGAGGTTGTCAACAAAGTCTGTGAAATCCATTTTCACGAGATCAACA
Source organism: Allolobophora icterica (assembly GCA_963556255.1). Classification (NCBI taxonomy): domain Eukaryota; kingdom Metazoa; phylum Annelida; class Clitellata; order Crassiclitellata; family Lumbricidae; genus Allolobophora; species Allolobophora icterica. Next base: position 15,146,191 of record OY744608.1, read on the forward strand.
ACAAAATGGTGAGCACTGTTAACATTTGCGATGATGATAAGGAGGAGGAGGAGGAGGAGGAGGAGGAGCTGGAGGAGGAGGAGGAGGAGGAGAGTGGCAAATGTATGTATTAATATTACTATATTGTATTTACTCTGTGTATGAGGTAAGTAAATCTTAATCATTGGTAAGTAGCAGTTGCGAGTGAAGGACTTGCTCAAGGTTCCTATACAGTAACAATCGCAGTGGAGGCTCGAACTCATAGTCTCTGGGTAGCAATCCGAGTCTTCTTACCTACCGCACAGCACAATGTATAGATTTATGTATGTGAACTTTTGTACAGTGCGTTTTAAGAACATTACAAAAGCACTGAGGCACAGCTGTCTAGCAGATCAATACAGGTTCATCTTGAGAAAAGCTGAAAGTAAAAGGATGATGATGAGAGTGGCAGACAGCATGAACATCCTTGGTTTAATGGCTGCGATGGGGGCTATGGGTATTGCGCATTACTCCTCCTCCTGCTCTGTTGCATTATGCAACATTGAGATTCTTTAAGTCTTTGCATTTAAGACATTTATTGATCTCTTTGGTTAATGTTAATCCGAGTATTTTCCGGTTTTCTGCTCTCACGAAAAACAGGTATATCTTCTGGCTGGAAATGGTTACTGATTGAAATTGCCTTAAACTAGATTTCAACAGCAAGAAATCTTGGTGCATCCTCTAGCGTGTTGTGTGTGCGTGGGTGAGGAAATTTATATAGCACCTTTCTTAGAAGCACCACGTATGCATGGTTGTCAAGTAGATCATGTAAGGTGCAACTTGAGAGTTGCTGTACGTGGATCTTGAGTTGCCTCAAGTGCAACAGGGCTTGTTGCTTTACCATTCTCTGAAATTGCTAAGCTATGATGATTTCCCTTGACCAGTTCATCATTATGCAAATGTTTAACCTGTAAACAAACAAGTTATTGGTACCTGGTTATGGAAACTGTTTGCTTTACTTAATTAGTAATCCGAGTGCTCTTGCCTGGTTATCACTATTGTTTGTTTTACTTAATTAGTAGAACTTAATTGTCCGTGTTCAAATCGATGCATCAGGCAACGCCTATCTACACCCATCTCTGTCCACCACAAGTTTTCTTTTCTGGTCACATGATATCACTGGACATCTTTGGTGACCTTGTTGATCTTTCTCTTTTTTGTCTTCCTTCAGGGATCCGATTTCATCTATTGTTTGGCTCTTCAGTCTTTGTTCTAGCACGTCCTCTTCATATTGTGCCACCACTCAATGCCTTGTACATTAGACACCAGCGCTATAAAAGTTACTAATTAATAATTAATTTCAAAACTCCTGTTTCTTTCTATCCCCTTTATTTTATCACAAAGAAATGTTTAACATGATTGTTCGCAGGCACCGAAGCCTGAAGTGGTTTCATTTGATGGATTATAAAATTACTTGTCTCTGTTAAGTTATGAAATATACGGTAGAGATCACTGCTCTCTAGTGACACAGATGATAGAAAATCAGTTACCCATAGATGTTACTTTCACAAGCAGATTTGAAAGACTTGGCATATCTGAGAGAAACCGGTGATTGCTCTCACTCTGCATTGTAATTTTGTCTGCTGGCCAATCCTGACCTATTAGACTTTTAATGCACAGCTTGTATGTATGAATCATTTCTGTAATGTAATCTAATGACTGCTATGGTGTCGTTATAATCATGGCGACCTCCACATTCAACCATTCCAACGACAACTAGACTAAATGTTTCACAGAGTGTTGCAGTTGCTGGACCTTCAGGCTGGAATATCCTGTACTGCAGTTTGGCATAACCATCAACAGTTAGATGATCGATCAATTCGGAATAGGAAAACAGCAATTTTACTTGAAGTGTACTCATGTGACTGAGGGAGTCATGACAGCCCAGGCTGTAAGAGCCATGAAACTAAATTGCCTGTGTAATAATGATGATGATGATAATGAAAATAATAAAAATAATAATAATAACAATGATAGTAATTAGATATGACATTGCTGGAAGCACTGCTACTGCCAGGCAGAGCAGTCGATAAATCCATTGAGAAAAAGATTAAAGATCTGGAGAAAGTCATCACAAGGCCTGAGACGCTACACCATACCCATGCACCCTGCTGAGGGGCAACTTATGCATACCAAAGCTGCTATACACGTTAAGAATATCAGCCTGCTTTTTAAACAAAGGGCTTGTATGTGACTTCAACTAAGTCTTGAGAACAGGACTGTATACCGGTAGTCTTCTCAATATCCACATGGGCAACGATCAATGGTCGTAGTGCCAATATGCTGGAAACTTCCGCGTTTTTGGCATCAGCCACTGGCACGCGAAGCTTTCAAGACTGACTGCTATGCAATGTTGCTCTAACATTCACAGATGCATTGGTAGAGGAGGCTTTTAGTTCGTGGTCTTTGAGATCGAATGCACCTCCTCCCATTGAGCAGAAGGCTCATATACAATGAGAATGGGACAGCGCACTGATCTCACATGCACTTCAAGGCCTATCAGAAAGAGCTAGTGATTCTGCTGTTACTGCCAGATTGTTAGCCATGCAATCGTCACACTCAGGAGACTGGCTTCATGCACGCCCCATAACAACTGCCGGATAACGAATGTCAGTAGCGTCCGGTTGGGCACCACGTTTTGTGAAAAACACACATGTAAATGTGGTGCCATAGTACATGTAGAACCCAATGGCCATCACGGAATCTCAACGGAGCAGGAAGGCAACTCCGACATGGCGTGATCAGTGACGTGATTTGACGGCTTTCACCAGAGCCGGCCATCAAAGCGCCCAATGGCCTCTCCAGATATGACGGCAAAAGGCCTGATGGAGCCACTGCCACCCTAATACCTTGGTCCAGAGATGGTCCAGAGGTCGTTACTTGACGTAGGATGTCACGGTGCCAGATACATTCGCAGCATCATAAAACGCAGGTGCCGAAGCGGAAAAAGTAGTTCATAATAGGGAATGCAATTATGCAGCTATCTCACAGTCACACCATTTCGTCCCTGTTGCAGTCGAAACTGCAGTAAGCTGTCACACCGAGTCTTTGTCCAGGAACTGGGAAGCAGGGTTAAAGCAGTGACCAGCCATCTGCTCCAGCACCTATCCATTTCCCTTCAGTTAGGAAACTCACTTGGCTTGGGCACTTCAGTTTAGATCAATGAGGACAGAAGGCAACCAAAGGCTAGATGACACGTCATCGAAGAACATCTGCAATCGCTGCCTGCAGCGACCAGTTGCCGCGAAGTGACTCTGAACGCTTGCAGTTCTAGACGACTTCTGACCTTCAACCTCTGCCTCAGGCTGACCTTCTGACCTTATTACCAAAGCAAGCAGGACTTGGATAATACTGAACTTAAAACTGTAATAATAATAATAATAATTTTGTTTCCTGAAGGATTACACTTAAGTCAAAAAAATTAATTTTGTCTCCAACAACAACCACAACAACAACAACAACAACAACAACAACAACAACAACAACAACAACAACAACAACAACAACAACAACAACAACAACAACAACAACAACAACAACAACAACAACAACAACAACAACAACAACAACAACAACAACAACAACAACATATAAGCATCACTGGATTGTTGCTTGAAGAGAAACCAGTAAAAAATCATAATCGTTGGACAATAAATGGTTGAAAATATTTACTGAATCCGATGAATTTGAAGATTTCTTTCCTGTTGCTGGTTCTGCTTCTGACTTTGAATCATGATTTGTTGTCAGGTGGAATGTAAGAAGGCTCAGCCGAAAGAACTCATGCAACCGCCGACTGCTTCCGGTCGAAGTAAGATCACTCACTCTTAAGGTCATTAAGTTCATCATCACAGGTTCAGGTCATCTCTTTTTACTTGTGTGCCTTCTATGAATTTATTATGGCCACAGATGTTTCGGCTGAGGCGCAGGCACAGCAACAGCAATCCTGACATCAGGCTTTGAAAGACAGAATTTTATGCAATTGGATGCGATTAATCATATTGACATTTCAGTCATATCAGTAGTGATATGGACAGCCTATCCTCAGTATTACGACAGATATCCGATCCATCCTACGAAACTCATCAAAATCCCTAAAATGAAATTATAAATTATTTTTAAAGAAATTTTCGCACGGAACCCTTGCCTTTCCTGAACGGAACCCTAGGGTTCCTCGGAACACACTTTGGGGAACACTGATCTTTAAGGTGCTGACTGATTAGATATATCTACAGATACAGCCATGAACTCTTTTTAGCGTTATTGTCTTGTAGTAAATTTTTCTTTCTCCTTAATTTAAGTGCCAGGATTTCCCGGAGATGGTTAATCAGTGTTATGAATTATTATTATTAATTACTTCTGTAGTGCCAGTATCTAATGCACAAGGCATCAAGTGATGGCGCACCAGAGCCAATCCGCATTCAGGTCAGCATCCAGAAGATGAGTCCATTGAGACAGAGAGACAGCCTATGGTGGATAATCGGTTTTGCTTGAGCCTTTGTTCTTTCCGAATGTCCTATCTTATTGCTCAGTCTTGTCGACAGCTCATCAGCCTCTCAAAGGCTGCTTTTGTTTCACTGAGTTGCTCTTGGCTGCATAAGAAGACCTCGGCAATTTCCCCAAAGATGCTCCGCAAATCGACTGTTATGAAAGATTGCATTGCTGTCCGGCGTGGCAGCGTGGCGCCAGCCAGGTGAACATGACCTGTCGACTCACAGGCTTCAGTGGGTCTCCTTAAATGCTCGATTACATGCCATTATAAGTGCAGATTTTAGCTGCATTTGGCTTTCACGGCTGCATATTTGTGTGAGAATTTAAGTGTGTAGTGTTAAATTTTCATTTCATCGTAAAGCGTACTATGCAGCTGGTCTGTTTGTTTGATGTCTGCTGTTTTGCTTTACGGAGACCCCAAGATACACGTTTAGCATGAAATAAACAGGTTATTGGTTTCAACCAGCAGATCCAGGAGGGACCACAAACAGCAGACCCAGAAGGGACCATAAACAGCAGACCCAGAAGGGACCACAAACAGCAGACCCAGAAGGGACCATAAACAGCAGACCCAGAAGGGACCACAAACAGCAGACCCAGAAGGGACCATAAACAGCAGACCCAGAAGGGACCACAAACAGCAGACCCAGAAGGGACCACAAACAGACCCAGAAGGGACCATAAACAGCAGGCCTACAAGAGACCATAAGCAGCAGACCAGAAACGCATAAACAGCAGACCCAGAAGGGACCATAAACAGCAGACCCAGAAGGGACCACAAACAGCAGACCCAGAAGGGACCACAAACAGACCAAGAAGGGACCATAAACAGCAGGCCTACAAGAGACCATAAGCAGCAGACCAGAAACGCATAAACAGCAGACCCAGAAAGGACCATAAATAGCAGACCCAGAAGGGACCACAAACAGCAGACCCAGAAGGGATCACAAACAACAGACCCGAAGGGACCATAAATAGCAGACCGAGAAGGAACCATGTTAATTAGGGTCACAAATACGGATGGCAACGAAAAACTTTAGTTTATGTTATTAAATAGTGGAATCTTATGTAAATGAAATGTAATGGGCCATTTAAACGGAAAATCAAACGTAAAGCAAACTTATGCAACTGACCACAAATTGCAGTCATTTGTAGCACTTTGAGAGGTTGTTCATCTATGTACATTTTAGTAGGGGCTGGCAAAAGGTGCTATATAAATGTCTGGTCATATGAATGCATCACATTCATGCATCATAATTTTGCTCTTCTCTTTCTGCTCTTGTGAAATCAGAGTTTCCTTACAATCTCTGCTACTAAACGCATTTTAAACTAATTTATTTTGTTGTAATAAGGTAATAAGTTATGTTCTAACATGTTGCTTAGTGAAATGGGTATATTGTTAATTTTCCAGGTTATCTGACAACTAGCTTCCCAGCCGCTTATGCTACGACGTATGGACAGAGCTATCAGCTGCCTGGATACTATGTTCAAGGTATACATGCTAGTTATAATTACGGTTATGTGGTATTACATGTAATTCTTATGGCACTTCATTAAGGTATTTCTTCTCAGAAGTGCTGCCTGCAGTGCATGATAAACCTAATGCCAGGACAGGCCAGTGTTTACTTGCCACTGATTGTCAGAGACATTGATTGCCAAAGATGTTGATTGCATAGAAATATCGATTGCAGAGACGTTGATTGGCTTACATTTAGCCAAGCAAGTCTTATCTTTGGGTTGTGGGCTTACTTTTCCCTCTGATTGTCTTGCCGTAACTCGTACACAAACAGAGGGACCAGGTATAGTTCCTGATCAGTTGTGTTTTCATTTCCATCTTTAGACTCTAGGACTTTCCTAACTCAAGTTTCAGATGGCCTTTAAATCTTCACAAAGACTTGCCTCTAGAGATTGCATTTCTAAGAGAAGAGACGTTTGTCTTTCCTTGATATTATGACCAACTGACCTTCTCTGAACTGTTGCATTTCTAGTGCCATTGCAATGATACTTAGTGATCAAGCGTTAATATTATGCATGTTTAGGACACATGTGTGGAGACTGCTAGAGAAAATGTGTTGCCCAAAATTGTACACGCTCTGGAAAAACATAAGCGTGAAATGGCCAGATGAGCGTCGACAGTTAAAATGTCGCTAGGGACGCAGGGTTGACTGAAAACATATCTGCCTTTACTGTTTACCTAATCGGAGGCCAGTCGGCGTTTTCTAAGCGGACTGTGGACCAATTTTTGGACATCAGAATAAATGATTGAGTGCTCGTGAAACCCCACCAGTCTCACTGGCCAGGTCCTGTGGGATTTCTACCCACGCTCCATGTTTGCGGTCTGTGTGCGGTTCTTTTTCATCTGGCCTTTGGTTGAATTAGCGGTCCTTCCATATGCAGTTTCTGGTTTTTCATTTGTGCCTCTTATAACCTAAATTTCAGTTATCTGGTGCCTCAGTGGGTTGTTTGTTCTCTATACACTTAATATAGTGCTGTTTATGCACCTCAAAGAAGTGTTGCGGTAAGCGCTGCAGAGTGGATCAGATTCGTGATTTAGGTTCAGAGTGGTTTGGATTCTTGATTGGGTACAGAGTGGTTGAGATTTGTGATTTAGGTTCAGAGTGGTTGACTCGGTTGAGATTCGTGATTCATCAGTTTGAATAGCTTCATGGCATTTTCCTGCATATGGTTTAAAGTTTAAACATATTGATCGCTGGACAGACTGTTGTGGATTCACTGTATGGGAATATTACTATAAAACTTGCTTAGAGCAAAAGAAAGATTGATTCCTCAGCACAGCAAAATATTAGTTGGACGCCTGGTGAAAACCGTCTCAAACTGACCCTGTAGCTGATATGGCTTCATTGCTTTAAATGTTCAGGGAATTGTTACTAATATCAGTCGTCATCCACAGAAGTGCCTGGAAATATTTTGCCAACGTAGGGTGATCTGGTTATTTCGCCGTATAGTACTACCACTATGCCACCAGGAAACTTTGCCACAATAGGATTCCACGCACCATACGACATGGCCTCGACCTCTAACATTATAATAATAATAATAATAATAATAATAATAATAATAATAATAATAATAATAATAATAATATAATAATTTGTTCTTTAATTAAGCGCCTGCAAACGCACTGCGCTGTACAATGAACATACATATAGTAGAAACGGCAGCCATGCAGGGCGCCTTATGTACATGTATTCAGACACTTGATATAGCAGGGTTTATGTATCTTGTAAAATCTCTGCCTGCATGACTACCTAGCTGATCCAAGCAAGGGCATTTGTACTGTAGGCAGTTTGAAAATGTTTGCTGAAGATGATTGAATGCAGCTGAAATTAAAGACTTTTCCATAAGGAAGGTCCAGCATAGAAATGGATCTCTTTTGTCGACTAACTATACAGCCGAGTCTTGTGTCATTTGTTCAGGGTACGGCTTTCCATTTGGCCAGGCAGCTGTGGCTCCAGTGGCTGCCCGTACAGGGCCATGCAACGCACAGGGGGCGCGGATAGGCGCCGGTCGCACTTACCTGGGATTTGCTCCACAAGGTAGGTGCACTGCACTCACCAGCCAACCGAAAATGGCTCTTGCCTTGTCAATAACCTGCAGAGTTCTTGTTTTATTTTTGCCTCCATAACATAAGATCTGTTGTTAAAACTGTCACAGGCAAGCTGATTTTAACTTAAGTTTTGATGCAAATCCCTTTTGAGTGATTAGTACAGAACTCTACTCATTTAGAATCCTACAAACTTTGCAAAGATGTAGGATTCGAAATGAGCGAAAAATTAATGCATTTTGTAGATGCTAGGAGCTGTTCTTAGGACGGCTGTTATGTGACAACTGGACATTAATTTTCAATCAAAACATAACAGACAGGATTCGGTTGGACGGTTATTTATATCTGTTAGTTTCACCGTGTGGTTGTTGTTGTTATTGTTGGCTGACGCGATCTGTCTCTTCTGTATTTGATCGGGAGCAGTTTTAGCCTCTGGTGGAATGCTGTCGTTGATGAACAATTACGCGGCATCATCGTTCGGCAATGCGACATCCCCGGTCAACGGCCGTGCTTTCTCATCAGCCAACAGCCCCGGGGCTCTAGACCTCTACGGCGGCGGTGGCGGCCCCTGCGGAGGCGGCCCTGGGTCCGTTGATGGCATCAGCTATCTGCAGACGGCCAATGCCGCTCAAGCGCAGCTCGGCTATTCGGCAATTGGTGTACGTAAATCTAAATGTACACGTTTGTTTATATAACGACTGTATGGCCTCGACCCGGATTATTTTCAATGAATTGATTGAGTGAGATCCTTCAGTGCTGGGTTATTACGATGTCTGCTTAAACAGGAACCAGTCTGTGGGTATGCAATGCTTCTAGAGCCACCCTGTGGGCATGAGCCACTCCAAGAACCAGTGTGTGGTCTGCCAATGGCTTTGAAAACCAGCTTGTGTTTGTGGTCTGAGGAGCTTAGAAAACTAGTCTGTGGTCTTCTTAACAGCGTAGAAACTAGTCCAGAGTCTGCGAGTCGCTTATAAAATCAATCTGTCATCTGAAAGCGGCTCATGAAACCAATTTGTCATCAGGGAGAAGTTCTTGGACCAGTGTGTGTGGTTTGTTGTAGATAAGTGATTGCCTTATGTATCATTACGTTGCAACACCTTACAGATTTCTTAAGGGCAGGCAGGATAAATGACAAGAGGAACATGTCTGCTGCCTGTATCTTGTCTAATGCAAGTGTTTCAACTTTTCTAGCAGTGCACAGGAACAATTTCTCAGGTAGTTATGGAGTGCCTCTGAGTAGAGACGTTAAAGGGGCTCTATATAAATTTCGATTGATTGATTGATTGACTGATTTAGTTACAGAGTGGCAACTTTTTATCTTCAGAGAGATCCTATATAAATACTTTAATGCATTTATTAAACAATGATATGATTGACAAGTCTCAAAACTAGTTGTCTGTGATCAGCTCATTCAACCATTAAGCTCCCTTGAAGCTCAGTCAAGTGTGTCTTGTCTTGAAGTCTCATGTTTTATTTCATCCAACCACTTGGCTCAACCATGAAGCTCAATCACCAGTTGGTGTAGATTGACCCATACCGCTATGCCTGTCACAGAGTTCATTTACTGAAACAGTTGCCTCATATTGTTTAAGAGAACTCGTGTGAATGAGTTGAGCAAGTGAACAGGCAAATGAAACGACGAGGCGCTCATTGTTCCCGGCCTTTTTAAATCACCAGTTTCATATGCATATGCTGTTTTTGTTAATACGCTTCTGCCGTGACATTGACTTCATGGGATTAATTCAATACTTTCTTTCGTACATAATAATTTCACAGCTGAATTTTAAATTGTTTTTTTTATACAGTAGTTTCCGTGATGTTTTTTTTATTTACCTACATCCTTGTGATTTAATTAGCATAATTGATTAAATTATGAAAGGAAATCTGTGGCTGCACGCTTCAACGTTTTTTGCGATATTGTGAGAAATGAAATTGAATTGAAATGGTTGACACTGACAGACATGTTTTTGTATCGTTTCTTCAGGGAGCGTTGATGCCAACAGCTTTTCAGAATGGCTTTCACTAAACTCGGCCACTCCTAATCATGGTAAGACAACTCGAGCTTTGTTGCTTGGGCCGCATTTGTCGATCATTTGGTGACAGCAAGTTTAGACAAAAAAACGCTATTGCATTCCCTGATGTTTCCACCCTGTCATTCAGGCACGAGTAGAACTGTGGTGTCGGTAACCATGGCAGTGGTCAATATCACATCTGTGTGTTCCGACATAAATTTAGGGGACAGGTGGTGTATGGCGTCAATTCAACGAATTTCGGAATAAGGTGGATCCCTTTGTTCCACTTTCCTCAATCTGAGCTGATTTGCTCCTTGGTACTTTTAATCACAAATAGTTAATGTCTTTTTGTTTTTCCAATATGAAATGTTAAGAATGGTTCTACAAAGATTAACAGTTATTTGTGGAGAGTGTAAAATTTACTCAGAGTACTGCAAATGCCAAATAGAAAATAACGGTTTCATTTAAATTATTATTATTATTAAGGAGCTTTTATATAGCGCCCCTTCAAGGTTATCTACTCAGGAGCGCTCCTAGTCCAACCACGGCTAAAGAGAGTAGTTTTCAAGTTTGCAAGAAACAAGGTAGAGTGAGTCATAGGGACCAGGTGAAGTGCAACAGGAAGGCCATTCCAGGTTGCGGGACATTCAAACTGTTTAAATGATTTGTGAAATATGGATACATGAGTTTCATTCAGTTTGCTGCAAGTGTGGCTTAAAATAACTTCCTATAATTATAAAGGTGTGGAACTTCCACTGAAAAGGATTTTTGGCAGAATTCAGACTCTTTTTTTAGTAATTTACCGCAGCTGTAGAAGTAATGTTGAGTAATTGAATTGCTTCTTTAAAACACATCTCTCAGTAATAGTCTTCGCAATGCAATTCTGAGTTTGAAAGGTCTTTCGGACAAAGCATACGTATCATGTCTGCGAAAGCTAACGAACAACCTCACAAGCATCCCTCGAGATTACATGGCGCGAAAGTTAATTAAATGATAAAAGAAGGGAGGAGGAGTAGGGTGACGTCAATGGTCGTGGCCGCCGTAAGATGTCGCTAAACACCGGAAACTACTACTCAGCAGTGTAAAATATTTTTGTGGTATAATTCATCACGGCCTAGTGACTTTTTTGCTGATGTGTATCTTTGAAATTCTTTACAGGCGTTGTCTGGCTGGAGTGTAACTTAACGCTGTCGCTGCCGCTCAGCAGTCACTTTGCCAGCACGTCATCGTCGTTGAGCGATTCATTTGTGAATAAACTAAAACCTCTGATGGAGATGAAATTTGTTTGCACTGCTTCGTTAAAAAGTTTGGCATCGATGTTTTTTGTGATGACGAAATATCTGCCATGCAAAGGAACAGACGGACGGACACGACAGACCAGACATAGACAGACAGACGGACATGCCCAGACAGACGATACGGACCGACAGGACGGACTTAAACTGTTGAGATGGACTGAGATTACTTATTGTATCTTTGTAAAAATTTGTCTGTTTTATATCATCCGAGGCAATGAAACATATCTATGACAACGGTAAAGGGGTAAAAATCATCGAATCATTGATTAGTGCTGATCATCTGTTGCTTTTGTTTTTTCGCTGCACATAATTGTCGACTGATTTGTTGACCTCAAAGTTAAAATCAAGTGTGATAACCTGTTGAGATTTACTATTTAAGGTTTTACATCTAATATTAAGAAGATCGGTGTTTATAAGTGACTCTGGAAATCCGCGTTTGAGATCAGGCTATCATTGGCAGAATCTGATGCACTTGGACGTTTTTAACCTTAACTGACTTTTAATTTTTATCGGTATAAAGAAGATGTGTTCATGCTAATTTGAAAATTCAATTTGGTTGAATAACAAGAAATCATAATTAGAGATAAGCATGCTTGCTTTTCAAAGTCCTTGACTGAAGATGTAAAACCCGTGGTCGGGCGAATTTCGGAATTGAAGTTCTTTTATGAAGTACTTGGTTAGCTAGACAAATTGAGGATAGTGTTATGATATCTTGTTTACAATTGGTCCTTGTGGTTTCACCCTTGGCAAGTCCAATGCCAACGCATGATAGAGCTACAGTTCTATAAACATGCATAAAAATAGAAACCATGGTTACATATCTTAAAAGATTGGTTTGCATTTCGAATCCATCGTTACAGATGTCCGTAATACGCCTGATTATGAGTCATTTCGTTTAGTATAACACTCCACTTAAAGTTGTTGACTAAATTTCTGCTTACCATGAACACAAAAGTGATGTAGATGTCAACACCGCAAACCTTGTTTATTTCTTGAATTTGTTGATAAATATAATTGTTGAAAGATTTGGTGCTGCAGTGTCGTAGCCACTGAGCTACAACAAGAAGCCGAATGGTTTCTTCTTGTGTGGGGCAAGTCCAGCCGTTGTTTAACCATGCCATTGTGTGACATTAAGTGAACGTTATGCTGAGTTGGCAGGTTTTCCCAAGTGAAAGCACTCTGATGTCTTTGTGCATTTAACTGCATTCTTAGTAAAACTCATTGGTTCTGGTTGCAAGAGAGTTTTTAAAAGTTTTCGTAGCAGTTGCAAGTCTACAACTTCCTTTTGACTAAACGCTTTTAACATCCTATCTGAAATATTTGTTTTATTGCTAGTGAATCGTCATCATTAATCATCATGATTGCAAAAGTCGTTGATAATAAACATTCTGTTTGCATTGTTTATAATGTAAACTATATACCAATGTTTTTATGGTAATTTAATATTTTAATTACATTTTAAAACGGTATGACTTTAGAAACGAATAGCCTGGAATTGACTGAATTCCTATGACAGACTGTTTGAATTTACATTTTTGGATGACCCATATTTTTTGTAGCTTCAACAGTTTAGCAGAGTCTAACAGCAGCTGACTTACATGCTTGATAAGTCTGTTCTTCAAAAGCAATCATAAAGCGATTAATTTCCATCGGGTTTTCTACACTTGAACCACTGCAATAAGAACAAGCAATCTTCCAATGTAGTTAATATTGCTTATCGTGAGTTCTTCCTTAGGAAACTGATAATATATTGAAAGTTACTTTTGAGCTGCAAATTACAGAACAGTTGGGAACAAAGACTGCCTTTGGAAACAAGATTAGGCCAACAATTTTTACTTATATAATGTGGTTTAGTAATGTGTAAGATTTGGTCAGGGAATTGTTTACTTTATGAGGATTTCTAGCAATGTTTGCAAATTAGGTTAAACTTCGTCTGTTGCTAAAATCCTGCATGTTATTGCTAATGAATTGAGTTTTAATGTATGAGAATTAGATTTCTATATTGAGTAAATGATGGGTTTAATAGCGCTCAAAATAACAGAGGCTCAAAATAATACAGCAAAACCTTCTGTCTGCTTTCAGAATTAATCTTCTTGTTCAAGCTATAATCTGTATAAATTTTGAATTTGAAAACATTTTAGGGAAGTTAAATTTGAATGGATGATCACAGAAGAATTTTGTGGGTCTTTGAATGATTTCTGCAGAAAACATTTGGTGGCTAACGTTCTGAGGTTTTGAAACAATAGTAAACTGTGGTCATAACATTCAGAATGTAATGTCATGCAGAGTAGTATAATTGTACATTACAGCTTCTGAACGCTTGTGACGTTGCTGCAGTGAATTTTCTTCATTATTATCAGTAACAACTGTAATTTGTGACTGCCATTGTGTATTCGGTGCAGTTCTGATCAATTCTCAAAACAAACGAATATCGGTTTTTAAGTAGATTAAACCAGCGGCATTTCTGAATATCGAGCACTGTGGCGAGTGGTAAAACCACTTGACGAGTGGTAAACCACTTGACGATTGGTAGAACCGCTTGCTGTTGAGCCATTCTCATCACCTTCAACAGTCAGATCGATGACTCTGTGAATGTTGAGTTTTTGTATTGTGCAAGATCGGTCGAGCATTTTTGCACACACTTGTATAAATGTCACCCTCACTTTAAGCAATATCAGTGTACTGTTATCGTACGATGTTGTTATTTGTTATGCGTGGTCCGTGAACAAATCTTGTATAATCATCGTGAACTGGTTTATGCATTGAAATCATGTCATCCTTGTCTTTGCTTGAGATTCTGGTTGTTTGTTTGTATTTATTGCTGTGTAAGTCACGTTTGGCCAAGTTTCAAACTATGCGTTAGTTTCATTTGCTGAAATTCATTTCGTGTAGAGAATTCAAAGCAGGAGAATCGAAATATGTTAAACCAAGTTGGCAGAAGTTTAGTTAAAGGAGGAGTACCAGATTAATTTTGAAATTAAGACTGATCCAGATCATGCATCGGTTGGAGTGCCAGCTTGACCTGGTTGTGGAATTTCAAACTGAAGTTATGTAAAGTTGACTGAACTTTATGTAGACAAGACGTGACTGGTCTTCACTTTTTGATGATCTCCTGCTTTAAATTCTTCGGAATTCTTCGTGTATTATTTTCCTAAACTTGAACAGTGCTTCGTTTTCAGTGGACGATGACACTTGGTGACTGCTTAGTTGAATGATCGTGATTAAGAACTCTTCTCAACTGTAATACTGATTTTCCCTACTGTATGAAACAGTTTTAAAGCAGGACTTGAAAAATGACCAATTGGCCATGCTCATTGCTCATCAAGAGCATTATTTGCTTATCCACTGGTCCTATGACCACTGGCCTATGACCATGTCTTAGGGCAACTTAAACTCAGCAAATTACCAAGTGTTGATGAGCCGTAAGCTGCTCGTTTTTAAGGCACTGAGCAACAGAAAGAATTAACCCTATTTTTTTCTTCTGCTGTAAAGAATATTCTTGTTGGTATGATTTTAAAATTTCCGGCTTTTGGATTTTGTGCTGGGCTAGTTGCACCTATGGTTTGAATTGATACAGCTTGTTAATTATTTGATTTAGAATTCAGACAGTTGCCCGTCCTTGTAAGTGCAGACTTTCTGCCCATCCACTGATCCCATTCACCTACCATTTCTGCACAGTTCTTGCGTTGGTGCTACGTGGGAATGATGTTGATGTGTTGTTTGCTCTTCACATCAGTTTCGTCCGGTTATGGACGTTCGACAACAGGGTACCAGTGTTTTTTGACTCCTGTCAATTTGTATTTTTGTTAACTGCCGAGTTTAAATATTTTGCTGTTGTATTGTTAACTCTCGATGTATGAAGAGTATATCGTCAAAATAAAAATTCTTACCATTGTGATGTTCATGCTAGTAAATATCAATTTTTTAACTTTCGATTTATAAAGAGTACATCATCAAAATAAAACCTCTAACCCTAATATGTTAACCACCCCTTTTGTTAGTAAATAACCACCCATTTTGTTAGTAAATAATCACCCCTTTTTGTTAGTAAATAACCACCCCTTTCTGTTAAATCTTGATGCATGAGGCAGTCAAAATAAAAATTCTTAACCCTGGTAATGCTTGTGCTGGTAAATACCCCATTTTTTAAACTCTCAATGTACGTGTATGTTTATATCAAAATAAGATGTCCGTGCTATTCAAAATAAAAATTCTTACGATTGAGACGTTCGTGCTAGTAATACCCCTTTGTTAAATCTGTTTTTATGAAGATTATATCAAAATAAAAATTCTTACCATTGAGACATTTGTGCTAGTAAATGTCCCTTTTGTTGTTCTACAAAAATTTATATGACATCACTGTTTGGTGATGCTTTCAATTAACTTCTCAGATATTCTACAATCAACACTACGAAATATTAATTGGAGAACGTTAGTGACACAGCCCATGGGAAGATACAGCAGACAGAAAAATTTGGGTCTTTAGTTACTCGTGTGATATTAGTTCTTATATATGTGAATGACAGAACAGCCAACGGCCAGTTGATGGTCAAAGGAATTATTTAAAACACCCAAATTTTAAATCGGGTTTAAACTACAGTTAAACTACATGCTTAGAGGTTTCTCAATGAAAATGCTTTACTAGTTGCTTGAAAGTTAGCGAACTGTATTGGAAAAAATCTACCTTGCCATCATGACCCTGATAAGGATCGTCAAATGTTTATGAGAGTGATGGCAGGGTATGTATGACGCAGCACAACAAAACAAACTAATGAAGAACTGGTTCAGATTTTGCATTTATTACTCAACATCGTTATGTGTACATGAATACGAACGCCAAATTAATATGCAAAATATAAAAATACTCAGAATAAGGGAACAACGACAACTGTCTATAACTACAGAACTTCAGCACAGTCATTGCAGTTCAGTGCTGGTGTTAGATCCCCTACGGAAGCAGTTAGCTTTCCAACAGAACGCCAATGAGTGATTTCTTTAGCTGTTAGGCTAAGCAGCATAGTGTGGTCCCTTTCACTACCAATTCTATAAGTCAGATACAATTTTACATGATTTAAAAATTCAACAAAAATTGGTTCTGCCGTAATTTGGTTATGCATGCACTTAAAATATCAGCAGACTTTGGAACACAAAACAACATCCAAAAGTACAGCAACTGTCAAGAAACAAAAATAATAATCCTAGTTGTCATCTCTGCAGAAATGAAACACAGAAGTGAAAAACTCAAAGTTAATTTTAAAAGTGGTCTCCGTGAGATTCCTCTATTGTTAATAGCACTTGTAGAAAGTACAACAACCTTCAGGACAAAATTTAATTACACACTAAATCCAGGTTTTTGCATCAGACATAGGAAACAAAGAGCATTCCCTTAAGCTAAGCCTCAAGTCTTAGCTGTGAGCATAAAGTGTTGTTAACGTCACTTTCTCAGCATGGGCAGGTGAGCCTCTCCCTTTACCTGATCTTCACACTAAGGTGTACAGTTAGTGTACTCAATATATCACTGAGTTCACTAAAGTGTACAGAAATATTTAAATATCCTGGTACGGATTTGAACCCTCTAATTCTGGGTTGATAGTCTATTGAGCCAAGCACCCCTGTATGCAAATGTTGCGCGAATTATATAAGCCAATTATGCATAGACTTCTGTTATTCCAATAGAGCGCTTAACATCAATGGCAAGATAAGTAACTGTACATTTTATTACACAGAAATTCAAGAGGCATGATTTTCTTTCCAACAAGAACTTCAGAAACAGCTTTAATCGAACATCACTCAACCTTATCTTAAGAAGGTCACGGTTTAATTTGCATCAACCACCACGATTCCGATCTTAGACACTCTGATAAAAGGCCGAGTCACAGTCAATGATTAGGAACGTGCAGCATGTTAACCACACTCAATGCTTACAGATAATTAATCAGTCTGTCATGTTGTACAATAGTTCTTGAATAATGTCTTCAAGGTCTTACCAAGGGAGAGACAACAAAGCAACTGGCATGTTACTGATCAGAGATACCGGGTTAAAACAGAAACAAGAAAAAATAACTCATTTTCAGCAAATGTGCACAACTGTGATCTGACCAACTAAAAGAAAAACAGCAGCAAAGCAAACCAGATCTCTGAGAACATGATTCACACAAAAACTGTCCAATAATCATCTACCATGCTTAGTAATTTGCTTACGTTTCATACCTGAAAATTTTAACATTAATTAATTAATTAATTAACACATGTATACCATGTACATTACCTGGGCATGTATACAATGATACAAACTCATGTACAGCACCCTTCTGCCTCGGCTGTGGTACGGTGCTATATAAATCATCATCATCATCATCATTATTGTATAATGCTGATTTATACATGTGTGCCACACCTACATCACAAGTGTATGGATATAAGCACACATGCATGTTAATTTAGATGGGTATACAACCTAGCTCCATATGTATGTATATACATGCATCATACATACAAGCATATATAGTGATACATGTCAGAACATCCACAATTATTACAATGGTAATGTGATCATTAAATGTGGAAACACAAGACAAAAAGGCGCAAGGTGAAAACAAACACATCATGGAATGAGAAGATTAGTGAACAGTTGAGGCAAATGACTGGGGTTGCAGCCATGCATGCACTTGCAAGGACATATCCTAGCCCTGGTCCTAACCCAAGACCTAGACCTGGTCCTAGCCCTGGTAGAAGCCCTGTGACAAATGCTCAGTTGAACTGTGTTATGATGTTCTGGATATGTAGAAAAAGGAACAATGATTCAGCACAAAGAAAACGAAGTGTTAACGCAGATCACAATACATTCAGGGCTGTAGTGGTAAAATTTGAGGCGAGTATACGCTAGCGGCTAGTCTTCCGAAACAAATTAGAGGTGAGTATACGCTACAGTATTTTTGGGAGTATACGCTATAGTATTTTAATATAAATAAATATAAATTTTTGTGAGGTGAGTATACGGTCTCTAGAGGTGAGTATACGCTGTATACCCGCGTATACCCTCGACTACAGCCCTGAATACATTACCCCTTGTAATGTCATGTGATGTAACGTGGCACAGGGATTTGGTTAAAGAGCAGCATTGCAATAAACCTACATTCATGAATTCAATTCAAGATGCTCAGAATTAAGCAGAACCAATGAGAAAACTGGCAATGCAAACCAGATCCAAGTCAATAAAACAGTCCTTATGGCAATCAAAACTCAAAATTTGAAAGTAATAACACATTACGTAAACAGTAGCCAGCCCAAAGTTAGCATAGCTCTCTTCTCAGTCACAAAATTCTAAATCACCCGATGATCAATTAAGTGCGTGGAAAACAATTCAGATAGACCGTAAGAAAGTAGGCCTAAACCGCGGCTGCAGATTCGAGTATAACTCGTGAAACAAAATCAATGAGAACTCTTTTGAAAAAGGAATAATAAGTGCCCCAAAACGGCCCCATCCACACAACTCGGCAAAAATACTCTGAGAAAACACAGAATATAAAACAGCAACAGAATTGTCATTCGTTTACAACATAGAAACAATTTTTCATCAGAAACTATATTAAACAATCTGTGCAAACCCTGTCTCAAGGCTTAACACAAACATTTTGATTTGATATCCCAAAAACAAAATCCAGACTTATGATTTCACTCTGTTTGACTCTTAATTAAAATCTGACATAAGGAAATGCTGTTTGGCTCTTTACATTTTGGTCCAGTCAATGCATATGCAGTTTCAACACAAAACAGAAAAATTAGCACAATAAATACTCATTAATGATTTGAACAAATTCAGATCTCTCTACATCACCTACCTGAATTCACCAAAACTGTTTATATCTCGGGTTTTATCTTAAGTCATTTCGTGCACATCAATCCTAAATTACATAACGTTGTAAACGGTGCTACATAAATAACCAGATCTATAATACACATACTTTACATCAGGAGTTCTCAAACGGTGGTACGCGTACCCCTAGGGGTACGCCAGGTGTCGCTAAGGGGTACGCGAAAAAAATGGGAAAAGAGAGATTTTCTATGAGTTAATGCCCATCTTTCTTTGATTAACTTATGTTTATGATATATTTTAATGTTGAAACGTCACAGCCGAGACATTTATTTTTTCACAACAAATAATTATTTTACAAGTAGCCTAACTACAATACTGCATAGTAGTATTATTACTTTAAAACCAACAATGGATAAATGGCTGAAAAACAACCGCTTAAAAGAAAGCCAGAACCTCTCAACGCAACCGTAAGCACTGAATCTATCCAGATGGACACTCCAGACGCCAGAGTAGACCCTAACGAGGACGACGGCACTCGTAAGCAGCGTAAGATTAGACGGTATGACGAATCCTTCTGATGGGCAGTAAATTTGAAAGATCTCATTTACTTTTAGATGAATCGTGTTTAATGCGTTTGGCCTATTTGGTGGATATTTCCGGGAAACTAAACGACCTCAATTCCAGTTTACAAGGCAGAAATATCACTCCATTTACTGTCATGGATAAAATAAATGCAAAGGTGAAGAAGCCTCAGTTCCTTTTGTCAGACCTTGAGGAATCTCGTGTAACTTCATTTTCTTGTCTGGAGTCTTTTGTAACGGAGAATGAGCTTAAACTGCGTGCTAATTTGATTGAAGATATCAAGGAACATTATTCTCAATTGATATCGGATCTCCATTTATATTTTCTGGACAGTTTGGTGCCAAGGAATGGTTTCGAAATCCGTTTTCGCATGTAGGCCTAGTGTTGCCTGCAGATTTTTCAGTCCAGGAAAGAGACCAGTTTGTTGAACTTTCATGTGATGATGGATTGAAGAAAGAATTCATGAAAGACATATTTTGCGATTTCTGGCTGAAACGAAGAGCTGAATATTGATTAATTTCTGATCGAGCTTTATAATTTTTGATTCCCTTGAGCACGTCATTTCTGTGCGAAACTGCTTTTTCAGCAATACTTGCGATCCAAAACAAATACAGAACAATGCTTAAACTCGAACCAGATTTGCGTTTGAAATTGACAAATATTAAACCAGAGATTGTAAATCTGTGCTGGTCGAAAAGGCCCACAGCTCACAATAACACTTTGTAACAGTGATTTAATTTTACCTTTTGTTGATTTCATTTCATTCTTAAAATTATATTTTTAATTTGTCTACCAATGCCATGGTCCTACGCAAATTGCAATTAAGGGCACGTCGCACACGCCCGTTGTTTCTGATCAGACGGTGCCTTTGCTGGGGGTACGCCAACACTCGATTTTTTTACCTGGGGGTACAATAAAAGTAAAGTTTGAGAACCCCTGTTTTACATAATCAATATCAACGGCAACATCAGACACTTCTGGTTTCTTTCACGTATCAGATTGTGATTTTGACCACAGTTCCACGTGAAACAACCATCGAATGATGCCTTGTGCATTATGATAATGGAGCAACAGAAAGCAATAGATCAGATCGGATAGCAATAGATCAGATCGGATAGCAATAGATCAGATCGGATAGCAATAGATCAGATCGGATAGCAATAGATCAGATCGGATAGCAATAGATCAGATCGGATAGCAATAGATCAGATCGGATAGCAATAGATCAGATCGGATAAGAAACAGATCAGGTTAGAATGGTTCTCTAAAGACATGTCTGCCTAAACTGGTATTCACACCCAGAAGACATCATTTCAAGTCAAGATCTCCATTGTTTGCAACTGAACATTCTTCAGCTGCAGAGAACACGCTATAAAACTTAAACACGTATTGAGGTCAAGTGCTAAAATGACTCTGCCTTTTCAGATCTTTATATTTTATCCCAATAATCAGAGCAGAGTATTATACAATCTACTGAATACACGAATACATTCTCTAGCCTCTGATAATATCAACAGATTTTTAAAACAACCAAACCCTATGAAAATATCTAAACATTTGCAGAACACGAAGAGTTCTCATTCACAGAAACAGCTGTTAGTTCGGACTTCCCTACAAAATTCACACAAATCAGAAAAAGTATTAGACATAGGCATAATGTAAAGTAAACAGATACAGAAATTCTTCCGGAGCATCAATCGCTAAGACATTAACAGTTTTGGCAACTGTGTAAGTGTGTATGGATGAACTTGTCTACGCAACCTAACATCAGTCAGGCTAACGAGTAGCTCCTCTGAGATTCCTCATAGATGATATGTAATTGTTTAGCTACATTACATCAGATACATTACATAAGTTCAATATAATCATTAGCAGGCTGATACGTTAAACAAACACATTAGATCAAAAAGACATTTCATGGTTATCAGAGATACTTGCCTGTGCATGGCTTCAGTTTTGCTCTCTAAAGGGCCCCAAATGGATCGTTTGGTTTCAGCTGCACCTGCTCTTGAAACTGTGGCCGAGGAGCAAAAGATGCTGGCATTCGTTGATGCTGATTCCATCCGACAGTACCTGGCTGTCCAAGCATCATCATTCGTGGCTGCATCTAAAAAATGGCAACAATAAACACTACACCATCTTACTTAGTACTTAGTCCATCATCTACAAGTCTGCTGCACATTGGGCTATTACCAGCCACCTCTGATGGTCTACAGTCAGGTCTTTCTCTAGGTCCTCTCTTCCTTTTCCCTTCTGGGATCCATTTCATCGCTTGGTTGGCTCTTCTACACTACGGGTGTCTTTGTGGAATACATATCCCACCCATTTCAGTCTCCTCTTCTCTATATCCTCTTGTCCTGTCCATTCTCACAGTTTTATTTGACATTTTTTCACATCATGAAATGTGCAGAATTCCTTAGCCATCTCAGATGTACTGCCTCCGGTGTCCTCTTGTTTGTTGCTGCCATTGTCTGTCTGTCTGTTTGTCCATCTGTTAAGCTTTCTCTGCCAGTTGCACTCTCAGTATATGCCCCAATAAATTAATAAATTTCTGCTCACCTACTCAAAACTTTTATCTGTTATCTCTCTCAACGAATACCTTTCATTCAAGAATTAATCTCAAAAGCAATGTTCTCACCAGAATCTGCCCACAATATACCATCTAGCGCAACCTTTTGTTCTTGTATACTGCACTACTCTGGCTGTATAGATGAATAGCACTACATTACATTGAACCTTGCCACCTGCTTCCATTTTTTCTGATAATTTTGTTACACATGGATCAGGGATTCTACTTGTGTTGTTACAAAGTACAGAAACAACAGGCTTTACATATCTTCCTCTAAGTAAGAAAAAAACGAACCCAGTACTGGTTGCCAGCCATTGTGTATGCAGGAGGCATCATTGTCATACCATAAGGTGCACTCAGAGGAGAGATTGGTATGACCTACAAAGGCATTAACAAGTCAGTATTACAATTCCATAACTGAGCAACTTAAAGTAATTCAGTTTTAAAACATCGCAGAATAATACTAGTGATATACTTATACAGTAGAACATGGTGCAGAGTAATCCACAGAAATATGTAAGAAATTTAGTATGAATGACATACTCCCAATTCAGTATCATACCAGTCTTTCAAAACATCGTGACTCAATTTAAAACAACAAAGTTCATGACTTGGAGGGACAGCAACATAGAAAGTCGATAAAAAACACAACTCTGACGTAAATGCCCTCTGTCCAAGTCAAGCTAACATCTGCTAAGAACTTGCAGCAATTCAAAAAAGAGATCCAAAGTAGAATACAAGCACTTACAATGGCAGGAGACATCGGCACAGAAGAGGTAGTCATCACTCCAGTTGCGGCAGAGCCAGAAGGATTAACTCTATAAAGAATGAAAAATAACAAATCATCACAAAGGCCTGAAAATCATAGTACAATGCTGGATTTCAACCTGGCTTTAGCATTAAAAAATAATTTTGATTGTGATTTTGTGTGAAGCCAACCAATGACTGATGTTCTTTGAAACTATGATAACGTGTCATAGAAGTCATAAGATCAGATCAAACTATACTTTAGAAGTTGATCTGAAGGCAATACAGATATCTGAGGGAAACAACAAGAAAAGTGAATATTACTTCTGGACATGCATAGGAAACCGGCCGTCTTTTCCAGCAGTTACGACCCACCACTTTAATGCCATCACCTTCCCCACTACTTTCTCTGGGCTATAACTAGAGGAGCTCTAGCAAATCCAGACACTCTCCAGAGCAAGTTTTTAACCTGATGGATCATTCGATCCTCAGTTTGATGATCGTTGTCTGATGATAATGACAGTGAATACCGCTACAGCAATGTAAATACATATGTATTGGGATGTAAGTGTGCATATATTTAAGTGTATGTATGTGAGAGTGTATGTATGTTTGTTGACACGCATGCATATATGCATATATGTAGGGCTGTGAAAAGGTATGAGTGCTTTCAGGTGTATAAGTAGGTTGATGTGCTTGGGTACAAGTGGGTGTAAGTATGTATATGTGCATATGGGCTACTCTAGCATGAAAGTATGTATGTAGGTGACTGCTTATGAATAAGCTGAGGTCTTCTCTAAAAATTTATTCCACTGAATTATTATAAATGTTCACAGGATTGATCACAGGTTATGTTATCTTGGCGTTAGCTACATGTAAGTATTTGTTAAGAATAACGAAAACATTGTATACTGATAATTATACTTACAGGCTTTAATTAAGTACTGAGTTAAGAATGATGGATGATTGACTGGTTTCCACTTACTGTACTACTACCCAGGTGGCCCTGGTAGCGGGGTCATTTGACCCCTTTTGGGCCTCCTGTGTAGCCAGACTTTGGAATATAATAATGCGTGTTTCTGATGTATCTGTATAAGTTTGGTTACCAAATAAACAAGTGTCAAGTGTCATTGCATATATATATATATATATATGTGTGCATGCAAACATGCATGCATATGTATGTATGTATACAAGTACAATTGTATCGGTATGCATGTACACAAGTCTGATCAAAAATCAGATGTTAGATTACAAATTGCAGAATAGCGATATATATTGCTAACGATAAAAATGAAATGCAGTGCATATATATCGGACTTGCCTCATCGAAGTTTCAGTGAGAGTGAGGCTGGCTAAGTCAAAATTCTTGGTTGGAGGAGCACTGTTAAGAACGGTTGGTTTAAGAATTTCACCAAAACTGTTGAATCCTATCAGTTAATCACAAACATGTACAACCAACTGTCAACAGGCAATTGATGCAGGCATTTAAATGGTATTTATAAGTCTCATAGTCATCATCCCACACTAGTCTGTGCCAAGTTTCACTTTGTATTACAATAAGATCACTAACAAAACATTATAAACCATTGGAAGAATAACAATTACTGAATGCCAAAAGTATCACAAAAAGGATCTGGCAAAACAGAAAATGCAACAATGTAAAAAAATTTTTTTTAGCATTGTGGGTGGCATTCTCCGTGTTGGAAAACACTGACAATGCCAACAATAGGGTTAACAACAATAGCGATTGTCCATTCACTTACAAGTGTTCTGCTCAGTCGCTTGTGTCATTTTCAACTTAAGACTTACCTTTTTCAAATTGCTTATCCTCCACAAACTGCCTCACTGTCTTACGAACCGATTTCCTGGTTTTGACCTGACAATGGCTTGGTTTTGGTGTGCCATCGGTTGATGCCTTGTGCATCAGACACTGGCACAATAGTACAATAGCACTGGAGACCAAGTATTTAATTCAATATGAAAAGAAATGGAAATCTGACTGACCTGGCGGTGGTGCACTCAAAGGCTTGGCCATTGAATTTTCTGAAAGTTTTAACAATAAAAACAGAATAAAAGACTCCAGTGATATTCAAAGAAAGAAAAATTACCAAAGTCTTTAAGCATGATCAGTGAATCA
Source organism: Allolobophora icterica (assembly GCA_963556255.1). Lineage (NCBI taxonomy): Eukaryota > Metazoa > Annelida > Clitellata > Crassiclitellata > Lumbricidae > Allolobophora > Allolobophora icterica. The sequence continues at coordinate 15,171,426 of OY744608.1, forward strand.
CAATGGTTTCCTGTTGCTTCCCAGCTTTGTTGCCGGTGCCAATTAGAATTTATAAAGACAAATGTATGCCAACATAATATTAAGACGTCTATAAAGCCTCACTGTAATAATGCTCAGGGCAACAGTCACTGGCTGCTGTTTTAAAGGACAAATCAGTATGCATGCCAAATTTCAATATAGAGTTGTAAATCAGAGTGTGCACAGCAAGTTCAAAGCTGCAATTGTTGGATTATATTAAGCCTGGCAAAGAACAGACAACCAACCTTGTTGCATTCAAAATATGTGCAGAATGTACATATTCAACCGCTGAAAATGGCTCACCAGCAAATGCCGACTCCAGTTCCTGACTGCGTAGAACTTTAGTCTCAAAGGCCTCGCTTGGCGCCATCTCCAGTGAGCTCTGCCTAACATTGGATGCTGTTGTTCTCGGCGCAGCTACAGGAGGTGGCACGGCTGATGTCCTTGGTGATGCAACAGCAGTTGCTACCATTGTTCTTGGTGATGCAACCGGCTGAGTAGTTGCCTTCGTTGTGGGACTCGACTGCTGCTGTTGCTTCAATTTCTCTTTCTGTGAATCCATTTATCAAGAATTACAAAAAGCAACACTTAATGAGAACACAGCTCAAAATAATTTCGTTCTGTCATTTAGCAGAACTGTTTTCACTAGACTGTACATATAGCAGGCTTTTTGTTTGGCTTAGGTTGTACAGTTACACCATATAAACAATCTTATTATATCTGCACAGATCTGCTATAACCACCTTTACTTGTACTTGGGCTGAATGATATGCTCACTGATCACTTAACTATTGTAGTAGAACAGACAAAGAAATTAACTTTCCACAGTAACTTTCCTTTCACTGCCAACACTACAAAAAACACTAGCCTGTGCCATTTTCTTCATGACAAATGCTGAAGAAAAATGTCACAAAAATTAAAAATTACTCATCTGTCCATGCCAGTTGGTCAGACAGATATAATAGGGGAGAATGAAATCGAGTTTGCATCACTGCAAATCTCTGCATTTAAACTCTTTAATGACAAGAGCGTATTAAATGCAACTGGGAAACCAATGCAGCTCATCGTTAAAGTGTTCAACAGATAAACAATTTCATTCAGTCTTTGCTTGCATAGACAACATTCATCTGATCAGTCTAAGAAGGTTAGTCTTCCCTATCTGTTCAATGTATATTTTCAGCCTGTCTTAAGTTGCAACTCTTTACGTCAGTTACCCTGTCACTTGAGTCTTAAGTCTTACGTCCAAATTTAAGAATCATCTCTTTGCAGCAACTTGCATACCCACCACAACCTGCTTCTGGGTTCCCTGATCAATCAGATTTCAACCCTCCTTCTTCAATGGATCATGAGTCTTAATTGCAACCTTACACGAAGCAACCATAGACTGATGTTGTCTTGGACATTATGATAAGGGCACTATAGAAGTCACTAGACAGCAGTTTACAGAGGACCTTAAAAGGCGCTGTATTAAGTGACTAGATACACACAAACATACGATGCGAATACAAGAACTGTATGTCAGTGAGTCAGTAACAGCTGTTTGAGCCATTCTAAACAGTAACGAGAAACTGACCTTAAGTTGGTCAAGCTGCCTCTGTTCTTCTTCGAGAATCCGCTGTCGTTCTGCATCAGTGATTGTCAGCGCACCAGTTCCAGCACCAGGTGCAACGCCCACCTGGGCAGCAGCAGTGAAATTGCTAATGGCTTTAGTCACTCCAGGCACTGGCCTAAAATCACACATAATTGAACTCAATTATTTAATTCAATTATTTAAGCAGATAAATTATTCAATTAGTTAAACAGGAATCTTCGTTCCTTTCATGCAAGTAGGGACTGACAAGTATAGACTCCAATTTTAAATCAATGTTAATTCATGTATAAAAGTTTTCAAACTGGATTCAATTACAAGTCTGACAAACTGAGTAAACATAAAAGGAAAACGAGTAGTGTAAATGAGTTGAATAGCAACGAGACTTTCAAGGCAACAGACTTAGACAAATTGCAGTTCAACTACAAATGCAAAGAAGCTGAAACGTTTACACAGGACATATGACATTACAAAAATTTGCCAAAAATAATGGCTCAGGTGAAACTGGAATGTCATATTCATAACAAGTAAAACTGCAACTGAAACTATAACTAAGCTGAAACTGTAAATCAACACACACACAAATTTAAGCTTAAACAAGATAAAAAGAGAAAGACTGTGCTAACTTTGGAAGAGGTGCCGATACTCCTGACCTCTTGCTGCTCTCCAGGGATTTCAGGTGCTCCTCAAGAGCATCCACAAGACTTGCCGGAGCCTGCAAAGACAGATCAGCAATGTAATGCAATGAAATCTCGAACTACTTAAAGAATACAGCACAACAAAGAAACTGGATGCCGGTAACGGCAAAAAACTTGCAAACAGCAAATATGCCTCAGTCCAGACTAAGCCCCAAATACAAGGCACACAGCAACAATCTGGCAGTGAAAGTCAATGACCATATGCAACTAGAGAATTTACCAAGTGAATTCCCCATACCACGTAGAACAGAAAATCTCTTTCGAGTCTCAATTAATCAGTGAAATTAGTTCTAATCAATCACAGTAACCAACTGCTCATGATCTACAACTGTGGTTTCACTCCAATATGACTACTAATTGATGCTCAGTGCAAAGTACCTGTCTTAACAGAGCTATTAAAGTCATTACATTAGACTGCATTTATGGTAGACTGACTGGTTACATTACATCGCTGAAGCTCCTATAGAACCAATGACTACCTGTTAACCTACCTGGGCCAAGTCTGGGATTTCCTGTCTGTCAATGCCCATCATCTGAAAAAGAAAACTAAAATTCATGATGATGCCAGTGGTGGTGGTGGCGTTGGTGAAGGTGGTGGAAGTGGTCGTGGTGATGATTGTTGTCATTGTGTTGGTCATGATGATAAGCAGAAGGATGAAGCAGATGTGGATGATAATAACAATCAAAGATGCTTCAGAATTAAGTGAAAGGCCATTTCTCCAGACAGTCGCTAACCAACTAACAGGGACTAAATAACTTGATGCAACAAACAAAATCATCGCCAAATAATGACCGTATCTTAAAAGCAATGTCTAGAAACAGCAGACACTAGTGCTGCTAGCAAGCTCACAGAAATTATCTCTTCATAAAGCAGAATAGCAACCAACAGCCATTCTAGTTGTCTGTAACAACTATGCAAACACTGGCAGCCGAAGTGGTTAACTGTGCTTTAAAGCCAGTAAGTTAGAGAGATATCAGGAGATTTAGAGACAGACAGAGGAAACAAGACAGAGAGCAGTCTAAACTGTATTTCAAACATGCTAACCTCAGCCACTCGAAGAAATGCCTGAACTGAATCCATACGAACAATGAACTTCTTATAAATGTCAAGAGCGTCTACGCAATGACGTCGGTCCATCTCAAAATATTTCTCTGTCAAATATCAAACATTTGCATTAGGTTATACAACATTTCCTTCAGCAAATATACAGTTACAGGTAAATGTAAAAGAGAAAAAGTAAAAGTAACGTACTTGTTTATAATCCTCTAACAAAGCTTTTCAGAAGTATAGCCTTGAGGTCAAAGGACCATTCTAGGTACTGACGATTAAGCACAACTATAACAACCCAACAGTGGAAATCCTTATTAAATCCCCTGCATACACTGCCATTCATTTACTGATCAATCAATCAATGAAGTCTGACAGTAACCCATTCAAATACTAAACCTGGTTCAATGTTGCTTAACTTTACTGCACCTGATGCAAGGAAATATTTTAGTGAAAGCCTTGAATAAAGATGTTATAAAGGCCATATATGTGCACGCTCACATGCACGCCCACACGCAAACACACACACGAAAACACACACACACACACACAGCTATTGTTTTGATTTGAAACAAACCAAGTAAGTTGATGATGCCATCATTGTAGCATGCAAACAGACGAATCAGATCTTTGAAGAGAGCCAAGAAGCAGACGTTAATGACACCATTCATCAGATCATTTGGTGTAACCTGATCACCAGCAACATGCAATTCAAGCATATTAGCCACACCGTGTTCCTTTACAACCCTCCTATCAACAAATAAACTTCAAACGCTGAAAAGCCTACAATGTCAAGTCACTGGACCTTGCATCTTAGAACTGACGTTGATTTAGATATGAAATAACTGAGGAATAACCTCATCTCACCTTAAAACTCTCATTCCCCTGATAAAAGTCGATACCAGATAAGACAACAACAAATTGTCAATTTCACATCATGGATTGGGAAGAAAACCCCAGACACAGAAATGAAATGGACCAACACTTGTCAATGTCACAGGAATTTAAGACAAAGCTCAAGGGCAGAGGCACACAGTAACCAGTCACCATGGTTCCTACAAATTTTACATTGATCATAGTTTGCAACAATTGAAGCTGACTTACGTTGAAGTTCATGAGAACATCGAGTTGATTCTGAAGAACGGGAAGAGCCTTCAACAACTGTAAGTAAGTAAGTAAGTAAGTAAGTAAGTATATCCTTTATTAATCCAACTGCTAACCGCATTTTGGTTTACACATGTATATCACGTCCAGATTAAAGTACTAAGGCCTATATTCCGGTGAAAATCATCCTAATTATGAAAGATTTACGAGCTAGACTGTCAGCAGTCGGGAGAACCCGATTATGAACACGGGGTCGCAAAGTATAACCCGTATGCTTAACAGGAGGTAATAGCACATGAAGCACATGTGTAGGACATGTAAGGACGGTCGTGAAAAGTTTAGAATCAGCAGTACGGATCAATTGTTCGAATCTAGGGTAGTCTACAGGAAGATAACCAGCTTTAATCAGTCTCCTAAAAATTGCCTGTAGTCTCTCACGTCCCCTCTGCCCCACATAACCCCACCAAGCGGACGCAGCGTACGTCATCCTCGTCACTGTGGTAGCTGTCACCACATCGTACATTGAGGGGCCAAGTAGTCCATGAGTAGTCAGGATCCGTAATGCATACATTGATTGTCTTGCACCAGTGCATAGATTGTCAACATGCACGTCAAAGCAGAAGTCATCGGAGAGCGTGACACCCAAGATCTTCATGATTCTGACTCTGGAAAGACCAGGAATCTCCATCGGCTGGTTTTCATTCAGTTTTCTTCTCGGCTTACGGACAACCATTTCCTGGGTCTTTGCTTGGTTAAGCTTCAGATTACATCTCGCAGCCCAGATCTCGATGTGCCTGATTTCCGAGTTTATCAGGTTGCTATTGGCAGCAGGAACCAGGAGATAGGTATCGTCAGCGTACTTGAGTATCCGGTTAGTTGGATGTTTAGGTTTAAGTTTGGATATTGCTGTTAGGAACAGTATCGGACCAGTTCCTGATCCCTGGACAATACTGCAGTTGATTTCAATCGCCGCAGAGGTAATTCCTTTAAACTTAGTGCAATGTTGTCGTTGGTGGAGGGCCGCAATGATCCAATTGTAAGCAACGTCGGGAATGGGTAAGTCCGCCATCTGTTCAGCCAGATAGTCATGCCTCACCGTATCAAATGCTTTTGAAAAATCCAGCGCTATCAGATGTACATAGGGGCTGGACGTCAGCATTTCAGTGAGTTGATGCGTTAATGAACTAAGTGCGGCAGTAGTGGACCCGGTGGGCCGAAACGCATATTGATCTTGAAAGTCACGGTTGTTCTGTTCGTACGTCAACATCGGATAGAAATACTTGCGCACCACGATCCGCTCAAGTATACGACAGAGGACTGAAGTGATTGAGATTGGAACAGACACAATTTACTGGTAATTCTAGACTCTAACAACTGCAAGAACGAAATGATGAAAAAATAATATGCCATTAACTGAATGCACAATAATAAGTTAATACGATGAATGGTGACTTTGAAAATTAATATTCATTATTAGCAAAAAAATGCTCCACAAATAAACTTCAAACAAATGAGAACATGAAATACTTGCAACAAAATACAAGAGACAAATGTAATAGCTGAAACCATTATAATACTGTTTTCCAAATCAAAATTACCTTGTCAGTGTCCATTTTTCTCAACAGCCCATCCTCTTTTCTAAATTCAAGAAACAGCAAGTTGGTATTAAGCAACAGCTCAGACAAAATCATGAAAAGCAAGCTCCACCTAAATAATTCTACAATGTATAAAGTCTGGCTAACAAATTTTGTATTTAAAGTGAAATGAGCATACAGGAGAAAGGCAGCTATGCTGGTAGATTACTGACCAAACTGGTCTTCTTTACATATTTAGGTAAACACAACTATGTGAATATATTCAAGTGTACATATTTACTAATACTGAAAACAATTACAGACTTTATTTATTGATAACTGAAGAATTGATACCTACTACAGGCTTTGAAAAGAAATCCTACAAGAACTGCACAAATCAGACTCAACAACTTTCTTAAATAAATAAAATAATGCAATAAACTGACCCTCTTCTGACTTTGCAAAAGTCGTATCCCATGTGACGATATGATACGGATTTCTCCATCACGTATCGTCCATAGCGACGAACAAAAACAGACATCTCGTACCCTAAAAGAAAGCAAACCAATGAGAAAACAACAATGTATAAATCCTTCAGGACAAATTTGGTAGTTTTACGTGTCTATGGCACACATCAAAACCTAAACTTAACAGAAGATAAAAAGAAAATGAATAACTCAAAGGCAAACACATACGCAACACATCGAAACAATCAGTTTCATAAAGTGGGAAGAATATATACTCTTCTTCTCTCCTAATTATATATGACACATTTTGAATTACCAATTACTGGTCAAGTATGGTGTTCATCCAATGTATCTAGAGCATTACGAAACCAATCACTTCTGTAGATTCAACATAATGCTTACCGTATTCAGTATTCACCCCACTAACTTTTTAAAATATCTACGTATGAAACAAATGTTTATGCTACAAATCAACTAAACTTATGACAGAAATTTTTTATTGGACCAATTAAAAAGTCAAACTAGGCAAGTTTATTCTACAGTCTCATAAACTTATGACAAAGGAATAAGTTTAACTGTAACAGAAAACAAACATTCAAGAAGTCACAACACAAAATATGGTAATTCAAAGTAAAAATGAAATTAAAAACACACACCAACTGAAGACGTTTTATCCAAGAAATTATCCAAACTAAACGAACAGTTAGTTGAAGCCAAATACTGCATGAATCTCTGAAACGGAAACAAATAGGAAATCGGTCACACAATAGTGACAGTAAAAAAATGAAGAGAATTTTCAAGGTCATAAGTGCGACACAAGATAACAAAATCAATAACAATGTAAATGAAATCGTAATACTGTACTGTACAGTACAGCCCTGCTATTATTATTAAATTGATAAATGACTTCTATAGCACTGATATATAAAAGTATCAACTGATGGTTCACCAGAACCAAGCTGGTTAACAATGCAATGTCAGGTCACCAATTGATGCTACTGTAATGTAATAACTAAATGTCTTAAAATGTATATGCTTTCTGAATGTGTATGCGGATGATGAGATTGATGTAACAAAAAAAAGCTCCTCTAAATGTCAAAGCTTCAGAACCTGTGTGAAAATGGAAAGTAGCAGCTATGATGATGATGATGGTTGTGGTAGAGGTGAGTGATGATAATGATGATGATGACCACAAAAATAACGAAGACAAAAACAATGTTGACGATGAGATTGATGAAATAAAAGACAATGGGGTTGTACATGAAGATATTCAACCAGAACAGTAGATTAAGTAACAATATTTAACAATATGGATAATATTAACCAGGGCATGTTTTAAGGAAAATTTATCACTGCACATGGCGAGCGCCGAAGCGCATAAAAATCATAAATAATTATGAATTACGATTCTTTTCGTGCACAAACAGCGGTTAACAGCCTTTTATCACTGCAAATTTTGTGTATCATTGCACGTTAAAACAATCCCTGATATTAACAAAGACATAGTAGAAATAAATGACTCAGTTAAAAACTGCGCACCTCGTTTCCATAGTTCATAAGGTCATGAATTGTGACCAAGGCTTTGAAGACAACAACCCAGCTGGAATTTGTGGTTCGTCCAATCAGCTGATTCGCCATTTCCGGTATCGATACGTTGGGACTGTTGCTGCAGTATATAAGATCTAGAACAACATCATCCAGAGCACAGCAGGTCACCAAATGTTGCACTTTCACGCTGGCAGCATGTTTCATTGCCATTGTTAATTTCAACATTATAATACTGTATTGTATCTTGAAATTTATAAAGCGCCTCTCGCAGAATAACTATTCAGAGGCGCTCTCAGCACAGAAGCCCCGGGGAAACAGAAATGCCTTTAGGGAACACAAGACTGATGAGGAAAAGCTAGTCATTAGTTTGGCCCTGAGCAGAGGGGGAAGGTCATTCCAGATCATGGGACCCACTACAGCAAACACCCGCTGCTGGGCCAAGGCAGTTATGTTATATATATATTATATATATATACATATATATATATATATATATTGCATGCATTTACAGCATATGTTATTACATTATAGTTTTACATTCTGGTATATATTATCACATTATATGTTATTATAATCCTTTCCCTGTCTCTGTTCACCAGCAGTTGAAGACCATTCTATTCGAATGTGGTTTGTGAGGTCTGGTCAGAGGAACCTCTGAAGTGTTTTCTTGAGCAGATACCATAGAAAATGCACTTATATTCACGATTATGGTATGCTGGGTAAGCTTTGCCATCCTCCCCTACACCCACTCCCACTGAACCACAAAAACTTTGTACTCAACTCAAGTTCCTGTAATCACAGCTCTATTTTCACATAGTTAGACCCCTGACATGATACTGACAATTTCTATAAGAGGTAGGTTTTGAAGCAACACATGCAGTAGTGAATGATGTAACTGTAGGGGCCCAAATGTGGAGAAATTTTATTTTCACACATTTTCTTCATGTGTAGGACATAGGTGTATAACTCATGATTGTAAGAAATAAAAACCTGAATGAATAACTGTTGGTCATTGGCATTGTTATGAGGAAATTTGTTCAAAAATATGACAATGTGAGCTTTTTAATTATATGATCTGCCGCTTTACAATTTCCGAATTTGAATATAAAACCAACTTGACGGGGGTTACATTCTACTCCAATCGCTCGACGTTTCCGCCTCTCGGCCCCGCCCCTTTAATAAAATGCACTGATTTTCGATTTTGGACAGACAGCTCTGATTTAAGCGAACAAAGAATGAGCAGACTTATCTACTTACAATCGAGATGTTTCCTTTTTGGTCCCATCAACTCCTCCGTGGTAGCTTTGAAGACAGCCTTCCCTAGATCCTGGCCGGCGATCGTGTGTTTGGCAGCCATCATTCGATCACAGTATAGATAATTACACAGTACGTCGACTCTCATTGCTGGCTGTTGACAAGTTTTTCTGGTCACGTGATTACGACGTCATTACGACGCCATTTTGTCGCGTACATTTTGAATTATAGATTTAAGCTGAAATTAACGTTAAAAATAATATTGCTAATTCTAATGAAGTCCTCAATGTTGTTGTAACGTTTAAAAAATATTTTATTTGATGGATTCCGCTGTATCGGCGTGTAGTCCTCAATGTTGTTTTAACGTTTAACAAATATTTGATGTGATTGTTTCTGGTGTATCGGGCCTATCGGCATGGTAAACGGTCTCTTTTAAGATGGCGGACGACATAATGACGTCACAGTGGGCGGGGCTTAGTTATTTTTAATGTCACACATTCTCACTGCAGCAGCGGCGAGGAGTCAACGTACTGTGTAATTATCTATACTGTGATTCGATCCACAATACTCTGCCCGGCCGCGTTCGGCCCGTGTATCAGTTTATTCATGTTTATTACGCAAAGTAGGATAAAACTCTTGCAAATTCGATCCTGGTTCAGAGAAGGTCGAGCTCGGATCGAAACCCGTAACTCAAAACACACAAATACAGGAAATAATCGCCCAGCAGTCACAGCCCAGTTGTTTACTTCCGTCTGATATCGTGCAATCAAAGTAAGAGCACAGAATAATATTCTGTGGTAAGAGCGAGAATCTTTAGCAGATGGGAGTTCGGTTTATAAGCATGCGGGATTGCGCTAGGCAGGTCAGTGTCCTCTAGAGAACTGCGAAGATCTCTAATTTTGACCGAGGTTTTTAATTAACGCAGCCCTTAGCCCAAGCAAGCTAAGACAAAAACAACCACGTAGGCCCCTAATAGCCAGTGGTGCGAACTTAATTTAGTGCTTCTATGCGCAGAGCATAATCAATTTTTTTTATTTTGATATACCTAATCGTGCAGGCAATGCTCATAAATACATTTTTATGTCTATATAGGCCTGCTGATTCTTCTGTCTAGAGTAGAGCCTAATCCTGTTCAATTTAAAATTTGAATATTGATCGGGAGAATCTCAGAAACCGCTGTCCATGCAGTTGAATTGGAGCCACCGCGCGTAGCACTTTAGGCTTTCAGCTGCAATACAAAAATTCTATAGCCTATCTTCTTCTTTGGTTCTCTGCCCTTAGGCAGGTTCGTATGTCCAACGGCGCCATTCCTCTCGATGTTGAGCTTCCGCTTTCAGCTGTCTGTAGCCGTCCCTCTTTATTGTCCAGTCTAGGAACATTGTTCTTGGTCTTCCTCTTGTCTTTTTCCCTTCCATTCTACCCTCGATGATATCTCGTAGCAGGGAATTTCCTCTCATTATATGGCCAATCCATCTTCTTGTCTATAGCCTATACCCATTTTATTTACGTATAATCATGTAGGCCTCATATAAGCCTATTTGTACTCCTGTAGGCCTAGGCCTACGTGTTTATAGACTTACTTTAGAGCTGCAAAAGATCTCTGCATCTGCAGCGCCTCAAAACTATAAACTGTTCAAATTGGGTCTATATATAGGCCCTATATAGGGCCTATAGGCTTAAGTATGAATTTCATATGATATTATAAGGCCTAAGCCTAAAATGCGATAGGCCCTAGGCCCCTATAATAGAACATAATTATACAAGTTTGCACAGATATTGTTCTAAGCGTGAGCCCTGCAGGTGCTATAGTTAACAGGCTGTAACGGAACACTTGTTCAACGCGCGGCGCGCGCTGCGTGCTTTGTTTATCCTGAACGTTCCTTCCTGAAAGCATGCTTATTAACTAAACTAAGGCCTATTTTACAATAATAGCCTAGTTGCTTATTATGAACGCATATTGTCTCCTCCATGTCCGAGCAGCGCCTCAAAGCGACTTATGGTCGAGTAAACAAAATGATGGCGACTTATGGTCGAGTAAACAAAATGATGGCGCCGCTTTATAGCGTATACGTATCGAGTCGGTCTTTTCCTTAGATCTAAGGCTTAGAAAATAGTGGCCGGGTGATGTACGTACGTGTCCGGATGTGATTGATTTTCTTATACATGTGTGTAGCCTATAGCCTAGGCCTATATTCGTTTATTTCAGATACTACCCTCAGCCAAGGATATTTTTGGGGATGGAAAACCATTCATTTTCCAACAGGATGGTGTCCCATGCCAATTTTCCATTTTTCCGAAATAAACATCAAAAAAATAATTTCTGGAAATTCATAAATGAAACAACGTTGGATTATTTTTTAATTATTATTCGCTAGATGGAAGTACTATAGTATTGGTGTAATAAATTATGTTCTATTAAGGTATACACATGTATACGGTTCACCGTTAAGTTTTTGCCTAATCAAGTTTTTGCCTAGGACCGCCAAATGTCTTGAGCCTCTAGCCTTAGGTAATGTCCGATTGTGAGTTCTTGGCCGTAAGGTATAGGCCATATCCAGTGATCTTTATAGGTGGTAATAATTCATGCAAGACATCTTCCCGGATTACTTAAAACATCAGAAAAAAGGCAGGAGTCAGTTTTGTTACATAAGCAATCAAAAGTTGGGTTATCACCAGGGAGATAACCCAGTCAAATCATCTTCTTAAACGCCGATTGAAGTCTCTTTCTATCCTAGCTGTTGCCCTGCCAATCCACGCCATGCCGGAGCAGCATACAACAGTCGGGCAAACGTTGTGGCTCGTACCACATCATAGAGTTTAACTCCAGACAGGCCATGTGCAGAAATAATGCGTAATGCATATTTAAAGATTGCTTTGCCTTATTGCATAATCTACTTATATGCTGCTCAAAACTAATGGTTTCAGAAATCAGGACTCCCAGAACATTTAGGCTGCTTACTCTTGTCACACCAGGAGTTACTGCAGGCAAGTCAATTATATACACCCCCTTGGTCTTCTGATTATTGTTTCATACGTTTTATTAGAGTTTAGTTTTAGTTTAGTTTAGTTTTAGCGGGCCTGAACAGGGTAAAGCAAATCGGCAAACATCTTCCTCCGTTCTGTCACAGTATAAATAATACATACTGTGGTTCTGTCCAAGGAATTGCTTGCGTTTTGTCCAAACTCCCATAACTACGCAAGCCATCCAAAGATCTTAGAGTCTCGGTTCATATTAGGATCTTTGCGTGAACGTTAAGTTTAATCATGAGTTTAATCGCTAGAAGGCAGATTATTACTAAGTCTTATTAGATGCAGGTATTTTCAAATTTTAGAGCGCCATTTTATTAAACGGTTGGCACGTATATAATTATGATTAGCTTCATAAAGAAATAGATTCATAACTATTCTTTTCATGATGTATTACTATTTGATACGTTAATCTCGCCCCCAGCATTTATTTGCTGGTTAAGCATATTTCGTTCTTTATACCTAAAGCCAACTGGAACCTAAAATCAGAGTTGTATGGTCTCGAGATAGGTTTCAGCTATAGTGGACTTTTTATACGTTCTCATCGAGCACACGTGACACCATGCTTGAGGATCTTGTATTCATAAAATATAATGGTATTTAAGAATAACTGGGAAACTAATAGGCTCCTACGTGAGTTTTTATTGTTTATTCTGTGATACACTGGAATAAATACCGAAAATGTCTTGTACTGTCTTGGACCTCGTGTCTTGGTCTCGGTCTCTGTCTTGGTACCTTGCCGTCGTGGTCTCGGTATTGGTCTTGGAACTCGACTGTCTTGGTCTCGTCTTGGTCTTAAAGTTTTAAATCTTGCATGCAACACTGCATATAATTAGTATGTAAGTAATAACTATTATATATATGTGATGCCGCATTATGAAAAGGGACCACATGGCGGGTTTGAAGTTATTCATACCACCATTATCAGCAAAAAATTCTGAAAATAATGGTGTATAATGTTGTATAGTGGGAGTATTATGGCTTTCTCTGTAGAAGTTAGGACGTGATTTACCTGAAATATGTGATTTTCGGTAAAGCTCATTTAAAGTTTATAATGCCCATAGTAAAATCCATTTATTGGAAGTTATATAGCTGAGCATTTAATTGTGATTTTCTGTTTTCTTGAAACTTTTGTGCTAGGTTGATAGACTATCGAATACTAGTGAAAACCCAATTTCGATACTTTGATGGGTGACCACATTTAAAGGCCCGTATCTCAGTAAATAAATCCCGCCTTGTGGCCCCTTTTCATATGCAGCATCATATATATATATATATATATATATATATATATCTTTTATTTCACCAAACTTTGCCTTCAATTTGTAATCTCATCTTAATAGACCCTTATTATGCATACGGAATAAGTTAGTTCAGTCACTTCACATTTTTGAGCGCTGTAGAAAGTTCGAGATTAGGATTGTAACAGACGAATGCAATTTAGGCTAACTTTTTCGGCGTTTCTTTTAATTCAGCGAAACTTAACTACGCTGATTATCTAATACAATCATTTGCTGATTTTCAGATCTTACGGTTTTCCATAATTGTTTTGCAGTCTGCGAAATTATTTTGACTAATAACCAATGACCTCTTATATATACTAATAAGTGACTTTCTGTCTTTCTGACTTTCTGACTTTCTTTTAGAAAGTATAGAAATAGCCTCTTTGGAAAAAAACAGACCTTATCTCTTTTAACAAAGTGACTTAAAGTTACAAGTGGTATACTTTTAGAAGTTTTAGACATTGTAAATTTGTTAATTTCAGCAAAATACCATATTGTTTTGCAATTTAGCAAACACTAGTAGATTGAACAACTTTATGTAGTGCTTTTGTTCTATGGCACTGCACTTTTGGATTCCATACAGGGTTTGATTTGTCAAGGACCTTCTTCGAGTTCTCAGCCCTTGGGCAGGATCAAACGTCCAATGACTCCTTCCCTCTCAATTCTGAGCTTCCTCCTTCACTGTTTACTGTATTCATCCACCATCAACTAGTCCATCTAGATATTCCTCTCACTTTCTTTCCCCATGCTTTTGTCTGTGATAGTTTTCAGTAGGGAATACCCCTAATATGTGACCAATCCACTTCCTGTATGTCTCTTGTTTGTATATTAGCAAAAAGAGATCTTTTCTCATCCGCGTTACACAGCATATCCTCGTTTCTTTTATACTCTTTTATGGCAAGGATTTTTAAGTTTTCCAATCCTCCTCCGATGATTTATAATAATAAACCAATATGTGTATATGTATATATATATATATATATATATATGTATATATATATATATATATATATATATATATATATATAATCCAGATCTCAAGGTGGCTGCTCTAGCTTCTTGGCCTCTCTTTGCGTATTTTAAATAAGCACTACAAAACAATTATTCAATCATGAATTTGTGTTATCTGACTGCCTATTCTAAACTTTTTATCACCATATTTTGGAGGCATAATCACACATTTACAGAGGGTAGAAAAACTTTGAATTTTTATCAACTATCAGTGATCTCAGATTTACAGATGGTAAAAGAAAAGTGTTCTCTGTGTTTAAGACATCTTACAGTAACATATTGGCTGCACTACCAAGCACCCTCTAATGTCATCCTTGTGAGATCTCTGCTTGCTTGTAGTTCATGACTTTGGATTTGCATTTAGGGTTTCATTGTTCTCTGTGTTCAGTTTCTTCCCATCTTCCTTCAATAAGTTTATTTTAACAGTTGCATTTTCTAATTCATGATAGGTTTGCAATAGCATGGAAAAGCAGTAATAAATTCAACTTATAAATAAGTCCAATGTTTGGGCTGTGTTCAAGATCTCAAGATGCAGGCATGCAGTCACAACAAACCAAACAAATATATATGTGATTTTTGTAACAAAGCAGTTACATGGAAATCCTGTCTAAAAATCCACAAAAGAACCCACAGTGGAAATGATCCATACAAGTGCAAGTTTTGTCACAAAGCATTTGCATGGAATACTACTTTAGAACGTCATAGAAGAAACCACATTGGAGAAAAACCATACATGTGCAATTTCTGTCAAAAAACATTTGCACAGAAGACTCATCTGGAATGCCATAAAAGAACCCACACTGGAGAAAAACCATACACGTGTAATTTATGTCACAAAGCATTTGCTCGTAAGACTACTCTGCAATGCCATAAAAGAACCCACACTGGAGAAAAACCATACATATGCAATTTATGTCACAAAGCATTTGCATGGAATACCTCTCTGGAACGCCATAGAAGAACCCACACTGGAGAAAAACCATACAACTGCAATTTATGTCACAAAGCATTTGCATGGAATACCTCTCTGGAACGCCATAGAAGAACCCACACTGGAGAAAAGCCATACATGTGCAATTTATGTCACAAAGCATTTGCATGTAAGACTCCTCTGGCATGCCATAAAAGAACCCACTCTGGAGAAAAACCATACACATGCGATTTATGTCACAAAGCATTTACATGTAGTACTACTCTGGAACGTCATAGAAGAACCCACACTGGAGAAAAACCATTTATATGCAATTTCTGTCACCACGCATTTGCACAGAAGACTGATCTGGAAAGGCATAAAAGAACCCACACTGGAGAAAAGCCATATATGTGCAATTTATGTCACAAAACATTTGCAGAGAAGACTCCTCTGGAATACCATAGAAAAACCCACACTGGAGAAAAGCCATACATGTGCAATTTATGTCACAAAACGTTTGCAGGGAAGAATAATCTGGAATGCCATAAAAGAACCCACACTGGAGAAAAACCATACAAATGCAATTTATGTCATAAAGAATTTGCACAGAAGAATAATCTGGAATGCCATAAAAGAACCCACACGGGAGAAAAACCATACAGGTGCAATTTTTGTCACAAAGCATTTGCTTGTAAGAATACTCTGAAATGCCATAATAGAACCCACACTGAAGAAAAACAATATAACTGCAATTTATGTCAGAAAGCATTTGCTTGTAAGAATAGTCTGGAATGCCATATAAGAACCCACACTGGAGAAAAACCATACAACTGCAATTTATGTCACAAAGCATTTGCATGGAATTCCTCTCTGGAACGCCATAGAAGAACCCACACTGGAGAAAAACCATACAACTGCAATTTATGTCACAAAGCATTTGCATGGAATACCTCTCTGGAACGCCATAGAAGAACCCACACTGGAGAAAAGCCATACATGTGCAATTTATGCCGCAAAGCATTTGCATGGAATACCTCTCTGGAATGCCACAAAAGGACCCACACTGGAGAAAATTTATAAAAATCCAATTTTTGTCACCATGAATTGGCACAGAAGACTCATGTGGAAGACTATAAAAGAACCCACACTGGAGAAAAACATAATTTATTTTATGTCATAAAGCATTTGCAAAGAAAACTCACCTGGATGCCATAAAAGAACCCACACTGGAAAAGAACCGTAAAGATGTAATTTAGGTCACAAAGCAGTTGCAGAGAAAACTCCTCTCGAATGCCATAAAAGAACCCAAACTGGAGAAAACCATACATTTGCAATTTATGTCATGAAGAATGTGCACAGAAGTGTGTCATTGATCACCATAATTTTATAAGAACCCACTCCAGAGAAAGCCATATAAGTGCTGTTAATGTCACAAACGATTTGCACACAGTTTTGCTCTCAAATGCCATATAAGACTCTACACTGGAGAAAAATATACACTTGCAGGCCCGCATTAAGGAGGGTGCCAAGGGTTCTGTAGCACCCGGGCCCGCAGATTTTGGGGCCCGCATTTTAGGAGGTACATAAAAAAATGTTAATGTAAGAACAAATTCTCAAAAATTCCCAAAAAAGGTCATCAAATTTTTCTCTGATGAAATTTGCCAGTCACAGCACCCGGGCCCGCACCAGCCTTAATGCGGCCCTGTACACATGCTATATGTATGTTAAAAAATCATTTTGCACACAATGCACAGAAATGTCCTTAGAAATGCCATGTATAAAGTCACAATGTAGAAAACCTATACAAATTCACTTTATGTAACAAAGCACTTACATGAAGTGAAGCTCTTAAAATGCACTGAAGAAGACACACTTGGTAAAAGGCACAGAAGTTTAAATGATGTAATGTGGCATTCCACGGAGTGAGTATCGTATCTCAGCTACGTTTCAAGATCCCATACTGGTAAGATATTATGTGAGAGTGAATCCTATGAATGCGTTGTGCTGAACCATGACACACATGTGCCATGCAAGTACTTATGTAAGAGATTCAGTACATAAACTGACTGCAAGAACTGTGTTGATGGAAAACAGTTGCCAACTACAGAAATCGTGCAAAATCTTCCTAAGCAGAGGACGAATGGAAATGATTTTCTGGAGCTATTCTAGAGTAATGCCTTATGTTATTATTCATTTATTTTTTAATGCATGTGGAATGTGTGACAAAAAAAGTTTGAAATTGAGAAGGATTTTATGGAACATTATCGTTGTGTTATCAGCAGAACATTATCATTATGTTATCATCACTGCTGTGATGCTCCAGATATATTTGTGGAAATATTTTAAGTATATTTGGGTTTAGTTTATTTCCTAGAACGAAGAAAACAGATTAGTTTGCAAGTCTGTATAGTTCCATGTGTTGACTTTACACCAGTTTTAATGTTATAAATTTTTCTGATTTTCGTCTTGTCATATTTCATCAATGTCTAGGCTTAACGGTATACACTTAAACCAGCTATTCCTCCTGTCTGCCACCATTGGCGTTGATATGGTCACATTGCTGTTCGGTTAGGCCTATGGGTCATCCATAAAGGACGTCCGCAATGATGGGGGGGGAGGGAGGGGTCATCGAAATGCGGACAAGGGGATGGAGGGTTATGACCATTGCGGACGTCTGCATATAAACTTTTAAATTTGATAATTTTTAAACACCACATTGTTTCAACCTTCCTCGAAAGACGAAAAGGTCAGTGAAGTGATTGCCTGAAACCACTTGCATGGTATAACCTTTACTGATACTTTAACGAGGCTTTTATTACAGCACATCCTGCGATATGAAACCCGAACTGTCACTTAAACGTGCACAAGAACTGTGGAATAATTGTAAAAATGATGATGATGACATTAAAAACTGTCCTAGACGTGCGGACGTCCGCAAAGGGGAGGGAGGGAGGGTAAGGTCAAATGCAGACAAGAGGGAGGGGTCCAAAGTAGGTCATATTTTGCGGACGTCCTTTATGGACGACCCCCATGACATTTTGACGTGCCTTCTGTAACTAGAATGGTATTGACAAAGTTGAGCGTGGCGTTACATGGGTTAACCCATAACCGATGTCCGCAAAGGAGACGAAAGATCACCCAGATTCGGAATAGGGGAATGCGAAGGTTATTCGATTGCGAACGTCCGCATCTAAATTTGGCACGAGGGTATATCGGGGAGGGTGTGCATTTAGCTCTATGTATATTTATAACGTCGAACAGCATACTGTGTATACAGCGTTGAATCTAATTAGAGACCCTTTTTTCTCGAATTTGAGTCACATCTTCAACTTATCCTAAATTCTGAGTTAATTCTCTTTCCCTATTTGTGACCAGGACACACGACACAAGCATCACCGTACCACCGTTTACCACGTACTATTGTACTTAAATCTCTGTCTCTCCCTCTCTGCCATATCACTGTCCTACCTCGTTGCCATCGCCAGTAACTAATGCCCTGACATCACATTTTTGGGCCCACAAAGAACCCATAGCTGGCCACCAGTTTCAACCAGTGACACAGTGCAGCCCAGCTGTGGGCCAGTGAACACGGACTCTGTAGCTGATCCGTATAGCACACAGCACCTCGACTCTGGAACAGTAGGCCTATAACTCAGAATATCGTAAGTTCTACATCGCTCACCCACCATCACATGCCTCAAACTCTTCTATCTAACAGTACTGAAGCTTTTCATTAAAACTAAAGTCCCACCCTTTCAAGTAACCTTACCCTGGTCCATCCATTCTGCCGCCACGTTCCAATTTCTCTCATCTATATAGGTAATAACCCACTGTAACAGCTAGATCCTCTGTCTTATTAATTCTCTGGCCTTCAGGCACCTCTATGGTCTGTTTTCAAAACTTAGAACTACCTGCCAATCTTCAGGCTCTCCCTATGAAAATAAGGGGCCACCTTTTAAGAAATCTTACCCTGGTCCATCCATCCTCCGCCTTCTCTCTGTCAACCTGTCTGCCTTTGCAGCCTTTCTCGCTCTCAGTAGGGTTATATAAATTTCAATTAAAATGAACTGGATTTTGTCTTCACCGAGTAACTTTGAACAACTTAACTGCAGCAGTGCCAGCGCTCGTGGATAAGCTAGTACCTGCTTTTAGCTTTGAGTAGCATTTAAAAATTTCCAAGCTAATTTTGGCTACTGAAGCGATTACTTGAAGATGTCACGATTTGACGCCGTGGGCAGACAGCCAGCCTTTGTCGTTGGACGTGGACGCAGTTAGGAGTCACCAAGATGTAGGGAGAGATAAGCCTAGGCCTATACATTAGGGCGGAGTGAAAATGGGCAAAAAAAATTTTTTTTAAGCAAACGTTTTCTAATAGGCCCTAGCGATGGAAAGTTGCCAGCATGTGAGTGTAAATAGTGCTCAAAATATTGTTGATTTTGCTTTGCGTCTTCTGCCCTCTACCGGCGGTTAAATATTTACCATATAAAATTCTTTGAATAACGTGAATGTGGTGCATTATTTTTCTTTTTCTTCAACTGACTGTCTTAGAATGGTTACAATTCATGAAATACACGTTCAAATCAGTTGCGGAAATGGCCTCTGGTGTGTTACAGGATTATATAATTGTAACCAGGGGCGTAACTTTGGTCTAAAAAGTGGGGATTTTTAGCCAATGTAGTGATTTGAGGTTGAGAGTGATATGATGATGTTTGGGCATTCTCGTGACAGCCCTGGCTAGTGACTTTTGGATTAGTTGCAGACGCTTGAGTTGGGTGGATTCAAGATTGAGGAAGAGGAAATTGCTGTAATCAATGAACAATAGAGGTAACAATGGTAGAGCCAGTTTTAAGGTCGATCTTGGGCCGGATGCGACGAAGGTCGCAAATGAGTCTGAAGCAGGAGCGCGAGATGTTGGAGATGTGGTTAGAGAAGGAGAGGTGTGGATCACAAGTAATGGACGGGGGGGGGTCCGATGTGAAAGGTAAGAAGCGATGAGTTAGTCGATGGGTGTATGGAAGGGTTAGGGCTTTTCTTGATATGATCAGATATGAAGGCCTAGGATTATGAATTCTGTTTTGGAAAGGTTAAGGCAGAGGAGATTGGATGACATCCATTGTGATATTAGGTTAATCACGTTGAAATATTGCATCGACGGTAGAGGGCAGAAGATGTCATTTGAAATTTAAAATATTTGGTGTGTTTCTTACTCTACCTAAGTTGTATCTTTTGTCCACTATTAGAATTCATTTATTTAAAAATCATTTTTTCACTCCACCCTACTATCAGTCTTGTTATCAAGACCTTAAACCTCGAGACCAAGACCAAGACCAAGACCTTGAACCTCAAGACCAAGACCAAGACCAAGACCTTGAACCTCGAGACCAAGACCAAGACCAAGACCTTGAACCTCGAGACCAAGACCAAGACCAAGACCTTGAACCTCAAGACCAAGACCAAGACCAAGACCCAAAAAATCGAAATCAGGTCAAGACTTCTAAAAATTGTCAAGTCGGAATATTCGCTATTTTATTGAAAACATGAGTCTTTTATTTTATTCAAGCAAATTAACTTTAAATGCAAACTGCAGAGAAATCCGAATTTGTATTCAAAAGTCCTTCATGTAAACTCTTATACCAAATGCCTTTTCTATTTTATAAAAACCAATTCGCTCAGAATTATTTCTTACCAAGATGCCTCATAAAAATTCCGCCATGTGAAAAAATACGTTCTACAGGTGCTGAAGTCGCTGACACACACAGAGTAGCTTTTCAAGCACTGGATGTAAATGTAGGCTACAGATAGTGAGTCATTTTGAAATCTTCCCATGTAGTTGGTTTTCTTAGTGTAGAATTGTTCAAATTGGGTGTACAAGCAAAAGAAAGACATATTTAGAATCAGGAAACAAAGCTGATGATAACCTGATATACTAACATCCTGAGAAATAGAAAAAAAGTTATCGAATTTTTTCTGCTCAGTGGGTCATACCGTAGGCCTACCAACTCAACCAATGATTCTGACTCGACAATTCAGAATTTCTTGATTTTTACACCAGAAATTCCAGATCATATGGTATAAACAACTGGAAAATTTCACGCGTCTATAGCAAAAATTGACGGAGATATAGGCTGTTGAAGTTGCGGGGTAGGACGAAAATTGTACGCGAATTTTTGTCATTTTGAGACTTCCATAACTTTTGATCTAGAGCAGCTACACACATTTGGTTTTCAGTTTTGAGTTCTAAGCACTGCATAGATTTACAAGGTGAAGCAAAATTTGTTGTCTTTGATCTGAGCAATTAACCAAAGTTGTTGCAAAGTGTCAAAAATTTCTTGCCGAACCAATTTTTGCCATGTTTGCTGAATCACTACACCTGCAGTATATGTCAGAAAGGAATAATTTTTGTGTGGTTTTATTCAGCTATTGGTGGAGTTGTAAGTGTGTAATTTATTTGTGTCTTGGTCAACAGGAACTCCTATAGCGCTTTGCCAAAACCTCTTCATCTCAACGATAGTGGTCACTTTTAACTGCCCAAATGGTCAAGTGTATCACCTGATAAAGAAGTAAAACATGCATCAATGGAAAGCCTGAAGAACAACCTTTTTATTGATACCAAACTCTTGTTGGTATTCTTTACATTAGGTTATTAAATTATTTTTTCAATAGCCGTGATTTTTGCAGTTTGCGGTGGTACATTAACAATTGCACAACATACATAATTTTAAAGTAAATAGCATAGAGATTTTCAATCAAGCACACATTCAATATGTAAAATTGGAGAACTTTTAAGTGTGTATCTGCAATTTTTTTTAACAAATGTTCTATTTCATTTATAATTTTGTCATCCAATTGATAATGCCATCCTGTTATGGTTATGGATGGCACCCAATAATTATCTTTATTTCTGGGCCACTGGAATGAACCCATGATCCCTGTAGCAATGGTGAATTCATGTTTCTGGAACTTTCTTTGCATTTTTAAATAAGGCCTAGTATTCAGCTCTTAGCATCATAGAAGAATTTATGTTCAAGATGTTGGAGTCAGCTCAAAGAAACAGTTGCTGTTCACTGAAAATGTGATTTGTTTTGACGGTTTAAAGACAATTCATTTAACTGTACCACTAATTCCATTACAAGGACAACAGTAGCAAAAAGAAGCCATTCAACACTTGGCTTCAAATCACCCAGATTGTTCATGAGAATGCTAACATTTTAAAAGTTCTTGGGCTTGCTAGCAGTTTCATCACTGAAATGCTCTATAGTCTTGATGGTTGGTTGGAGGCCAGGCCCTTTGATCATGGCATTAAGTGTGATGGCATCATATGCAAATGTCACTCACAACACATGTGCTGAAACACTGTATTTTAAATCTTTCTGGTAGTAGATGGTAAATGGATAGAGATTAGCCTGTAAAGTGAGGAGTTCATATCCAGTGGTCATTGAAGCATTTCTGAACCTATCTGAAGTCACAGATGACATTGATGAAACAACTATATCGGTTTATTCCAGTGGTGCCCATAAATTGCATCGAAATGTGTGGTAAGGATTTTCCCTGCATCATCTGGCTGCAGCATTTAAGACCAATTGCACTTAGGACAGATGTGTCTTTGGAAGCCCTATTAGCACAGAGTTACAGTAGTCAATGCGTGTACATACAAAGGCAAGCACCATGGTCGTAAAGACAGTACTTCCTAAAGGCTCTAAGGAGCCTCAGTTGGTAGTAACAGAAGCGGGTCGGCAGTTTTAGGTGCTCAGTAAACGTCAAGGCAGTATCAAGCATGACAGCTAGATCACGAACACTAGAGGAGAATGTAAAGTCTGTGAATAGTAAGGCCAGTAGCAGGAGGTCAACGTTTGACAGGTGCTGTTTTGTTCCAAACCAAATCAATTGGGTCTTTGAGGGATTGAGCCAAGTCTATTTGCCATCATCTAGAAGTGGAGATCCTGTAACAGAGAATCCACCCTACCCACCATAAGAATCTGCTCAGATCATGCTGTGTCATAATTTGAGTTGAATTAAATTCTAAATCAACTCATCTGGAATGTTTACAGTGGTCATAACATCCACAAGAAAATGAAGCAGTTCAGTTTTGTTGTCATCGACTCGCAAGAACTGTCCATTTCATTCCGAACCAATTTTGCCGTATGCATGAGATGGACTGCATCCGTATCAGAGTTCTGTTTTATTTGTTACAGCGCTATGCCTAAATTTTCACGAAAAGTTAAAAGAACATCTCGTACATTTCTAGTAAATGATCCTTATGTCGAGTAGCTTAATTTAGGTTTACTTGTCAAGAAAATACCATAATGCTATAGTTGTTCTGCATAAAGTTGGTTAAGTTCAGCTAGTGTGAATGCTGGAGGCAAAATGTTTTGGCTCTGCTTCTTCCAAATATGCAGTAATTTCAGCTAATGAGACTGATTCCGCATCTAACCTAGTTATACACTTTACATTTTCAGTTTCACATGTGAACCTGCTGCTTTACGAAACAGATCTAGCAATCAAGCAGGGTGGTATTTGGCCTCAATCAGGCTGTAATCTAGTCCCCCTCTTGTGGGGGGGAAACAAGTTTCCTGGGGGGATTTTCCACCCCAACACGTGTCTACATTACAATATTGCTGGCCTCTGGGGGGGGGGGAAACATCAATCCTGGGGGGGGGGAAATTTACCCCCCAAAGACGTCTAGATTACACACTGGGCCTCAATGGCAATCATATCGCCACTTGACCACTTTCCTAGAACCCTCTGGCAAAATATACACTTACTCCAATCACCACTTGCCCACCCGTGACAATTCCATTGCCGAGTTCGTATACCGCACACTTCGATAGCCCTACAGTGTAATTGTGCTGACGAAGGTACGCAGACGACAACAGCGCTAATTGAAGGATTTACTCCCGAAATTGTTATATCATTAACATAACTGTAATAGAATCACATTATTTATATTATTATTATTATTAACGACAGCGTAAGGGAATTAAAAAAACAAGTCGGTAACCTATATCAACGTAAAACACATGTAAAGATGTACCACAATCAGCCCAATTGTGCGCAACTAAGCCCAAGTCGACAGTGTTGTAATCTTTTACAAAAAGTGAATAAATTTACTCATTTACAATCATATTCACAGGTGTTAGTATATCAGATTATTTTTTATATATTTTAATGTTTTAAATTAGAAAGTTTGCTGCTTGTACACATAACTTGAACGATTCAGTTGTTTTTTGTTTCTTATTGACCCCACTAATGGTTTATCATACCGTCTGATACAGAATAACTGTTGCTGCTGCCAATGGGTTTTCCTGACCAACATGACTTGTATCCATCCATAGTAGATATTGGTCGTATGATACAAGCAGGCTTGATACAGAATTCTTGAGTTCTGTTAAATGACTGTTCATATTAACAGCCGGTCTTGGTCTTGGTCTTACGAGACCAAGACCAAGACTTTGAACCTCAAGACCAAGACCAAGACCAAGACCTTGAACCTCAAGACCAAGACCAAGACCAAGACCTTGAACCTCAAGACCAAGACCAAGACCAAGACTTTTAAAAATGAACTCGAGTGCACTCGAGACCAAGACCTTGGTCTCGAGGACAACAAGACTGCCTACTATACATCCTAATGACGATGGTCTGTACCATCGTTGTGAGTGTTCCATCTTCTCGCGTTTACATAATGTGGTGATGAGCGATATAGCTGTAAAGTGTGGCAGCATTGCACCCTGTGCATCAAAGTTGGTTCTGGGGTGGGGTTTTACGTTTGCATGCCGACTCCTACATGCGCCAGTCAGAGGCGCGCGTTTACAGAAAACGGGGTCCTATATACATATGTATATAGGCGCAAGCATTTTGGGGGCCCTTCTGAAGTTGTAGACTAAGAGTCTGAGACTCTGGTGGTGTTTAACCTATGGGCAAAAACCCACGAAGTTGAACTTAAGCCGTTTTGTGAGTGTTATTGAGACTGTAATTATTTATGATTAGCTATAGAAGCTATTTTCAAGGAATGTGAAGTTATTTGATTTAGTGATTTTGTTATAAAGAAAAACAGACATCGGGTGTTGAAATCAACAATCAACGCGAAATACGTGCACGGCCATTTTTACTTCTTGAATAAATTGAGCTCTTAAATTGTCTCCATTATTGTGATAAATTGATCACAAATTTTAAGCTCATTGGATAATTCTATAATTGTAAAAAATATTTTCCATCGTTTGGGGCCCTCCGAGATTTGGGGCCCTATAGGCGCGCGCCTAGTGCGCCTACGTGTAAACGCGCCTCTCCAGCCAGTGGATTAGATGCAACGGAATATGATGGATTCCAATAGTATAGGTTGCCTTGGCCCCTGGATGTCGGTCTTAACTCTTAAGTATGTCGTCGACTAAATTCACTTCAAAGATATTGGGCAACAGGTACATCTATGACGCGATATCCAATGCACTATCTGTTAATTAGACCTCACTATCTGTTAATTAGACCTACATAATTAGGTATGAGATACTGAGATAGTACGACTTTGTCTCATCGAACATTATCCTCTATGCACACGAGCGTTGTGTAGAGGTGCGTATGATTGTGAGTGCGTGTGTGTGTCAATCTCGCGCACCTCCTGCCATAAAATGTTTGATTAAAAACATCCTAAGTATATGTAGGTCGAAGCATGTAGGCCCTGTATCTAGACTGTAGGACGCCCACAAGGTCTTCTGCGGCTCAACTGCCGATGATTGACCTGCTACCGAAGAGCCCGACATCTGACGTTGAGTATTGTCACATGCAAAGCTCAGCGATACTGGCGACGTCTGTATACTCTTACGTTAACGTTGGCCTAAACTATGTGTAAACCTGTCTTCAAATGCTATAAGCCTACTAGCACCGGACTGTAATAAAAATTATTGATCCCGAAGAACGGTCTAGGCCTACTCAAAACGTGTCTGTCGCTCCAACGTGAATTCGTCTAGCCTACGTCTAAGGGCAAGTCCACATGTGGCGCAGTTATAACCTTTATAGGCCTACGTTTGGTTACCGTTAGAGCGTATACACCTCAGTTGCTAATATGCTCCGACTTTTGCTTTTGTCTATGGGTGCGTGGGTCCTCCCACCCTTCCTCCCTACCCTTCCCCTCCCCTTCCCTTCCCTCTCGCCCTACTCTTATAAGGTATACGTGAGTTTTAGCGGAATTCCGGAGAAAGAAAATTGTTTTCTTGTCAACGGTTACGAGGTTAGAAAAAGTGTTGGAAATCGGTGACGTTCGGACGTTCCACTGTTATTATTCATTTATTATTTTAAATAATAAATAGATTATTTATGTACGGGCTGTGACTGTGAGATCATGCAATGTTGGGTATTTGTGTTACTAGTTGTACTTCTCAAGTTGTGAGAATGAGATTACTGCTCAAGAGCATAAAGTTTGAAATTATAAGGTTCGAATATTATTCTTCTGGGTGCGACGCAACCACTGAACTTTCTCTGTGGGTGAATTCGCATCCAATTAAGGCTCCCAAGGAGTCGGCGCATCGTAAGCACACTTGCTTAGACGCCTGAGAATCTCCAATGATGGGCACTACACTATTTTTTTTAGTTAAACTAAAACTATTTTCCAACTAAAAAAATAGTTTAACTAAAGTTGGCAACTGATTTTGGAAATTAGTTAGGGCCTAACTAAACTAAAAAAAGTAGTTAAACTTTTTCCAACTTTTTTCCAACTTTTACGACAAACATTTTCACAATAAAAGACGTTAAGTGAACTGTAATAATGCAAAGCGTCAATGACAGTTTCACCTTAAAAACTATGCAATGTGTACTGTTCTGGCATGCAATTACATGTGTACTGTAAGTAGTGTATGAATTTGAAAACACAGGCTGTTAATGCTAAAACCATGCAGTGTTAAAATGTTTTTTTGCTGACAGTGTTCAATGTTCACTGTGGAAAAATAGACTAGTTGCATATTGCTGATTTTTTTAAGTTAAACTTTTTAGTTAGCAACTAAATTTTTTTTAGTTAAACTATGGTTTTAACTATACTATTTTTTTTAGTTAAACTTCTTCCTTAACTAAAATTTTTTAGTTAAACTAAAAGTTAGCAACTGTTTAGTTAACTATTGCCC
This sequence comes from Allolobophora icterica, assembly GCA_963556255.1. NCBI lineage: Eukaryota > Metazoa > Annelida > Clitellata > Crassiclitellata > Lumbricidae > Allolobophora > Allolobophora icterica. Next base: position 15,199,063 of record OY744608.1, read on the forward strand.
ATCACTGAGAATCTCGGCCACTGGGTTTCATACACCTCTTTGAGTTCAAATCCGTTTCGCTTCACGGTAATGGCTTATTTTAGATGTTAGAGAATCGCGTTTTTTTACCGTTAGAACGTATACGCCCTATGCGCCTCAATGCGTTCAAACCTGGATCTCCTCACGATGATGGCTTAAGTTAGAGATTTAAATCTCGGGCTAGCACGGTCTGCTTAGGATAGTCCTATCTTAAATAAAGTACATGGCATTCATTCAAATGGGCGGCGGTGGTGAAGAATCTCACCCGATCAATTCATTGAAAAACGAGCACAGTCGAGGCCATATACGGTCGCTCGTGGCACCCCATGGTGCCAGAGGCGCAGCCATACAAGGTGCGTATACGCACCCCGTGTCACATTCTGGTTTAGGACCCTATTCTTTTATTTTCCTCCAAGCGCACACATTTTAAATATGGTTAATTGTTCCATCTGATGGCATATTTAGCCTACGGTGTTCAAAAGGCCCGTGTACTGCTTGTATGTCTCAGTTTTTTCCTAAGCTTGAACTATACTACTATAGCCTGTATATGACGGATGCTTCATGATATCTGATACACAGGTCCACAGACGTATACATGTGTGTGTGGTATCTGTCTATACTAGGTCACCCCATGGGCGGCGAGAGTCGGGGCACGCCATACATTTCCCCCCCCCCCCACATTTTGAAGAAACACCAAAAAGGCCAACAAATGTAATTGCGTGTGATAGTTTTGACTTTTGACAAACATTTTTGACGAGATGAGATGAGGTAAAAATGCGACTTCAAACCCTGTGGCATGTACACACTACATTGTCTACACACGATTGCAGTATTCAAAGCTCTCTTGAACCAGAGAAGCTAAGACTCAACTGATGGTAAGGAACTTCAAAATTTAGAATAGCATTTGTTGCTTTGACTTTTTAAGTAGTACGTAGGTAATCTGCTTCACATCGTGAAACATTACTAATGCCTTTTACTTCAACCTTAAACGTTACACTGTGAATCTGTTCAAATAAGAAAGTAGTATCGAGGTCCGCAAAGGTTCACCAGTCACTCTGTTGCAGAGTAAAGCAGGGAGGCGACCTGACCGACGTCTCTCATGAGCGTAGACTCGGATCCGACCTGGGCTGGTGAACCAAAGTCCTCCGTGCCCACCTTCACGTGGTGCGGACTGTTGGTACCCTTCCAAAGGAAGGGGAACTGTTGGTACCCTTCCAAAGGAAGGGGAACGAACGGGCACGGCAGGCAAAACCAGGGGAAGGCAATGGCAAACCACCCCTGTTAACATGCCAAGAAAATCGTCATGAGACACACCAAACCACGCCGATGGTCGCTGATGGTGGGACTCCCAGGCCGGAGCGCTGATGTTGGGACTCCCAGGCCGGAGCGCGACTCAAGGGCTACGGTACTGGGGAAGTAGCAAGACGGCAAAGGAGACTGTGTGTCATGACGATCGCTAGGGCTCCTAGAGCCGACAGCACAACAAGAAGAAGTATCGAGAAAGTTGATTCCGTAATTATCGAAAATTCTATGCCTCCGGAGATCGGCCTATGAGCCTAACGCACAACGCACCCCCTATGGTAAAATCCTAGCTACGCCACTGGGTGGTGCCCTGTGCTTAGCGCTCGGATGGCGTTTAAAAAAATTGGACATTAAGATTGGGATTGTATATAAAAAACGTATACACAGTATATACACTTACAGTTAACCTAGGCCCCAATATGAGAATGTTAAGAGATAGTGCTTAGACGCCTGAGAATCTCGGTCACTGGGTTTCAATGACACCTCAGTTGAAGCGAAACACGACAGCATCAATGGTGCACCATTAAGTTCCGACCAATCCCGAGAGGATGGAGGGCTGAGCTAGCACAATCATATGGCCTGGTGTTCCATGCATGTTCACCTTCCTAAATACTAACCGGACAATAATAATAACAATAATAATAATAATAATAATCAGTGCTTTTTTCAGCCGGAACGCGCCGGAACGGCGTTCCGGCACCTTTTTTCAGCTACTAAAAATAATTTATTTATTTGAATAATAAAAACAATAATTTAGTTATTTTAATTTAATTTCAGTGTTTTTGAACTGTTTTCAGTGTTTATTGAGACCCCTACCCACCCCCAATCCCGTTTTTCTCGTGATTTTAGCCCGCCCATAATTGTTGCGTTCCAGAACCTTTTTTCTAGAAAAAAAGCACTGATAATAATAATAATAATAATAATAATAATAATAATAATAATAATAATAATAATAATAATCCTCAGGGATTACATGTACCTCAGGTAAAAAATATAGTAATTACCGGTGGTCGTGAAACCTGGGACAAGGTCTGATTTCTCGGAGATGAACTTTTTCACTCCTAGGGCCTAGCATATTTTTTGCTCCTGAGGGATTATTTCTAACTCAGATAAAAATAATACTAATGTGTAGGCCTATGTATAATATTGTATGTATTTATGTATGTATGCGTGTATTTACGTATTATATATGTTTGTATGTATTATTAGGTGTGTGTGTGTGTGTGTGTGTGTGTGTGTGTGTGTGTGTGTGTGTGTGTGTGTGTGTGTGTGTGTGTGTGTGTGTGTGTGTGTGTGTGTGTGTGTGTGTGTGTGTGTGTGTGTGTGTGTGTGTGTGTGTGTGTGTGTGTGTGTGTGTGTGTGTGTGTGTGTGTGTGTGTGTGTGTGTGTGTGTGTGTGTGTGTGTGTGTGTGTGTGTGTGTGTGTGTGTGTGTGTGTGTGTGTGTGTGTGTGTGTGTGTGTGTGTGTGTGTGTGTGTGTGTGTGTGTGTGTGTGTGTGTGTGTGTGTGTGTGTGTAATGTGTATGCTTGGAGATTTTACTAATAGGGCCTATCCGGTTATTGACCGTCATATGTCGCTCGACAATGTTCCCATGGAGTGGCAAAGCAACACGATTGGCATACCACATTAAGCGCATAATAGACTTGTAATTTGTAATGGTAATAGTACACTCAACATGTTGACGTTGACATTCAGTTATGGAAACGAATTCAGTTATCTAGTTAATGGTCTTGGTGTGTCACTAAAGGACAATATGTCTTATATTAGCTCACATATTTATAGTGCTTATGCCTTTGGGGAGTTGCAGCTTGAGCTGGTTGTGTATTTTTGTGTTTTCTGTAGCTTTGTATTATTTCTTTTTTTTCGTTTTGCGTTGTTCTAATCTTCGTGTTTCTGCTTAGAGCGAAATAAAGTATATATATAGACTTAATATATATGTGTGTGCGTGCGTGTGTGCTGTGTGTTTGTGTGTGTGTGTGTGTGTGTGCGCGCGCGTGTGTTAAAAGAATTTCACCCATACTAGGGCCTATCCCTATCGACGGTCATATTTCACTCGACAATGTGCCCCATGGTGTGGAGTAGCAACACGATTGGCATACCACACTAGGCACATAATAGGCGTGCCCTGCACACATTCCTTCGGCCTCGGCCGAACTAGGCCACCTGCTGGAGTTTCCAAGCATCGGTTGGCGGCGTCTCTCACAGTGGTGCGTCACTTGTCATTGGTGTGTGTGTTTGTCGGTCGACAGAACATCTTCGGTTTTCATAAGTCGGTGACTGAGGAAATCAGCAAACAGTAAGTTTCAGCGGAATTTGGACAGTTTGTTTATTGTGGTTTTTGTTGAATTATTTCAGTATGCAGTGTGCTATCATAAATTTGCGCTTCTTTGCTTGAAGAAATTTCTAGAGTGACTTGTGGCATATGGAGTGGGTGTTTTAGACAGTCTCGCTTGACTAGTAGGCCCTACAGGTTCCTCCTCGGCAGTGGAGGGGCTCGGTGTTGTCTAAACTTGTCTGCGATTCCTAGTATGGGCGCGATTACTTGAATGGGCTTTCTAACAAAACAACTTGCATGAATTTCGATAATATAGAAAGTCAAAAAGCATGAAATGTATAAAGAAACATGTCCTCCTCCTCCTCCTCTTCCTCTTCCTCTTCCTCCTCCTCCTCCTCCTCCTCCTCCTCCTCCTCCTCCTCCTCCTCTGCAGCGTGTCTACTGCAATGACGTTATGTCTCGGTGATCAGTGTTTAATCTAGACGTCATTTGGGGGGAAAATTCCCCCCACCAGGATTTATGTTTCCCCCCAGAGGCCAGCAATATTATAATGTAGAGACCTGTTTTGGGGAAGAAACCTCGTCCCCCCCAGGATACATAGGATACATGTTGCGCTCGCCCATAGACGAGTAAAGGAGTAATAGAAGAATAAAATAAGTTTTGAGTTGTAAAAAGTCAGGGAAGTGGGATGAATTACTAAAAAAAAGGTCATCAACTTTTTTAACCCTCGTACGCCTATGATGGGGGTCTAGTAGACCCCGGGCCGGTTTTTTTAGTATTTCACTCAGTATCCGATTGAGTTTGGTTGTGATATTTTATGACTTTGTTGCTCGCCCAGTGATGCGCTAAAGTAATAAAAACACAACTGGTTTGTCATACTGGTTACCATGGAAACGGCATGTAAACAACATAACCCAGAAATAACGCTATAAACCCATGCGGTTGCAATGTGCAGCAAATTATTTTGTGTTATTTTTTTGATAAAGTATAAGTGTCACGGTCCAGCATTCCTGACAATGGTGATCTGACGCAGACAGGGCGCTACAGAAGCCGGACCTGTGGAACTCGCCGTTCAACCGTCAGAGGTCACTGAGTTCGCCAACGGTCAACGGGCGAAAGGCCATTAATTCATCGTCTTTCGGATAACGGTTCCCACCGGGGCATCAAGGGCGAGCGGCGAAGGTGGACCCAAGATGGCGCCCGTGGCTAATCGATTGGACACGGTCAATCTCGTACGCCCGACCACGGAGGACGGTCTGTCAATTACGACAGTTGGCACTCGTTAAGGCGATAAGCGAACTGTACATAAGGCCGACTGAGGCTGGCCGCGGGAGGACACTGGCGGAGAACTTTGACGGAGCGACACCTGACGGCAACTGGGAGAACAAGCTTTGAGTAGCATTGCTGCACGAACGATCAGACTGAGAACGTTTGAGAACTATAGGGTCGCTCGATTGTAATTCGCCAAGTGTACCTCACGATTTCTTTTAAGTATTCTATCTCTGTAGTTGTCATTTTAATCATAAATATTAAACCATTCCTTCTCACCGAGTGTTATTTGTCACGACCGGGGCCTTCTGGCAATATAGATCGCTAGGGTCGTGACATTACTGGTGTCAGAAGTGGGATTTGAGGTTTAAGTGCTGCAGGTACCATCAGTGACCAGCAGCCTTAATCAGGCGGTGCAGGAACGGAGGAACCAACGCAGAGATACGAGAACCACATGGTCAACATCCGAGACGCGCAACCAGAGATCGAGCAGACCAGCTGAACCAACTGGAGCACGAGCGAATTGCAGGCGGTCAACCGAGGGATCGGAGGGAAGAATCGCAGACAGTCAACCAAAGGATCGGACGGACGTGTCTCAGGCGGTCAACCGAGGGATCGGAGGGAAGAATCGCAGACAGTCAACCAAAGGATCGGACGGACGTGTCTCAGGCGGTCAACCGAGGGATCGGAGGGAAGAATCGCAGACAGTCAACCAAAGGATCGGACGGACGTGTCTCAGGCGGTCAACCGAGCGATCGGACGGAAGAATCGCAGACAGTCAACCAAAGGATCGGACGGACGTGTCTCAGGCGGTCAACCGAGGGATCGGAGGGAAGAATCGCAGACAGTCAACCAAAGGATCGGACGGACGTGTCTCAGGCGGTCAACCGAGGGATCGGACGGAGGACGGGCAATTCGCAGGACGGAGAAGAGACCGAGACGATCCACGGACGAGGAAGCACTCAACAGACGAGGCAACCCGGAGAGGATCGAACAGACGAGGAGGCGATCAACAGACGCCAACTCAACAGAGAACAGGCGAACCGGCAGACGACAAGGAAAAGGGTAGGACTCTTACGTTGTTGGCTGGGTTCATCTGGGTAGTCGTGGGAGTGGCAATCACGGGCCGAGAGTTGGCTGCGGCGAGTGCTCACTACCGACATCATCTATAGAGAATTGATTGAATTGCAGTTGTGCATTGTATCGGCGACTTGCATACTTACTGGACTGTCCCACCTTCTTACATACTTACTAGATCCGTCCGACATTCTTTCTAACATGGATAACTTAACGCCTGAGAAGCAGGCGCGCGATAAGGGGTTAGACGAGTGGTTAAGAACTTACCTGTTCAAGGAAGGGATGGAGGAGGAGAGCGTCTCCGCTATGGAGCGTTCGCAATTACTAGAAGAATGGGTGGCCAGATGGGCTGAAGGGCAGAGTAAGGAGCCAGGGTGGTTGTCAGACAGTGAAGTGGAAGACTATATGCAGAGGCTGAGGTTAAAAGTCGCAATGAGGAAGTATGAGAAGGAGAGAAAGGCAAGACAGGAAGAGAAGGAACGCCAGAAAAGGCGAGAAGAGGAGGAGAAGGAACTCCAGAGAAGGCGAGAAGAAGAGGAGAGAGAGGAGAGAAGGGCAAGAGAGGAAGAGCAGGAACGCCAGAAAAGGCGAGAGGAAGAGGAGAGAAGGGCAAGAGAGGAAGAGAAGGAACGCCAGAGAAGGCGAGAAGTGGAGGAGAAGGAACTGCAGAGAAGGCGAGAAGAGGAAGAGAAGGAACGCCAGAGAAGGCGAGAAAAGGAAGAGAAGGAACGCCAGAGAAGGCGAGAAGAGGAAGAGAAGGAACGCCAGAGATGGCGAGAAGAGGAAGAGGAGAGAGAGAAAGAGAAGGAACGCCAGAGAAGGCGAGAACAGGAAGAGAAGGAGCGCCAGAGAAGGCGAGGAGAGGAAGAGAAGGAACGCCAGAGAAGGCGAGAAGAGGAGGAGAAGGACAGCCGCCGCGAACACGTAGAGTCGCCACCAAAGGGCGAAGACATAAGGATGGAGGGTGACGACAGAGCAGATAAAACGAATGAGACAGTAAGGTACAGTGATGACGACAAGCCCACGTTCATTGACATAGAGTGTCCGGGCCTATTACGTGATGTTCGCGCGGCAGATGTAATTACCTGGTTAGGAGAGCAACGAAGGTGTAGTCGAGGGAAGCCCTGTTGGAAGTGGGCACGCTGGGAGTTGGCTCTAGAGAACCATACTCTGGACATCCGTTAGCAACACGGACATAGGAATGTCGCAGCTGACTTCTCGTCCCTGATTTGAATGAGGGGCGAGAAGGGGACCCAGCAGCGACGGGGGAGCCGACCCTATTAATGTATATAAGGTCTATAACCTGTGTGTATATGTTTTATTTCTGTGAATGCTGGTCCGGACGAACGACGCTGGAGACACTTCGATGTCAAGAGTCGGCAACCCATGACATCGTCTTTGGGATGGGAGGAATGTCACGGTCCAGCATTCCTGACAATGGTGATCTGACGCAGACAGGGCGCTACAGAAGCCGGACCTGTGGAACTCGCCGTTCAACCGTCAGAGGTCACTGAGTTCGCCAACGGTCAACGGGCGAAAGGCCATTAATTCATCGTCTTTCGGATAACGGTTCCCACCGGGGCATCAAGGGCGAGCGGCGAAGGTGGACCCAAGATGGCGCCCGTGGCTAATCGATTGGACACGGTCAATCTCGTACGCCCGACCACGGAGGACGGTCTGTCAATTACGACAGTTGGCACTCGTTAAGGCGATAAGCGAACTGTACATAAGGCCGACTGAGGCTGGCCGCGGGAGGACACTGGCGGAGAACTTTGACGGAGCGACACCTGACGGCAACTGGGAGAACAAGCTTTGAGTAGCATTGCTGCACGAACGATCAGACTGAGAACGTTTGAGAACTATAGGGTCGCTCGATTGTAATTCGCCAAGTGTACCTCACGATTTCTTTTAAGTATTCTATCTCTGTAGTTGTCATTTTAATCATAAATATTAAACCATTCCTTCTCACCGAGTGTTATTTGTCACGACCGGGGCCTTCTGGCAATATAGATCGCTAGGGTCGTGACAATAAGCATTACAGTATTATTTCGTGAAGGATATACGTAAACAAACTTAGATAATGACTTCTAGACGTAGATTTTCGCTAGCTGAGGCTACTAAAATGATCGTTGATGACGAAAGTGATGGTCATATGAGTGACGATACAGACGACAGTGACGATTGCTCCGATGTCGAACCTGAGGCTGCTACTGCAAAAGATCCGGATCGTAACAGTGAGAATTCGACGAATTCTGCATTAGAATGTGAAGACCGGTGTAGTTTGCATGAAGAACAGTCGTCTCCAACCAGCAGTTCTGATGATGAGCAGTCGTTTTCGGGAGGTGCGGCAAATGGCTATAAATCACGAACAGGAAGACAATGGTCGACAACAAGTTCGAAAAAGAAAGGACGTGCTAGTGCAAAGGATGTTCTGAGGCCACCACCAGGTGTAAAAGTGCATGCCGAAAATCGAGAGTCAATTGCTGAAACTTTCAGATTGTTTTTATCTGAAAACATTGTGAAACACGTAACTAGATGTACCAATATGAAGTATGAAGAATATGTCAAGCAGAATCCAAGTAAGAGAATATCACTGCGCTTCAATGGCTTTCAACCATTGGAAGAAATGGAAGTAGAAGCAGGAATCGGTTTGTTGATATTTCAAGGACTTTGCCACTCCAGTAGGGAAACATTGCACGAGTTGTGGACATTGTCCAGTCATCCTATATATCGAGCTGTAATGAGTCGTGATCGTTTCAAACTGTTGTTGAAATTTCTTCGCTTTGATGACTTTCACACTCGCAATGTTAGAAGAGGCCTAGACCGGTTTGCACCATTTCGAGAAGTGTGGGAGATGTTCGTTGCAAACTGTCGAACTGTTTACTTACCTGGAGAATGCGTCACAGTAGACGAACAGCTGGTGACTTTTCGCGGTAGATGTGTGTTTAGGCAGTATATGCCATCGAAACCCGGACGATATGGTATAAAAGTTTGGGCTTGCTGCGACTCAAAGAACAGTTACTGCTATAACGCAGCGCCATACCTTGGCAAGGAAGGAAACCAGGTTACGACTAATCTCGGAAGCAAAGTTGTCAAAGAAATGATACAACCACTGCTGAAAACGGCGTAACGTTACAATGGACAGGTTTTTTACTGATGTCGAATTATGTGAAAATCTACTGACTGAAAACTTGACTGTAGTAGGCACAATCAAAGCAAACCGTCGCCATTTGCCGACACCGTTACTGCCAGTTGCTGCCAAGAAGCGGGAACCTGGATCGATAATGTTTGCATATCATCAGCAGCTCACTATGGTTTCGTGGGTTCCTAAACGGCACAAGACAGTTCTTCTGTTGTCATCAATGCATCACGATGCTAGCGTCATAGATGGTAAACCAGAAATAGTCAGGTACTACAACTCTACAAAAGCGGGAGTTGACACTCTCGACCAGAAGGTTAGATTCAACAATTGCCGCAGAACTACTCTTCGTTGGCCATTGGCGATGTTTTTCAATGTTGTCGATGTTGCTGGTAACAATGCCTATACTGTATGGAATATTGAAAATCTTCAAGCTCCCGTGCCATTACATCGTCGTCGTCATTGGTGGCTGAAGCGACTAAGTATAGAATTATGTCAGCCCCTCTTGGAATATCGTCAGCAGCATGCAACGAGACTTCGTGCAGTAACTACTGATGCGATGAAAATGATGGGTTACAATGTGTCACAAGTGCAACCCATTGTCCGTGGAATGCGATCAATTGCTGGAAGAGGCTGTTGCTATGTGTGTCCAGCGAAGAGAAAGCGTAAAAGCAAGCAACTTTGCGATGGCTGTGAAAAGCACGTATGTGGCGAACACTCACGAGTAAAGATGTCTCGTCGCTGTTGCAATTGTTCAACGGAAAATGACCAGTAGGCTAACTAGCACTGAAGGTAACTACGACCAAAACGACATCTAGATAGCACTTATCACTCTGTCCGAATAATATGCTACTGCTAAGACGCGATATATATGAAACTGTTACATGTTTTGTTTATCTACAATGTACCTCTGAAAATGATACATAACTGATAAATTCACATGTATGTGAATACTTCGCATACCCGAGTATTTGTAATTAGTTTTATTGTTATATTACACATATACAAGTGTCTGTAGTGTCTCCTTGTTTTAATTTTAAGTTACAACTATAAAAAAATTGGATAGTCAATGCAAAACAGTACAATAGACCTAGGGGTCTGCTAGACCCCCCTCATAGTACCAGAATGACTACAAAAAGTTCAGTCCTCGGAGGGTTAAAGCTGAAATTCCACCTTTTCAAGATGAAATTCCTAAACTCCTAAAAAAATTTGACGTTGGAACTCTGTTGACCCCCCCCCCCGACAAATCTTGTTTCCCCCCTCAGAAGAGGGGGACTAGATTAAACACTGCTCGGTGATGCAAAACGTTTCCAGCACCCCCATCCATTCAGCCTCTTTCGTCAGGGCTGGATTAACATTTTGTAGACCTTGTTCCAAAATTGTATAGTAGGCCCCTATAATATATGTTCAACCAAAAATTGTTTACGAAATTTAAATTATAGAACAGATTTTTATTAATTTTAAACTGTTTACGACGTGCTTTCATAATAGAAAAACTGTAAACAATATCCTGAAAATTTAGCCGTTGTACAATTTCACATTCAATGTTCATAATTAGGCCTAAGTGTTAAATTTGTCAGTCTATCTTGTCCATTTTTGATGCGCTTTAGGAGACTAAACGATCTTTAACCACTGCAGTAGGCCAGTATATACGCATGGCAATGTAAACATTCGGAATTCCTGATTGCAAATTGTATTCCTTCATTATTTGCAACATTTGGAGAGGCGATGCTTTGGTTGGCACTGACGGCAACTGACACAAAAATGCTCGCCATTGAATCCATTCGTCGCAAATTTCTATATTCACATTTTTCGAATAAAAACTTTCAAAATACTTTAAAGATTCTTTGGACGCCTTATTTACTTCGTCGACGTATAGAAAATGACAACGCTGATCAAGTTCTGAGTATGCTTCAAGTCCCCTTCAACTCCAACAGCATCAACAATAGCATAAAAGTATCAATTTTAAACTTGCTTTCGCCTGTCAGCATAACATCAACTCTGCGCTTTGTACGACGTGCACGCTTTTCATCAAATGCCTCGATACAAAAGTTGGCAGCGTCTCAGTGGCGGATTTAGCCATAGGCCCGGGGGGGGGGCGGTTCGCCCCCCCGCGCCCCTCTTGGTTGTATGACGGCGCCCCTCCAGATCAGACGCGCCTGTTATGGTGGGCTTCCAGAACGGGCCTGGCATGACCGATGTTTAGCTAAAGTCAGTCGGCTAGGTCTACTTTCATCTGTGCTTCCCCAAGTATTGCTGTTCTGTCTATCTTTACGTATATACTAGGGAGGGGGTAGATAGACAGACAGCATAGGCAGGACATGGAAGATTGGCATGACCCTGAATTGACCCTCACTCTCCATGTGAGCAAAGTGTCTCAGGAGGTAGGCTATGTTCCAAAGTCCAACAGAGTCCTACACACACACACACACACACCACATGCGTGCAGTCATCCTCAATATGAGTCATAAGATACTCTTCCTCCAAATCTTCAGTACCAGCATCAGACAGGCTTAAACATATCAATCATCAAACTAGCATACAAAGTCCGGCTGTCAAGGACTCCCAAGAGTGTATAGTATATCAAATTGCAGTCGCCATCTATACCTAAATGACACGGCCTATTGGATATTTAACATTGCCAATTCTCTACAAGTCGATTTTGGATTGGCGATCCGCGATTTGGATTAAACTGCCATGACACTAAGAATATAATGGTATTTATAAAATCAATTCACTTTCCTGAAATAAATAACATTACCTTAAAATTGTGATAAATTGAATATAATTATAAATTGTGTAGGGCCCTACTGATGGTTGACTTTGAACTACTAAACGCAAACCCGCAGAAAACTGACGCCATGTCCAAAAGAATAGCAGTAGGAGGAGGAGGAGGAGGAGGAGGAGGAAGAGGAAGAGGAGGAGGAGTCCCTTAAGCTAGCCCTGAGGCAGCCATGGGTACGGTGTTAGCGACGTCTTTTTCTTAGCCTCGGCATATGAAGGTGGGTGGCCAGTCCTCTCCCTTGCCGTCTCATCTTTCCACCGACAGTGTTTGGTCAGTGTATTAATTATACATGAGTTGGCTAGGGGATGCAGGTGGAGCAGAAATCTCGAAGCAAATTTCTCCTTGGCGGGTATTTGAACCTCCACTCCCCACAGCTATTAAAAAGGACGATTCCTGTGACGTTATTTTATTTTAGTAAACAATGGCCATCATTCAGAGAACACCGAGAACATTCTTGCATAGTTAGAATAAAAACACTGGGAATTTTCTTGAACTATTAGATAAGTCTGCTCAGTTCTTCCCCTTAATTGTTCACTCGATAATTGATATATCTAGAACCGATCAGATGTCAGATGTCATGAGTTTCCTTAACCTTTTTCCTATCCTCAATATCCTATTCCCATTGAAAATATCCATGGTAAGGGACATAGGATAGGAAACATTTCGTCACTTTTAAACAGTTTTATATATATGAGATAGTATAGGCCTATATACTGGTTGTCTACTACACATGGCATCATTTCAAATATACATGTAGGCCCTACTATCATTTAAAGTTGATTACCAATATACCCAGAACGTGGTGCCCCTCGAGATAACGTTCTGCCCCCCCCCACGCAAGAAAACCTGGATCCGCCACTGCCTGAGCGTCTTGATGGTGATCCTCCGCCTTCAAATTCTTCTCGCCCTAAACGACACCCGCCTTAACAGCTGCTCTGCCCTCCTCCGACCTGCCCCCATGAAGACCGGACTTGGACTTCCCCTGGACTATTCTTTGGAACCCCTCTGATTTGACGCAGCGCTCGTGAATAGGCTAGTACCCTGCGCTTCGCCTTCGAGTGGCGCTTTAGAAGTCTGGACATTACGATTACGATTACGATGCGAAACGATCAAATTTGTTCCTCTGTGATGGCAGAAATTCTGTCAATTACTTTAGCAGTGCTACAGTAACTGCGCTGCAGTGTGAGACCGTACGTACGGAAGTACGTTATTTCTTTCTATAACGTACGTACGGTACGCGTACGTTGTTATGCCGTACGTTGACGTACGTTGACATCAGTTCATGACGAAATCATCTCATCTCTCATGCATTTTGTTCATTCTGCATAACATTATGCACAACAAAAATCAACAAAATCCAACATAACTAGCCTGCTAGCAGTGGCGGCGCCAGACTTTTGTAACCAGGCCACAGCAGGACAGCCATACAAGTAACCAGTGCAGGAGGCGATTTACGCACCGAATAAATTCTGGATAGGGCAACAATTCTGGCAGGGCAACGACCAGAGCAAAGGCTTTGTTACCAGGGCATTTGCCCTGGCTCGTCCTGGTGTAGTGCCGCCACTGCCTACTAGTTACTAGTACATAGCTCTAGTTTTAGGCCCCATCAGCTACTATAGCTAGCCTGTCATTGTCAGCCATTCACATACTGTAGAGCTTAAAACTGATCTAGGCCTATGTGTAATATCGTGGCGATAACAATAATAATGATATAGATTAAGATCAGTGACAAAAAAAATGAAAAATTAATACCCGATGCTCATTATGTACGAGCTTTTTAATCGTCGTGCTCGTAAACAACTAAGATGACGATAACGGAAGTGCGATTCTTCCATAAATATAATTTGTTCATTCTGCAACTGCAATTACATTTTAACCGTACGCGTAAAGTACGCGTCCGTTATTCTATTCGACAACGTACGTGAGTCATTTTCCGGTAACATGTCACATTCACTAATTGAAGAAGCAACAAATTTTGTTTTGCAAATTACATTGATTTTTGTTTGGAACAAATCTTGAATATTTCTTTTTCACAAATATAGGCTATATTTGGTTTTGCACTAATATGTAAAATTATGAAATTTCTAGCCGAAAAAAGCCCTATTAAAATGTTTGTCCACTCCGTTACCAAACACATATGAGCTGTGTGTATATAGTAGACAGCTTCCTGTTGCGTAGTTTGACATGCCAATATATTTTTAGTATTAAAGTTTATAAATAAATATAAAAGAAATCACGATACAAATGATTATTTAATTCCATCACATTTTTAATTTTATTAAGAAATTCCACTCCGTTACTGAAATAGATATAGGGGATCTAATCAATGTGAAGTTGAATGAATTTTTTGGCCGAATGACAAAATAAAAATCCCTTAAGCCAATCATTTCCAGTGATCAAATAAACAGAAAACATTAAAATATTTATGATGTTGTCTTAAAAATCTGCTCATAACATCAAAATTACATGAAAAATACTATACAATAAGTCCGCTCCGTTACTATCTGTCGAGAATTGAGCACAGAATGTGAAAAGTGAACTTTAAAAAACAGTCTGCCGAAACAAAAAATTATTTAAAATGTCATATAGGCCTATTGTTAAATAAATTGTATTAGAAATGATAATTTAAGTAGACGACTTATCCTGAGAGTGGAATAAATTTTTCTACCTCAAGGGTAACATTTATAGTAACGGAGGGGACAGGTAACGGAGTAGACAAATTGTGTATCAGCACGGTAAATACCATATTATTTTTCATGCGTCCAGATCAATCATCGGTAAACTCATTATATTGCTTATAAAAGTTATATTACAAATATTATTACAATTACATTTCTTCAGAATCATTGCAAAAATGCAGTAACGGAGTGGATGTATAATAAAAAAAACACATTAGGTACAAAAAATTAAAATTAGTAAGAAATTCGTTTTAGCATTCAGGTCGCGTATTAAGACATACTTACTTACATATAGATCTTCACAGAAGCGACGAGTTCAGGTGCACGCCCAAAGAAATGGAAAGTTTGTGAGTCACGAGATGAGTTTTACATGGTAACGGAGCAGACATAATTTTCCGGGGACAAGTTTAAAAAAATTCTAAAAAATTAAACTGGAGATCCGGTTCACCAAGTTTATTTAGAAACATACAATTATATTTAATACAAAAGAAACACACGATTATTTTTGGCTTAAAGCAAGTCATTTTTAAATTTTAGACGAAAGCAATAAGTAATATGGCTTAGGGACGATAACGGAGTGGAACATTTTAAATTCAAAATAAATTTTAATAAATTAATTTATTGTTTTGAATTACTTTCAAAGGTCTTAAATTGTTGACTGATCAATAATGTTTTCATCTAATCACTTAGCATATCAGGCTAGGTATTGTTTTCTGAGAAATGACCGGGGACAGCCGTATTTGCAATTTAGCAAAATACCGGAAAATGACTCACGTACGGTACGCGTAGCCTACGTTATCCCGGTAAGTTACGTACGGTCGCACTTTGCTGAGCCGTAAGGGGCCTACACGCCCTACAGGCTTCAGAGATCCATAGTTTCAGTTTGAAGCAATTTACAGGTTTCGCTTATTACATGTCAACGATGTAACATTTGATAACTAAAATACTAGTTAAAATTTTGAGGTAGCATACTAATGGTAGGCCCCTTATTTGTGACTTTTTAGTAGGGCGTGGTTCCGTGGACCCACTGGAACAGTGGTTAATCCAGGCCTGTCTTTCGTAATAAAATTTTTGACTGTTTATATCTTCAGTGCGTTTTTAGCATTACCGGTAAGTGCTTAGTTAAATCTGAGAAGTGTAGAAACTCAACAGGGTGCGTAACACGCCGTAACTGATGCGATAATTAGGTCTACTTGATTAAGCCCTATTAACGGTTTTCATTTATTTTCTTCCAGTGACTTACAAACTTCAGTATTTCCCAGTGAGAGGTGAGTCTATAACAAATGGACTTAGTATTTACGAGTTTAGGCATAAAGTTTGCTAAGTGAGAACCACCAATGAACCACATGGAATTGTTGTAATAAACGATTATGCCATTTTAAAATAATTTGACCACGTGTCCGTAATTTAACACACTAATTTAAGATAATTATATGTCAACGATTTCCAAAGTTGACATAGCGTTAACTCAGTATGTGCACTGTGCAGTCTTTGAATTTCGATGATAGTGTGATAATTAACAAACAGTTAAATGGCAACAGTAGGCCTACTTCAGAGTTCGACATAAAATTCTTTACACGCAGGAATCAATCAGCGACAGTTACAACGCAAACCTTCAATTTCGCGCACGATATAGACCTGTAGGTCTGCTGTCAAATTTTTACGCTTGCCTAACGTCATTTCAGACCTCGTTTTACACAATCCTCTAAACTCTTTAAAAACTGATTTACATCTGAACTGCTTCAATTTTTATGTTAAGAAGAATTTTATTTAATAGTCTGAATCTGGGATTTTCATTTTCTATTGCTGCCAAGAAAACCAAGTTAACTTCAACGGTTTTTTTAATAAATATATCTAGGCCGTGTTCAGGCACTCCGCTACATACTGACAGACCTTGGACTGGAACTGCAGGAAGACGTCACTGCTTATGCCGATTGGCCAACAGAAAAACTCAAAACGGTAGTTTATCATAGATATACTTTGCTTACTTCCATTCTCTTAAAATATCACACGCGCCTGAAAATGCTCGCAGAAACACCATTGGCAGGTTCTCCAGCACACCGGTCGTAATTACCAATGACTTCTTTTGCTTTTAACGTACCGGTAATGAAATATTCCATAGAGGTATACGCGTAATTTCCAAGGCATAGCCTACGATGGGTACTCTGATCGTACCTCCACTTTTAAAAGTTGCCAAGAGGAAGCAATGCGAAATTGATATTTTCCCACTTTCTAGACTAAAGTTAATTACGCCCTTGCCAGATTCAAATTTCTTTGACTGTGTTGCACTGAGAACAGAGAAAAGTTACCGTTGATGTGTTTTCAAGCATTGCACGTGGCGTGGTCAAGATGGACTCATATTTGAATGTTTCTCTATAGGGCCTACTATAGCCGCGAGTATAGCGTGTCATTTTTGATCAATAAAAATTCGATCTTTGTTCACATGGTGATTTCGCAGATGTTTCAGGGCATTTTTTTATTATTATTATACGTCGGAAAAGTGTGAGAGTAGGCCCTAACGTGTGACCATGAATCAAGTTTTATTAGATTTTTAAACTAATAATGTCTTCTTCTTTGGTTCTCTGCCCTTAGGCAGGTTCGTATGTCCAACGGCGCCATTCCTCTCGATGTTGAGCTTCCGCTTTCATCTGTCTGTAGCCGTCCCTCTTTATTGTCCAGTCTAGGAACATTGTTCTTGGTCTTCCTCTTGTCTTTTTCCCTTCCATTCTACCCTCGATGATATCTCGTAGCAGGGAATTTCCTCTCATTATATGGCCAATCCATCTTCTTTGACGCTCTCTGATTGTCCTCATCATGGATCTCTCCTCTCCCACCATTTGCAGTACTTCGTCATTTGTCTTGTGCTCTGTCCAGCTGATTCTCTCCATTCTACGCCATATCCACATTTCGAAGGCTTCTATCCTTTTGATGTCCTCCCCTCTTATAGTCCACGTTTCAGATCCGTATAGAACCACACTCCATACCAGCGTCTTAACCATTCGCTTCTTCAGATTCCTATTTAATTTTCCTCTCAAGAGCTCCTTTCTTTTATAGAATGCATCTTTTCCCATGGCTATTCTTCTTTTTATCTCCGCATGGCACTTCACATCCCTCGTGACCATACTTCCTAGGTAACAGAATCTCTCAACTTGTTCGATGACCACTCCATTTACGGTTATTCTAACTTATTTTTCTTCTCTTTTGCTTATCCTCATGACCTTTGTCTTCTTGGTATTTATTTTCATTTCGTATTCTGTTGAGATCATATTCAGGCGATCCATCATTCTCTGCAGTCCTTTTTGGCTTCTTGCTAACATTGCCTGATCATCCGCAAATCTCAGCGCTTTCACCAACCTACCCCCAACCTTTATTCCCTCGTTCACTTCTTCCATCGCCTCCCGTACAAGCTCTTCGATGTAGATGTTGAAGAGTATTGGAGAGAGCGGGCATCCTTGCCTCACTCCTCTGCCCATTCTTCCCGGCTCTGAGTATTCACCATCTATTCTTATTTTTACTTTCTGTCCCATGTACAGGTTTCCAATAAGTCTTCGCTCTTTCCAATCCACCCCTATGCTTCGTAATGCATGCATTAATTTCCTCCAATCCACCCTATCGAAAGCCTTCTCATAGTCGACGAAACACACATAGACATCCTGGCCATGCTGGAGGCTTCTTTCCGCTAGTATCCTCACCGCTGCAATTGCATCTCTTGTTCCTCTTCCCTTTCTAAAACCAAATTGATCCTCCCCCAAGCAGTCATCTGTTTCTGCCTTGGCTTGCAGTCTCTTCGTGATAACTCTTAGTAGAATCTTGGATGAATGGGTGAGGAGGCTTATAGTTCGGTGGTCTTCACATGTTGTTGCATTTGGCTTTTTCTTGAGCGGGATCAATATGGTTTGTAGGAAATCTTCCGGCCAAACTCCTGTGTTATATATGTCTTGGCATAACCGCACTAGTTCTGTCATTGCCTTCTCTCCCAGGTTCCTCAGTATTTCAATTGGGATATTATCAATTCCTTCTGCTTTGTTGTTTTTCATATCACTGATTGCTGCCAGAACCTCCTCCCTTAGTACGTCCGGTCCTATGTTATCGGTACTTGGTGTTTGTTCTTCCCAGAGATCTTCTTGGCTACTTTTTCCCATATATAAATCCTCAACATATTCCTTCCATCTTTTCCTGATATCGTCTGCGTCCTCTAGCAACTTGCCATCCTTGTCCTTGATTGTGCTTCCGCCACCCATATTTTTCTTATTTGTCAGTTTTTTGACCTTTCCATATACCAGGTCGTGTCTTCCTCGATTCTGTAGCATCTCTCTAGCTCCTCACTAAATAATAATGTAGTCTCTGAAAAGTTCATACAGTGTCTTTAAAAATTAGAGTTCACCTAAGTAGACAATATTAGCGCATTTTAAACAGTGTGATTCTCCTTGCAGATTTTATTTTAGTTACAGTTACAGTTATAGTTAATGATTTTTCATGTTAGTTATAGTTACATTTATTGTTTGTATTAGTTTTTTAGTTTAAGTTATGGTTATCGTTAACGAAATCATTTTATTTTCATTAACGAAC
The DNA here is from genome assembly GCA_963556255.1 of Allolobophora icterica. Classification (NCBI taxonomy): domain Eukaryota; kingdom Metazoa; phylum Annelida; class Clitellata; order Crassiclitellata; family Lumbricidae; genus Allolobophora; species Allolobophora icterica. Next base: position 15,218,175 of record OY744608.1, read on the forward strand.
ATTTTCGCTACCGTTATCGTTAACGAGAATCACACTGATTATTAGGAGAGGTTACACAATTTGTTTAGAGCTACGAAAGGCTTTGAAGAATGCATTCAGCTTGATGAATACACAAAGCTCCATATTCGCCGACATCTAAGGCGAAACCAGGCTATTAGTTGTAGCGCACTTTCACGTTCTCATGTTTGTCGATATTGCACAATTTCAGTCAATCAATCAATCAATCAATCAATCAATCAATCAATCAATCAATCAATCAATCAATCAATCAATCAATCAATCAATCAATCAATCAATCAATCAATCAATCAATCAATCAATCAATCAATCAATCAATCAATCATATTTTAAGCTTTTTTGTAACGAAAATAACTATGAATTTTCGTTAGTGTTATTTTCGTTATAGTTCTAGTTATAGTTAATGATATTTTTAGTTACAGTTATAGTTATCGTTAACGAAATCATTTTATTATCGTTAACGAACATTTTTGTTACCGTTATCGTTAACGAGAATCACACTGATTTTAAACCGTTTATGAGAACTCTTGCCTTTTCCTTGTTTAGCCACTTGGTCAACTCCCCGTGTTTTACGATGGGGACTTCAAGCTGGCCCAGTCCAATGCCATTCTGCGCTACATTGCGCGAAAACATGGTAATTATAATTATGAATTGTAGGTTTCAGCCGTCTTCGGGTGTTAGATGTTACGACATTTCAGCTCACTCTGTTAACAACAGTAGTCTGCATATAAAATATTCTAACTAAAACCTACTACCCTAGAATAATAATGTTGCCGAGGAATCGAATGAGCGTTCTGTCGGTCTAAGAGTTCAGCTCTTCTGGAATGTAAATTAAAATATTTCTTGAACAGGACTGTTTTATGTAATTTTATTTAGTTGCAAAACATCATCTGTAGATTGTGGAACTATTTTCGTACATTTCTAAAATTATTTATTGCGAGCTGTTAATAATTTTTTCTTTTGTCGAGATAGTGAGCATTGATTAACATTATTACTTTATGCCTTTCTCAATTGGATGGGCTTCTCTGGGATCTTACTGAACCGAAGTTTAAGGTCGTTTGTGACTGTTCAGGGTCTTTCTTGTTGAAAGAAATGTCTCAATGTGTGATGACCGTTATTCGTAGGTCTGTATGGCAAGAATGATAGAGAGGCAGCTTTGATCGATATGATCAATGATCAGCAGGAGGATACCAGACTCGCATACGTTCACCTCATTTACAAAGATTATGTAAGTTGCAGCTGGTGAAATGATGCTTATCTGATCAGATACAATTTGAAATTGTTTCTTCTCTGCCAGCCAAACTTCCTCTTTCCGTCTACCTATAGGTATTGTATTGTATTTAAACATTTATAAAGCGCCTCTAGTAGGGTGAGCCGTTCAGAGGCGCTCCCTCTGAAAAGAAATAAGTCTTGAGGGGAAAGCTAAAGAAGAAGATGGGTAACCTAGCATTTGAGAACGAGTAGAAGGAGACAGTATATTCCAGAGAGCAGGCACGTAACTAGCTTTTTCGTTTGGGGGGGCTTAAGCCTTGAACATGGCAACATTTACACAGTGTTCATACGAATTTTAGCCGTAGGCATACAACGGCTTGACTTGTTTGGGGGGGCTTCACCTTCGTTTGGGGAGGGGGCTTAAGCCCCCCCAAGCCCAACGCTAGATACGTCCCTGCCAGATAGAGGGGCCAATTGAGGCAAAAGATGATTAGCGTTTCCTTCCAGGCTTGATCTGGCAGCGCCAGAGTAAATCAGTGGCGGAATTGAGCGCAAGTGGTATACCGGAAATATTTTGAGTTAACACTATATATGCTCTGAATTTTTTCAATGCGTAATGTATGTGATGATATATGTAAGTGAACATCTCCTTCATGCGTTTGGATTTGGAAAAAGATCGTCTGTAGATAGTGTGCGTGCGTTTGTGTGAAGCATCCTAGAAGTAGCTTGCTACCAACGATGCTATATAAATTGTCGTAATTACAATTACAATTACAATCGTCACAGAAGTCCTATTGAAACAGTGTATTTGTGTGCTATGTAGTAAACTATGTGTTTAAGTTGGTCAACTTTTAATGTATCACAACCGTTTCATATCTTTGTCTTGATCTAGGATAATGGAAAGGAGGCGTTCATTAAGAATCTTCCAACCCACCTGAAAACACTTGAGGCAAGTATAAAGCGTAATTCAAATTATCGGTCATTTATTTACAGAAAAGTCTCCTGTTGCTCTTCAAGACCGTGTTTTCTAGATGTCGCTTCTGTATGTTTTGAATGTTGCTTTTATGTTCAAACGGGTTACTAAAAACTTACTATAGTGGGTTGTACTTGATTTAATAAGCTTGTTCATTGTTATCCGTTAAGCCTATAGGCCCTATATGTTGGAAGATGCCCATTCTGCCTTTAAGGGTCTTCTACCCTCAGACAGGCCCAGGAATCAAATTGTACCATTTCTCTCTGTTCTCTGACTCATTTGAAGCTCCATTTGATTGCTTTGTTCGGTCCATCACCTTAGTTCTTGGTCATCCTATAGTTTTCTTCATTTCTTCCTCCTATATATAGCACGGTCTGTGTGCGCCTCAGAGCCCTCACAGTTTACGAATGACCCAGTTCATTGTTCTATTCTTTATTTTATTCATCATACTATATCGACACTTGAATTCCCTCAACCATTCGCTCTACATGGTCAAGTATTTCTTTTGATTGCCTGTCAAGACACGAGTTCCATTCTTCTTGCTGACAGCAATTTACTCATTCTTTGAAAGATAAGCAAATAAATTTGAACAAATTATTATAAAAACTCAACTAAAACCACACAGGACATCAATTCTGCCCTTTTGTGATAATGGTCCATATCGCCTAACCTTGGAATTATGTGAATCCTTCTTTGTTTTGTATGTAACCTACGATAGTTTTGTGCTAAGTATGTTTTGTTTTGTTTTCTTTTCAGAAAGTCCTTGGTGAGAACAAAGGAGGCTCGGGATTCTTCGTTGGCGATGCGGTTAGTAGGCTTCCTGTTCTGTTAGCTTATTTATTCGGCTAAAGAAGTTTTGCTAAAACATTGCCTAATGTTGCAAATGTGAATGTAATGTTACAACACAAGGAAACGATATACCGAGTCTTGTGGGCGTACATGTAATTTGTTAGCTTTTTGTGAGCAGGAAAAGAACATTGGCAGTAATAACATTTCAAAAGGCATCATTCTGGTAATATGGTATCTTAGGCTTTATGTTAGGAAAGGGCCATTTAGACAATACAATATGAACTTCTTTGTGCCACCTGTGTGATAAAATCAATTATATTCACACGGGTTACTGTTTCTGCTTACAATTTATTATTGGTACTGTCGATTTTTTATGTTTTTTTATATTGTAGATCAGTTTTGTTGATTACAACATCTTTGATCTGCTTGACAACTTTGAAGTACTCTCTCCTAATATCTTGGATGGGTTTCCAAAGCTGAAGGGGTTCCACTCGCGTATTGCATCGCGTGAGAAGATCGCCAAGTACCGAACTACCGATGCCTTTAAGAACACCCCAATCAACGCAAATGGAAAACAGTGAAAGGGTCGTCTAATATTCCCAGTTTTAATATCAGTGGTAGCAACAATGATGCCACCCTGCCACTGGCAGTAGTTTTGTCAGTTCGGTCAACTGAGATTTTTAGCAATAGTATTGGCTTGCCCTGATAGCTGCAGTTAGCTCGGGGACCCTTAGCAATCATTGGACTGCAGAAATGGATCTGAGAAGTGGCTTTTGGTGAACATATAGGCCCCCTATTGAAACTTAGACCAGTATAGTTTGGTCTTGGAATATTAATTATATTATGTTTCTTGTTTCAACGCTCGTTTAATAATAAAATTGCATTCTGTATTACTGCACATTTTAAGTCCTTTGTTCATTTTCCTATTTACGCTGTGCTGCTTTTAAAAAGATGTGAGTTTTAATAGGAATGATGTAACTTTTGCACTTGCTTGGACCATGTGCATCGCGATGCATATTGTCATGGGTTAAGCTGCTTTCCTGAGGGTGAGGGGCCTTTCTTCCTTCCTCAATTGTATCTGTTTATCTGGAGATTTCTACAGCGCCCTTAAACCCAAGTCGCGGAAACCAACCTCGCAAGCGCTTAATCTAAACGAAATCGATAGGCAGAGGGGTCAAGATCCAAAGGGTGACGCAGGCAGACTGTCAGACGGCTACGGTGGATGTTTAGGTTGAAGCGGTGAGGGAAGTAAGGGAAGGGTACTGTGACTACCTACACTGCCATTACCGCGGGGCCCAATTACATGTACAATAAAAAATATTCATGTACTTCGGAAAATGCGGACCTCTCAAAACTGCGGGCCAGAGTGCTGCAGCACCCTTTGCACCCCCTTAAGGCGGGCCTGCTCGGGATATGAGGGCACGTGGCCAATCTTCGCCTCGCCGTCTCATCTTCCCACCGAAAGTGTATGGTCAGTGTACTCATTATAGCTGAGTTGGCTAGGGATGCAGATTGAGCAGAAATCTTGAACCAAATTTCTGCCCTGGCGGGGATTTGAACCCCCGACCTCTCGACTGACAGTTCAGCGCGTTAACCACTACACTATCGAGCACCCTCTAACTTTAAGATAATTTTCGGGACATGAAAGCAGACTTCAGTCATCAAAATCCTGATAAACCTCAATGGCCAAAAATGGAGGTCAACTATTGCAAGTCGTTGTGATCCCCTCGGAAGCCTCTAACACAGCTGAGATCAACAGTTAGATCAACAGTTTCCAAAGGTTCACAACAACTTGTGTATATAATGTTGCATATGTCACGAATGTACGTAGGGGCCTAAATGCATGACGACTTAAAAATACCAGATACATAGTCAGTAAGAGATGTGTTCGACAAGAGAACCATCAGCCTCAGCCACCTCAACAACTGAATCGCCCAGTGTCCTAGATTTTAACAATTAAAATTTCTTAGGTTACTGTTGAGTAGAAGAACTCGAGTCATCGATGGTTATGATGATGGAGGGCAGTTTATTGGCCGCCATCCATCTTTGGACCTCCTCCAAGGCAGTAGACAAATTGCTGCACAATGCACATTGGAGAAGAAGGACAAACTATCAAATGAAATGTAGATTTGTGTATTGTCAGCATAGAGATAATATTTCAGTAAATGAATAATTATTATCGATATCACGTTCCTACGGGTGTGATGTATAATATAAACAAAAGAGGAACAAGCACGGAACTCTGCATAACACCACGTGTCAACAAAGCACTAGCTGCACAATAACAATGTAGGCCTAAATAAGCTTATACTAAAACTGTGCGCGGACTAAGATAAGTACTAAACCAATTTAGTACAAGATCAGAAACCCCAAACCAGCGCTGCAGACGATGCAGAAGAAGAGAATTTACCACAGCATTATTGCGCGACTCCCTCTAGCGGTCGCGCCCTGCCGTTGGTCTTCGTAGGAGGAGGGAGCCAGTTCAACATGCGGCCAAGCTTCGTTCCCGTAGTACACAGGTTGTTTGGCCTGCAGGCGCTCACTACGCCTTACCACATGAGGATAACAGTACTAACGGCCTTAACTTTGTTCATTGCCTTCAGCTGCACGGGGTTCAATTCCGGAAGTACAGCTACCAGGATTTCAGGAGTGGCGTCCGTGGTCTCCGGGTGGAAGACGGTTGTCGTCTTTGACGACGCACCAGGGTTCTTTTTCGACCTAAGAGCAGTTTTAATTGTAATTTCTTCCGATAGATAAGGCATGGCAAAAGACCCAGGGCAAGATACCTCTTCTTCATCAGAGGTTCGAATTCCTGTTGGCCCCCTTCAGATTCACTGGCCTCTGACGCCTGACCGTCCATAGCCTCAGCAAGGTTACCTATTAACCTACGTTTACATGCCTTTTTCATCAGGGGTCAGCAAATACCAGATTCAAGAGTGCTTCTCGGATGCAACTCATTGTCGATATATATGACTTCGTGCAAACGCATTTAGGGAATTCTCGGATTTTGGCAAAGCCAGGTTTTCCACTGGCCCCCTTCCAGTTGCCGGCCCATTCTGCCACTCCCCCTGTTAGGTAACCCTATTTTATAAGCCATTGGTTTCAGTCAATCAATCAATATCCTTTATTGGCATCAACGACAGTATTTGAACATAGCCTGTGAGTGATTACCACAGAAGCTTGTTTAGAGGCCTACAACTGCCAACTCATTCTCGACAAGGACCAGTTGACACTAAAAATTATGCCTTTTGGCTGAGCTAGTCAACGACGTATCAACACGATTAGCATGCTGTGTAATCTCCTAGTAGACATAATATCTGACCCAGGCCAATCACGAGGCCTGTTTTTCTGCACCCTTGGCCTTCAGCCGCACTATATAGGCCGTACGTGGTTTTGAAGCGTGGGTCACCTATAAATAAGGCGAGCCATTCCGATTGGTGTGCGCTTGATGTTTGAGAGAATTCCTTTCATCTTCAGAAGTCGGTGACGAAAACCATCAAAACAGTAAGTCTCATTAGAATTTAGATCTTGGGTTTGGCGAATTAGTCCAGTATAAGGTATGTCATTGTGCGCGCCTCTATGCCTGGCTAACTTTATAGAACGGCTTGTGGCTAATGGAGTGCGTATCTAAGACAGTATCGCCTGAGTAGTACGGGCGTAACCTCTCGACAGAGGCAGTGTTGTCAAAACTAGTTTGTCATTTTTGGCGGGTTTTTAATAAAGGTGCTGCATGAATTTCAATAACATCAAATGGTCTAAACGCTCAGCTTTGTATAAAATGCATGTCCTCCTCTGCAACTCAGTAGCACGCAACGCTGTCGGATCAAGGCGGTCGAAGCGAATATTGAGATCGCTGCAATGAGGTTGTGTTTCACTATATATGCATGGAGGACGTTTGCAGTGACAGCATTTAGGCCTATTCAAGCTCTTTTTAAAATTGCTCGGAACGTATTTGAAAATTAATGGCTTTTAAAGCTGCAAAGTTTAGAATCTCAACAATCTCAACGGCGCTGAGAAATTTCGGAGATTTACATTTACATTTACATTACATATGTAATTGATTGATTATCCAGGCCTGTACGCCAATAATTAATCCCGGTTTTTATTTGTTTTCTTTCAGTGCCTTACAAGCTTCAGTATTTCCCATGTAGAGGTGGGTAATCCTTTAAAATTTGCTGAATTACATCAACCGTAGAACCTCCTGCAGATTGCTGGAATGATTGACTAAGTTTGGCTAAGTAAAAATAAACGTTAAAGAGATTAAAAACTGATATGTCTGAGTAGAGATTTTTGAGGGGAGCTATATAAATTCTGATTGATTGACTTCCGAAGTTGGCGATCGAGCGGCAACCGTTTATTCGCCCGCTATGTAGCATGATAGTATCGCATGACGTTCGCTGATATTCGATAATAGGCTATTATAGATAATACGCAGTTCATTGATAGCATCATAGCAGTAGGCTACCGGCCTTGTGGACGCGAACCTTCAGCGTGGCACACGATAGACACCTGTAGGGCCTACCAAATCTTTTCACGCTCGTCTAACAACGTTTTAAGACTTCATTTTACAGACTGTTTCCCTTCAAGAAGTGACCAGACTGGTCTGAATCGATCCATAACTCATCGATATTGTACAACGTTGGTTACCAAAAACCGCCGACTCATCAATATGTGAATTGACGTTTGAACGCATCGTAGTTGGCCTAATCGAACCCTATATCACATTCAAGGACTTGAACAATAGATGGGTTTGTGTGATAAGCTAATGCATGGACTCCTGGCTTATGTTTACAGAGATCTTGAGAGCTTGAGAATTGTGACCTATATCAGTACAGCTGTCTTTAATGGGCCTAGTGGGTCTAAGTATAGCTGTCGATGCTTTAGGTAGATATGAAGATTTTGGGTGAAGATAGGACTTTGAACTAAGAACGACTGATTTAATTCATGGTAGGCCTATAATCTCTGCAATAGGC
>OY744608.1:15231139-15741772 GCA_963556255.1 Allolobophora icterica
GTTCATTGTTATCCGTTAAGCATTGTATTTTGTATTGTATTTACGAATTTATAAAGCGCCTCTCGCAGTACAACCTAATCAGAGGCGCTCCCAGTGCGAGGAGCGAGAAGTAGTAGCATATATGTTGGAAGGTGCTTGGGTAAATCAGCTAACGTTTATTGTAATTGGCATTTACAGCCTACCTTCTTGAACTTGTGAGTGGCAACTGTTTGATGCCCATTTTGCTTAATGGTATTCAATAACTTCAGGGAGGCCCAGGAATCCAATTGTACCACTTCTCTCTCTTCTCTGACTCCTTTGAAGCGCTATTTGATTGCTCTGTTCCGTCCGTCAGAATAGTTCTTGGTCATCGACATCCTACAGCCTTTGTTTCCTTCTCCATCATCTTAGGTCTTGGTTATCCTATAGTTTTCTTCATTACGGGCGCCTCAGATCACACGAAGTTTACGAATGATGAGTTCACTGTTCTATTATTTGTTTTATTCATCATGCTCTATCGACACTCGAATACCGTCGACCACTCGCTCTACAGCTTATGGGTCAGGTATTCGTTTTTTAGATTGCCAGTCAAACTTGCGACCAAGACACGAGTTCTATTCTGACAGCAATTAACTCATTCTTTGAAAGATAAGCAAATAAATTTGAACAAATTATTATCGAAAAAACTCAACTAAAACCTTACAGGGCATCAATTCTGTACTTTTCAGATAGTGGCCCATATATCGCCTAACCTTGGAGATATATGAATCCTTGCTTGTTTTGTATGTAGCCAGTGATATTTTTGTGCTAAGTACAGTGGCGGCGATCTTGTCTGAGAGGTGGGGGGGGGGACAAAGTCGGCCACGGTCTGGTCGATTACCTTTTTTTTAGCAATTCATGTCCGAAAAAAAATTCTTAACTTTTTTAGGAATTCTTCTCCACAAAACTTGATGACTTTTCTACGAATTCATCTCCGAAAAAAGTTGATGACCTTTTTTCCACCAATGATGTGTGATTACCTTTTTTTTAGGAATTCGTCTACAAAATCTATTAAAAATTCGTCCCCTACAAATTTCCTCCCCAACAAATTTTTTTACAGATTTCTTCTTGCTTTCTCAGAATTTTCGGGGGACACTTCTGCTAAAAAAATAAACTTTTCACCTCATCTCGTCAAAAATGCAGTGAAAACCCTCACGCGCAATTACATTTCTTCGCCTTTATTCGTGTTTCTTCAAAATTTTGTTGGGGGACAAATGTATGGCGTGTCACCCCCACTCTTAAAGGTGGGGGACTTGTCCCCCTCGTTCCCCCATGATCGCCGCCCATGGCAAAGTATGCTTTGCTTTGTTAACTTTCCAGAAAGCTTTTGGTGAGAACAAAGGAGGCTCGGGATTCTTCGTTGGCGATACGGTTAGTAGGCTTACTGTTCTGTTAGCTTCTTTATTCGGCTAAAGAAGTTTTGCTAAAACATTGCCTAGTGTAGCATATGTGAAGTCCCAACACAAGGAAACGATGTACCAAGGGTATACATGTAATTCGTTAGCTTTTTGTGAGCAGGAAAAGAACATTGGCAGTAGGTACATTTCAAAAAGCATCATTCTGATACCTAATTAGGCTTCACCGTAGGCGTAATTGTTGGGGGGTAGGAGGGGTAACCGTAACCCCGCATTTTGGACTGGGGGTACCGTACTCCCCACTTTCAAACAACGCCAATCAATATTTTCTACTGTGAGACAGCCAAACAGGCGATATAGAAGTGACTGCAATACATAGTATAAGAAGGTAGGTGAGTGTAGGTTAAGAGACCATAGATTGACTGGTAAGAAACGATGTATAAACATTGTATATTGGTGGTGATTTATGGGCAGCAATACTGGCTGAGATAGGCAGGCATTCGGTCAAGCGGGCATAGGAAGATATAGCGGCAGAGTTGGTTAGACATTTAGACAGACAGACAGTTAGACGGACAGTATGGACTGACAGAGACAGAGAGATGGGAAAGGTAGCAAGCAGTCAGATGACGTCAGCAATGTAATAGCAGATAGGAACATAGGTACAAGGTTAGGTAGACAACAAGATAAGTGGTCACCTAATGGTAGGTAGTGAGTTTGAGAGATACTCAGTGGGCAGCTTTAGTTAGGATCGTGTTAGTGGAGATCTAAGATTAGAGTAGCGTTCAGCCAATGAGGAGGAGGCGTAGGTTAGGATCAGGCGTAGTAGTAGTAGGAGCTTTGGCTCAGGTACGAGGTAGGCAGGGTCTAGCCAGCCAGAGATGGAAGGACAAGACTTTAAATGGTCATCTAGAAGACATGTAGCCAGGGAAGACGCTATCGGCTAAGAGGACTAGCAGACGAGCATCTGAGTAAGGCAGAAGATAATTTTAGGATCGAGAGGTTCCTCTGAGGAATATCGGTAGGCCCGAGGCTGCGAAGGGCCCTAGCCTAGGGATAGCTTAGCGGACTCGCTAGGACGTTTTGAATTATAAGATTGGAAGACTGGACGTTGCGGCATTCTGTGCGGACCTGACTGTCGGCAGAGTCTGGCAGATCTCGCGATGGGACGCTCGCGAGGAGGCGTTCGTCTTGAGATTTTAGAACAGAAGTTCTTATAGTTGTTGTTATATCGTAGCCGTCTCAATATCGGCTGGGTAACTGAACAATCGTCTGCAATTGAACTGTGTATTCGACAAGAGTCATTCGCATTGAATGACAATAAAGAACTATACAGACAGAACTTATAAGTCTGACACTACTGTGCCTTCCCAGAGATCGCAGTCTCCGCCTTGTTTTCTGTGGGTAGACAGGGTGAGGAGTATATGTACCACAAAAGTACCAAAGTACTTAGATACACGGGTAAACAGAGAGCCAGAGGAACTGAGTCACAGGCAGTCAGACTTTCAGCCACACAGGTAACTCCGACAGACTGACCGCTGTGAGCGGCCGCAGGCCAGGCGCCACAGATCTCTGCCACAGTTACACTCTTCCTGGAAATATCTTACATCATGCACCCTCGCTCTCCGTCTTATGGTTGACATCTTAGTCACATCGGGATGTGGAGTTGTAGGTCAAGTCCATATGTGGACCAACACTCATACTGGTGGCCTTCCTCGCCCTCATTCCCCTCACAGGCTCAGAATCAATAACTGTCTGGTTAAACATATCCGAGCCGTGTGTGTGTGTGTGTGTGTGTGTGTGTGTGTGCGTGTGTGTGTGTGTGTGTGTGAAGGAATTGGTACCCCCACGTTTTAGACCAAAGTTACGCCCCTGGGCTTTACGTTAGGAAAGGGTCATTTAGACAATACAATATGAACTTCTTTCTGCCAACTGTATTAAAATAAAAAGTGATATTCATACCGGTTACTGTTTCTGCTTGTAACAACTTATTATTGGTATTGTCGATTTGTTATGTTTTTTATATTGTAGATCAGTTTTGTTGATTACAACATCTTTGATCTGCTTGACAACTTTGAAGTACTCTCTCCTAATATCTTGGATGGGTTTCCAAAGCTGAAGGGGTTCCACTCGCGTATTGCATCGCGTGAGAAGATCGCCAAGTACCGAACTACCGATGCCTTTAAGAACACCCCAATCAACGCAAATGGAAAACAGTGAAAGGGTCGTCTAATATTCCCAGTTTTAATATCAGTGGTAACAGCAATGATGCCAACCTGCCACTGGCAGTAGTTTTGTCAGTTCGGTCAACTGAGATTTTTAGCATTAGTATTGGCTTGCCCTGATAGCTGCAGTTAGCTCGGGGACCATTTAAAATTATTGGACTCTGCAGAAATGCATCTGAGAAAAGGATTTTCATTCATTCATTCATTCATTCATTCATTCTGGAAATTTATATAGCGCTTCTTCAAGAGACCTACTCAGAGGCGCTCCCAGCCTAGCCACGGCTGTACCACGGATTTTGTTGAAGATGTATTGAAACTTAAATCAGTAGGCTATATTTTGGTCTTGGAATATTATGTTTTTTTGTTCCAACGCTCGTTTAAGAATAAAATTACATTTCTGTTGTACTGCACATTTTAAATCCTTGGTTTATTTTCCTATTTATTCTGTGCTGCTTTTAAAAAGATGTGAGTTTTAATAGGAACTATGTAAGTTTTGCACCAATTGCTTGGACCACGTGCTTTGGGAAGCATATTACCTTGGTGTAAGCTGCTTTCTTCAGGGATCTATCTCCCCATCCCCAATATAATTGTTATTCTGGAGATTTCTACAGCATCCACAAAAGCCAAGTCGAGGAAACCTAAGTTTTAATAGGAATGATGCAACTTTTGCACTTGCTTTTACCACGTGCATTGGGATGCATATTGCCCGGGGATAAGCTGCTTCCTGAGGAGTCTTTCCTTCCTCCCAATTGTAATTATTTATCTGGAGATTTCTACAGCGCCCACAAAAGCCATGTCGCGGAATCCTGCTTATTCGCAAGCGCTTAGTCTAAACAAAATCGACAGGCAGAGGGGTAAAAAATCGGCTCCAGATCAAGATCCAAAGGGTGAGGCAGGCAGATCGTCACACGGCGAAATTGCTGCTCTGAGGAAGCACCTGTTGTAATTTTAGTACTTATGTTACTACGTTTGTATACTGTCTGGCCGATATGGCGGTATGCCTCTGTCTTAACATAACTACTTTCAATCCTTTCGACAGATATGTCTTTTGCTCGTCATCATCGTCAAGCCTTCATATTTATAATGCATACGGTAATGTTGCTTTATTAGCGAACCGAAAGTTAGAATTCAAGAGTAAAATTTTTCTTCTGAGTTAATTCGGTAATCGATATTTTCTCTGTTGTCGACAGTCGGCCAATCGTCTGGGGACGTCGTCTGGGAGGGACTGATTACATCGGGGGGGGGATGCGTCATAGGCGTAAGGTGGGATGGACGCCCCTGTTGACTATAACTTATAAACCAGGACATTTAACTGTCCACTCACTATTATAAGTGGCAATTTGTATCACAGTGATGTTGAAAACATCAGTCATGAAATTCCACAAGTCACCCGCTTGTTACAGCGTGCATCTTCATGTCATGCAAAGCTAGACATTTCCTAACGTCTCGAAACACATAATATTATACTTGCTATTCATGATGTCCTAGTTAAATGTAGCCACTAGCATCGCCTCTGTCGACCTAGCCATTGCTTTATCTCTAACGTCAGCAGTCTGCCAGTGGAGCTCCACTGATCTTAGCTAATTAAACCATGTCAATGAAGCACTATGAGCTTTGCTTTAATCAGTTATAGGCTGTAGCAATATGGAAACTCTTGTGAACAATTATGGCAACTTTACAATGATACTGCTCTGCCTACGCTGAAACGACTGTTGGCATGGCAATTGTAAAATTGCCCTTCATTAAGGCCAACCTGTTTGAGATTATACATTGTTTACACTATCTATGTTTTAAATAAAGTCATTGTGTATTCAAATTACATGAGGTAACTGCGTTGACCAATTAATATCAATCCAATTCAAATCTCTTATCGATATATGTGACTTCGTGCAAACGCATTTTAAGGAGTTATCGGCTTTTGCCAAATCCAGGCTTCCACTGGCCCCTTCCACTCGCCCGGCCCCTTCTTCCACTCTCCACGTCAGGTAACCCCAAAGACACAATTGGTTAGAAGCTTCTTTACAGGCCCTACGACTGCGCAGTCATTCTCGACAAAGACTAGTTGACAATATGCCCTTTGGCTGACCTAGGCAACGACGTAGCCTACCAACCGGATTGCAAGCCGCATATAAACTCCCATTCAACAACGTTTCTATATTTGCATAACCATTATAGTAGAGCTTCCTCACTATGATACAGCAGAATTTTCCTCACCTGTCCCTGGCACTGGCCAATCAGAAGTCCTGTTTTTCTGTACTCTGGTCCTTTAGCCGAATCAGATCGTCTGGGATCTGAAGCGTCGGTCAACTATAAATAAGGCCAGCGATTCCGATTGGTGTGCGGTGTCTAAGAGAATTCCTTCTATCTTCAGAAGTCGGTGACGAAAACCAGCAAAACAGTAAGTTTCACTAGAATTTAGATTTTGGGTTTGGCGAATTGGTCCAGGTATGTCATTGTAAATGCGCGCTGCTTTGGTTGGCTAAATTTAATTGTGGCTAATGGAGAGCATAATTATAATATGACAGTCTCGCTTGAGTAGCATGGGCGTATAGGCCAACCCCTCGACAGAGACAGTGTTGTCTAAACTAGTTTGTCATTTTTGTGTGGGTTTTAAAAATAAAAGTGCTGCATGAATTTCGATAATGCCAAATGGTCTAAAAGCCCAGCTTTGTCTGAAAAGGAGGTTCTCCTCTGCAGCTAAAAATGTCTACTGCAGTGACGATTTGTCTCACTGTATATGGAGGACGTTTGCGCTGATGCCATTAATGCAAGCTCTTTTGTCATAAAATTGTTCGAAACGTTTTTGAAAATTAGTGGCTTAGTTAAAGCTGCAAAGTTTAGAATCTCAACATGATATGTAATTGATTTAATAATCTAGGGCTATACGTCAATAATTAATAGCGGTTTTAAATTGTTTTCTTGCAGTGCCTTACAAGCTTCAGTATTTCCCATGTAGAGGTGAGTAGTCCTTTGAAATTTGCAGAATGTCATCAATCGTTGAACCTCCTGCAGATTGCTGGAATGATTGACTATGTTAGTCTAAGTAAAAGTAAACGTTAAACAGGTTTATTCGCCAGCTATGTAGCATCGCAAAACGTCTATTTAAGACAGAACCGCCTTTGATATTTGATAGTATATAAATAATACGCAATTCAATTATGAACTTCCAACTTGGCACGCAATAGACAACCTGTACCAAATCTTTTCACGATCGTCTAACAACCTACGAGACTTCATTCTACAGACTCTTTCCCTTAAAGACATGACCAGACTGGTCTGAATCGATCCATAACTCCTCGATATTGTACAACGTGGGTTTCCAGAAAACCGCCGACTCATCACAATGTGAAATTGACATTGTGACGCATCGTATTTAACCTACTCGAACCCTACATCATCACAAACTTGAGAAGTTGATGGGTTTAGGCGATAAGCTTATGGTGACTGGACTCCTGCCTTATGTTTAGAGATATCTTGAGAACTTGAGAATTGTGACCTATATCAGTAAAGCTGTCTTTAATAGACCTAGTGGCTTTAGATAGATATGAAGCTTTTGGGTGAAGATGTGACTTTGAACTAAGAACGAGTGTTATAATTCGTGGGCAGGTATAATCTCTGCAATAGGCCTATGATTACTGTGGTCAGTTGGCATTAATAGGCCTACGGATTCGATAGACTGTTCAGTTGGGCTAAAGTTAAAAAATGTAGGCTAATATAAAGGATCGAATAATGTAACAATTGTGACTTGCGTTTCTTTAAAAAGAGAATATTTTCATGCTTTTTGTGCAAACTCTGAATTGCACCTGAACAGTTTCAATTGTTTGCTTACAAGAATTTTATTTTAGTCTGAATCTGACATTTTCATTTCCTACTTCTGCTAAGAAAATCAAATTATCTGTGACCTTTTAAACTGTAGGCCGTGCTCAGGCACTCCGCTACATAGTGGCAGACCTTGGATTGGAACTGCAGGACGAAGCCGTCAGCTACGCCGACTGGCAGACATTGAAACCCAAAACGGTGATTTTGCTGCCTTTTATTATGCTCTTAATATGTGGTTACCACTCGAAAATGCTTTGGCAAAGACACCACTGCAGACTCGCGCATAGCGAAGTCATAACCAGTAGGCTAATTTCTTTAGGTTTGACAAGTAGTGCCTTATTCTGATTTTCCCGTTTGTGTTGCACTGAGAATAGAGAAGGATAAAACGGCTGACGTGTTTTACATCAACGCACGTGGCGTTATCAAGATGGACGCATGTTTCTCTATAGTGTGTCATTCTTATCAATCAGTTGCTCACATGCATACTCGAATATTTTCAAGTTCTTTCAAATTTCCATTGTGTTCTTGGAGTTATTTGTCTCTCTCGCCGTTATTGTCCAGTGTTTTGACTATGTACGAACTGAGCTGCCAGGATCTCGCAGTAGTAGTAGTAGTAGTAGTAGTAGTAGTAGTAGTAGTAGTAGTAGTAGTAGTAGTAGTAGTAGTAGTAGTAGTAGTAGTAGTAGTAGTAATAGTAGTAGTAGTAGTAGTAGTAGTAGTAGTAGTAGTAGTAGTAGTAGTAGAAGAAGACTAGTAGTAGTAGTAGTAGCAGCAGTAGTAGTAGTAGTAGTTGTTGTAGTAATAGTAGTAGTAGTAGTAGTAGTAGTAGTAGGAGTAGTAGGAGTAGTAGTAGTAGTAGTATTTTTTGTGGTGACGGCAGTGTAGTAGTAGTTGCTGAGTAGCAGAGTGGTTACTGATAATACTACTAGTACAGCAACTTCTACTACCACTTACCACAACCAATACTCAACTACTCCCACTACTACTTGTCTGCGGGAGCTCACTGATAATCAGTGACTCATCTAGTTTTTCTTGGTTCATTCTAGTTCGCTTGATCACTAACTTCTTATTCTGAACGACTTTAGCATCGCTTAGGGTAGAGCAGGAAGCGCTGTTTTTGGTACTTTGGTACTTAGAATGCGCTGCAGTGTCAAGATACACCCATACGTATTGGCCTATGTACCTATATCGAACCAAAGTTAAATACTGTATGTGGTTTAACTGTTTATTTAGGGTAATCATTATTACGGGTCACAGTATAGTGTGGCCGTAATAATAATTATTAATGCGTAATTATGAATTCAATTTCTTTTACTATATTATTTTTATTGTTGCCTTTGTAGTCTCAGAAAAGTTCCTAACATCTCTGGTAATGTTAGGTGTTTACTTAGCACACATAATTAACGCATTTAAACCGTTTGTGAGGATTCTTGCCTTTTCCTTGTTTAGCCGCTTGGTCAACTTCCCGTATTTTGTGATGGGGACCTCAAGCTGAGCCAGTCCAATGCCATTCTGCGTTACATTGCGCGAAAACACGGTAATTATAAAATTGTTGTTATTAGCTGTCTTCAGGTCTCAGATGCTGCGCCCGGTTAGCTGCTCTGCTGACAGTTGGACTAGTCAGCATATAACACATTTTAAATAAAATCTATTAGGCCTACCTTGGAATAATAATGTTGCTGAGAAATTTGATTGTGCTGTTCTGTGGGATTAAGAGCTAAGCTCTGCTGGAATGCAACTCAAAGTATTTCTTGAACAGGATTGTTGTATTAAATTTTAGGTTTTTACATAAAATCATCTCTAGATTATCGAAATAGTTTCATAATAATATTATGATAATTTTTGCAGACTTTCAATTCTCGTTTCGGTTTTAGAACAATGAGAGCTCTTTCACGTTGTTAACTGTGGCCTTTCTAGGATCGTACTGAACCGAAGTTTAAGATTGTTAATGACTGTTCAAAGTTTTGCTTCTTGAAAGAAATGTCTCAGTGTGTGATGGACTGTTATTCATAGGTCTGTATGGCAAGAACGATAGAGATGCAGCTTTGATTGATATGGTGAATGATCAGCAGGAGGACATCAGATTGACTTACCTTCGCCTCATTTACCAAGAATATGTAAGCTGCAGCTGATGAATTTTGTGCGCTTCTAATCGCAACTGCCTCTGCTTGCAGTGTTAAATTTTCCCATCATCTTGCTTGGCTATTAAGATATAATATACACATTCAAAAGCATACAGTGAAGACATTGACTAATACATCGGTTCTTTGATAATTTTGTGATGAATTTAGTGACTACTTTATTTAGTGTTACAATTCAACCCATATATGGCACTCGTTAAATGAATAACTATGATGATCTTAGCTCGATAGGCTGAGGCAGTCTTCTGTGGCTGATATAGTTATGAGCACTGTGAGCTCGATGGTATTTGAAGTTAGGCGCGATAAGGGTTGTTTATTTCTGTCTTAGACGTGACCTTTATCCTCAATAGCGTATATATTATGTCCTTCGCGTAGTTCATGTTTCAATTCAAGTGTTGAAAATATGGAATGTACATATACATTGCATTTACCAAAACTGCTTCTAATAGAAATCTTCTTGTTGATCTAGGATGCCGGAAAAGATGCGTACATTAAGAATCTTCCAAACCACCTGGCAACACTTGAGGTAAGCGTATAGCCTACATGCATTGCTCTCATAGAAAAGTCTACAGTTGTCTTTGATTTTGTGGCCATGTTTTCGAGGTTTTTCTTCTGTGTTTTTATGATTAGTGCTTTTATATTTCAACTTTTAACTATAGATGGTTTCAGTTGTTTTACTAGGCGTATTCATTGTTGTCCCTTAAGAGTGTTCTACCCTCACGCAGTTGTAGGAATCCAAAAATGCCATTTCGCTCTTCTACTCTATTTCTATAACTCTCTTGAAGCTCCTTTTGATTTCTTTATTCATCAATCCAGTCCATCAGCATAGGTCTTGGTCCTCGTATACAGCCTTCTTTCCTTCAATTCGTCTTTCTCCCGGGCATAAAGTCACTTAAAGCAGAGGTTCTCAAACGGTGGTACGCGTACCCCTAGGGGTACGCCAGGTGTCGCTAAGGGGTACGCGAAAAAAATTGAAAGAGATTTCCTATGAGTTAATGCCCTTGTCTGGAGTCTTTTGTAACGGAGAATGAGCTTAAGCTGCATGCATGCTTATTTGATTGAAGATATCAAGAAACGCTGGTCTCAATTGATATTGGATTTCCATTTATATTTTCCTGAACAGTTTGATGCCCATGAATGGATTCGAAATCCATTTGTCGCATGTAGTGTTGCCTGCAGATTTTTCAGTCCAGGAAAGAGACCAGTTTTTTTAACTTTCATATGATGGTGGATTGAAGAAAGAATTCATGAAAGACATGTGCGATTTCTGGCTGAAGCGAAGAGCTGAATATGGATTAATTTCTAATCGAGCTTTAATTTTTTTATTCCCTTCAGAACGTCATATCTGTGCGAAACTGCTTTTTCAGCAATACAAACACAGAACAATGCTTCTACTCAAACCAGTGATATTTTCGTTAACGAAAACTAAAATTAGAAGTAAAAATAAATGATTTCGTTAACGAAAACTAGAAGTAAAAGTAGGAATTATTTCAGCATAAAAAACGAAATTAGGAATTAAATTAGAAATTATTTGCCGAACTAAAATTATGAACGAAATTAACAATTATTTTAAGAAGTAAAATCATTTTACTTCTTGTGGTGCTTAACTTAAGTTGAGATGAAGGGGTGTAAAATTGCACGCGATCCAAACACATGATCCATTGGAAAACTTTAGTTGATATCATGGTGGTTGATATGAAGCCGCTCTGCATAGGCTACCATTCATTTTTCTCGATGTAATATACTGTCTTTGGTCTTCGTTGTCTAATAGGCCTAATTGTCTCACTTGCGTACTAACGACCTCAGTTTCGTACGCCATTGTTTCTATTTAGGGTTCGATCGTTAAACTGTAAAATTATAAATGAGTTTATCGAGAATGTTGGCCGGAAGGAAGCGAGATAGGCCGGCCTGGGATTTTTCATTTTGATGAAGATACAGGCAGATCTACATGCCAAGAACCAACTGAGAAAATGCCGGACTTTGTGGAACAGCACTTGCTAGAAAAAATAAAAGCATTACAAGTTTTGGGAGGGGAATAGATGCTGCGTTGTTAGACTAACGTTCCAGCCCTTGTTTTACTTCAGTTTTTTCTTTCTCAAAACAAGTTTGGCGCGCTTCTGCATGCAAGCGATGCAAACTTTTACAGTGCGAAAATTAATAATTATTTGGAAAACTAAAATAAGAAGTAAAATTATTTGAGAACTAAAATAGGAATGAGAAGTAAAATTATTTGTGAACTAAAATTAGAATTAGAAGTAAAATTCAAGTGCTCAGAACTGAATTAAAACTGAATTAGGAATTATTTTTAGAAGTAAAATATCACTGACTCAAACCAGATTTGCTTTTGAAATTGACAAATATTAAACCAGCTTTTGTAAATATGTGCTGGTCAAAACACGCCCACAGCTCACATTAACTCTTTGTAATAGTGATTTAATTTTACCTTTTTAAATATGATTTCATTCTTAAAATTATTTTTTAAATTTGTCTACCTATTCCATGGTCCTACGCTAATTGCAAGGGCACATCGCGCTCGCCTGTTGTTTCTGATCAGACGGTGCCTTTGCTGGGGGTACGCCAACACTCGATTTTCTTATCTGGGGGTACAATAAAAATAAAGTTTGAGAACCTCTGACTTAAAGCATAATATGTCTGATGCATTTCACTTGTCTCTTTTCTGTGGCATTCACCAAGTTATCTGCTCTTGAATATCCTTAACAATGGACTTTCCAGATCATGTAGGCCTATTCGTTTTTTGGACAGCCAACCTTATGAACAAGATTCGAGCTCTATTTTTCCTGCTGATTTTTCCTCGCTTAATAACTTTGTTAAAGAACAGATGTATATTTCTGTGCAATTGAACTGGTCTTTAAACATAACATCTTTGCAGCAACTTTTATATCTGATTGGCTACAACAGTGCTTTCAAATACTAGTTTGATTCTTTGGTCGTAGGCCTATTGCATAAGTGTTAGTTATGCTAAATATGTTTTATATTTTTTTCCAGAAACTTCTTTGCCAGAATAACGGAGGCGCTGGATTTTTCGTTGGTGATAAGGTTTATACCTTTTGTCCTTAGATTCTTTATTGTGTTGAATAAATTTGTCTAAAAGAATATGTCTATTGTTGACAAATATTAGGGCCGAACACAAGGACACCTACCTTATGGAATCTTCTGCTGTAGGCCCTATAATGTGATAGTTTTTGAACCAGAAAAGGACTTTGGCAACATGAGTATTTTCAACTGAAATTATTCTGTTATCTTAAGTTTCTTTTGAAGATGGGGATTTGAACAGTGCACTATAATTTTGTTTGTTAATGTATTAGAAGAGTTCCTGACTTTTTTTAACATTTCTGGTTTATTTAACTCTAACTCAGATTAGTCCCCGGAGTCAGTCGCTAAGCAGTTACCGACTGACTTGATGAGTTAGCGACTGACTTAGCGACTCAGTCGACTAAGTCGCATGCTTATCGACTGACTAAGTCGCTTAGACTTATCGACTGACTTATCGACTTGCTATCGACTTCTCACTTAATCAGGTATGTCTATTGGACATACCTGATTACCTAACAATATAATGCATTTCACCGCACATTGTACTGACCGTGTCATCATTTCCGTGGGCATTAGATGGGATCCTGTCACCCATATGAACTCTATAGGCCTACTGGTCCAATATGGGAATATGGGTCCTACATGGGCTCCGCTCCATGTGGGCATGCTGACAGAGGACAAACCGATGACTGTGAAAATTATTGTTAATGTGAATTTGTGACGCATTTAAGTGTATATAAAAAAAATAAAGCATGCCACTAAGTCCAAGCCAGTGATATTTCAGTTTTGAAAATAATTATAGTTTCAGTTTTAACTCAGTTTTGGGTTCGTAATTTCCATTTCAGTTCAAGTTTCAGTTCTGAAATAATTTCAGGTTTTATTACAGATTAAGTTCTGAAATAATTTCCGTTTTCGTTTCAGTTACTGGAAATTTCAGTTTCACTTTCCACCTAGGTATATTTGCATTGATAGACAACAACATGGACGTACAATTGATTATATGTTATCAGCTGTTAACTAGTTGAAGCACTGTTCTGTCATTGTTTACTTGGAACCGCGATTAAAACAAGCAAATAATTAAGTGAACGAAGTCGCTAGCAGTCGATAGCTTAGCGACTGGTTTCGACTTAAGGGCTTAGCGGCGGCGGCGGCGGCGGATGGCGGCGGCGCCGGGGACTAACTCAGATGCGGCCTTTGAATAATATTACAAACAGGTGCTTGTAAGTTCTAATAGATAAACAAAACCAAGCGGTGTTTTAGCGCTTATGCGAAGTATTTAGTTAGATTTTAAATCTTCATATGATGATGATAATAATAATAATAATCCGAGTCGAGTGACCCGTTCCAGACACCCACATAATCGGACATAATTTCATAGCCTGAGGGA
Source organism: Allolobophora icterica (assembly GCA_963556255.1). Taxonomy (NCBI): domain Eukaryota; kingdom Metazoa; phylum Annelida; class Clitellata; order Crassiclitellata; family Lumbricidae; genus Allolobophora; species Allolobophora icterica. Next base: position 15,245,136 of record OY744608.1, read on the forward strand.
ACAGAACAATCTCGGGTGGAAAAAAATTTTTTAAATAAAATAATAATAATATAATAATGATGATGATGATGATAATAATAATAATAATAATAATAATAATAATAATAATAATAATAATAATAATAATAATAACAATGATCGTTTCTAGTCAGGAATACTATTTTTGCTTATACTTTGTGACGGGTTTTATCTTGTTGGTTCTTGTTTTCTTATACTGTAGATCAGTTTTGTTGACTACACCATCTTTGACCTGCTTGACAACTTGGAAATCCTGTGTCCTCACATCCTGGATGGGTTTCCGAAACTGAAGGGATTTCACTCGCGTATTGCATCGCGTGACAAAATCGCCAAGTACCGAGCCACCGATGCCTTTCAGAAACTTCCAGTTAACGGAAATGGCAAACAGTGAAAGCGCCATCATGTTGGCAGTGTTAACAACAGTGATGCCAGTGTGAAGCTGACAATCGTGTTGTTTATTCTGCCAATTGAGTGTCCTATCATTGAGACCGGCTTGCACTAATGACTGCAGTTAGCTCGCGGACACTTTATAATTGGAGTCGAGATCTGCAGAAGTGGATCTTGATTCTTGAGACAGTGCTTTGGTTGAGTCAAATGAAGTTAAACTTAGTTTACTATAGTTTGGTCTTGTGGGAATTTTATGGTTGTTTTGTTTGTTCAGCAAAATAATAAATTTTCTGTCGTATTGCATATTGAATTGCGTGGTTCTTTTTCTAGTTTATCCTATGCTGCTTAGACAGAAGTGTGCTTTGTAATAGAAATGATGTAACTTTTTCACTTGCTCGGATGATGTGCATTGGAATGCATCTTGACAAGGGGTAGGCTGCTTCCGTGAGGGGGTCTTTCTTTCGTCTAACGTCTAGACTCTAGAGGCAATTAGAGTGGTGGGATGACCGTTTCGCATTGTAGTGACTGTTGTGTAATATGCTTCATCTAATCTGTTGCTTATGTTTTGGACAGAGATTGGCTTTGGCACCACGTGCTGAATCCCCTTCGGAATTGAACCCTTTCAGGGCTAATCTTAAATGCAGACTTTTGCCGTTGGAACATGAGTCTGGGGCTAAGAAAGAAGGGGTGAAATTAACTGAAAGCAGGACGACATTTTAAAACATGCTGACAACTAAAATATAGTCCCCGGTTTAGGAAAGAATATTCATGCTGTGGTCCTTTACGAATAACTTACGGAAGGTGCTCTAAAATGTTTGGGCACGAGAGCAGACTCAATGGCTAAAATGGGCGTGACAGTTTTAGATGTGGTTGTGATCTCCTAGGAAATTTCAGACCCCGCTGGAATGAAAAGCTTTCGGTTGTTGGGCCTAATTTTTTTGGGGGGTGTGGGGGGATTCTTTGGGCTCACAATACGCCTTAGCCACTCGCACTTAACACTTTAACGAGGAGCGTGCACTAAAATGCATGGAAGACTAATTAATCCCTCTTGTCGTTAAAGGGTTCAGATGCAATTTTAGTGTTATGTCTGACAGGCTTTAATGATTGCGAAAGGAGCTGAAACGTGAAGCTAGGCCTACTTATGAACTGTTATTCAGTATTTAACTACACATCTCATGACTGCCAGGGACGTTGACGTCAACATTTACTCGTCTTAACAGTAAATCTGAGTGGGCGAGTAAACACTATTTTAGTTGAGTAAGTTGACGATTGTGCTATAAAGTCGATGGAGAGCGAAATCAAGATGTTTTTATTCCATTAGACTTATAGCGCTCGTGGATAAGCAATTGTGCTTTGCGCCTAGCTTTAGGTAGCGCTTTAGAAATTTTGAGTTTACCATTACGATCGATTATCAATTACATATTCAACGGCAACTGATGGCTGCATCTGATAGCGTTGACTTTATACCTTGCCTTTTTTTTATTTTTTTTATTCCGGATATTTCTATAGCGCCTCTCGAAGTCTACTACTACTCAGAGGCGCTCCCGACTACAGCATTTGATACTGTGTCGGAGTTTTCACGCCGAAGCGCCACGAGCAATCGCGAGTGAAGGACTTGCCCAAGGTCCGGACGCAACGGCTAGAGTGGGATTCGAACCTGCAACCCTCCGGTCACAAGGCGCCGAACTTAACCACTGAGCCACCACGCCCCACAATGCCTTTGTCTGGATGTGAACTCCAACAGCAACATCATAAATTAGGACATCTTTGAAGTCTATACAGCAGTGTTGTCATATGGACCTCATAAGTTTTACCAGATGAGACCATGCAGGACAAATGCGTGGTCCCATGTTGTAGGACATATGAAGTCCATAAAGGAATATTGTCATAGGAGCTTCAGATGGCTTATAGGCTTAGGCCTATATATAATATTATGAAGTTTTGGTCGGTGTTCTAGAAGGCAAAGGAAGTGGTTATCCTTAGCAATAATAATTATTACAAACATGGAAAACGTCTAGGCCTATATGAATGATTCGTGCCTGACTGTCTCCTGTAGTCACCCCTACTCCTCCAATGCCGCTTTCGGGTGGAGAAGGAGAAGGGCGACGCCATAATGGCCCAGTTACCTACAACGGTAATAACGTAGGCTGCGTCGCATACTACTCTGTGTTAAAGAGCATGCGGATCGCGGTTCGCCTCCCGAAGATAGCTTATTTCAGAGATTTAAATCTCGGGCTATAGTACGGTCTGTACACGGGGACCTTAAATGGCGTGGCGCCTATTAAACGGGCAACGGTGGTGAAGGATGTCACCCGATCAATTCATTGAAATAATTATGAGCAGGGTAGAGGCCATAATGGTCGCTATATCAATTTATCATTTCGTGTATATTTACATCTATAATCATCCTTGCTATAGCACAGAGTTTTTAAACAACAGCGACTATACTTACCCATAAGCGATGTCTTAACACGCAGTGTGCCAGCTTCTAACAATATAGCCATAATTTTCGGACCCCCTCCCCACACACCCACTTTTCTTACACAGGATAAATAATGCCATCACTATTCAATCAACTACAGGTCTGCTCTAGCATTTGGTGGGCCCACCAGCTGGAATCGCTCCTACCCACCAATTGGGAAACCCTAAAGCCGCCATTGGCTCGAAGCTTTTTTATGGCTGCACAATCATTCTCGACTAAGACCGGTGGATAATTAAGACTTATGCCTTTTGGCTGAGCTAGGCAGTACACATACCAACACGATTTGCATGCCGCATAAACTCCATATATAGTAGGCTGAATATCTACATTCAGCAACGCCTTTATATTTACAAAACACCAGTACAGCTATAAGTCACAATGATGCAGCAGAATTTTTCTCATCTGATCCAGATGCTGGAAAACCACGAGTCCTGTTTTTCTGGACCTTTGGACTTTAGCCGAATTAGGCCGTCTGGGGGTTTATATGGCGATCGAGTCCGACTGGTGAGCGGTGTCTGAGAGAATTTCTTCTGGCGATCGAGTCCGACTGGTGAGAATTTCTTCTGTTTTCAGAAGTCGGTGACGAAAACCAGCAAAACAGTAAGTTTCATCAGAATTTAGATTTTAGGTTTGGCGAATTAGTCCAGTTATGACTGATGAGGTATGTCATCGTAAATGCGCATTGCTTTGATTGGCTAAATTTCTAGAATGGCTTGTGGCTATTGGAAAGCGTATCTAAGACAGTCTCGCTTGAGTAACACGGGCGTATACCCCTCGACAGAGGCAGTGTTGTCTAAACCAGAGGTTTTGAAACTTTTTGGACCACGGACCCTTATTTTTTTTATAGGCATAGCTCGCGGACCCAAGTATTTAAAAGTAAAATTTATCTCCTAAAATTTAATGAAAGTAACGGGCAGACTATTTCCACAATACAAGCTTGCTTATGACGCTGAGGACTATTATAATAATGAAAAGTAACACTGAATAAATTGTTATTAAATTCCTGCAATAATTATGGAACACAGTCATTTTTAAAGAAATCAATAACATCGGTTTCGCCAAAAACCAATAATCTAGTAATCTATCTAGTAATTTATTAGGCGCCTCTAGCAGCATAAACTATTCAGAGGCGCCCTCAGCGCAGAAACCCCGTGGAAAGAGAAACGTCTTGAGCGAGCGAGAAGATGCCACGGAGATTCCTTCCATATATTGGTTTATTAAAAAAACAAATGACAAACCGCATTAGGGTAGGCCTACATATAAAACTCAAGTAAAAAAATATCAAAGAATGATAAATGAAGTTAAATGAGTTTATCTATCTATCTATCTATAATGAACTTCTATAGCGCCCCTTCAAGAAATCTACTCAGTGGCGCTCCCGACCCAGGCCCGGTCAAAAAGAAAGGTCTTAAGAAGGCCATAGAAAGTACCTGAGAGGTCTCTAGGGAGAGAGCGAAGGGAAAGAGGGAGGTCGTTCCAAGCGGTAGGACCCACCACGGAGAATGCCCTACGCTGCGCCATAGCAGTACGCGCATAGGGGACAACAAAATCACCCCGGGAGGCCGAGCGCAAGGCACGGCGCCCCGCACAAGCGGAAGTTAAAGTAAAGAGCTCGCAGAGGTAGGCCGGGGCCCGCCCTAGGACACAATGCCACGCCATGGTGGAGACCCTGTAATGAATGCGATGCTGGACAGGAAGCCAATGGAGAACGTCTCGCATAAATTCAGAGACGTGGTCAAACCTGGAGATACCGCCAACCAAGCGTGCAGCCGACCGCAAAACCCTCTCTAGACAAACAATGCGAGTCTGAGGAAGTCCAACAAAGAGAGAGGAGCAATAATCCAAACGATTGACAATAAATGCATGTACCAGAGTGGAAGCCGCGGAGAATGAAAGAGAGCGGGATACGACACGCAGCTGGCGCAGTTGATAGTAGCAAGTACGAGTCAGTTCATGAATGTGCTTAGAAAAGGAGAGTTCTTGGTCAAGAATGACACCTAGGTCACGAACAGAAGTAGAAAAGGTAAAGGAGGGGAATTCAGTGGCAAGAAACGTCAAATCAAGCTTGGCCAGCTGTTGACGAGTGCCAAACCATATGTACTGAGTCTTCGAAGGATTGAGACGCAGACGATTAGATGACATCCAGGCATTAAGGGTGGAAGTAGCATCAGACATAAGCTGAACAGCAGCAGCAGCCTTAGTTGCAGAGCAGTGAGTGTAAGATTGGAGGTCATCGGCATAGCTGTGACTCGAAAGCAAGCAGGATGCAAGAAGAGAGCCTAGATCAGCTGTGAAGAGAATGTAAAGTAGAGGACCAAGAACAGAGCCTTGGGGGAGGCCAAAAGGAGCTGGAAGCCAGAGGGAACGAGAAGAGCCAAAGACAACAGAGGAGGAACGATCAGAGAGGTAGGATTCGAGCCAGGCTAAAGGTAAGGCCGTGATTCCAAACGATAAAGAAAGGCGGCGCAAGAGAATATCATGATCGACGGAGTCGAAGGCGGCGCTCACGTCGTAAAGGGCCAGAAGAGTAACCTCGGATCTGTCAATGGCACAATAGATATCAGAGAGAAGATGAAGAAGAAGGGTCTCAGTAGAGTGCCCCTTGCGAAAGCCAGATTGGCATGGAGGGAGTAGCTTGTTAGAATCGAGATAGTTAAACAATTTAGCCCGTAGCGGAGGGAGTTTAGCCCGTAGCGGAGAGGGAAGACCATTCCAGGGAATCCAGGCAGAGGGACTTGTCACAGCATTACCTCGACGTTGGGTCAGAGTCGTCCTAGTACGAGGAACAGAGAGATAAAGACTGCTGGTAGAGCGCAAAGGACGAACAGAAATTGCAGAGAGATTGCCGCATAAGGTCAGAGAGGTCTTTTATGGGCCAGCCCTAGCTGGGACTTGTAAACCAGAAGGAGGAGGATCTTATACTGGATACGCGAAGTAATCGGGAGCCAGTGTAGAACTTCAGTCATATATGTGGAGACTGGAGATATGAGCAAAGCGAGGAAGGCGTGCTATAAACCTAGGCCTAGCAGCATGTAAGACTGACTGGAGGAGTAATGAAGGAATAATTGATGAATATTTTCAGAACGCTCTCGCGGACCCCCTCCATATCCTTCGCGGACCCCTCTTGGTCCGCGGACCACAGTTTGAAAAACTCTATAAAAAAAAGCATGACCTATCCTCCTCTGCAGTACAACTGTCCAGGACATTTTTTTAAAGATGTCGACTTTTGGGGAAATTCCCTACCAGCCATCTCAAATTCCCCACCAGTGAATTTTACTTTTTTAGTTCCACTAGTTATGTAATGATTTTATTTTATTATGACCTTGAGGCTTGAAGATAAAATCCTGGAGCATTTTCTAGTTTCTTTAACATTTATCTTGTTTCAGTAATCAATGCTGTTTTATTTTTTCTAGTTCTTGCCTGCAGTTGTGCAATGCTTGTTGCTGAATTTTAAATAATTATGTATAAAATTACAGATGTTAATGTTTCATGTTGATAATTTGTTTTATTTCGATAATTTGGCTGCTTGAAAGTTCAAATATTTAAAATATGTCCTTTCCAAGTTCTTCTAATTCAGTGCAGTTTGACTTAAAATTACGCGCGAAAAATATCCTTTTTCAAAATATCCCCACCAGTGTAAATTTCTTAAAAATCCTCTGCATCTGTCTGCTGCAATAACGTTTTGTCTCAGTGATGCAGGACATTTGCAGTGACACCATTTATTCAAGCTCATTTGTCATAAAATTCTTCGAAACGTTTATGAAAATTATTGGCTTAGTTAAAGCTACAGAGTTTAGAATCTTAACCTTGATATGCAATTGATTTGATTATATATCTATATGCCAATGATTAATATCGATTTTAATTTGTTTACTTTCAGTGTCTTACAAACTTAAGTATTTCTTTTGCAGAGGTGAGTAGTCCTTTAAAATTTGCCGAATGTCATCAATCGTAGGACCTCCTGCAGATTGCTGGAATGATTGACTAAGTTTGGCTAAGTAAAAACAGACGTAAAACAGATTAAAAACTGATATGTCTGAGGAGAGATCTTGGAGGGCGCTATCTAAATTCTGATTGATTGATGTGTCAAGGCTTCCGAAGTTGGCGATCGAGTGGTAACCATTCGTTCCTCGATTTATAGCATCGTGTAAAGTCCATTTAACACAGAACAGTCTTTGATATTCGGTGGTATATAAAAAATAATAAGCTGTTCAATGATAACAGTAGACCTGCTTGTAACGCGAACTTTCAACTTGGCACACGATAGACTACCTATACCATCTTTTTTGCGTTCGCCTAACAGCCTTTGAGACTTCATTTTACGACTAGTCCAGGCAATCTAACTTAAAAATCCATTGAACCTGGGCAAAATTGCTTCATAAGCTTTTTAAACGGTTTCCTGTCCAGAAAAATTGAAAAATTAGAAAATCCCAATCCGCCAATTTGAAATTCATTTTTGGGGGTGTTCCCCTATTCCGATTTTGTGCGATTTTGGATATGTTATTCAGCAATTTTTTTCTGGAAACCGTTTAAAAAGCTTCTGAAGCAATTTTGCCCAGGTATAACTGTAAATTGCCTGGACTAGACTCCAAGGCTGGTCTGAACCGATCCATAACTCCATGATATTGTACAACGTGGGTTTCCCAAACACAACTGACTCATCACAGTGTGAAATTCACGTTGTGAGGCATCGCAGTTGATCTAGATTCTAATCGAAAGCTACATTACATTCACAGACTTGAGAAATAAATGGGTTCACATTATCAGCTTATGATGAATGGGCTAAAGTTAAGAAATGTAATGTAGAGGATCGAGTTGTGTAACATTGTGACGCGTTTTTTTTCAAAAGAGCATTATTCTCATGCTTCTTGCGCAAAACCTGAAAATGAACCTGCACTGTTTCAATTGTTTGCTAAGAATTTTATTTTGTTGTCTGAATTTTATTTTGTTGTCTGAATCTGACATTTTTCATTTTCTATTGCTGTCAAGAAAATCAAATTTACTTCGACTTTTTTTAAATGTAGGCCGTGCTCAGGCATTCCGCTACATATTGTTAGATCTTGGCTTGGAACTGCAGGAAGAAATCGTTAGCGAAGCCGACTGGCCAACAGTGAAACCCACAACGGTGATTTGCTGTCTTTTATTACTTTCAATGTCCTTTATATATGTGATTCCACTTGAAAATGCTCAGGCAAAGGCACCATTGCAGACTCGCGCAGTGATTTGATTTCTTTAGGCTTCACAAGTAATGCCTTATTCTGATTTTCCCGTTTGTGTTGCATTGAGAATAGAGAAAGATTACGGCTGACGTGTTTTACATCAACGCATCTGGCGTTATCAAGATGGACGCATGTTTCTCTATAGCGTGTCATTTTTATCAATCAGTTGCTCACATGCATGCACAAACATCGTTCGTTGAAATTTCTAATGCGTCATAGTATGTGTTCTTGGAGTTATTTCGTTCTCTCGTCGTTATTTTCCAGTGTTTGACTGTGTACGAACTTAGTTGTCAGGTTCTCGCGCACCACAATGGATTCTTCCGTTGTTATTTTAATTGTTTTTATTATTATCAGCAGTCTTGTTGTCAAGACCTTAAACCTCAAGACCAAGACCAAAACTTTGAACCTCAAAACCAACACCAACACCAAGACTTTGAACCTCAAGACCAAGACCAAGACTCTGAACCTCAAGATTTAGACCAAGACTTTGAATCTCAAGACCAAGACCGAGACCAAGACCCAAAAAAATCACTTCATATCCAGACTGCTATTTCTTACTAAAAAAATTGTCCAGTCAGAATGCTCGCAATTTTAATGAAAACATGAGTCTTTTATTTTATTCAAACAAAACAACTCTAAATGCAGACTGCAGAGAATTCTGAATTCGTATTTACAAAAGTTATTCAAGCGAAATGTTATTCCAAATGCCTGTTGCATTTTATAAAAACCAATTCACTCAGAATTTTCTGACCAAGACGTGACCTGTGGGGCCTCGAAAATTCTGCCATGTGAATAAAATACGTTCTACAATCTACAGGTGCTGAAATCGCTGGCACACACAGCAGCTTTTCAAGCACTGTATGTTAATACAAATCGTGGGTCTATTTTGAAATCATTCCATGGTAAATAACCGGAAGTCAAACTAATTGTCCAAAACAACAGTATAGCCTCATTCACACCGTGTAAATACTAAAGGAACTGTATTAGTAATTACTTGATAAATTTTTAAAATTCTTGCGTTTTGTTGAATGACTGTTCATATTGACAAAAGTCTTGGTCTTGCAAAACCAAGACCAAGACTTAGGACCTCAAGACCAAGACCAAGACTTTTGGTCTCAACACCAAGACCAAGACCAAGACTTTTGGTCTCAACACCAAGACCAAGACTTTTAAAAACGAACTCGAGTGCACTCGAGACCAAGACCTTGGTCTCGAGAACAACAAGACTGATTCTTATCAGTAGTGCAGGAAGCTAATGCAGCTGAACGAGTAGGGTTAATTGGTTTTCATGAGAAAGTGCATGCAGCACGACGTTATAACCAGTCAATTTTCGATGCTTTGAAGCCTGTTGACTTCAAGATCTGAGATACAGTCCAGTACCGAGTCGCCATAATCGAACGGACAAGAGCAGGCTATGGTGTGTGACATATCTTTGGGCAGTGTCCAATACAGCACACCTTATGTGGTGTATTGCCCTGATACATGATAGAAACAAGATTTGCAAAGGTTTGCTATGTGTGGTAGAAACAAAAGATTACTGACCAGAATGACCCCATGTCTTTGACAGTTTTTTATGGCGAGACAACAGAACCAGAATACGGGCATTTAGTCCATCCTAAGAGGTTTCAAATTATTAACTGAACAGTATATGCAGATTCCTGGGATTGGCGTTGACAATTCTTCTGCGGTGATGCTCTACGAACATCAATTTTCTGCAGAGAGAAATGTCGTCATCCACAGACGGTTTCCGGAAACAGCGTCTTCCACCATTTGGAACGATAGCTTGATGTTAGATGCATTTACATGTATTGCGAGCCTCGTCGACTGTCATAACTCGTCTTCTTAGGCGCTACGTAGTCCAGGAACTCCGAACATAGTGTGTCGACCGTGCTGAGGTTTTCACTTTTGGGCGAGAATCCATCGCATGGGTTCTATGTGTCTGCGGGAGCTCACTAACAGTGACTCTTCTAGTTTTCTTCTTCAGCGTTGTTCGCTTGTTAATTAACTACTTATTATAAACGACTTTGCCATTTAGACTAGCGCAGGTAGTGCTTTTGTGAGTTACTTAGAATGCGCTGCAGTATAAGGGTCAAGATACATACATAGTACGTATGCTTACTATGCATCCAACCAAAGTTCATTCCTGCATTGTCGGCCTTAGGGGCGTGCAAACCGTGCGGTGGCACGGGGCCCACAACTTAGGGGGCCCAAAAGTCACAGAAAATTAATATGAACAAGACACCCTAATAATAATATTATAGTTTTTAATAAAATCTTCTCTTTTGTCAATAAAATTAAAGTCAACTTCCTCTATATCCCAGAATTCTTGTGCTTAGTTAAATTTGATTTGTTGTACAATCTACTAAAATAAAACGATTAGCAATGAAGAACAATTTGACTTAATTGTGTCATGGAGGCCCGTACAGGATACTCTGCACGGGGCCCGAAATATCCTAAGGCCAGCACTGATTCCTGTATAATCCGACCCCCACTGTAACTGATTGCGGTGTGTCAGTCTGATTAATTAGCAATAAACGAAAATATCTATTATTGTTTCACTGTTTATTTCGAGGCATCATTATTGCAGGTAACAGTAGTGTGGCTGTAACTTACTGTGAATTCAATTTTTAATAAATTATTTTAAAATAATGTTCACTCTCTAGACTCAGAAAAGTTCCTACCGTCTCTGTTAATGTTAGATGTTTACTTAGCACACATAATTAACGCATTTAAACCGCTTGTGAGGACTCTTGCCTTTTCCTTGTTTAGCCGTTTGGTCAACTTCCCATATTGTATGATGGAGACTTCAAGCTGGCCCAGTCCAATGCCATTCTGCGTTACATTGCGCGAAAACATGGTAATTATAAAATTTTTGATATTAGCTGTCTTCAGGTGTTAGCTGTTGCGCCAGTGGGAGGGGGATAGAATAATGGTAACACTCATGGCCAGGAGAGCCTTAGATCGAGGTTCGATACCCATCTCCCCTCTAGGGCGGCGCCTTGCATGGCTGCCAGACGCGTATTTAATTACGATCTTGATTGTACTGTCATGTTTCAATGTAATCTTACCGCGTTTGCGTTTGTCAGCTTGAATTAATAAAGATTATTACTACTACTACTACTGCTAATGCTACTGCTACTGCTACTGCTGCTGCTGCTACTGCTACTACTACTACTACTACTACTACTACTACTACTACTACTACTACTACTACTACTACTACTACTACTACTACTACTACTACTACTACTACTACTACTACTACTACTACTATTATTATTATTGTTATTATTATTATTATAATTATTATTATATTAATAATAATTGTCATTATTAGTATTCTTGTTATTGTCATTATTATTATTATTATTATTTATTATTATTATTATTATTTTTTTTTATATTATTATTATCATTATTATTATTATTATTATTATTATTATTATTATTATTATTATTATTATTATTATTATTATTATTATTATAATTATTATTATTATTATTATTATTATTTTTATTATTATTAGTTTAGCTAACTTTGCTAACAACAGTTACTGTAGTCTGCATATAACGTAATTCTAAATAAAATCTACTGCCTTAGAATAACAATGTTGCTGAGGAATTTGATTGTGCAGTTCTGTCGGACTGAGAGTTAATCTTTGCTGGAATGCAAATTAAAGTATTTCTTGAACAAGGCTGGTGTAATTCTTTTAATATATAACGCTTTTGCATAAAAAAATCATTATGGAAATAGCTTCTTAATAGTATGGGGGTCATTCATAAAGGACGTTAGCAATGAAGGGAGTAGGGAGGGTCATCTAAATGCGGATAAAAGCGGACAAGGGAGGAGGGAGTTTGACCAATGCGGACGTCCAAATCTAAATTTTTAAATTTGATAGTGTTTTAAACACCACCTTGTTTCAACCTTCTCCCAAAAGACGAAAAGGTCAGTGAGGTGATTGCCTAGAACCTCGGTATAACCTTTACTGCGATTTTAAAGAGGCTTTTATTACTGCACATCCTAATATGAAACCCGAAGCTGTCACTTAAAACGCGCACAGGAACAGTGGAATAATTGTAAAAACAATGATGATGGCATTAAAATTGGCTTTGGCGTGCGGACGTCCGCAAAGGGGAGGAGGGCTAAGGTCAGATGCGAACAAATGCGGACAAGGGGAGGGAGAGTCCAAAGTAGGTCATATTTCGCGGACGTCCTTTATGGATGACCCCATGTGATAATTATTGTAGGCTCTCAATTCTCGTTTCAATTTTGGAGAAAAATGAGAGCCGTTTCACGTTGTTAATTGTGGCCTTTCTTGGATTTTACTGAACCGAAGTTTCAGATTTGTTTATGACTGTTCAAGGTCTTGCTTCTTGAAAGAAATGTCTCAATGTCTGGTAGACTGTTATTCGTAGGTCTGTATGGCAAGAATGATAGAGAGGCAGCTTTGATCGATATGCTCAATGATCAGCAGGAGGATATGAGGATGACGTACCTTCGCTTCATTTACTTCGAACAAGTAAGCTGCAGCTAAATTAATTTATGTTTTCCATAATCGGATACAACTTTAAACTGCCTCTGCAGTTTAAAGCCTGCATTTTAAACTAAGCGCTATTGAGGTCACCTCTTCTTGCTTGGCTATTAAAATATACACATTAAAAATGCATCGAGAGAAGACATTGACCAATGCATCAGTTCTTGGATAGTGTTGATAAATTTAATAACTAATTAATTTAATGTCACAACTCAATCTAATATACCTATATGGCACTCGTTAAATTAATAACTATGATGACCATAGCTCGAGAGGTTAACGCAGTCTTCTGTGGTTGATATAGTAGTGAGCTCCAGTGTATTTGATACTAGGCACTATTAACCTTTAACCTTCTCCTTGCGGAGGAGGCCCCCGTGGAAATCTGACATCATGCAGATAATAAGACTAATTATTATTATCTGTAGCACCCAAGCGGGCCTAAATTTTCCTCAAATAATGCGTTGCAAATAGGTGTCCCTATTAGTGGGAGTTTTCTCCCTTCAGGGCCTACCCTTGAGGCCATTCTATTTACGTGTTTCTCAACTATGTTATTACCATGTACATTGATGGTTTCAATAAAGAATGATTTGATTTGATTTGATTTGATTATGTGTTGTTTATATCCGTTCTAGACGTGACCTATTCCTCAATAGCGCATGCATATCCCTTCCGTTGATCGAGTTTCTATTCAAGTGTCGAAATTATGGAATGTATATTTTGCATTTACCAAAACTGCTTCTAATCGAATCTTCTTGTTGATCTAGGATACCGGAAAAGATGCGTACATAAAGAATCTTCAAAACCACCTGGCAAACCTTGAGGCAAGCATAGCGTATACGCCGTATAGCGAATACATGCATTTCTCTCATAGAAAAGTCTACTGTTATATCTGACTTTGTGGTCATGTTTTCTAACGTTTTCTTCTGTGTGTTTATGATGTATTTAGTGGGTTTATATTTCGACTTGTCACTAAAGATGGTTTCAATTGGCTTACTATTCACTGTTGTCGCTTCATTAATTAAGCTCATATGTTGGAATATGTTTGGACAGTTTGGTAGATCAGCTAACGTTTATTGTTGGTATAGTTGCCACTTTAGCGCTTGCTGCTTTCCTGTAGCCTAATAGGCATTTCCACATTCTTGAACGTGTGAGCTGTTTATGGGTGTTCTACAACGGCCTACCAAAATAGAAGCTCCTATTTAGAAGGCCGTGGTTGTACCCTCACTCAGTTTCAGGAATCCAATAATTCATTTTCTGTTCCATATCCATAACTCTCTTGAAGATCCATTTGGTTTTTATTTATTCAACAATCCGGTCCGTCTGCATAGGTCTTGGTCCTCGTATACAACCTTCTTTCCTTCAACTCGTCCTTCTAACACCGTCCTATAAAGAACATGTTTGACGCAGGTCCATTTGTCTCTTCTCTATGGCATTGACCAAGCTATCTGCGCTTGAATTTCCTGGAACACGCGCTTTGCAGGTCATGTATAAAGCAAAACAGTCCCTAAATAAGAATGCACTGTTTTATCCTACTAGATATAACATTTGCGCCATTGATGTTATAATGCTTAAAGACGAGTTCAAATTGCACGAAAAATATACAGTCCCACTGGATGGCCAGCCAACCTTGTGAACAAGATTCGAGCTTTCTTCTACCTGCTGATTTTTCCTGTCATATAATAACTTTGTGATAATAGAGGTGTATATTTTTCGTGCAGTTTGAACTCGTCTTTAAGCATTATAACATCAATGGCGCAAATGTTATATCTAGTAGGATAAAACAGTGTATTCTTATTTAGGGACTGTAGGGTACACATTGGTACAGGATGCTTAACCATGGAGGTAGTTCGATTCTTTGTTGGTAGGCCTACTGCATGAATGTTAGGTATGCTAAGTAGGCCCATGTTTTGCTTTATTTTTTTCAGAAAATTCTTGGCCAGAATAATGGAGGCTCCGGATTCTTCGTTGGCGATAAGGTTAATACTTTTTTCGTTAAATTATTTTTTGAGCTGAAGAATTTTTTGTAAAAGAATGCCTAAATTAAATGTTGAAATATATTAAGTCCGAACACAAAGAATTCTGCCTTACTGCGTATTTTGCTGTTAGTTTTTGAACCAAGCATAGTTTCAAGTGAAATTCTTCTATTAGGCCTATCAAATCATATCAAATCACTTTATTGCAACCCAAAACAGGTCGATTTGACCAGTGATAAAGGGTGTTTTAGCGCAAATGCGGTGTACTTGGTTATATTTTAAATCTTCATATAATAAAAATAATAACCGTTTCTAGTCAGGACTACTGTTTTGCTGTTACTTTATGACGGGTCTTAGGAAAGGGCCATTTTAGACAATGCAATATGAACTTCTTTGTGCCACCTGTATGATAAAATAAGTGATATTCATGAGGGTTACTGTTTCTGCTTACATTTTATTAACTAGACTAGAGTATTTGCCCGTCAATTGATGGGCTGAAAAAGAAAAGGGAGGGAGGAACGAGGGAGCCAGAGACAGACTTACTAACCGCTATTTGTCTGTCTATCAATCCGTCTGTCTATCTCACCGCCGGCGTCGGGCTTTGCCCGAGGGGCGGGAGGCAGAGGGAGGGCTGCCGGCCTACGGCCGATGTCAGGCATGGTTAGGAGCATGAGTACATTCCATACATTTCACTACATTCCACAGCGTTTATCTTACGATGGACACACAGATCTGGGAAACTACATAAGAGATGGTCTTATCTTATTGATTCTTGTTTTGTTATACTGTAGATCAGTTTTGTTGACTACACCATCTTTGACCTGCTTGATAACGTGGAAGTCCTCTCTCCTCACATCCTGGATGGGTTTCCAAAGCTGAAGGCATTCCACTCGCGTATTGCATCGCATGAGAAGATTGCCGAGTACCGAACCACCGATGCCTTTAAGAAAATCCCAATCGATTGAAAATGGCAAACAGTGAAAGCGACACCTCATATCGGCAATCGTGTTGGCACTCGTAGCAACAGTGATGCCAATGTGAAACTGGCAATCCTGTTGTTTATTCCGCCAATTGAGTGTCCGATCAATGCTACTAGCTTGCATTAATGACTACAGTTTGCTTGCGAATACTTTATAATTATACTTTATAAATGCTTGTAGTGGCTATATTTTATAAAAGTACTTTAGTGTTCGTGCCAGGGATTGAAATGCAACATTAACATTACATAAGTTTTTATGGTACTTGTCGGTTTCACGACCACCAAACACACCGAAAGAAAACACCACAACATGAAGTTAACTTTATATTTCACGTTATTAAACTAAAAGCGGGATGAACGATTAAAATGTTAATTTAAACTGAAAGCGGGATGAACGATTAAAATGTTAATTAAACTGTCAGGGGGGTGAACGATTAAAATGTAAATTTAAACTAGATACGGGATGACGATTAAAATGTAAATTAAACTAGATACGGGATGACGATTAAAATGTAAATTAAAATGGAAGCGGAACGAACGATTAAAATGTAAATTAAACTGGAAGCGGGATGAATGATCAAAATGTTAATTAAACTAGAAGCGGGATGAACGATGAAAATTTGGTGGTCGTGAAACCGACACGAATTTGGTGGTCGTGAAACCGACAAGTAGGCCTACCGTTTTTATAATGTATAAATCCATTCAAATGAACACCAATTGTTTCTGTAGATTTGATGCAAATATGTATAATATATTAAAATTAGACAATTCTTTCCATTTACATGCAATTAAACCTTATTTACTTAAAAGCGGCGTATTTAATCTAAGGATTAATTTTTTATTATATTCCTTATCTGAGCCGTTGTAGAACAAATTGTCAGAGCGATCGATGTGAGATCGATTCTTGCGTTATTCCAACTATGTCCATTTCTATAGGCCGTAGATTGGTAGATCTCCCTTGAACTGTAGAATTGTTTAGATCGCATAAATCCCTTCAGTTATCGTAGGCAATAACGATTCGTAATGCAGTACGAAAATCTGTTTATTCCACTTGACTTTGGTAGTCAACAGTTCGATCGTTTTTAAAACTCAACGTCAAACGACGAAACTACAGCAAGACGAGCGCTGTAAATATTACTTCTGTGGCCTAATGGTAAGCACACAGATTTGATGAACTATTTCGTTATTTGGCTAACGAATCAACGTTCAACTCAAACATCATTCGCGAAGAAATCTCAAAAGTCGCCATAACTGTTTCATGTCTTTTCGAACATTGCCCCATGACATTTCATTGGTTGGCTTCTCTGGTCGTTATGGTAACGCATACGTAGTATCTCCTTCCACGTCATCATATCAACATTGGCTCAACGGCTGCTTACTCAACAGTTTGGTCTTGTGGGACTTTTTTGTCATTTTGTTGCATTCTTTGTAAAGTAAAATATTTTCTGTCGCATTGCATATTGAAGTTTGTTGTTCATTTTCTAATTTATTCTATGCTGATTAGAGAGAAGTGTGCTTTGTAATAGAAATGATGTAACTTTTTCACTTGCTCGGACGATGTGCATTGGAATGCATTTTGACAAGGGGTAGGCTGCTTCCGTGAATGGTCTTTCTTTCGTCTAACGTCTAGAGGCAATTAGAGTGGTGGGATGACCGTTTCGCATTGTAGTGACTGTTGTGGGATGATTCATCTAATCTGTTGCTTATGTTTTGGACAGTTTACCTTTGGCACCACGTGCTGATTCCCCTTCGGAAGTGAGCCTCTACAGAGCTAGATTTAAATGCAGCTTTATGCCATTGGAATAGTAGTCTGGGGGGTGAGAAAGAAAGTAGGGACGAAGTGCACTTCAAGCAGGACAACATTTTAAAATATGCTAAGAACTAAAATAGGATTCCCGTTGAAGAAAGAATATTCATGCTGTGGTCCTTTACGAATAACTTAAGGAAGATGGTCTAAACTGTTTGGGCACGAAAGCAGACTATGGTCAACAGTCTTGAAACCCCTGAATGGCTAAACATGAGCGTCAAAGTATTTCATAATATTTTATGGTTATGATCTCCTAGGAAACTTCAGACCCGCTGGGATGAACAGCTTTCGGTTGTTTGTCCTGGATTTTTTAACCACTTTTTTAACGCTTGTGTAACATTAATGATGTATATAATTAATTTTATTTAGCATGTGGTCAATAGCCTCCAAGGGATCATAGCCCTAGTGCTATATAAATAATATATAGGCCTACGTGTATCTTATATAACATGGAGTCAACAGCTGCCTCCAAATGGATCACAAACCGTCGTGTTATATAAATAATTTTATAGATCATATAGATAATTATAATTGTGTGTGTATAGGTGTGTGTGTGTATAGGTGTGTGTGTGTGTGTGTGTGTGTAGGTGTGTGTGTGTGTGTGTGTGTATAGGTGTGTGTGTGTGTGTGTGTGTGTGTGTGTGTGTGTGTGTGTGTGTGTGTGTGTGTGTGTGTGTGTGTGTGTGTGTGTGTGTGTAGGTGTGTGTGTAGGTGTGTGTAGGTGTGTGTGTGTGTAGGTGTGTTGGTGTGTAGGTGTGTGTTCTATAAATCATTTTATAGATGATATAACATCTTTAGATGCTAAAGGCTGTCAGTCGAAGAAATGCGAGGCAGATATAGGCCTAGTCAGTAGTCAGGTAGGTACAATAGATTCCAAATATCTAGATCCACAGGTCAGGCAACGTGGACGTCTACAGGCTTATTTCAGGAATGGTGAATATTGCTATTGTAATTAACAACTTCTATCGAGGCGTGTCTAATGCGAAAGGCATCAACCGCTGCGTACCAAACCCAAGTCGTACTCAGGGCAACATCCTGAGTGTCGCCCGTCAAGACAGATGGACTAGGCGATAATTAAGCACCATGAAACAGGACTTCAGTTGAGAATGAAATGACAGAAGCAACTAAGCAGCACGAGCAGATGCAGAGAGAGAGAGAGAGAGAGAGAGAGAGAGAGAGAGAGAGAGAGAGAGAGAGAGAGAGAGAGAGAGAGAGAGAGAGAGAGAGAGAGAGAGAGAGGAGGGAGGGAGGGAGGGAGGGAGGGAGGGAGGGAGAGAGAGAGAGAGAGAGAGAGAGAGAGAGAGAGAGAGAGAGAGAGAGAGAGAGAGAGAGAGAGAGAGAGAGAGAGAGAGAGAGAGAGAGAGAGAGAGAGAGAGAGAGAGAGAGAGAGAGATATCCAAAATCTAGGCCCAACAACCGAAAACCAAGAGCCCCAGTCTGAAACAAATTTTTGTTGAACTGGAAGCCAGTACAAAGACTTGAGCACATACGGTTTAACCAGGAAAGAAAATTTTAAGATGAGAATGAATGTTTAAACAGATAACAGGCAAAATTTATCCACCACCACCCCCCCCCCCATTAAAATCCACGCAACCCATATACGCGCCTCTGCATTTTCCATGGGCATGATACCTATACGGGCTCTATACGAGTCCCATATCGGAAATTTCGGAATATGGGTCGTATATGGGCTGCATGTGAGCAAACATGGCAAGGGCTACACGGTACACCCAAATACCTGTCTGGTCGATAGCAGATCTTACTGTTCAGTGTTTGCACGTAACGAAGTATGCGCCATTAGTGTTAGGTCTATCATCTATGTTTGACGGGCTTCGCTGATCGCGATAGGAGCTAAGACGTTAAGCTACTAATGTACGGTTATTCAGTATTTAACTACATCTCATGACTGCCAGGGACGTTGACGTCCACGTTTACTTATCAGTTTGCTGAATCAAAGTGGGCGAGTAAACGCTAGGTAACGATCGATTATGCTATAACGTCGGTCGAGAGCGCTGTCCAGATGTTTTATGAGAGCGGACGCGGGGGGGGGGTCCATAAAGTAGTGGTAACAATACTGGCGTGAAGAGCAGTAGGTAGCGGGATCGCTTCCCGCAACCCTCTCTAAGGTCCACTCAGCCTATCACTCGCGAGATGGCGCATTGTGTGAAAATGAGATGTAGGCAGTCTTGTTGTCAAGACCTTAAACCTCAAGACCAAGACCAAGACCAAGACCAAGACCAAGACCTTGAACCTCAAGACCAAGACCAAGACTTTGAACCTCAAGACCAAGACCAAGACCAAGACCTTGAACCTCAAGACCAAGACCAAGACCTTGAACCTCAAGACCAAGACCAAGACCAAGACTTTGAAACTCAAGACCAAAACCGAGAAAAATACCCAAAAAATCACAACCATGTCCAGACTTCTATTCCTTACTAAAAAAATTGTCAAGTCGGACTACTCGCTATTTAAATTAAAACATGAATCTTTTATTTTATTCAAACAAAACAACTCCAAATGCAGACAGCAGAGAATTTCGAATTCGTATTTACAAAAGTCCTTCATGCGAAATGTTATTCCAAATGCCTGTTGCATTTTATAAAAACCAATTCGCTCAGAATTTTCGGACCAAAACGTGACCTGTGGCCCTGTGGGGCCTCATAAAATTCTGCCATGTGAAAAATACGTTCTACAGTGCTGAATTCACTGGCACACAGAGCAGCTTTTCAAGCGCTGGATGTAAATGTACACATCGTGAGTCTATTTTGAAATCATTCTATGGTAAATAACCGGAAGTCAAAATAATTGTCCAAAACAACAGTAAAGCCTCATTCACACCGTGTATATACTAAAGCAATTGTATTAGTAATTATTGGATAAATTTTTTAAATCCTTGCATTTTGTTAAATGACTGTTCATATTGACAGCCGTTCTTGGTCTTGGTCTTGCGAGACCAAGACCAAGACTTTGAGCCTCAAGACCAAGACCAAGACCAAGACCAAGACCTTGAACCTCAAGACCAAGACCAAGACCAATACCTTGAACCTCAAGACCAAGACCACGACCAAGACTTTTAAAAACGAACTCGGTCTCGAGGACAACAAGACTGGATGTAGGACGTGATGGGCGCCTTGCAAGGCTGCCGTATACAGTTAAATTCGACTCCTGTAATAACTTGAGATCACCCGTTCATACTGGTTTGTAATCATACTGCGTAATTGTCAGTTTGAAAATATTAAACGAAGATTATTATTATTATTCAATTAGTCTTGAGGCTCAAAGTCATGACATAACAAATGCAACAAAGATAAAGCTCTTGAGAACACTGGTATGGCCGGTGGCCTTATACGGCTGTGAGAGCTGGACACTGAGGAAGGAGGAGGAGAGGAGAATAGAAGCGTTTGAGATGAAATGTCTAAGGATGATCATGCAAATTTCGTGGATGGAAAAACGGACAAATGAATGGGTGCTGGAGGCTGCGGCCGTGGAGAGGAATTTGCTGAGAACAGTAAAAGAAAGGAAAGTGATCTATTTTGGACATATCATGAGAAGGGAGGGAACATGTATAGAGAAGGAGATCATACAGGGCACGATTCCAGGGGATCGAAAAAGGGGAAGACCGAGAACGAACTGGCTGGATAACATAAAGGAATGGACTGGGTTGACACTGGAGGAAATGCTAAGGTTGACGGAGGACAGGAAGCGTTGGAGGAACATCGTGCATGATGCGGCCGAGTCTCGAATCGAGGATGGCTAGGAACAGAAACAGTCTATAGCGCTCTTAAATAAGCTGGTGCTATGCGCCTAACTTTAAAGTAGCGCTTTAGAAATTTGGAGTTTACGATTACGATCGATTACCGTATCAATTACCCAACGACATTTAACAGGCCTAGCTGCATGAGCCGTTAACGTTGATTTTATACCTTGCCTTGGTCTGGGTGTGAACCACTACAGCAACATCATAAGTAGCTAGGACATGATATATGAAGCTTATACAGCAGTGTTGTCATATGGACCTCATATATTTTACCATTTGAGACCAGGACATAGGCTATGCATGGTCCCATGTTCTAGGACATAATTATGAAGTCCATATAAAGGAATATTGTCATACGGGTTTCATATGCCGATCCATTGCTAGTTTCGGCTCGGTCGTCTGCTCCAAGTGCCTGGTTTCCGTTGATCAACTCGAAAACGTCATTCCCACCCATGTTTACATTTCTTCACCTCTGTTCAGTACCATGTAGTGCAGCAATCTCGAAAGCCTCTATTGTAAACCGGTGGGACAAGTCTATAGGCCTAGGTCTGAAATCCATTTAGACCTATAGACTAAGGCCCTTAGGCCTACTTGTAGGCGTCTATGCTGTAGGCAGGCAGCGTTGTAGAAATGTAAGGATATATAGGCTTTCATGCACGCTATCAGGGGCGTAACTTTAGTCTAAAAGTGGGGGTACCAATGCTTTGGTGTAAAAAGTGGGGGTACCAATTTCTTCTCCACTTTCGCCTTTCGCATGGTAGCCATTTTGAACATATTCCCTGTCAGTATTCTTATTAATGTTGGCTCTCGGTTTACCTGCTTATCTAAGTACTTTCGCACTTTGGCGGAGACTGCATTGTTTGGGAAGGCACAATAAAAAAATATTGATTGACATTGTTTAGAAAGTGGGGGGTACAGTACCCCCAGTCCAAAAAGTGGGGGGACGGGTACCCCTCGTACCCCCCACAAATTACGCCTATGTCCGCTATATAATTGGCCAGTTTATAACGTATTATAATGCAGTGGTGCTGTGGTGGTCGGTGTTCTAGCAGGCAAATGAAGTGGTTATCCTAAGCAATTACAAACATAGAAAATGTCTAGGCCCTAATTCTTTCTAAATGAATGATTCATGCCTCCTCTAGTCACCCCAACTCCGCCACTCCTGCTTCGGGTGGTGCCAATTCCAGTTCCAGAAAAAGCTGAACTAGGCCGTTTAGGGTTTATCATCATCATCATCGTCGTCGTCCACCACCACCACCACCACCACCACCACCACCACCACCACCACCACCACCACCACCACCACCACCACCACCACCACCACCACCACCACCACCACCACCACCACCACCACCACCACCACCACCACCACCGCCACCGCCACCGCCACCGCCACCGCCACCGCCGCCGCCGCCGCCGCCACCACCACCACCACCAGTATAAGTTGTGATGTGCCGTCAGAATCATGCATTTACTTACTTACTGCCTAACCTTCTCAATCAGACATTCAGCATACCCAGTCCCAGAGGTAATCCTCGCTCTCAAAGTCTTAGTGGGACCGCCCCTTAATTCAAAGGGATTTGGCAAACCAAGAATCTTTAAAAAATTATCAGTTTAGGCTGTCACTAAGCATGTGCACGGGGTTAAGGTAATCACCTTTTGCAAATTCGTTGTCTCTAAATAGGTCTCAAAGGCTCATGTGTACATGGCCGTCGTCGAGTTTTGTTAAGTAAATGGGGGGCCCTTACTAGCGGGACCCTGGTCCTTTTAGGGCTTCCTATTGACCACTCACAGCATGATATAGCCTTCTAAACCCATGAATATCTTAATGTTTCAAACCTTTCAGCATCATAGTGGCTATTTAAATTATATTTTCTTGTATATTGTCACGTTTGCTTTTGTGGATCAATAAATTGATTGATTGATTGATTGATTGAAACACTAGGGCAAGTTGTGACCCGTCTCACCCCGTCTGTTCGAATTACAAGTTGCCTTCAACGGGAACTTGCCCAGTACACGCAGCTTATTGAATGACTAGTAAATAGAGTTTTATTTATTAGTGAAAGCATCATATTTTACTAGTGCATTATTGTGATTTTATCCAATTCAATTAATTTTTCAAAAGTAATAATTCTC
Source organism: Allolobophora icterica (assembly GCA_963556255.1). Taxonomy (NCBI): domain Eukaryota; kingdom Metazoa; phylum Annelida; class Clitellata; order Crassiclitellata; family Lumbricidae; genus Allolobophora; species Allolobophora icterica. Next base: position 15,268,429 of record OY744608.1, read on the forward strand.
TACCTACAAACCATAATGTATCTTACATCATTCTACAAACTGAAAAAAATAATGCGCCTACTTCCAAGAATAGCCCAGACCAAAGATCTTAAAATTCATAGCCCAAACTAAAGATTTTACGACTCAGCTTCTAGAGCTTCCGGTATTGTGATTCCCGCTCTTTTGATTTCTTATAAGCGCTGTGAGAAAGGTTTTGAAGTTTTCTGTCAAACTTACAAAAATCTTATACTTCATAATTACTTCAAAAAGTGTTTTTAAATTATACTATTGCAATTTAGCATCTGCTACAGAAGTACGTGTGTTTGCATATTAATATTTCAGTACAGTGGTTAAAGTGATCATTATACCGACCCTATAGCTTGCTCAGTTTGTGATTGTACATTTTTCAGTATTGGTGTGCTTCACGCATTGTCGCTACCATTCTAATGTTAGTAATATTTCATTTAAGTGTAGGGAGGCCTATATCGGAATGTGATAGTGTTCTAGTCACATACAATGCTTGCGAGTGCTTGTAACTCGCAATCATAACATTAATAAAATACGCAAAACAGTGAACTGCAGGGTGCAAGGCTGAACAGCACTGTACTCTGCCGTTGTGTGGCATTTCTTAAAGAATTGCTCAAGGTCATTTGTCACATTTGAAAGAGCACATTCATAATGTCCGTTACAAAATGCAAAAAAGAATTTCAAAGCAAATCCTCATTTCCATCTAATTTATTTCTAAATTACAAAAATGTAATTTTTAATATTTCACAGATAATTTGTTTCACTGTTGAAAGTAATGGTGCACATTCAGTTTTAGAAACGTTCTGTGATGGTGGTGAGCTTACTGTAGATGATCAAGATAATGGTGTGACTCATATTGAGGAGAATGAATTAACTTTTGTTAGCAGTGCTGCTTTATTTCTTTTAAAAGCAGCACTTTTTTTTCTAGAAAAAAATGTTCCGGAACGGAGAAAATAGGTTCCGGAACGCAACAATTATGGACGGGGGAAAATCCCGAGAAAAAATGTAATTGGGGGTTGGGAGGAGTCTCAATAAACACTGAAAACAGTTCAAAACACTAACATTAAATTAAAATAACTAAATTATTGTTTTTGTTATTAAAATAAATAAATTATTTTTTAGGAGCTGAAAAAAGGTGCGGAACGCCGTTCCGGCGCGTTCCGGCTGAAAAAAATAACTGTTTAAAAGTATAAGCGAAATACTTGATGTCAGAACCTAAAATTCAAAAATGTGAGGATTTCTAGATATTCATAGCAATAGCCAGAAATGTGTAGAATCCAGAATAATGATAAAATTAGAAGCTGAGGTGCAAAAGATTTGGTCAACGAATTGGAGAGATTTACTTAAATCCACGTTTACAGAATGTGTTCTGAGAAGCAATTTCACAAGATTACAATACTTCAAAAATGTCTTTCATTTTGTCAGCCCAGTAGATGTGTTCATTTGACATAATAATTGCTGGCAGTTGAGGTATATTACCAGTGTGTACCTCTTGAGAAGAGCTTACAAAATCAATTTACATTTCACTCTATTAGGGAAAAGTATTTATAAAGGCGGTTTACACCAAATGACAACATTATCTTTGAAGATATTGCAGATGGATTGGTGTTCAATCGAATACGCTTTATATTCACAAACCTAAAGCTTTAAAAATAAATACGTATCAAGATCCTTTTGACCTGGTTACTCCATTCGGATCAGCAAAATCAAAGTGTTAGCAGTTTATTACAGTTTAGCTCATATTATGCCACCCCACAGATCAAACGTTGATCACATTCAGTTATATTGTTTACAGAAAAAGATTAAAAACCATTTGGAAAAGGGAAAATTTTTAGTAGATTTGCTGCATATGTAATGCACTTAGAAACAGTGGCATTGAAATCCTAGACAAATTGTTAAAGGGAGAATTATTCCCTTAACTTGTGACAATTTGGGGTCACACATGATAGGAGGTTTGACTGAAAATATTCTAAAGCAGCACTTTGTAGATTTTGTATTGTTGAATGGGAACAGTTTCACTAAACATAGCTTTATACTTTAAATATTTTAATAGAAAGCACTGGTTAACAATTGTTAACATAAACAATTTAGTTGCTTGTTATCAAGTTTCAAATGTCTCAGTGCTGATTCAGAAAATATACCTCCCAGTATAAAAGTTAATGCAGATCATCTTAGTGATCATGCACTTCAGAATTGGTGTTTTTTGCATATTCTTCTTGCTATAGGCCATAGAATTTTTGTAAGATGACATTTGGCATCTTTGTACTTTGTTGTGAGAATTTTTTGAAATTCTTTGCAGACCTAGGGTTAGTTTCGGTATAGTTGAATATTTGCAATGCCTTATTGACTAATATTAAACAGTAGTTAACATTTGCTTCCCTGATTACCAATTAGAAAAGCATTCTTATTTTAAACAACGTGCAAGAGCTGTACAGATTTTCAGAAATTTGCCAAAATTACTTGCAGAAAAACACCAATGGCTCCAGGCTTTTCATAATGAAGGAGCCATTTCTTACTGAACCTGCAATGTCAAAATGGTCAAGCAGTTTTCCTGATATTGTACAGTCATCCAATTCAGTCTGCCATTCTGGCATGCTATCTAAATTTGGAACATTGCATGGTGTATGATAAAATAAGGAATTGAATATTCTGTAGGTCTGTATGTTTCTGTTAGACACTATGAGCATGGCATAATATTTGGAAAATTATGCTTTTACTTGCTTGTTGTAATAATTATGTCAACGTTTTAGTGGAAAATTATAAGTCAGCGTTATGTATATTCTGTATTATTATGTATATTCTGTATTATTATGTATATTCTGTATTATTATGTATATATAAAGGTGCAAGAACAACAGTGAGGAGCAGTATAGGCAACACAGGAGAATTCGAGATACGAGTGGGTGTACTGTACATCAAGGATCGTGCCTGAGTCCTCTACTGTTTATTATTGTGATGGATGCAATATCAGAACATGTAAGGAGAGAGGTACCTTGGGACATGCTGTATGCAGATGATCTTATACTGGCGGACGATACAGAGGCGAAGATGCAAGCACGTTTTACAGACTGGCAGATGGCAGTGGAGAGCAAAGGTCTTTAGATAAACATCAATAAGACAGAAACCATGGTCTGCTCAAAAACAACGGAAGCAATTGAGATCAGAGACATTGCAGGAAAGTCACTGAAACAGGTTGAAACATTTAAATATCTGGGATCGACCATGAATGCACAGGGTGGCTGCGAGCATGACATCAGGAACAGGATTAAGGTGGCTTGGCAGAAATGGAGAGAACTAACGGGAGTGTTGTGTGACGCCAAAATGCCAACTCAACTCAAGGGAAAGGTATACAAAACAATGGTAAGACCGGTGATGCTATATGGAGCAGAGGCCTGGGCGCTGACAAAAAGGGATGAAGGGTTACTGGAGAGAACAGAGATGAGAATGCTACGATGGATACTTGGGATCTCACTGAAGGACAGGAAAAGAAATGTGGACATCAGAAAGAAGCTCGGGGTGGCATGTATAACTGACAAAGTACGAGAGACCAGGCTGAGGTGGTATGGACATGTAATGAGAAAAGAGGATGATAGTTGTGTGAAAAGAATCATGAATGCAGAGGTATACGGACGCCGCAGTCGGGGACGACAGAGGAAGAGATGGGAAGACACGATACAACAAGACCTAAAACTCCTAAAACTGAAGAAAGAAGATGCTCAAGAAAGAAACAAGTGGAAGAGAAGGATCCGAGTGGCTGACCCCTCTCCAAAGAGGGATTAATTCGAGCCTGAAGGAAAAGAAGAAGAAGCGTTATGTATATTCTTGAAAAAGTCTAAGCCGAATTGAATGCACAAATGTAAGAAATTTACTTGATTACTATTCACTTCCAGCTTACGATAAAATATTTTTAATGAAAGTAATTGTGTTGTATCATGCCTCTTTAGATATATAAAAATGGAATTTGAAGAGTACGTTAAGAAATCAACTCCAAATTTGGCAGTGGATATACTGCAAACAGTTTTGCAACGACTGGCACACATTGGAGTGGAATCTATTGATGACCTTGCATTAGTGCAAGAGAACGATTTACTGGACATCTTGCCACCTGTCAAGGCTAGAAAACTGCTGCACAGTTGGATTTGCAAAGGTTAGTTGCAGAGATTTACATCTTATTAGGTTTCATTATAATTTCAAAGCACTCTGTATAATGTTTTGATTCTTAAGTTGTATAGTATGAGCTTCATACACAGGAAATTGATGGAAGCCATTTCAAATTCATCTAAGTTTTATCACTCTAACAAAATGTGAAATGAAAAGAACTTATTACTGATTTAAATTGTTTCCGCTAGTTACTTATCAATTCAACTGTTTCTGATCCCTTGATTCTGGCCATTACAACAATAATTCTTTGACGCATTTTTTCCCTTAAATATTGTGTATGACCGATTTTAACTGTGTAGACTGATTTTAAACTAATGGCAGATCTATGATTTGAAAGAGGTGGGTCATAAGACAAAATGACTGGATAGCATTCTGCTAGTGTGTCAAGAAGCTTGGAAGGTCACTTTGTCTACTAAATCAATGGCATTAGGTGATAAAGCATCTGCATGGCTAGTTGGCTACCAGATTGTGCTTTATTACAAGGTTCAATTTGCATTTGGTTTTGCTCCTCCTTAAAGTAAGCAATCCCCAGTAATTCAGGTTGAAAAGTGTATTTGTACCTTCCTCCTTGCAAACTGCACCCTGTTTGTATAATTAATGTTAAAAATAAATATATGTGACAGTTTTGATGAAGTGAATAGCATAGTATAGGCCTAACCTATAATTTTAAAAGAGGCCTTCTGATCCACTGTTAAATATGCTAATAATGTATTAATATTAAATCTTTCAAGTCTTTCGCAGTACACTCAAGTGTTTTAAAATTCAAGTCCCTTCTGTTATAGCTAATAAACTGTAGAGAAAGTCTCCCTGTCACCATCGACATCGGTGGTTTCCAGCCCTGTTGCTGATCTGACCTCAAGAAGATCACCATTCAATATCAGTTGGATGGATACATTTGTTTTGCACAAAGTCAAGGATGCACTCGATTCACCACCCAGTGTATTCTTCGTCACTTCAATGTCTCGTCTACCCCAGTATGAAATGTCTGTTCTGCATTTTGCAGGCTGCTCGCAACAGTATCCGTTATCCAAGAAAGTGAAAAGTTCAGGATGGGCTGCATCATAAGTACAGGCAGTGTAAAGCTCTTTGATTTTGGGATCCAACTCATCTCTTGTCGGCAACGTCCTGGACATGATCTTTCTCAAAACAGGCTTGGTTCTCATCCCGGCAATGAGCGTTTCCTTCTTGTGGGCCTTCTTAACTACAACACACGATCTTAGTGATCCTTCAATCTAAGACACAGTAGCCGATTGGTTAGAGTGTTCATCATATAATGTGGAGACCACTGGAGAGCATGGGTTAAAGTCTACTCTGAGGCGATTACTGTGTACGGACCTTGAACAAGTCCTTCACTCACAATTGCTCAGTGCCATCGATTGATGCTAGGTCGTAAGAAAGTAGCACTTAATAAATCTTGTAATTTCGAAAGTATACCTGCATTTATCTCCATAAGACAATGGTCATTTGCTTAGTTCCAAAGGCTGAGAAATTTGCTTATAATGCATAGACTATTGGAACATGTCAGTCGGGAAACACATTTTTGCGTTATCACACGTTTCCTGTACTTTATTTTTAGGGCCTCAATCTCGTCCAGGGTCATAATTTAACAACAGTCCAGAAAGTTAGGGTGCCAATATCTTTCCCACCTTTCCCTGTCACGTAATAATTCTTGCTTGAAAACTTGTTGGACATGTCACTGAAAAATGCCAGGCTCATGCTAAACTTAACGATCTACCACACTGCACCTTGACTCTGGAATGATCCTACTCCTCAATCCTCGTGAATTCCGCATATTTTTGGTTCCGTCGTCAGTAACGTTATCGTAGACTCCAAATTTCTTAAGTGCTACTTGAAAGCTAAGTGCAGGGCACCAGCTTATTTACTCACGCATCATCAATAATATTCATCATCTGCATCAGGCTTCGCTATCTACCATCTTGGCGCACCTTAGCACCTCTTCAAAACTTTCTACCCTGACTCATCTGATCCTCCGCCTTACAATCTTTCTCAACCTAAACAAAACTTGCATTGGCAGCTCCTCTGCCTCTACTCCTCTCTCTCTGGTCTTTCTGGCAACCATACTTGGATCTCCATTTGATATCCCTGGACAACCACTCTCACTTGAAGCAGCACTCATCAATTAGCTCTTAGCTTTCAAGTGGCACTCTAGAAATTCAGAGATTACGATTACCAATGGGCATCATTTATTCGCGATATATACAGATGTGGTGTGGTACGGGTATGTATACATACATGTATATGTATGTATGTATGTATCTGGACTTTCATAAAGTGCATTTTAGGAACCACTCATAAGCGATATGTATCAACATGGCTGTCTAAGGGGTCTGAACAGGTGCATCTTAACATAGCTGGAAAAAGTACGATTGTACCTCGCACACGTACATGTATGTTATGCACCACAGCTTCTAATCTTTTCTCTTCATAACCCCGACACTTTAGGCCTGTAGGTTATATCATACTGGACTTTCAGTCAGGAGGTCGGGGTTCATGAGAGCCAATAAATGTTTCATGATCTCGGCTTCACCTGTGATTCTTGGGGAACGTGGTTATTAAATGAGTACAGTGACCGCACACATTCGATATGAAGTTAAGTGAGGGAGATGACTGGCTACCTGTGCTCATATGCCGAGACTGAGACATATGAAGTCACTAACACGTCATAGCAACGACTGCCTCTCGGGGCTTGCTTATGGGGCCCATCTGATTATTCTCTCTGTGTAGGGCACTGTAGGCCGTTCTTCATCAACGCAATTTATTAATTCTGCTTTTGAAACGTCACTAAGTTAGGTCTTTGTAGAACTCTGACTGGGAGGGTCCACCACTGTTCCTATTTGGTTACACTCCTCTTATATGACTCGGCCCGCCCCAGCCTGTACACCCACACCCACTTACACACCCACACATGCATACATACACCAACACATACAATGGAATAATGTTTGACAATGTTGGATGCATGCATAACACGAAATTGTAGAGCATACGGTTATGATTAAATTGCTATTATATTTTTGTACAATCTCGCATAATAGGAACCTTTCGACATGTCCACCACGGCTGTACAATGCACAGACTTTATATTATGTATGTATATATACTGATGATTTGCAAGTCAGTGCATGCTATGTATATTATGTATGTATATACTGATTATCTGCAAGTCATTGCATGCTATATATATTATGTATACATGTATATGTAATATATACTGATGATTTGCAAGTCAATGCATGCTACGACACCATAGCTTGATTCCAACAATTAATAGGCCTGTGCCTGACAGTGCCTGTTTGGGTTGACATGTGGCTTGACTCGCTGGCAAGACGTTATTTGCACAAAATCTCAAGTTTGAGCCAAGTACTACTGCAATCAACTTAAGCATATTTTAAATACCTGAGCCTTCTGAGCCCTAGATTTGGTTGCAGGTTACAAAGTCCTACTCGACCGTCCGTCTCTGTGTCAATTTGAATAGGACCAAACCCAAGCTAGATTGAATGTAGTCTAACATCAGTACCAATAAATCCTAACCATTGTTATCAAGAACTCAAATAACCCCACTTCAATAAAACCTCGCCCTATATTAGGGATTGGATATCCTTCATAAGCTTCACCAATGTTAGATGAGGAGACATGGAGGAGGAGCTAAAGTTAACCTCGAGAGACAACTTTCCATCATGTCATGCGTGAGTAATGGTAGCGATTTCATATTCCATAATCTGCCTCCCCCACATTTTAAAGGCCATAAATATTCACGTGCGAAAATTTTTTACTTGTCTTTTGACCAGATCAGTTAAAAACTTTTTACTAGATCAGTTCAAAAGTGTCTTCCCCCCCCCACCTGTCAAACAAGATCGGCGCCAGGGGCTGTACTATCAAAACCTACAGTAAAACCTTTTTGCTTGTCTACCACGCTTAAACTTTAACTGATGTGACAATCGATACAGCGTCATACCAATCGTGATAACCAGCTACAAATTGGACTGCACTGATTATTTGATGCCTAGTCGTCGTGTAATACCAGTAGGCGTACACATTGATAACGAAAGAAGAAAGTTCACGAAACACGCCAGATTTCTACATTAACTTTTTCGTTTTAACGACTTTAAAAAATTTTCCACATAGCCTGAAGGGGCACTTCAATTAATTCAGCCTCAAGTGCACAGTAGGATCACCATCTAAAACAACAACAAACCATCCATAGCAACCAAATATAACCATTGCCTACTCACCATGATGCAGCAGAATTTGTTCTCGCGTGACATGGAGGATGGCCAATCAAAAGTCCTGCTTTTGTCATGCGTCCACTTGATACGTCGTGTACGTTCGGCCTTGGCCTTCAGTTGAACTAGGCCGCCACGTATTTCTAGCGTCTGTCGCCGGACTCTGTTGTGGCTGCGCGTCTCCTATAAATACGGCTTGACGCCTGTGATTGATCGGTACTTTGAGAGAATTACTTGTCTGTGTTTTGTCGGAAGTCGGTGACGAAAACCAGCAAACAGTACGTTTCGGCTGAATTTCGATTTTCGACCATTGCTCATTTTGGTTTTGTCGAATTTGTCTAGTATGCGGCTGTCTGTCGTAAATTTGCGCTGCGCTGCGTGGCTAGTTTGTAGAATGGCTTTTCGCTTCTGGAGAGGGTGAGAGGTTCGGCGGGCTAAGGGTACGCCTCTCGACGGGAGGGGAGGGGCTTGGTGTTGTCTAAACTTAATTTGTGTGTGTCATTCTTGTGCGAGTTTCTAACAAAACGAGTTGCATGAATTGCAAAAGATGCCAACTTCGTCAAATCAAAAAGACGAGCTTTGTACAAGCAGTGTTTCCACGGCAGCGTGTGTACTGCGATGTTGTGCATCTGTGACTGCAGGAACACCATCTTTTCAACCCTTTTCGTAATCATGTCCAAATTTTTTACTTGTGTTTTCCGGAACGAGTGGCTTGGTTTAAAGTTGAGCAGTTTAGAATTGTAACAGGAGACATGTTAATAATTTTATGAGTATTTATAGCTGTTGTTAATTATTAAAATGAGATTTACCTTTTTTGTTTTCAGTGCCATACAAACTTCAGTATTTCCCAGTGAGAGGTGAGTCTTGCCTAATTGAGGTTTTCTTCAATATGTTTAGCTTTTTAAAACTGGTCACATGACAGCCACTGTAGAATCCTATGGAGATATATTTGCAATCAGTGAATAGACTATGTTAAATTTGGTTTGCTGGCAGTATAAGTAAAACATTATTTATTGGCGTACAATATTTAAGGCTCGATGGTATTATAGTGCAGCAATGTATTTTTTAAGTTTTCAGGAAGATGCCTAATTTATACATATGGTTACATCTTAATGCATGGTTGCTGAAGCGTAAATGTTGCTTATATATTTCATAAGAAGCAGCATAACATAAATGTAACCTAGGTGGAGGCCTTGGGGTATTTCTGGGGCAAACGAGGCCTTCCTTGGTGTGATTTGGACTCCTTAACATTTTCCTCAGTTCAGATTACACCCACTGTAGATAAATTTGCAATCACCTAAAAGTCTGTCCAACCAAGAGTTACTGCAAGTCTAGTGAGAACATAGAACTTTAATATAAAAATATATCTTTAAACATTGCAGTTTGAGGTCTGATATATAAGCTTATCAACTATAATTATAGACTTAATGTCTTTAACTAATGTAAACTATAAATTGACCTAGAAAGTCCATCACCATTCTGTAATTATGACCTGTGAGAGTGTGGCCGATCTCGCCAGTGACTATGTTTTACATCAAGAATCAGACAATGTGTTTTGCACATACCTTTAGCTTCTGCCTTTCATTTTCATTTCTAAGATAACAGGTTGCATTGGTTTAGATAAGAAACTATTTTCAAATGACCCAAAGTTCAAGAATGCAATATAAAAGATAACAGATCGAGTGTTCTACCTGGTTTAATGTGCACCTGTTTTAGTTTACTACATTTTAATTAATACGGAGTAGTACAAGACCTGAAGTGCACCTAGGAACTTATAACTTAGTAGTGTATTCGACTGTTGCTTTATCTGCCAAGGGGCAACAATTTTTTCTTGGAATTCGACTTGCTAAAACCTTATTGCTGCCAAGACAAACTAAGTTAACTGGAGTGCTTTTCCATGTGTAGGTCGTGCTCAGGCACTCCGCTATATAGTTGCAGACCTTGGATTGGAACTACAAGAAGAGCTGGTTGATATGAAGGATTGGCCAGCGCTGAAACCCAAAACGGTACTTTACAGCTTTTAATTACCTGCCATGCTCTATGTGCACGTTTTATGGTAGCGTCTGAGAACTTCTTGAAGGCACTGGCTGCTAGCCCAAAACGAGTTCACTGCATGAAAAATGCTTAGAATAGCTGTAGACACTGCATAGATCCAAGCAAAAGCTTCTCCTGTGATTGAGAATCTCTGTTGCACCGAGATTAGACAAAAATGATGGCCAGTATATGCTCTATAACCAAGCAATCAGTGGTACTTGTGTTTTGCCTTGTTCATTCAATGGTTAATGTAGAGTCATTATCATCATTGCAGATATTAATTTAATGTGTAACCATATTAAGTTGTATAAGATTATTCTTTAAAATTAATGTTTATGTATCGTAATGTTAACCATCTCCCTAGTGAAAATTTTAGATTTCTCCTGAACAGACCATATCGTTGCATCTTAAAGTACTGTGATGAGATTTACCTTTTACTTTGTTTAGCCATTGGGTCAGCTGCCTGTGTTCCATGATGGAGACCTCCATCTGGGCCAATCCAATGCCATTCTGCGCTACATTGCACGAAAACATGGTAATATCAAAATACTGGCATTAATTAGTTTCAATTTTTTAAAATAGCAACATTTTAAAGTCTCTTTTGCAAACAAGAGTAGTCTGCATACTATCTAAAATGTATTGCAATACTGCTTGAGAGAGAGTTCTGGAATTTTTAAAGTTTTAATAAAATTTCAGCTTTGTTTGAAAGAAAATGTATTTCTTTAACAGCACTCGTGTGTTATGTTTACTCTGCTAAAATATCAATTTCTAAAGTTAAGATTTAATTTATCTGCTCTGATGAATTTATATGGTAATTTATTTCACCTCTTAGTTTTTCCATTTGAGAGCATTAGTGAGCTGATTCACATTGTTAATGGATGCTTTTTGGATCAGGTAGAGTTCTTACAGATCTTTCTTAAACGACGTTTGTGAATGCTCAGGGTTAATTTAATTAGTTTAATTAAATGTTAAAAGAAATGTGTGAATAAATGTGATACACTACTGTTGCTTGTAGCGCTGTATGGCAAGAATGATAGAGAGGCAGCTTTGATCGATATGATCAATGATCAGCAGGAGGACATCAGATTGACTTACCTTCGCCTCATTTACCAAGAATATGTAAGCTGCAGCTGATAAATTTAATCTCTTAAAATCAGATATAAAGTTGAAAACTGCTTTTCCGTGAAAGGCTTGCTGCCTATTAATTGCAGCCCTGCAGATGACACTTGAATGTTTGTAAGGAAAATGTTGGGAAATGTTTGACTGATGATGTAATGAGCTGTGGGCGCTACTTGTTTAAGTCGGTTCTTTTTAATTACACTGTCGTAAGGAAGACGATTGGCGTTGCCCTCCTCCGGTATCTAGGCTTGGAAGTTGCGCCACCTGAGTGTGACAGTGGTGAAGGTGTGGGTTTTGATTTTGATAGTTGCCGAAGAACTCTGTTAAACCAGTGTACGTAATTATGATTTGTTAAATTACCAATGTAGATGTATATGTCTTATCAAAGCTCTTTCTAATCGAATCTTTGTCTTGATCCAGGATACTGGAAAAGAGGCGTACATTAAGAATCTTCCAACCCACTTGGCAACACTTGAGGCAAGTATAACAAACTAAACAACTATAATCTATTCTCTTGAGCATTTCTCTGGTAGAAAGTCTACTGTTCTCTCTAACTTAGAAGCTGTGTTTTCTAGATTTCCTTTAGAAGCGTGTTTCTACCGTAATTGTCTCTGTGGATGGTTTTAAATTGACCTACTAGACTTGTGTTCATTGTTCTCCCTAAGCTCATATATTGGCAGGTGCTTGGATAGATCAGCTAACGTTTATTGTTGCCACTTTAACACTTGATACCTGCATGTAATCTAGGCATTTATACTTTCTTGAACTTGTGAGCGAGCAACTGTTTGATTTCCAGTCTGCTTAAGGGTGTTCTGTCCTCACGCAAGTCTAGGAATCTTGACAACTAATGCCATTTTCGATGTTCTACTCCATTTCCATAAAACTGTTGAAGCTCCATTTGATTTCTTTATTCATCAATCCAGTTCTTGGTCCTCCAACAGCCTTCTTTCCTTCAACTCATCCTTCTAACACTGTCCTGGTGTGCAAAGTCGCTTAAGTATGTGTCTGATGCTGGTCATTTGTCTGTTCTTTATGGCAGTCACCAAGCTATCTGTGCTGAATTTCCTTGACCACATGCTTTCCAGGCCATGTATTCGTTTTCTTGATGACCAGTGAACCTCGTGAACACGATTCAAGCTCTATTCTACCTGCTGATTCTTCCTCTACTTTGTAATAGAACAAGTGTATATTTTCATGCAATTGAACCGATCTTTAAGCATAGCATCTTTGCAGCAACTTTTATATCTGATTGACTAAAACAATGCATTTTATATCTGATTCGTTACAACAGTGCATTGTTTATAGATTGTTTAGTTCAGAATACCAAACCCTGGAGGTAAATGGTTTGATTCTTTGTTGACCTGCTAGTTTATGCCAAATATGTTGTTTCTTCAGAAAGTTCTTGGCGAGAATAAAGCAGGCGCTGGATTCTTCGTTGGTGACAAGGTTAATACATTGTTTCGTCAGAAAACCTTATTCTGCTGAAGAATTTTGTCTGAAAGAACGTCTGTTGTTGAGAAAATATGAAGTCCGAACACAATGAAACCTGCCCTACTGAATATTTTGCTGAATAATTGTAGGTGTTTTGAGCAGGAAATGTATATTGGCAGCAAAGGCATTTTCAAGTGAAATCCTTCTGTTATCTTAAGTTTTCAGCAGGAAAGGTTGATTTAAACTGCAATGTGAATTTCTTTGTGCCATGGTTAGATAGAAGTGCGTGATTTTTTACATTACTGTCTTATTTGCTCTTCTTATTTGCTCTTACTCAGATAAGAGCTATTTTACTAAACTATAAATGTCTGCTTGCATTATCTAACAGATTAACTGATAAAATCAAGATTACTGTTTTTGCTTTAACTTTATGACTGATCGAATTGATTTTTTTGTAGATCAGTTTTGTTGACTACACCATCTTTGACCTGCTTGACAACTTTGTAATCCTCGCTCCTCACAGCCTGGATGGGTTTCCAAAGCTGAAGGGATTCCACTCGCGTATTGCATCACGTGACAAGATTGCCAAGTACCGAACCACCGATGCCTTTAAGAAAACCCCAATCAATGGAAATGGCAAACAGTGAAGTCGGCATCTGATATTGGCCATCATGTTGGAAGTGGTAACAACAGTGATGCCAGTCAAAAACTGACTATCGTAATTGTTAATTCTGACGGCTGCGATTCGAGCCAATGATATTGGCATGCTCTGATAGCTAGAGTTAGGGTGTGTACTCTATAATTGGACTTGTAATCAGAAATCGGCCATGAACAGAGCTTTGGTTGAAGTACATAGAGTAAAGTTAGATTTTCTGTTTGGTCCTGTAGGGAATAGTTAATTCCATGCTTATTTTCCAAATATTGCATTTGTTTAATAAAAAAAAAGGATTTTTGTTGCATTGCATGTTGCAATTCTGTGGTTTTTATTTTCATAATTGTTCTGTGTCTATTATTAAAAAGACATGAATTGCTAACATCTACAAATAAACGGTGACCTCTCTGGGCAACCTTGGACATGCGTTTACCCTTGGACATGCGCTTGCTCCCTACGACCCTATCTGATACATTTTATACTAGATTAACTACTGTTTAGTCGTGCTGGAGTCGGGAGCGCCTCTGAGTAGCCCTCTTATAAATGTCCTAATGAATGACGGAAGCATGCCGGACATATAATTTGCTCTCGTTTCCAATCCTCTAGATTCCTTGGTTTTGTCAACAACGGATTGCATGTTCAGCCATCGCCCATGCGCCTGACTACAGGTTTTTGCTGTTTAGGGGCAATCCATATATTACGTACGCATGGAGGGGGAGGGGGTAACCGAAATGCATGTCTACTGACAATGTACGTCTACTGATAATGTACGTACGCAAATTGATTGGCCTTCAAGTGAGCTAGAGTTCAGTCTTTCCAGCTATCTGGTACTACCAGAGGAAGTAGGACTGTGGGAGAGGTGTCACTTGTATGCCACCTTACCTCTGATCGCTATTATTAAACTATCACACAACTCAACAGTGAGTCCATGGATTACTCATCCTTCAATCTGGCCTAAAGTGCAGACAGTCGCTGCCTAGACGTGTGTAACTGACTCATTCTGCAGCTGGTTTAAGGGGTGTGCGTCAACGGTACGTACGCAGGTGAGGGTGGAAAAAGTACGTGTGCGAACAGGGAGGGGTCGGGGTCCAATTTTCTCGGATTTTTACGTACGTAATATATGGATGGCCCCTAGCGATGCTGTTTCATCACTAAGGTGATTCAAGCGTTTTTGTTTTTTTCGCAATGCAGTGACCGCCTTGCTTTTCCACACCTGCATTTAGCTCTATAGCCTACAGGACACCATTCTCTTAAGCATGTGCGTCGATTTGCTTAGTTTCTATTTAATTACGCTGTGTCAAGACAAAGACGAGTAACGTCGCCCCTCTCCTTTTCCAGGTTTGGGACTGGCACCTGTTGGTCGGAAAACTCGTCTTCCTGTTATTAGGCCTACACGTTCCTCGTTCGTTCCGCTGTATGTATAGGTCTGGATCTCGCCCAACGGGGCCTATGGGGCATCCATAAAGGACGTCCGCAATGAGGGGACGCAGGGTCATTCAATGCGGACAAGGGGGAGGGGTTATGACCAGTGCGGACATCCGCATGTAAATTTCTAAATTTGATAGATTTTAAAACGCATCTGTTTCAACCTTCCCCCAAGAAACGAAAAGGTCAGTGAAGTGATTGCCTAAACCCTCGTGCCATGTACTAGCAGGGGCGTAGCCATGTAAGGTTCGTTCCGCTGTATGTATAGGTCTGGATCTCGCCCAACGGGGCCTAAGGGGCATCCATAAAGGACGTCCGCAATGAGGGGACGCAGGGTCATTCAATGCGGACAAGGGGGAGGGGTTATGACCAGTGCGGACATCCGCATGTAAATTTCTAAATTTGATAGATTTAAAACGCATCTGTTTCAACCTTCCCCAAGAAACGAAAAGGTCAGTGAAGTGATTGCCTAAACCCTCGTGCCATGTACTATCAGGGGCGTAGCCATGTAAGGTGCGTACGCACCCCCTGTCAGATTCTGCTTTAGGGTCCTATTCTTTCATTTCTCCCTGGCGCACAAATTTCAAATCTGGCGAACTGTTCCATCTGATGACATATTTAGTCTATGGTTTTCAAAAGTGCCACAACAAGGCAAGTGTGTCAGCTTCTCTGCAGTCAGAACTATATCCTGTATAATGATGAACTTGGAAATACTAATTAACGATGTTCCAATCGACAGAACTGAATCAACTAAATTCCTCGGGGTGATAATCGACTCTCGACTTAACTGGAAAACCCATATTATTGCCGTCTCCAAAACAGTAGCAAAAAGCGTTGGAATATTGAAAAGAGTTAGTCATTATTTGCCTTCTACTATACTATTAACCTTATACTACACGTTAATCTTCCCCTACATCTCCTACTGCAATATTTCTTGGGGGCGAATTATAAAACGGCTCTAAAACCTTTATTTATCTTACAAAAAACTGCAATTCGTTCAATATTGAACTCTAATTGGAAAACTAGTGCTATATCTTTGTTTCGAGATAATAGAATCCTAACCCTAAGCCAAATCAATGTCTACCAAACTAATATCTTCATGTACCGTTTTCACCACCGACTCCTACCACAGTCCATGGATACCTACTTTATCAAGGGAGAAACGCTCCACCATTACTCAACACGTAGCGCCCCCCCATTATCGCCCCGAATTTGCCCGCATTAACGCCAAACTGTTCTCAATTAAATGCCAGTGCCCCAGACTTTGGAATGCTTTACTTATTTAAATAACCTCATCCACGCCCCTTAGTCGCTTCAAAGTACCCGGTATTATTAAGATCCCACATCTTAAAACAATCAACCGTTGCTTGCAATTGAAAGCATAATATAAAAAATATTTTCTTTTCTCGTTTGCATTACTAGCTGCCCTCATCTTCACTTTCACCCCACTGACCTACCCTAATGACCATCTTGCGTCTCTATAATATGGGTAAGCTTGTATCTCTTGATAAACATGTTGGTTAGGAAAACCCATTGGCAACAGCAACAGTTATTCTGTATCAGACGGTATGATAAACCATGGGAAGATTTCAAATGGACTCACTATCTGTACATTAACATCCAGTGCTTGAAAAGCTACTCTGTGTGTGTCAGCGACTTCAGCACCTGTAAAACGTATTTTTTTACATGGCGGAATTTTTATGAGGCCCACCAGGCACGTCTTGGTCAGAAAATTCTGAGAGAATTGGTTTTTATAAAATAAAAAAGACATTTGGAATAATAGTTTGCATGAAGGACTTTTGAATAAAAATTTGGATTTCTCTGCAGTTTGCATTTAAAGTTAATTTGCTTGAATAAAATAAAAGACTCGTGTTTTCATTAAAATAGCGAATATTCCGACTTGACAATTTTTAGAAGTCTTGACCTGATGGCGATTTTTTGAGTCTTGGTCTTGGTCTTGAGGTTCAAGGTCTTGGTCTTGCTCTTGGTCTCGAGGTTCAAGGTCTTGGTCTTGGTCTTGAGGTTCAAGGTCTTGGTCTTGGTCTTGAGGTTTAAGGTCTTGACAACAAGACTGGTATACACCCACATTGCAGTCGAATACGGTCAATGACCCGATAGTATGATTACACTAGAGCTGCGGCTCGTTGCTGATCACATTTTGGAAGTCTTATTTACAACTTCTGGAATTTGGATGGAGGCAATATGATATGCAATTTAATTTAACTGTATTTTCTAGTTGCCTGAGCGTTGATATCTAGCTTATAAACTATCTGCTCTTAATGACATCTAGCAATGTTTAGTAATGCGTTAATTGTCCTCTGTTGCTTGACTTGTGTTGACGCTGATTTACTGGATTTCGACCTGGATGGATTAAGACTTTGACTGCGATTTCAGTTGAAACGACCATTGATTGATCGTAGTCGTTATCTCCAAACTTCTAAAGCGCCACCTGGAGGCCAAGCGCAGGACACCAGCATATACTTAAGAGCGCTGGACAATTGTAGTTGAGCATCTGTAATTGACTATTTGACTAAGATTTCAACTGACACGACTATCTTAGACAATGTAATATGCAGTCTTGTTGTCAAGACCTTAAACCTCAAGACCAAGACCAAGACCAAGACCTTGAACCTCGAGACCAAGACCTTGAACCTCGAGACCAAGACCAAGACCAAGACCTTGAACCTCGAGACCAAGACCAAGACCAAGACCTTGAACCTCAAGACCAAGACCGAGACCAAGACCCAAAAAAATCACAGTCGTATCCAGACTTTTATTCCTTACTAAAAATTGTCAAGTCGAAATACTCGTTATTTTAATGAAAACCTGAGTGTTTTCTTTTATTCAACAAAACAACTCTAAATGGAGACTGCAGAGAATTCCGAATTCGTATTTACAAAAGTCCTTCATGCGAAATGTTATTCCAAATGCCTGCTGAATTTTATAAAAAACCAATTTGCTCAAAATTTTCCTAGCAAGACGTGACCTGTGGGGCCTCATAAAAATTCTGCCATGTGAAAAAACACGGTCTACAAAAGTGCTGAAATCGCTAGCACACAGCTTTTCAAGAACCGGACGTAAATGTACAAATTAATCGTGAGTCTGTTTTGAAATCATTCCATGGTAAATAACCGGAAGTCAAATAATTGTCCAAAACAAAGGTGAAGCCTCGTTCACACCGTGTAAATACTAAAGCAATAACTGTATGAGTAATTATTGGATAAATTTGTAAAATTCTTGCCGTTTGTTAAAATTAATGACTGTTCATATTGACAAAAGTCTTGGTCTTGGTCTTGCAAAACCAAGACCAAGACCTTGAACCTCAAGACCAAGACCAAGACCTTGAACCTCAAGACCAAGACCAAGACCAAGACCTTAAACCTCAAGACCAAGACCAAGACCAAGACTTTTAAAAACGAACTCGAGTGCACTCGAGACCAAGACCTTGGTCTCGAGGACAACAAGACTGGTAATATGGAGGGATGGCTAAACCCAGAAAAAATAATCATAGGCCTATAACCATCACGAAATCATAAAAATCGGTAAAGACACTTTGAGAAAGACGTGCACTCTCAAAAATGGCCACGTACCGTTTCTTGACTCGTCTATATTTGAGAGAAGCGCGAATTAAAAATTAAAGTCAAATCAGTATAAACTGGGTAAAATTTATTCTTTCATATTTATAATTCTTATCACATTGGATATAAAACTATGGATCTCTTTGCTGTGTAAGTATTTTATTTTTAACTGTAGGCCCTATTCTAACATCTCGGCATACAGTTGAGTTAGCATGATTTTTGTGACTAGTTGCATTGATTTCTACGTGTATGACCCCGTCACAGAAACACTTGTTTTAAGCAGTTTTTATGAAGGTTTCATTGATTTTATACACAGTGGCCTGTGTTTTATTTCTCTACGTTCGCACTCCCCATCAGCGCTTGTGGCCAATGCCTAGACGATGAATCGATTAAAATCGCAGTCGGCTTCCTCCTTAGGGCGGAGGTCTGCCAACCACACGATTGCCCATGTGGCTCGCTGGTTGTAGCAAAGGGCGTTTGCTTTGCTTTTCTGTTAGAAAACTAAGTGGAGTAAGAAAAACCACACGAACAGTTACAGCGGAATGTTTTCGTAAACTTGAATGTTATCGAAGTAATTAGGGCTTCCTTCTGTAACAGTATTGATTGACTTATTGTGTTGGCTTCGCTTCTAGGCTAGCTAGCCTAAGTTATCTTACACTATACCAGGATCATAATTTTCATAAATACTATAGAATTAAAAAATGTAACAACTCGACAAGATTAGCCAATAGGCCTACGTTTAACAAATTTTCAGCGTTTAGTGGTGTTTTCGAGTTTGAAAGCAGTTTCGACTCGAATTTGCAAGGCTATAATTTTCATAGCCACTGCTACAAATAGAACAAAGCGGTTACTAACACAATTTCGTAGATTGCTAATGCTAAAAGTACTTTAAGTGCACAGTACCCAGTGACACTAGTAGCGGATCTGCATTATCTGCTACTGTGCTCTGTACTGGGCTACTAAGGTTAAGGCTACTACCATACACAAAACAGATAAAATTTAAATAGACTACTAGAAATGCCTGCGCCTTTACGGGGAAGGGGTGAAACACACTGCTGTTTCGCACCACCTTTGAAAAATCCACGCGCCGCCACTGCGAAAAAATATATTCCAATTAGACAAACAAATAAACAGATAAATCAGTCAGTCAGTCAGTTAATTAGTCAGTAAATAAATAAATAACCAGTCAGTCATTTGGTGACCCAGTCAGTCAATCATTTAGTCGGTCAGTCGGTCAGTCAGTCAATCAATCAACCAACCAATCAATGAATTAATCACAAATGCAGTCAACCAATCTCTGAGTTATTCAATCAGTCAGTAAGTCTAGTGATTGTAGGCTATATCGCCTGCTCATAATACAAACACGGATGCATGCTTTGTGAGTAGAAGGCCTAGTAAGTTAAAATGCAGGACGCTGTTCCATTCTTTAGTAATTCATCTCTGTCACAGTTACATGCTATAGCACCAGTTTCTTGAGATATTTCATATTGCGAAATGAGTTATCGGCTACGTTGTGACTTAGATCGCATGTCAACAATGTGAATCTTCGTGCATTTCGATAACAGCGCCTCAGAAGTCAGTGAATTCATCGTCACTAAGTGAAACTAAAATACGCAAGTATTAAATAAAATCGTTAAAACCTATAGGCGCCTATAGTTGTCTGGCAAGGGCTTTATTCATCAATGTCTAAGTTAGTGAAATTACCCCTATAGGCAACCAAAATGAAACGCTGGATTATATCGATCATTATCCGAAAAGTGCAGAATTAATGTACCATGAAAATGTTTTGAGTTTTTTCGATAATTTCTTCAATTTTTTGCCTATCCTTAAAAGAATGAACAGATTAACATTTCTCATAATCGTTGTAGCTGCTGATTTTGGAAATAAAAAAAATTACCAAATGTAGACAAAATATCATTACCATCCTCTGTCCGACACGGTGTAGAATGCATTAAATTCAGCTTTTGACCAATTTATGCCGTAACAACCTGTAACAAAGGCATATTACTTTGATTAATTAGTAGCTAACGTGCAATTATGATAATTTAGACTTATTTTGTAATATTTATTTTCTTTTTGAGCCGATTTATACTTGTCCATATAAATAAGCATCATAGCCATCTCAATTTTTGGGAAGCCTATAACTTTTAGAGAATGTGCTTACTTACTAAAAGAAAAACATCAGGAGCAAGATATTGTGAACTATTAATGGAATAACGCTAATTTGTGTTTAAATTCATAATGTTTTAGTTTTAATTTAAGTTTGTGTTCCAAATTACAAGAAAAGTAAATTTCTGTTTCATAACCATCTAGTGTTGTATTTCCTGCTTTAGGTATATTACAACATTGAAAACTTATTTTATTTACCGCTTTTGATGAACTGATTGAAATTACTTATCTGATAGAGTAATTTACGTGAAAATGATTGACGGATGTCATAAATATTTCACCATTATTTCATTGCCATCCGCGATTGTTTTTCAGCATTACCATCCGTATACACATCAGATTTCTGCTATTTTCTCATGACAGTCCCGTCTTGTTCCGGACGGTACTGACGCATTGCTAAGAGTGAAATACGTGTATATTTAAAGGTCATCACCATCCCTATGTGAATTTTTTTATGTAAAAATAAATTGGCAAGTAATTAGAATTTACTAGCAACTCTTAAAATGTTATTCGACTAGTATCTAATGAATATAACATACAGTTATAGTAAATTCTGCACAGATTTTTTTCTGCAGCCGAAAATACTATGGTTTAATAATTTCGACAAATTTCCTAATTTCTTCGCACCAGACTAATATATTATGTGAAGGAAAGGCCTGCTGTATTCCTACTTAATGCTGGTGTCATCTACTATTAAGAAATTGCCAGTTTATAAGCACCAGAGGAATATTTCAGGTCCCTGTAATTAATTATGATTACACAGAAAGGGCGGACGGTAATGACAAAAGAGGAGTTTTGACATTATAATTTCTGAAAAAAAATTAACCGATGATTAAAACTATAGTGGATTTCTTTCAAATTAGTTAAATTTAACTATGTACATGACTAAAGAATACAATTCCCACGAATTTTGGGGCAAATTGTTTTTTGTTTTTCGGTGACGAAATTTGTAACATTTCGGTTAATGACCGATAGGCCTATATGTCAAGGATACAAAGAAATGTGTAGCGTATAGTCGACCATAATATTGACGTGTTTTCGGGCCGCCGCCTTCTCGGTCTCCACAAAAATCGCCCGAGAAGCCAAGTTTTACCCAATGTCAGTCGAAATAGCAAGTCACCTCTACTAATAATGATGCCAGTAAAGGAATTCTTAAAAACCGCTTGGCGTGGAACATTAACAACGATATAATGGGAGCTGCATTTGTAGTATTTGCTAAGCAATTGCTAGGCCTAATTGTAAAATAAATAAGCAATCATGTTTGGGATTAGAAAGAACTCAACTATATACATTTGCTGTAGGTCGTAGAAAACTGAGAATGATAATCAGGGTTTTACCCAGAATAATAATGAGAAAACGCTTCAATTCACTAAACTCGTAAACACGAAAAAAATTATAAGCACAACGACTTTGGTCGGATCATTGCTATGGCAACAACCACAAAGACACTGCCTGTAGCATATTTAAATTCGTAAACTCTGACCTTTAAACTCCAAAATTGTAGACCCTATTTGTTTACATTTGTGTGATTGAAAAATTCGCTTTCCCATAATTATTCGTAAATTCTCGTCTAATCGAGTACTGTATCAACCCCAGTTTTCATTTTTTCCGATTCTGTAACGGGTTTCTCATGCACGACCACAGTTATGGAAAAAAGGTCGAATGGTAAACATTACAGAGTAAGTCCATTTCTTCTTAAATTAATCAGCCTCAGCTACTCCTCTTCCGATATAGAAAAATCCAGACCAATATAGATAAATGAGACAGTATTGACGACAGAAGATCGAACATCCACGAGTTAAAATAAACTTGCGTACGGGGGTCTACTGATAATGTACGTACGCATAGGAAGGGGAGCTTCAAATTGATTGGCCTTCAAGTGAGCTAGAGTTCAGTCTTTCCAGCTATCCGGTACTACCAGAGGAAGTAGGACTGTGGAGAGGTGTCACCTGTATGCCACCCTACCGATGAACGCTATTATTAAACTATCACACAACTCAGCAGTGAGTCCGTGGATTACTTATCCTTCAATCTGGCCTAAAGTGCAGACAGTCGCTGCCTGGACCTGAGGTACTGACGCATTCTGCAGCTGGTCTTAGGGTGTGCGTCAACGGTACGTACGCAGGTGGGGGATGAAAAAGTACGCGTGCGTACAGGGAGGGGTCCAATTTTCACGAATTTTTGCGCACGTAGGCCTAATATATGGATGCCCCTTATAGCCAGTTAATAAATTTAAAAAATTGAGACATTTGAGTATGGTTTCTTATTCCACTGTGTATTTGAGGCGCTGCTTAATTATTGACAGAAGCGAGAAGTAGGGTGATTTAGGATAAAGCGAGCCTGCAGATAAAGCGAGCCACAACTACTCTTGGGCGTGTAGAATTTAATTTTTGCAGAATATGGTAAATATTATTGTTGATCTAAACTGAGTTATTATACGGTAACTGGTTTCCATTACGTTCGCGAGTTTGGCGCTGTCAAGGTTTTAGTAAAAGTTCGTGACTTAACGTGACCCATGATTTAAGTCGTTTTTCTTGTAACTTGACTTTTAACCTGACAAATCTTAAAAGTTCCTGTACATCTTTAAATCAAAGAACCAGCGTACTCAATTAGTTTTTGTTTATAACTCTTATTTTTGTCAAAATGTTGAGCGTGTCTGATTGATAATTGAGCGATATCAAAACGAAATTACAGTTAATTTAGCATGTGGCTCGGTTTATATGACCGTGTAGATTAACCGAGCCTCTTCGCATCAGATAAACCGAGCCATTGGCTCGGTTTTTATTAATTCTAATTTCGTCATAGCTTCTCACTGTTTTGGTTTTAGCAGGCCTTAAAATAGGATTTTTCAATCCTTAATCTTGCTATTCGCTTGTCGTCAAGTATTATTAATAAACAGGTTTGACTTTGAAGTCATGTTTTAGCATGAATTCGATTTATTATTTAATATAAATGAACATGTTTGCAGATTTTCAAGTTGTACGGGTTTCATTATGGGAAGATACATTCTAACGTCTAGACACAGCAAAAATAAGTCAAACAATAGGCCTGTTGTAAGACGTGGTGCTAACCGTTTGACTGACAATGTATATAGGCGTACTGAGAAGAATCCACCTTTGAAAATAGCACATACACGTGTCGGTGCAAGTCACATGGGAACAAAGTTGAACAGATGGTCTCCTGAAAATATGCTGGCTGCCATAGATGAATACAAGAATAAAACGAAATCTTGTGATGACCATGAACATCGTGGATTGAGAGCAATTGCACGTGCGTGGTCTGTACCTTATGAAACATTTAGAAAGCGTGTGACACCTTCCCTGTCCCATTTACCTCTTTCGGGTAGACCAACAGTTTTACCAAAAGATGCAGAAGAAGAACTATCAAGACACATAAGTCTGTTGGCTTCAGTAGGTTTTCCATGTACTAGAGCTGATGTTCGAAATTTAGCTTATGAATATGCTAACCTGAGAGGAATTACAGGATTTTCTCGGCAGAAAAAATGTGCTGGATATTATTGGTTACAAGGATTTCTTAATAGATTTCGTCATCTAAGTGTGAAATGTGCAGAAAATTTATCAGCTCCTCGAGCAATGTCCATCACTTCTAATAGACTATCCAGTGAACTTGGTTTCAGCAAGCAACAAGATTTAATTCCATCCACAAATACATCTGCTGACCTACCTGCTCCTGCCACACCTGAGTCAGGCATACCAGCTGCTGTCTATGAAACACAGTTGATTCCATCCACAAGTCAGCCTACATCAGGTGACTGTGCTGATCTACCTGCTACAACCACATCGGACTTAGAGATTTTCCAAGCTGCTGTCTATGAAACACAGTTGATTCCATCCACAAGTCAGCCTACATCAGGTGACTGTGCTGACCTACCTGCTACAACCACATCGGACTTAGCGATTTTCCAAGCTGCTGTCTATGAAACACAGTTGATTCCATCCACAAGTCAGTCTACATCAGGTGACTGTGCTGACCTACCTGCTACAACCACATCGGACTTAGAGATTTTCCAAGCTGCTGTCTCTGAAACACAGTTGATTTTATCCACAATTATATCAGATAACGGTGTTTTGACATTTACACAATTACTGCCAGTTCCTCACAGAGAAAGACCTTTTATTAAAAGACCACGTGTTAAACCACCTTCTTATGAACTCACAAGTTTAGAAACTTTGAAGCACGTGTCTAGAAAAGTAAAACCACCAGGAAAGGAAAAAGCATCAAAAAGAAAACCACTGCATGATGCCGACCAGCTTGTCAAGAAAAACGTGTGTCAGAAAAAGAAGAGCAAAAAGAAAATGGAAGCAGGAAATAAAGATGCAGATAACAATAAATCTTCAGATACTGACAATACACCATGTGCTTTCTGTCAGTGGATTTATGGAGACATTTCGGACCCACTAATTGAAGATAACTGGGAAATGTGCATAAACTGCAGCAAGTGTTACCATCACACATGTGCTTCTGTATGTGGGAAGTTTAGAGCTGGTTCATTTACTTGTGATAATAACTGTAGGCCTATCTAATGAACGTTTCTACTACTTTTGAGAAACACTTCAGAAAGCCTTGGAAACTGCTTAAGCGTTATAATTAAAGTAACCTTTTTAGTGACATATTCAGGTTTTAGATGGACCCTGAATGATGTTCTATTTGTTTTGTTCAGTTAAAAGTAACTGCTACAAAATGTCAAGTCCTGATAAAAAGAAAAAGAAAATGTGCTAGTCATTCATACTTTTCTGGTAAAGCGAGCCTTGGCTCACTTTATCTAAAATTCTGGCTCGCTATACCATATTGCCCTGGTAAACCGAGC
Organism: Allolobophora icterica; assembly: GCA_963556255.1. Classification (NCBI taxonomy): domain Eukaryota; kingdom Metazoa; phylum Annelida; class Clitellata; order Crassiclitellata; family Lumbricidae; genus Allolobophora; species Allolobophora icterica. The sequence goes on from OY744608.1 coordinate 15,294,076, forward strand.
CCATTCACCTGTGCTAGATAAGATGCATTTAGCTGGGTTTATATTATATTTGGCTCGGATTTCCTTAGTTTGTTAAGTGCAGGGATTGAGTACGATTGGAACTGCGGAGTTGCTTTTACATAGAGATTGGATTACTAGCGATTTTGGCCAGAATAAGTGGTATTGGCTCGGTTTTGCCGAAATCACCCTACTTAATGTGCAATTTAAAAAATGAATTTTCTAAACCCCCACGATACTTAAAATCTATTCTTTTTCCTGAGGCTTCAGATTTCTGTGGTCGTACTAAAAACAGAAAAGACTCGCTTACCTTGCGCGCGTAATAAATACATTGCAATAATAATACCGATCATGATTGTACTTTTTTTATCATTGTCATCAGAATTGAAGAAGATTTAGAAATCGAAAGTTTACATAACTATAATATATACAGAACAATTGCCCTTAAAACTAACTGCATAACTTGTTTTAAAATCATTGCAATGTTCACTGTATGCATGTACTAGGCCTAGTTTTATTATTATATCTTCGTTTATTCACAAATTCTCATTGACAGAACGTAATGAGGTAGGCCTACAATTCATTTGGGTACTGATTATATGCCAATTAACACGTTTTTTAAAACGTCAAGTCAAAATGATCACTATCAGTAGCCTAACTGTTTTTATACGTCATCCGAGCCAGAAAATTCCTATTGTCTTTGATAGGAAGGGCAAACGGATGCAATCTAGGTCTCAAATTGTGCCCTGTGTCCTCTCTTTCAGTGCATAGGCCTAGCGTTCGCAAAACATGCTGTTTGTTAGATATTATAGCTCTAAACAGAATTTCGTCTGCTGCGTCAACCATTCTGTCCAGCGAAAGGGCATCAGCAGGAAGAAACCCAGCCCGCACCATCCGACCAAGGAACCGCTGCAGTCGAGCATGCTCAGTAGAACTCAGAAGTCCCCTCCCACCATGCCGGTGACGCATACATTAAATTGGCTACAGTGTTGGCACGCGAGACCGCATGTAAGGCTCTTTTCTGCATCCCGTGATCCCGAAGCGTTCTTAGTGCTCAAACGTTAGTTAAAAGCGGCAAATTATTATGCATAGAAATGGTCAGAGGTTAACTGGTAACCAGTTTCCTTTACTAACCAATAAAAACTCTTCAATTCCACTTGGAGTGTCACCGTATAAACGTTGTCTGGTCAATCGGTAAACAGCAGTTTTCTACTAACTGCACTGCAATGGTTGTAAATAAATATGCGATCCAGTTAGTGATTAGAAGGAACTTTCTCATGTGATCTTTCTCCTTTCTCTGGTCTATAAATTTAATATTTTCTGCAAGTCGTAGATAATAGTATGGTAAACTTTCATTGGGTTCAGGGCAATAGTTTAGAATGCAAGCTGACGCAAGCAGGGTAACTTGGTTCTTTGCATATCTATATGCTTTCCTCGGTGGCAAACCAAACAATAAATTCTTATTCAGAATTCTCTGTCTAGGTATTGTCTATTGTCTTAAAATTCAATCTTAACTCCTACAAATAATTTCGAAGTCGAGTGAATTTAGTTCTAATCTTATGACTCAGTCACTGAAATAGTCATAAGTATTTATGGCGAGTTTATCGACAGCAACCAATTTGCTATGCACCTAATCGTGCACGTCTTTCACGCAGAGCGACAGATTGGATCATTGCTATAGTAAACTAAGACTCTCAACGGTTTCTCAATGGTCGCGAGGGGAAGGGGCCGACATCTTTAAGACTTTGCTTTCATGATATAGGCCTAAACGTGCCGTCTCTGACAATTATTCAGAGATTCCAGCCCGATCCAGTGCACTTTCAAACCAAGTAATGACTTTTTCTCTTTTGTCAGATAGAAGATCGATCTTCAACGAGGTGAAATATCGAAGTGATAAAAATGACGACGCCACTTTTACGATGGAAAATATCGAAGAGATAGGCCCCAAAGCAACTCCGCCAACAGCGTTTGTGGCACGTGTAGCCTACCGCAGAAAATGGCATTTTATCGATTTCAAAATCGATGACGAAAATGGTATAAACTGGGCGAAGAATAGCCACTCTCGTGCTCATCCTGGTAGACGTCTACTACACTCACTACGTCTCGAGATCAGCAGAACTCAGACTTCAGTCAGGAGCAAAGATGAAGCTGTCGGTGGTATTCCTCGTTGGTCTGCTCATCTTCTTCAGCAGTTTCAACCGTATAAGTATTGCACATAGTAGAAAGGACAGAAATAGAGAAATTTGCTTGGGTCGAAATGTCGGATGAGAAGTCACCATAATACAATATCCTGCAGCACCCGCGGAATTAAAATATTAAATTTGCGTTTAGTAGTTCGGAAAACATAAGTGTTATACTACAAGAAGAGAGGAATGTTACATGAGTGTAACGACGGTTTTAGTAGAGTTCCATCAACACCTATGGTGGAAAAAAAAGTATTATGTCTATAGCTGCGAACCGTTTAAAAAACATTTAAGGTGTGACTTATCAAAAGTACTTTGCACGAATGACTGAGCATTCCAGGATTTAAACCGAAAAACTCCAAACACTTAGGCCTTTTCGATAAATCCATGGGTTAATTTGGAACCGTTACACAAAATCCCCAACGAGATCTGTTCAGCGCTGCGGTAGACATCAGTCTGTCAGTCAACATCTGAGATCCTCACGAATACCGATGCGGGTCCTTTGTAAAGGCTAATGGTTATCATGGACTTTCCAGTCACCTGCGATCAGGAAGACCCTAAAGAGATCAAGCCTCAATGATCTGATCTGTCGAGGTCTCAAAATGGCGCGGTTTTCCAGCTGTGAATTACCTGAATTTTGCAGAACGGATGAGAATAGACCTGAGGTGTCGGCGCAGTCCAATTGGTGGGAGATAGGAATTGTGTCAAATATAGCACACTCGCGAACACCAACTACTTCGTACCTTTGGCATTTGAGACTCTCGGAACAATTAGCAACAGTGGCCTCCTTTCTTGATAACAGAGTCGCACAGCTTAGGATGAATTGGCTAAAGTCAGTGGCGGCGATCTTGTTTGACAGGTGGGGGGGGGACATTTTGGAACTGATCTGGTGAAAAAAGAGTTTTGAACTGATCTGGTGAAAAAAGAGGTCAAAAAAAATTTTCGCGCGAAAATCTGATGACTTTTTGGGGTTTCCTCAAAATTTGGGGGTCCGATGTATGGCATGCCCCCCACTCTTAAAGGTGGGGGTTCTTGTCCCCCTCGACCCCCGGGATCGCCGCCCATGGCTAAAGTTAAGAAATGTAATGTAGAGGATCGAGTTGTGTAACATTATGACGCGTTTTTTTCAAAAGAGAATTATTCTCATGCTTATTGCGCAAAATCTGAATTGCACCTGAACTGTTTCAATTGTTTGCTAATAAGAATTTTATTTTATTGTCTGAATCTGACATTTTTCATTATCTATTGCTGTCAAGAAAATCAAATTTACTTCGACTTTTTTAAATGTAGGCCGTGCTCAGGCACTCCGCTACATATTGTTAGATCTTGGCTTGGAACTGCAGGAAGAAACCGGTAGCGAAGCCGACTGGCCAACAGTGAAACCCACAACGGTGATTTTCTGTCTTTTATTAGGCCTACTTTCCATGTCCTTTATATGTGGTTCCACTTGAAAATGCTCAGGCAAAGGCACCATTGCAGACTCGCGCAGTGATTTGATTTCTTTAGGCTTCACAAGTAATGCCTTATTCTGATTTTCCCGTTTGTGTTGCATTGAGAATAGACAAAGATTACGGCTGACGTGATTTACATCAACGCCCGTGGCGTTATCAAGATGGACGCATGTTTCTCTATAGCGTGCCATTTTTATCAATCAGTTGCTCACATGCATGCACAAACATCGTTCGTGGAAATTTCTAATGCGTCATAGTATGTGTTCTTGGACTTATTTCGTTCTCTCGTCGTTATTTTCCAGTGTTTTGACTGTGTACGAAATTATTATTATTATTAGTTGTCAGGGTCTCGCGCACCACAATGGATTCTTCCGTTGTTCTTTTTATTGTTTTTATTATTATCAGCAGTCTTATTGTCAAGACCTTAAACCTCAAGACCAAGACCAAACCTTTGAACCTCAAAACCAAGACCAAGACCAAGACTTTGAACCTCAAGACCAAGACCAAGACTCTGAACCTCAAGACCAAGACCAAGAATTTGAAAAATATACAGTCCCTCTGGATGGCCAGCCAACTACCTTGTGAACAAGATTCGAGCTTTCTTCTACCTGCTGATTTTTGCCGTCATATAATAACTTTGTGATAATAGAGGTGTATATTTTTCGTGCAGTATGAACTCGTCTTTAATCATTATAACATCAATGGCGCAAATGTTATATCTAGTAGGATAAAACAGTGCATTCTTTTTTAGGGACTGTAGGGTACACATTGGTACAGGATGCTTAACCATGGAGGTAGTTCGATTCTTTGTTGGTAGGCCTACTGCATGAATGTTAGGTATGCTAAGTAGGCCCATGTTTTGCTTTATTTTTTTCAGAAAATTCTCGGCCAGAATAATGGAGGCGCCGGATTCTTTGTTGGCGACAAGGTTAATACATTTATCGTGTCAGAAATCCTTATTCTGCTGAAGAAATTTGTCCGAAAGAATGTCTGTTGTTGAAAAATATTAAGTCAGAACGCAATACTGAATATTTTACTGAATAATTTGTTAGTGTTTTGAGCGGGAAAAGTATGGCGACATCCTTCTGTTATCTTAAGTTTTCAGCAGGAAAGGTTGATTTAAACTGCAATGTGAATTTCTTTGTGCAATATGTAGATAGAAGTGCATGATTTTTTTACATTTCTGTCTTATTCGTTCTTCTTATTTGCTCTTACTAAACTATAAATATCTGCTTGCATTATCTAACAGATTAACTGATAAAATCAAGATTACTGTTTTTGCTTTAACTTTATGACTGATCGAATTGATTTTTTTGTAGGTCAGTTTTGTTGACTACACCATCTTTGACCTGCTTGACAACTTGGTAATCCTCGCTCCTCCCATCCTGGATGGGATTCCAGTCTAAAACTGACTATCTTAATTGTTAATTCTGACGGTTACGATTCGAGCCAATGGTATTGGCATGCTCTGATAGCTAGAGTTAGGACATGTACTCTATAATTGGACTTGTAATCAGAAATCGGCCATGAACAGAGCTTTAGTTGAAGTACAAAGAGTAAAGTTAGATTTTCTGTTTCGTCTTGTAGGGAATAGTTAATTCCATGCTTATTTTCCAAATATTACATTTGTTCAATAAAAAAAAGGATTTTTTTGTTGCATTGCATGTTGCAATTCTGTGGTTTTATTTTCATAATTGTTCTGTGTCTGTTATTAAAAAGACATGAATTGCTAACATGTATCTTAAAATAAACGGCGACCTCTCTGGGCAACCTTGGACATGCGTTTACCCTTGGATATGCGCTTGCTCCCTAGGACCCTATCTGACCCTATTTTCGCTGCCAAACAAACTAAAGAAATATTTTAAATAAACAACATTGATGGTCATGTTTCATACTTAAAATCTGTGTGAAATATAAATATTGTCAAAACGATGTGTAATTGCTAATCATTGCATAAATTAGACTGACAACACTTGTATTAGGGCTACCTTTTTAGCGGAACCTTAGGTTCCTTAGGGTATTACCCTTTGTCACTGAAACTGTATGTAAACAATATGTAAACATTGTTTACTTGGAAATGAGGCAGTGAACAATAAAATTGATTGATTGATGATACATTTTATACTAGATTAACAATAAAATTGATTGATTGATTGATTGATGATACATTTTATACTAGATTAACTACTGTTTAGTCGTGCTGGAGCGCCTCTGAATAGCCCTCTATAAATGTCCTAATGAATGAAGGGGGCATGTCGGACATATAATTATTTACTCACGTTTCCAATCCTCTATAGATTCCTTGGTTTTGTCAATAACTGGGATTGCGTGTTCAGCCATCGCTCATGCGCCTGACTACAGGTATTTGCAGTTTAGCGATGCTGTTTCATCACTAAGGTCTGGTCATTCAAGCGTTTTTGTTTTTGCAATGCAGTGACCGCCCTGCTTTTCCACACCTGCACTTAGCTCTATAGGACACGATTCTCTTAAGCATGTGCGTCGATTTGCTTCGTTTCTATTTAATTACGCTGTGTCAAGGCAAAGACGATTAGCGTCACCTTTCAACTTTTCCAGGTTTGGGACTGGCACCTGTTGGTCGGAAAACTCGTCTGCCTGTTATTAGGCCTACACGTTCCGCTTTATGTGTAGATCTGCATATCCCGCAATGAGGAGGCGGAGGGTCATTCAAATGCAGACAAGGGGGAAGGGTTATGACTAGTGCGGACATCCGCACGTAAATTTCTAAATTTGATAGATTTTAAAACGCGTCTGTTTCAACCTTCCCCAAGAAACGAAAAGGTCAAGTGAGGTGATTGCCTAAACCCTCATGCCATGTACAAGAACTTTAAACACGGTGGGCTTACTTTTCAATTTTAAATAGCATGTACTGGTTGACATTTTAAGTACGGTGATTTTATATAAGATAGAACTGGTAAATTATTAATGACGTTATAGTCATAATGTTGGTTTTTAAGTTGACTACTTTCGTTCATAATTTTAATTCGGCAATTAATTCATAATTCAATTTCTAATTTCGTTTTTGCTGCTGAAATAATTTCTAATTTTACTTCTAGTTTTCGTTAACGAAATCGTTTATTTTTACGTCTTATTTCAGTTATCGTTAACGAAAATACCAGTAGGCCTACACCACCGCCACACCCACCTGTTTGAATGGCTGCCACGCCATTAAAAATGTCCGTGTCGGACCGTGCTAGCCCGAGATTAATATGTCTAAAATCGCCATGATAGCGTTGCGAACCGGCATCACTTAAATAAGACTAGTATTAGGCCGACCATGGGCGGCGATCCCGGGGTCGAGGGGGACAAGACACCCCACCTTTCAGAGTGGGGGGCCACCATATACATTTGTACCCCCAAATTTTGAAGAAATGCCAAAACAAGTCAAGAAATGTTATCGCGCGTAAGCGCGGAAAAATATTTGTTAGAAGAAATGTTATCGCGCGTAAGCACGAAAGAAAAATTTGGGGACTTTTGACCAGATCAGTTCAAAACTCTTTTTTGACCAGATCATTTCAAAAGTGTCCCCCCCCCACCTGTCAAACAAGATCGCCGCCACTGAGGCCGACTATTAAAACCAACGTTAAAACTCTTTTGCTTGTGTACCACAATTTAAACCTTAACTGACGTGACATTCGATACAGCGTCATTATACCAATCGTGCTATCCAGCCACAAATTGGACTGCAGATTTGGGCTTCATCTGTGAGGTTACCATTATGTTTGGACCTTGGACAAGTTCAAAACACAATGGTTTAAAGTCAACATTTGATGCCTAGTCGTCGTGTAATACCATTACCAGTACACATTGATAACGACTGACGAAATACGCCACCTTTGTACCGTAACTCTTTCGTTTTAACGTCGACTTACTAAATTTTTCCATAGAGCTCCAAAGGCCACTACTTTATTCAGCGTCAAGTGCATAGTAGGATCACCATCTAAAACAACAACAAACCATCCAATTGCTACCAAAAATTACCATTGTCTACTCACCATGATGCAGCAGAATTTGTTTCTCATGTGACACAGAGGATGGCCAATCCAAGTCTTCCGTTTGCCACGAGTCCTGCGCGTTCGACCTTTGGACTTCAGTAGTTGAACTAGGCCTCCGGGTATTTATAGCGTCGGTCGCTGGAGTCTGTTGCGGCTGCGCGTCTCCTATAAATACGGCTTGTTGCCTGTGAATGATCGTTGTTTGAGAGAATTCCTTCTGTTTGTTGTTGTCAGAAGTCGTTGACCAAAACCAGGAAACAGTACGTTTCGGCTGATTTTCGACCGTTCCTTATTTTGGTTTTGTGGAATTTGTCTATTATGCGGCTGTCCGTCGTAATTTCTGCTGCACTGCGTGGCTAGTATTGTAGAATGGCTTGTCGCTTGTGGAGAGGCTGAGAGGTTCGGCGGGCTAAGGGTACCCCCCTCGCGAGGGGGGAGGGGTTTGGTGTTGTTAAAAACTCAATTTACGTGGGTCGTTCTTGTGCGAGTTCTTAGCCAAACGAGTTGCATGAATTGCAGTAGATGCCAACTTCGCCAAATCAAAAAGACGAGCTTTGTACAGGCAGTGTTTCTACGACAGCGCGTCTGCCGCAATGTTGTGCATCTGTGACTGCAGAGACGCCATCTTTTCAACCCTTTTTGTAATTATGTCCACATTTTTGGCTATGTGTTTTCCGGAAAGAGTGGCGTGGTTTAAAGTTGAGCAATTTAGCAATCGCAACGGGAGATTTGTTTATAATTTTATGAGTATTTATAGGTGCTATTAACTATTAAAATCAGATTTAACCTTTTGTTTTTCAGTGCCTTACAAGTTTCAGTATTTCCACGTGAGAGGTGAGTCTTGTCTAATCGAGGTCTTCTTCAATATGTTTAGGTTTCTAAAATTGGTCAAATGAAAACCATTCTGCATGGAATCTTTCCGACAAAGAGATATCCACTGCAAGTCTAGTGAGAACATAGAACTTTAACAAAGTTTAATATAAAAAATATAACTAAACATTACAGTTCAACTTCCTTTAGGTCTGATATACATCGCGATCAGCTATAAACTTAAACTGTCTTTAACTAATGTAAAGTCCTAGAAATTAACCTAGAAATTCCATCACCCTCACGTAATTATGACCTGTGACCGAACATTGATCTCGCCATTGACAATATGTTGCATAGAGAATCCAACAATTTGGTTTGCCCATACCTTTTGCTTTTAAATGTTAGTAGTGTCGCGAACTACTACTTCCAGGGGACCGGACTTCTTTAAGGTGTTTCCGATAAGGCAGCCGACGGCTCGTGTCGCGACTTCAGGATGCCTCACGACCGTCGCTAATATCCGTTGAGCTCGGCTTCGGCTTTTTGGCCGAAGACTTAAAATAAGAAAATACTGTTTTGGCCGTAAATTAAAACTCTTTATTTCACCACGACCGAAATTCTTCTTTATTCGACACTGTACCTTTTAAATAATATATCAAACTAGCGCTTGAAAACTTGTAATATTACGAAGAGCTACGATAACGATCCAGACGAACATCCACAAGCGATCGAACGAGCGAGAGAGAGAGCGAACACACGAAGAACAGAACCCACAGAACCGAACAGAACACGCTCGCTCTATACAAGGTCCTTATATAGCGTTTTCAGGCGACCATTCTGACTACTGGCGAACATAGAACAAGCCAAGCGAACTGGCAAATACTGTCTAAAAGTTAGCCGGAAATGGCACGGCGAAATTATAAAGTTCAATACAACGTCCAATGTTCTGGCGAACACCCAAAAGTTCGCCACCGCCTTTGGCGTACATACATAGTTCTCAAGGCCCATTCCGGCCAACCAAACACCCAAAAGTTCGCCAACACAGGAAACCTATTTCCGTCACAGTAGGATGTATATTCGACTGCTGCTTTACATGTATCTGCCAATGGCCAACAATTTTGTTCTTGGATCTCGACTTGCTAAACCTTATTGCTGCCAATGGCCAACAATTTTGTTCTTGGATCTCGACTTGCAAAAAACCTTTTTGCTGCCAAGACAAACTAAGTTTACTGGAGTGTTTTTCATATGTAGGTCGTGCTCAGGCACTCCGCTATATAGTTGCAGATCTTGGTTTGGAAATGCAAGAAGAGCTGGTTGATATGATCAGTGACTGGCCAGCCCTGAAACCCAAAACGGTAATTTACAGCTTTTAATTACTTGCCATGCTGTGTATGCATACAACTAGGTATGCGTCCAACTAAACATTTTTATGGTACCTAATAAGAACTTGCTGAAGGCACTCCTTGATCACCCAAAACAAGTTCACTGATCTTGACTTCGTCTGTACATGAAAAATGCTTGGAATAGCTGTACACACTCTTGGTATGTTCTCTCACATGCATAGAACCAAGCAAAAGCTTCTTCTGTGATTGAGGATCTCTGCTGCACTGAGATTGGACAAAAATGATTTATTATTGTTATTTATATATTCCGAACATTTTTAACGCGTGCAAAGTCACAGAAATGCGAATATGAGGAGCGGTTAGTCACTCGCCAGATGAAGAGCAATTAGATGTCCAGATGGTTGAAAACCAGTGAGAAATAGTGAGTTTTGAGGCGCTTCTTGAAAGAAGAAGAAGAGGTTGAGCAACGGATAAACACTGGTAGTCGGTTCCATTCCTTGGGAGCTGCAACACGAAATGCATGAGAGCAGTGCTACGTCTAGGCTCAACCAAGACCACAGACTGCGTGACGGGATGTAAGGAGAGAGTAGTGGTTGAAGGTAGGTAGGAATGCACATTGTGAGGGTTTTATTGGTCAAACAGGTCAGTTTAAATCTAATTCTGAATCCTACAGGAAGCCAATGCAGCTGATGGAGAAGAGTTAATGAGTTTGAACGAGAAGATGCATGCAGCACCACGCGAACCACAGAATTTTGAATGCGTTAAAGCCTGTTGATTTGAAGATCTGACATACCTGCAAACAGTTGGCATAATCAAGTCGAGAGCAGACAAGAGAACAGGCTTTGGTCTGTGACTTATCTTTGGAAAGAGCAGACCTTGTGTGACGTATTCTCCTGATGTGGTAAAAACAAGATTTGCAAGCTTTGTTTTGTGGGATTGGAATGTGAGGGTATATACTGTCCAAAGTGACCCCAAGTGTTTTGACAGTCTTTGATATTGGAACAACAGTGCAAGCAAAGTCAACGTACGTTAGAATTAGAAGGGAAAGAGCGCAGTCTTTGGCGTGAGCAAACATGATTGCCTCAGACTTGTCAGGGTTTATAGCAAGACCGTTAAAGCAGAACCAGGCATGAACTGAAGAGATGCACTCTTAAGATGTTATCGAGCATAAAGGCGAGAACAGCTTCAGTGGAGTAGTCTTCGCGGTAAGCTGATTGGTAAGGACGAAAATCAGGAGATGAAGTAATGTTTCTTGATCGGTGTAAGGAAGAGACGTTCGAGAATCTTAGAAATGTCATTAGGATTTAAAATAGGTCTAAAGCTTGACAGGCTGTTGATGTCCAGGTCAGGTTTTTTCTTAGGTAAAGGTTTGATTAAAGCAGATTTGAAACTTGACGGAAAACATCCTTCAGTGAGAAACAAGTTGGCCAAATGTGCAATAAGGTAGGAGAAAATAAATATCGGAACAGGAGACAAGGAGTGATGTAAGTATGAAGTCAATCGAAGAAGATTTAGGAACAGTATGATTAAGGAGAGACGAGACTTCCAAGTAAGTTACAGGTGGTAGGCCTACATCGTTAAAGACACTGCCAGAAAATGCAAGATCAAGCAGTAGGTCATTCCATTTGTGATTGGCAGTACACTAGGCAATTTTGCATTTAAGATTGTGGAGTTTGTTAACAAAAAGAAAGAGAAGTCGAGGCATACTTTTTGGTTCTCTCATTCCGAGCCTTCGCAGTTGACAGCATCTTTTGAGTAGAGAAGCCGCTGGGTGATGCGCCATCGGTCCTTAGGATTCTGAGCATTTTCAAACAGTACTGACGACTGTAGTAAGAGCTCTTGGACTCGTTTACGAGTTAACTTGTATGGTGGCAGTGATGACGGTAACACTGTCTGTCCTCTTCAAGACCTGAACTTTTTCATCTTCGCTCTAGTCGACGACTTTCTCTCTTTGCCTCTGTTGCCACGGCAGAAAGCCATCTTGTGACGGGTTTAGAAGGTCGCCGAAGACATATGTCAATCGCGGCCACTTTGTTCAATGTCAATGTTACAGTTTCTTGAGCTGTTTGACGTACAGTAGTCATCCGCATTGTTAGCAGGTGAAGTGAATCAACAACCAGCTGACTGAATTGAAGAGGATCTATGGCTTTGATATGATAGCCAATATATGTTGTATTATAAGCAAACAGTGGTACTTGTGCTTTGCGTTGTTGATTCCATGGTTAATGTAATCATTATCGTCATGGCAGATATTAATTTTATGTGTAACGGTAACCATATCATCGAATTGTATAAGATTATTCTTTAAAATTAATGTTAACATATCTTAATGTTAACCATCTCCCTAGTGAAAATTTTAGATTTCTCCTGGGAATACAGTATCATTTTATCTTAAAGCACTGTGATGAGATTTACCTTTTACTTTGTTTAGCCATTGGGTCAGCTGCCTGTGTTCCACGATGGGGACCTCCATCTGGCCCAATCCAATGCCATTCTGCGCTACGTTGCACGAAAACATGGTAATATCTAAATACTGGCGTTAATTCTCTTCAGTTTTTAAAAGTAGCGGCATATTAAAGTCTGTTTTGGATACAAGAGTAGTCTGCTTACTATCAAAAATGTATTACAATACTGCTTGAGACATCAGTTGTGGAATTTTTAAAGTTTTAATAAGATTTCAGCTTTGTTTGAAAGAAAATGTATTTCTTTAACAGCACTGGTATGTTATGTATACTCTGTTAAATTATCAATTTCTAAAGTCAGGTTTTAATTTCTCTGCTCTGTTGAATTCATTATTCATTTCACCGCTTAGTTGTTTCCCTTTGAGAACGTTATTGGGCTGATTTACGTTGTTAACAGTCTTGTTGTCCTCGAGACCAAGGTCTTGGTCTCGAGTGCACTCGAGTTCGTTTTTAAAAGTCTTGGTCTTGGTCTTGAGACCACAGGTCTTGGTCTTGAGGTTCAAGGTCTTGGTCTTGGTCTTGAGGTTCAAAGTCTTGGTCTTGGTTTTGCAAGACCAAGACCAAGACTTTTGTCAATATGAACAGTCATTAATTTTAACAAACGGCAAGAATTTTAAAAATTTATCCAACATTTACTCATACAGCTATTGCTTTATTATTTACACTGTTGTTTTGGACAATTATTTTGACTTCCGGTAATTTACCATAGAATAATTTCAAAACAGACTCATGATTAATTTGTACATTTACATCCGGTTCTTGAAAAGCTGCTTCGTGTGCTAGCGATTTCAGCGCTTGTAGACCGTGTTTTTTCACATGGCAGAATTTTCATGAGGCCCCACAGGTCACGTCTTGGTCAGAAAATTCTGAGCAAATTGTTTTTTTTATAAAATTCAACAGGCATTTGGAATAACATTTCGCATGAAGGACTTTAGTAAATACGAATTCGGAATTCTCTGCAGTCTCCATTTACCGTTGTTTTGCTTGAATAAAAGAAAAAACTCATGTTTTCATTAAAATAACGATCGAGTAGTCCGACTGGACAATTTTTAGTAAGGAATAGAAGTCTGGATACGACTATGATCTTTTGGGTCTTGGTCTCGGTCTTGGTCTTGAGGTTCAATGTCTTGGTCTTGGTCTTGAGGTTCAAGGTCTTGGTCTTGGTCTTGAGGTTCAAGGTCTTGGTCTTGGTCTTGAGGTTTAAGGTCTTGACAACAAGACTGGTTGTTAATGGGTGCTTTTTGGATTAGATAGGGTTCTTGCAGATCTTTCTTCACCCAAGTTTAATGAAGATGGTTTGTGAATGCTCAGCGTTTAAATTGCTTGTTAAAAGAATTGTGTGAATATGTGATACACTACTGTTGCTTGTAGGGCTGTATGGCAAGAATGATAGAGAGGCAGCTTTGATCGATATGATCAATGATCAGCAGGAGGACATCAGATTGACTTACCTTCACCTCATTTACCAAGAATATGTAAGCTGCAGTTGATAAATTTAATCTCTTAAAGTCATAAGTTGAAAACTGCTTCTCCGTGAAAGGCTTGCTGCCTATTAATTGTAGCCCTTCAGATGACAATTGAATGTTTGTAAGGAAATGTTTGGAAATATTTGAATGATGATGTAATGCGCTGTGGGCGCTACTAGTTTTATTTTAAGTCGAATCTTTTTAATTACACTGTCGTAAGGAAGACGATTGGCGTTGCCCTCCACCGGTATCCAGGCTTTGGGAGTTGCGTCACCCGAGAATGACAATGATGAAGGTGTGGGTTTTAATTTTGATAGTTGCCGAAACTCTGTTAAACGGTTAAACCAGTGTACATAATTATGATTTGTTAAGCTACAAAGTTAGATGTATATAGTTTTATCAAAATTGTTTCTAATCGAATCTTTGTGTTGATCCAGGATACTGGAAAAGAAGCGTACATTAAGAATCTTCCAACCCACTTGGCAACATTTGAGGCAAGTATAAAAAACTTAACAACTATAATCTATTCCCTTGTGGATTTATCTGGTAGAAAGTTTACTGTTCTCTCTAACTTGGAAGCTGTGTTTTCTAGATTTCCCTTAGAAGTGTGTGTTTCTAATTGGTGCTTTTATTTCTTAAACTTGTCACTATGGATGGTCTTCGGTTGACCTACTAGACGTGTTCATTGTTATCCCGAAGCTCAAATGTTGGCAGGTGCTAGGGTAGATCAGCTAACGTTTATTGTGTCCACTTTAACACTATAGATACCTTCATGTAATAGGCATTTATTGAAATTGTGAGCTAGCAATCGTTTGATGTCCGTTCCGTCTGCTTAAGGGTGTTCTGCCCTCACGCAAGTCCAGGAATCAACCAATGCCATGTACGCTGATCTACTCCATTTCCATAAAACTCTCTTGAAGCTCCATTTGATTTCTTTATTCATCAATCCAGTTCATTGGCATAGTTCTTGGTCCTCCAACAGCCTTCTTTCCTTCAATTCATCCTTCTAACACTGTCCTCGTGTGCAAAGTCGCGTACAGAATATTTCTGACATAGGTCATTTGTCTGTTCTTTATGGCATTCACCAAGCTAGCTATCTGCACTGAATTTCCTTGACCACGTGCTTTCCAGGTTGTGCATTCGATTTCTCGATGGCCAGCGAACGTAGTGAAGAAGATTCGAGCTCTATTCTTCCAGCTGGTTTTCCTCTCCTAATTACTGTTTAATAGAACAAGTGTATATTTTTGTGCAATTGAACTGATCTTTAAGCACATCATTGCAGCAACTTTTATATCTGATTGGTTACTTACAACAGTACCGGTACATTGTTTACGGATTGTATTAGACGGAATTCAAACCGCTGGAGGTTAATGGTTTGATTCTTTGTTGACATTCTGGCTTTATGTTAAGTATGTTTAACTTTTTTTTCAGAAAGTTCTTGGCGAGAATAAAGGAGGCGCTGGATTCTTCGTTGGCGACAAGGTTAATACATTGTTCCGTCAGAAATCCTTATTCTGCTGAAGTATTTTGTCTGTTTTTGAAAAAATTTATTAAGTCTGAACACAATACTTAATATTTTGCTGAATAATTTGTTAGTGTTTTGAGCAGGAAAAGTACATTGGCAGCAAAGGCATTTTCAAGTGAAATCCTTCTGTTATCTTAAGTTTTCAGCAGGAAAGGTTGATTTGAACTGCAATATGAATTTCTTTGTGCAATATGTAGGAAGAAGTGCATGATTTTTTTTACATTACTGTCTTATTTGCTCTTCTTATTTGCTCTTACTCAGACAAGGGCCATTTTACTAAACTATAAATATCTGCTTGCATTGTCTAACAGATTAACTGATAAAACTGCTTTAATTTATGACTGATCGAATTGATTTTTTTGTAGATCAGTTTTGTTGACTACAACACCTTTGACCTGCTTGACAACTTGGTAATCCTCGCTCCTCAGAGCCTGGATGGGTTTCCAAAGCTGAAGGCGTTCCACTCGCGCATTGCATCGCGTGAGAAGATCGCCAAGTACAGAACCACCGATGCCTTTAAGAAAACGCCAATCAACGCAAATGGAAAACAGTGAATTCACCATCTGATATTGGCCGTCATGTTGGCAGTAGTAACAATAGTGATGCCAGTCTAAAACAGAGGATCTTAATTGTTAATTGAGCCTATTTCGATTCGAGCCAATGATATCGGCATGCCCTGGTAGCTGGAGTCGGGGTGTGCACTCTATAATTGGACTTCTAATCAGAAATAGACCACGAAGAGAGCTTTAGTTGAAGTACATAGAGTCAGGTTAGATTTTTGTTTGGTCTTGTAGTTAATGCTTAATTCCATGCTTAGGCCTAGTTTCCAAATATTGCATATGTTGTTTAATTAAAAAAAGATATATTTTGTTGCATTGCATATGCAGTTCTGTGGTTTTTATTTTCATACTTCTGTGCCTGCTTATAAAAAGAAATGAATTGCTAACATGTAGCGTCAAATATACGGCGACCTCTATGGGCAAGGAAAGCATGCCGGACATATAACTGTTTGCTCAAGTATCCAATCGTCTATAGATTTCTTGAATCCTTTGCTTTGTCAACAACTGCCATTGCGTGTTCAGCCCAAAGATGTTAAAATCTTTGGTTCAGCCATCGCCCATGCGCGTGACTACAGGTACTTCCTGTTTAGCGACGCTGTTTCATCACTAAGGTTATTCTAGCGCTTTTGTTTTCGCAATGCAGTGACCGCCCTGCTTTTCCACACCTGCATTTAGCTCTATAAGACACCACTCTCTTAATCATGTGCGTCGACTTGCTTAGTTTCCATTTAATTACGCTGTGTCAAGACAAGAGATGATTAGCGTCGCCTTTCTCCTTTTCCAAGTTGTGAACTGGCACCTGCTAAAGGATCCGCTTATGTTAATATGAAAAAAAGTAGTAAATATTCATAGATTTTTGAAATTTCAAAACCAATTTATCGCGTTAGAGTCCCTTTTATTACGTTCCATGAGCCATGAAAATATTTCATTATAAATCTCAAACTAGAAGTTGGATAAAGATGAAAATTTATCGTTTTAGTTCCGATATTATTGACGTGGATAAGCGATAAAAACAATTCATACTAAAACTCAAACTAGAAGTTGGATGGTGGATGCAAATATAACTGAAACTAGAAACGGGATAAACGATGAACATATAACTGAAGCTTGAAATTGGATGAACGATGAAAATATGAAAGAATATAATTTCGGATGTAGCCTACGTCGGTCGGTCGCGTGAATTTGGTGTATAGGCTAATGCTGATCTCTCTCTGTCTCTATGTGTGCGTCTGTCTGTCTATCTGTCGCTCTCTGTCTCTGTCTCTGTTTCTCTCTCTGCAGATACGGCTGCCGGCGAGGGCGGGCGGGCAGCCATAGCCAGGCCTGAATTCACGTCTAGCTGACCTCTGTGTGTGTGTGTGTGTGTGTGTCTCTCTCTCTCTCTCTCTCTCTCTCTCTCTCTCTCTCTCTCTCTCTCTCTCTCTCTCTCTCTCTCTCTCTCTCTCTCTCTCTCTCTCTCTCTCTCTCTCTCTCTCTCTCTCTCTCTCTCTCTCTCTCTCTCTCTCTCTCTCTCTCTCTCTCTCTCTCTCTGTAGATACGGCTGCCGGCGGGCGCGCAGCCATAGCCAATCCTGAATTCACGTCCAGCGGACCTCTATTGGTCTTAGTCTCTGTCTGTCTGTCTGTCTGTCTGTCTGTCTGTCTGTCTGTCTGTCTGTCTGTCTGTCTGTCTGTCTCTCTCTCTCTCTCTCTCTCTCTCTCTCTCTCTCTCTCTCTCTCTCTCTCAAACAATTATTGCAATGATAACAATTCAGCTTACGTATTTTTTACGTCTTTTTTTACATTTTTACTCACAAGCACATTAAAGTTTTTAAACTAAATTTACACACCGTGATTTTCACGTGTTACAGCTAGTTTGATAATAAAACCCAAATTAGAAGTAGGGCCCTATGCAATATAGCGTAAATAATAAGGGACGCTAAAACGATAAAAAAAATAATTATCCCTAACTTTAACCCTAACGCTTTTTTAAACTTTGAGGCTTAAAATATGAATGTTAGCACAACAGAAATTCAAGAATTGCTGAGGTTCGAATGAGCATCCGCGAAGGTTTGCGCATGCGCGAGGGTTCCGCCGCGGAAGTGTTTTTCTATCTAGTGCGGCGGAATATTCCGCCGCAGATTTATCCATTTTGCTCTTATCGTATTAACGCATCCTGCAGGCTGCAGCTGCTCTATATCTCTGACTATCCTCTAATCGCCTCCGCCTTATGATGAGACCCAGTACATTTGGCTCAGTAAGTGTGTCCAGCTCGCCAGGGTGGATGCTGAGTTGCCGACTTTCTCTTAATCAGGTTTTCCAATGTGCACTTCTCCTCTGTCCAAGATCTTGGATTTGTCCTAGACCCTGTTCTCTCTCTATCTGATCATGTCAGTAGTGTCTCTCGCTCGTGCTTCTACTAGCTATTTACGCCAACTCCATGCCATTCGCCAGTCCCTTCCGCTGCATGCGATCGTGGCCTTTGTTCGCGCTCTGATCTGCATTGGGATTGACTACGGGAACGCTGTCTATATTGGCCTATCCTTTACTAATGCATCTAAGCTCCAATCCATACTTATTGGGGGCATCATGAAGTCTGTCCAAATCTCCTCCTACATCCGAGACTCCCTTCACTGGCTTCCCATTCACCAACGCAGCCAATTTAAGGTAATTTCACTCATGCGTAACTGTCTTGTTGGCTCAGCTCCGCTGTATCTCAGGGCTTAGTGCACCCGATTTCCAGTTTCAATGCTTGGTCGGGTCTCTCTCAGGTTATCTGCCCGTGACCAGTTGGTTGTTCCTCGGAAGCACAGGGCTTACTGCTCCCCGATTTCTAGTTTGCCTGGTCGGGTCTCTCTCCGGTCATCTGCCCGTGGCCAGTTGGTTGCTCCTCGGATGCACACTGCTACGGCTATATATAGTCTCGTAGCTTTGCGGTTGTAGGCCCTTCCATCTGGAACCGCCAGCTTCAGGCTCTTAGGCTTGACCTCCTCTCTCTCTCCTATCCAGTTCCGCAAGCGCCTGGAAACATTTCTATTTGTCAGTGAAGAGACTAACACGGGTCGGGAGCGCCTGTGATTATGAGTGGCGCTATATTAATTCTCTATTACAATTAAAATTACAATTATTGACAAGCTCACTGACAAACCGCAGTAAGTTACATTGAAATAATGAAACACGACGGAATAATTATCAAGATCTTAATTAGCACGTCTTTGCAGCCTGCAAGGTGCCCGCTCATTTTACTGTGGCCCTAGGGAGTGGAAGGCTGAGTCGACCCAGAGGGGGTTTATGGCACGGTGCCACGGTTAACGGTTTACGAACCGCGACTTTTCAAGATCTAATGCTCTTCAGGCCAGAGTGCTACCGTTCATCTACCCCCCCCCTCACAAGACTTGTATTGCTTGTATTTTTCCAGCACGTGCTGTTCCGCAAATTCCGTCATTTCCCTGTTTGGTACTTGGCATGTTGATCTTGGTCAAAATGGAAAAATCCTAAATCGGGCTATCTCGCTTTCTTCCCGCCAACATTCTCGATAAACTCATAATTTTATAATGTAACGATCAAACCCGAAATAAAATAGCGTACGAAACTCAGGTCGTTGGTACCATTATGTAGGACTTTATATCTATGAGAGGAACGCACATGGGACAATTATTAGACAACAAAGACCAAAGACCAAAGATAGTAGGCCTATATTACATCGAGAATGGAATGTGCAGCCGCAGCGCCTTCACCTCAAACGTAGTATTCCAATATATTGTTTGGATCGCGTGCGATTTTACTCGCCTTCATCTCAAATTAAGCGCCACATGAAGTAAAATAATTTTATTTCTGAAAAAATGCCTACTTTCGTTCATTATTTTAATTCGGCAAATAATTCATTATTCAATTTCTAATTTCGTTTTTGCTGCTGAAGTAATTTCTACTTTTACTTCTAGTTGTCGTTAACGAAAACATCACTGCACCACCGCCACCTGTTTGAATGGCTGCCACGCCATTTAAAGACCCGTTGTCGGACCGTGCTAGCCAGAGATTAAAACGTCTGAAATCGCCACGATAGCGATGCGAACCTGCATCATTTAATACGAGTAGTTACGGTACTAGTATTACTATCAAAACCTATATTAAAACTTTTTTTGTTGTGTGTCACGATTTAACCTTAACTGATTAACTAACCTTAACCGATACAGCGACGTTATACCAATTGTGCTAACCAGCCAAAAAATTGCAGATTTGGGCTTCATCTGTGAGGTAACCATTATGTTTGGAACTTGGACATGTACGTAGTTCAAAACATAATGGTTCAAAGACGTCATTTGATGCCTACTCGTCGTGTAATACCATTACCACCAGTACACACTGAAAACGAATGACGAAACACGACACCTTTCCACCTTAACTCTTGTTATAACGACTTACTAAAATTTTCCATTCAGCCCCAAGGGACACTAATTAATTCAGCCACAATTGCGTAGTAGGATCACCATCTCATTCAACAACGCATCCATCGCAACAAAATTCACCACGCTACTCACCACGATGCAGCAGTATTTGTTTCACGTGACACAGCGGATGGCCAATGAGAAGTCGTCCTTTTGCAACGAATCCTGCTCGTTCGACCTTGGCCTTCAGTTGAACTAGGCCTCCGGGTATTTATAGCGTCGGGCACTGGAGTCTGTTGCGGCTGCGCGTCTCCTATAAATACGGCTTGTTGCCTGTGAATGATCGTTGTTTGAGAGAATTCCTTGTTTGATTTTGTCAGAAGTCGGTGACCAAAACCAGCAAACAGTACGTTTCGGCTGATTTTCGACCGTTCCTTATTTTGGTTTTGTGGAATTTGTCTAGTATGCGGCTGTCTGTCGTTAATTTGCGCTGCACTGCGTGGCTAGTTTTGTAGAATGGCTTGTCGCTCCTGGAGAGGCTGAGAGGTTTGGCGGACTAAGAGTACGCCCCTCGACGGCTTGATTTTGTTAAAGCTCAATTTGTGTGTGTCGTTCTTGTGCGCGTTTTTTTAGCCCAACGAGTTGCATGATTTGCAGTAGATGTAAACTTCGCCAAATCAAAAATACGAGCTTTGTACAGGCAGTGTTTCCACGCAATGATGTGCATCTGTGACTGCAGAGACGCCATCTTTTCAACCCTTTTCGTAATTATGTCCAAATTTTTGGCTATGTGTTTTCCGGAAGGAGTGACGTGGCGTAGAGTTGAGCAGTTTAGAATCGTAACAGGAGACATGTTAATAATTTTATGAGTATTTATAGCTGGTGTTATTTATTAAAATGAGATTTATCTTTTTGTTTTTCAGTGCCATACAAACTTCAGTATTTCCCAGTCAGAGGTGAGTCAAGGTTTTTCCGATATGTTTAGGTTTTAAAACTGGTCACATGACAACCACTGTGTAATCCTACATGAGATAGTTGCAGTCAGTGAATAATAGATTATGTTAAATTTGGTTAGCTGGCAATAAAAGTAAATCAGTATTTATTGGCACAGGGGCCTACAATGTTTAAAGCTGTATGGTATTATCAGTAAGTAAGTAAGTAAGTAAGTAAGTAGTTTCTTTATTGAGAAGCACTGGCAAACGCACAGCGCTGTCCATGGAAAACATATTACAGTCAAATAATCAAACAACATAACCAATTATATAAAAAGAGAAGTTATACTGCAAATTAAGTTATACATAGGGAGGATAGGAAAGGCAGAAGAGCAAGGCAGCCAAATCTTTGAGAGCATAGTTATTTGTATAGCATCCTAGCTAGAAAGCATTTATGAGACAAGTTGCCATACCTTGGGAGCTCACGTTTGTGGGACCGTGGTCGCATAAAGTACGCAAAAATCCAGGAAAATTATACCCCTCCCTCCCTGTTCGCACGAGTACTTTTTCCACCCCCCCACCTGCGTACATACAGTTGACGCCCCCTCCCCCGTAAGACCAGCTGCAGAATGTTCAGTTGCACAGGTTGAGGCAACGACTGTCTGCACTTTAGGCCAGATTGAAGGATGAGTAATCCATGGACTCACTGTTGAGTTGTGTGATAGTTTAACAGCGTTCAGAGGTAAGGTGGCATAGAAGTGACACCTCATCATCATCATCATCATCATCATCATCATCATTCGGGACTTTCTACGGCGCCACTCAACCTGTGCTCAGCGGCGCCTCACAAGGAGCGTTAGCGTAAGGCTAAGCTAAACAAGAGTGTTTTAAGACGATTACAGAAGATTTGGTGAGAGTCAGTGGTCCGGACTGCCAGAGGCAGGGAGTTCCATGCCTTTGGCCCGGCCACAGAAAATGCGGAGTCAGCCAAGCGTGTCCTAACTAAAAGACCAAAATAATAATCCAACAATTTAACGGAGACATGTAAACACAACTGCAGCCACATACGGCGCACCTCTCCCACAGTCTTACTTCCTGTGGTAGTACCAGATAGCTGGAAGGACTGAACTTTAGCTCACTTGAAGGCCAATCAATTTGCGTACGTACATTATCAGTAGACCCACCCCCCGTTCGCAAGCGTACGCAAAACATGCATTTCGGTTACCCCTCCCCTCCATGCGTACGTAATATATGGATGGCCCCTTAATCGGCGGCAGCATTGTATGTAATACATGGCAAGGATTGAACAAAATACTAGTAAAGAGGCTATCGTCAGCATTGTTACAAAGTGTCTCGAATATAGTGAAGCAATGTATGTTTAAAGTTTTCAAGAAGATGCCAAATTTATACATAATGGTTACATCTTGATGCATGCTCTCTAAGGCGTAAATGTTGCTTTTATATTTCAAAAGAACCAGCTTTTGTAACATAGGTGGAGGCCTTAGGCATTTCTGGACCAAACATGGCCCTTAACATCTTCCTAACGTCTATCCGGGTAAGAGGTATTCATTGCAAGTCTAGTGAGAACATAGAACTTCAATAAAGGTCTTATATAATTATATCAACTATAAACTTAAACTATCTTTAATTATGTAAACTATAGGTTTACCCAGATATTCCATCACCATCACGTAAAAGTCTATCCGACCAAGATCAACTATAAACTTAAACTATCTTTAATTATGTAAACTATAGGTTTACCCAGATATTCCATCACCATCACGTAAAAGTCTATCCGACCAAGAGGTGTCCACTGCAAGTCTAGTGAGAACATAGAACTTTAGCAAAGTTTAATATAAAAAATATAACTTTAAACAGTACAGTTCAACTTCCTTGAGGTCTGATATACATCAACTATAAACTTAAACTGTCTTTAACTAATGTAAAAGTTCTATAAATTGATTTAGAGAGTCCATCACAGTCACGTAATTATGACCTGTGACCGAACATTGATCTCGCCATTGACAATATGTTGCATAGAGAATCCAACAATTTGTTTTGCCCATACCTTTTGCTTCTTTCTGCCCTTTATCTGCATTTCTAAGATACCAAGTTTCCTAGATTCCGGTAAGAAAATCTTTTCAATTGACCCGAAGTTCAAGAATGCAATATAAACGATCAAGTGCCTCTTTTTAGGCTAACTACGTTCTAAGGTATCCGCAAAAGTTCACCAGTCAATCTAATACAGAGTAAAACGGGGAGGCGACCTGACCGACGTCTCTGATGAGCGTAGACTCGGATCCGACCTGGGCTGGTGAACCAAAGTCCTCCGTGCCCACCTTCTCGTGGTGCGGACCGTTAGTACCCTTCCTAGGAAGGGGAACGAACGGGCACGGCAGGCAAAACCAGAGGAAGGCAATGGCAAACCACCCCTGCTAACTTGCCAAGAAAATCGTCATGAGACACACCAAGCCAAAAACGGTGATAGTTGACTTGTCATCGAATAGGAAACAATGGAGAGTGTTCACCATGACGATCGCTAGAGCTCCACGAGCTGACAGCACAAGGTAACGTTCTAATTATTTAATTAGGAGTAGTGCAAAACCTGAAGTGTAGGCCGATGTAGGAATATAATAGTTAGTAGGATGTATATTCGACTGTTGCTTTATTTGCCAAAGGGTAACCGTTTTGTTCTTGGAACTCGACTTGCTAAAACCTTTTTGCTGCCAAGACAAACTAAGTTAACTGGAGTGTTTTTTCCATATGTAGGTCGTGTTCAGGCACTCCGCTATATAGTTGCAGACCTTGGTTTGGAAATGCAAGATGAGGTTGTTGGTATGAGTGACTGGCCGGCGGTGAAACCCAAAACGGTAATTTACAGCTTTTAATTACTTGCCATGCTCTGTGTACATGTGAGTATGTGTCCATGTAAACATTTTTATGGTACCTTATAAGAACTTGCTGAAGGCATTCCTTGATCACCCAAAACAAGTTCACTGATCTTGACTTCGTCTGTACATGAAAAATGCTTGGAATAGCTAAGCTATAGACACTCTTGATAGATTCTCTCACATGCATAGAACCAAGCAAAAGCTTCTCCTGTGATTGAGGATCTCTGTTGCACCGAGATTTGACACAAACGATTTATTATTATCATTTATATAGTATGAATATTTTTAACCGGCGCAAAGTCACAGAAATGCGAATATGAGGAGCGGTTAGTCACTCGCCAGATGAAGAGCAATTAGATGTCCAGATGTTTCAAAATCAGTGAGAAATAGTGAGTTTTGAGGCGCTTCTTGAAAGAAGAAGAAGAGGTCCAGCAACGGATAAACATTGGTAGTCGGTTCCATTCCTTGGGGGCTGCAACACGAAATGCATGAGAGCCATGGCAGTGCTACGTCTAGGCTCAACCAAGACAACAGGCTGTGTGGCGGGATGTGAGGAGGAAGTAGTGGTTGAAGGTAGGTGTATGAGTGCACATTGTGAGGGTTTAATAGGTCAAACAGGTCAGTTTTAATCTAATTTTGAATTCTACAAGCCTGTTGATTTGAAGACCTGGCATGCCTGCAAACAGAGTTGGCATGGTCAAGGCGAGAGCAGACAAGAGAACCGGTATGGTCTGTGACATGTCTTTGGTAAGAGCGGACCTTATGTCACGTATTGTCGTGATATGGTAGAAACAAGAATTGCAAATGTTTATTATTTGGGATTGGAATGTGAGGTTACTGTCCAAAGTGACCCCAAGTGGTTTGACAGTCTTTGATATTGGAACAACAGTGCCAGCAAGGTCAACGTTAGAATTAGAAGGGAAAGAGCGCAGTGTTTGGCGTGAGCAAACATGATTGCCTCAGACTTGTCAGGGTTTATAGCAAGACCGTTAAAGCAGAACCAGGCATGAACTGAAGAGATGCACTCTTAAGATGTTATCCAGCATAAAGGCGAGAACAGCTTCAGTGGAGTAGTCTTCGCGGTAAGCTGATTGGTAAGGACGAAAATCAGGAGATGAAGTAATGTTTCTTGATCGGTGTAAGGAAGAGACGTTCGAGAATCTTAGAAATGTCATTAGGATTTAAAATAGGTCTAAAGCTTGACAGGCTGTTGATGTCCAGGTCAGGTTTTTTCATGATTGCCTCAGACTTGTCTGGGTTTATAGCAAGACCGTTGAAGCAGAGCCATGCATGCGCTGAAGAGAGGCACTCTTCTAGTATTACTTTATCGGACTGATCCGTTGGTTACAGAATAATTAAAAGCTGAGTATGGTCAGCATACTGCTGTAACTGGACTCCAAAGCGATTGGCTATACGGCTAATTGGTGAAGATAGGAACTTTTCGGAAAACTGTCTGGTAGCGTGCACTAACCTCTAATTAGATTCGGAAACTAAACGATAGCGTATGTATACTCGCCTCTAAATTTACCACTAAAGCCCTGTGTGTAACCATATTATTTTTAAGTTGTATAACATTATTGTTTAAAAGTAGTGTTAATGTATCGTAATGTTAACCATCTCCCTAGTGAAAATTTAGATTTCTCCTGAACAGACCATGTCGTTGCATCTTAAAGCACTGTGATGAGATTTACCTTTTACTTTGTTTAGCCATTGGGTCAGCTGCCTGTGTTCCACGATGGAGACCTCCATCTGGCCCAATCCAATGCCATTCTGCGCTACATTGCACGAAAACATGGTAATATCAAAATACTGGCGTTAATTCTCTTCAGATTTTAAAAGTAGCAGCATATTAAAGACTTTTTTGG
Source organism: Allolobophora icterica (assembly GCA_963556255.1). Classification (NCBI taxonomy): domain Eukaryota; kingdom Metazoa; phylum Annelida; class Clitellata; order Crassiclitellata; family Lumbricidae; genus Allolobophora; species Allolobophora icterica. Next base: position 15,319,934 of record OY744608.1, read on the forward strand.
AAACATGAGTAGTCTGCTTACTATCTAAAATGTATTACAATACTGCTTGAGACATCAGGTGTGGAATTTTTAAAGTTTTAATAAGATTTCAGATTTGTTGGAAAGAAAATGTAGTGCTTTAAAAGCACTTGTATGTTTTGTATACTGTGTTAAGTTATCAATTTCTAAAGTCAGGATTTAATTTATCTGCTCTGTTGAATATATATGATAATTTATTTCACCTCTTAGTTGCTTTTCTTTGAGAACATTACTGGGCTGAGGAACATGGTCAATGTGTGGTTTTTGGATCAGATCTTTCTTCAACCAAGTTTAACGAAGATGGTTTGTGAATGCTCAGGGTTACAATCGCTTGTTAAAGGAAATGTTTGAATATGTGATACACTCGCTGTTGCTTGTAGGGCTGTATGGCAATAATGATAGAGAGGCAGCTTTGATCGATATGATCAATGATCAGCAGGAGGACATCAGATTGACTTACCTTCGCCTCATTTACCAAGAATATGTAAGCTGCAGCTGATAAATTTAATCTCTTAAAATCAGATATAAAGTTGAAAACTGCTTTTCCGTGAAAGGCTTGCTGCCTATTAATTGTAGCCCTTCAGATGACAATTGAATGTTTGTAAGGAAAATGTTTGTAAATATTTGAATGATGATGTAATGCGCTGTGTGCGCTACTAGTTTAAGTCGGTTCTTTTTAATTACACTGCCGTAAGGAAGACGATTGTCGTTGCCCTCCTCCGGTATCTAGGCTTGGGAGTTGCGCCACCTGAGTGTGACAGTGGTGAAGGTGTGGGTTTTGATTTTGAGAGTTGCCGAAAAACTCTGTTAAACCAGTGTACATGATTATGATTTGTTAAGCTACAAATGTAGATGTATATGGCTTTTATCAAAACCCTGTTTCTAATCGAAACTTTGTCTTGATCCAGGATACTGGAAAAGAGGCTTACATTAAGAATCTTCCAAACCACTTGGCAACACTTGAGGCAAGTATAACAAACAAAACAACCGTAATCTATTCTCTTGGGCATTTCTCTTGTAGAAAGTCTACTGTTGTCTCTAACTTGGAAGCTGTGTTTTCTAGATTTCCCTTAGAAGTGTGTGTTTCTAATTGGTGCTTTTATTTTCTTAAACTTGTCACTATGGATGGTTTCAATTGACCCACTAGATTTGTTCATTGTAATCCCTAAACCCATATGTTGGCAGTTGCTTGCATAGATCAGCTAACGTTTATTGTTTCCACTTTGACACTTGATACCTTTATTACTTCGTTTTATAGTTATTTATACTTTATTGAACCTCTGAGCTAGCTACTTTTGATGTCCGTCCAGTCTGCTTAAGGGTGTTCTGCCCTTACACATGTCCAGGAATCAACTAATGCCATTTTTGCTGTTACACTCCATTTCCATAAACTCTCTTGAAGCACCATTTGATTTCTTTATTCATCAATCCAGTTCATCGGCATAGTTCTTGGTCCTCCAACAGCCTTCTTTCCTTCAATTCATCCTTCTAACACTGTCCTCGTGTGCAAAGTCGCTTCAGTATGTGTCTGATGCTGGTCATTTGTCTGTTCTTTATGGTATTCACCAAGCTATCTGCATTGAATTTCCTTGACCACGTGCTTTCCAAGTCAAGTATTCGTTTTCTCGAGGCCAGCAAACCTTGCGAACAAGATTCGAGCTCTACCTGCTGAATGTTCCTCTCCTAATAACTTTGTGACAGAACAGGTGTATATTTTGTGCAATTGAAGTGATCTTTAAGCATTACATTTTTGTAGCAACTTTTATATCTGATTGGCTACAACAGTGCATCGTTTATGGATTGTATAGTACAGAATACCAACCCCCGGAAGTGCATGGTTTGATTTTTTGTTAAAATGCTAGTTTTATGCTAAGTATGTTTAACTTTGTTTTTTCAGAAAGTTCTTGGCGAAAATAATGGAGGCGCCGGATTCTTTGTTGGTGACAAGGTTAATACATTGTTCTGTCAGAAATCCTTATTCTGCTAAGAATTTTGTCCGAAAGAATGTCTGTTGTTGAAAAATATTGAATATTTTACTGAATTATTTGTTAGTGTTTTGAGCGGGAAGAGTATGGCGACATCCTTCTGTTATCTTAAGTTTTGAGCAGGAAAGATTGATTTAAACTGTAATATGAATTTCTTTATGCAACGTGTAGGAAGAAATGCGTGATTTTTTTACATTAATGTCTTATTTGCTCTTACTCGGATAATAAGGGCCATTTAGCAAGACTATAAATATCTGCTTGCATTGTCTAATAGATTAACTGATAAAAACAAAATTACTATTTCTGCTTTAACTTTATGACTGATCGAATTGATTTTTTGTAGATCAGTTTTGTTGACTACACCATCTTTGACCTGCTTGATAACTTGGAAATCCTCGCTCCTCACATCCTGGATGGGTTTCCAAAGCTGAAGGCGTTCCACTCGCGCATTGCATCGCGTGAGAAGATCGCCAAGCACCGAACCACCGATGCCTTTACGAAAACCCCAATCAATGGAAATGGCAAACAGTGAAGTCAGCATCTGATATTGGCCGTCATGTTGGCAGTGGTAACAACAGTGATGCCGATCTAAAACTGACAATCTTAATTGTTAATTCAGTATTTTGCAATTCGAGCCAATGGTGTTGGCATGCCCTGATAGCTAGAGTTGGGGTGTGTACTCTGTAACTGGACTTGTAGTCAGAAATAGACCATGAACAAAGATTTTGGTTGAAGTACAGTGTAAGGTTAGATTTTTTGTTTGGTGTTTTAGTTAATAAGCTTACTTAATTCCATGCTTATTTTCCAAATATTGCATATGTTGTTTAATAAAAAAGGAATTTTTGTTGCATTGCATATTGCAATTATGTGGTTTTTATTTTGATAATTGTTCTGTGCCTGCTTATAAAAACACATGAATTGCTAACATGTAGCGCCAAATAAGCGGCGACCTCTCTGGGTAAGAAAGCGTGCCGGATATATGATTATATGCACACGTTTCCAATGCTCTGTATATTGATTCCTTGGCTTTGTCAACAACTGGCTGTGCGTGTTCAACCATTGCCCGTGCGCTTGACTACAGCTTCCTGCTATTTGGCGATGCTTTTTCATCATTAAGGTGATTTCCGCGCCTCAGATTCACATTTCAGTGTGACCATGCGCGCGTTACAAATTTAATTAATAATAATAATAATAATATAATAATAATGATAATAATAATTATAATAATAATAATAATAATAATAATAGCGCTTATGGTTCGCAGTGCACTGACTGCCCAGCTTTTCCACACCTGCATTTACCTCCACAGGACACCATTCTCGAGAGCATGTGTCGATTTGCTTAGTTGATATTTAATTACGCTGTGTCAAGACAAAGATGATTAGCGTCGCCCTTATTTTCCAGTTGTGCACTGGCACCTGGGGGTCGGGCAACTGGTCTTCCCATTATTAGGCCTACACGTTGTTCCTCGTTTCGCATAATGTGTAAGGTCTGGATCTCGCCAAACGGGCTTAGGGGGTCATTCATAAAGGACGTCCGCAATGAGGGGAGGAAGGGTCATTAAAATGCGGGCAAAGGGAAGGGTTATGACCAGTGCTGAGTGCGGACGTCCGCTTCTAAATTCCTAAATTTGATAGATTTTAAAGACCTCTTTGTTTCAACCTTTCCCGAGAGACGAAAAGGTCACTGAGTTGATTGCCTAAAACCTCAAGCCGTGTACTATAACTTGAAAACATTCAGCTTACTCTTCAAATTTAGGCCTAAATAGCATGTATACTGGTTGGCATTTGAAGTACGGTGATTTTAAATAAGATAGAAGTGGTAGCTTATTAATGACGTACGTTCAATGTTGGTTTTTTCGTTGATTGTCTTTTTCGTGCGGACGTCCGCAAAGGGGGAGGGACGGTAAGTTCAGATGCGGGCCAGAGGGAAGGGACTCGAGGGAGGGGTCTAAAGTATGTTATATTTTACGGACGTCCTTTATGGATGACCCCTTAACTTTGGTCTAGAAGTGGGGTACCACTTTCTCCTCCGGCCTTTTCCTTTGGAGTAACGATTATGTTTGAAAACTTATAGGAATTGTCTGAACAATGCCAGGCTCATGCTAAAATGGGCATCGTGGATGGGGGTTCTCCCACCAAAGGCGAAGTGCGGCTATGATCGTGCCTAGCACGTACGTGTTTGTCATGCGCCACAACTTATGGGGCTTTTCTGTGTATCTGTACGTAACCACGATCGTGTAGTGGATAACGTACTGGACTTTCGGTTGAGAGGTCAATGTCCATAATCCCCACAATGAAAAATATATTTCGAGATTGCAGCTCCACCTGTGCTGCTAGGGAAACGCAGTTATAAAATGAGTACACTGACCGTACACTGTTTGTCAAACACTGTCAGTAGGCAAGATAAAGGACTGGCTAGTGGCTACTCGCCCTCGTATACGAGATTAAAATATTTGACGTCGCTATAGCACTTCATAGCAATGGCTACTAGCCTACCTCTATGGACTTGCTTAATGGAATGCTCCTCTTCTTTTCAAGTAGGCGGTTGTTGATCACAATTATTAATCCCGCTTTGAAAGGTAATTAATGTAGGTCTTTGGGGGAACTCAGACAGTGAGGGTGGACTCGCTGTTCATTTCTCTGGAGAACTTCTAAATGTGGAACAACAATATGGAATTTGAAGGAAAAAAACAGACAGCCAGGCTATAATGGTAAAATCATGCAGCGTTAATCACAGTTAATGAATATTTTCAGAACGTTTTCGCGGACTCCCGCCATATCTTTCGCGGACCCCTCTTGGACGGTGGACCTCGCGAACCAATTTGAAAAGCGCTGTAGTAAAGCCACCCATATTAATAGGCTGAGCGAAGGAATTTGAAGTCGCTAGCATTTGACACAATGCCCATGGGCGGCGATCCCTGGGGCCGAGGGGGACAAAACCCCACCTTTGAGAGTGGGGGACACGCCATACATCGGCCCCAACATTTTGAAGAAACACCAAAAAGGTCAACGTATTTTTTACATCTTTTTTGAGCAGATCAGTTCAAAAGTGTCCCCTACACCTTTCAAACAAGATCGCCGCCAGTTACAGTGTTCATGGCAGGCTGCCTCTCAGGGCTAGTAGACCTATATGACCCATATGAAGCTTCTCGATCCTCTTGATATCGAGGCGACCCATAGCCTACTTGATATTCTATCTGATAACTTTTCAATTTACATTTCATCGGCACCAATATATCAACAAGGACCATGGGCGGCGATCCCGGGGGAGGGTCGCGGGGGACAAGACCCCATCACCTGTAAGAGTAGGGGGACACGCCATACGTCGGACCCCCCAAATTTTGAAGATACACCAAAAAAGGTCAACAAATGCAATTGTGTGTGAGGGCGAAAATGAGTTTTCAGTGGCTTTTTGACCAGATAAGTTGTTTTGAGGAGAAGTGTCGCCCCCAAAATTTCAAGGAAAAAAAGTAATAAAAAAGGAAAAAAGGTCCAAAAAAATTAAATGGAATTGCTAAAAAAGGTCGTCAGTTATTTTGAAGGTATGAGTTTTGAAGAAGTAACGAAAGTAGGTGGAGGAAAAAAAATAAAAGGTCAACTATTTTCGAAGATGAGATTGCATATTTTTAGTAGGAACATGAGATTCCAGAAATTTTTTTTTAGAAGCAGACCAGTGTGAAAAAGGTAGTAAAAAGAGGTGAATGACTAAAAAAAGGTCATCAACTTTTTAAAGACATGAATTTGTAGAAAAGTCTGAAAGATTTTGTGGAGATGAATTCCCAAAAAAGTTTGAAAATGGTTTATTTGGGACATGAAATCCTAAAAAAGGTCATCGACCAGACTATGGCCGACTTTATCCCCCTCCCCCACCTCTCAGACAAGATCGCCGCCACTGACAAGGACTACTATAGAAATGCGCAAGGAAAGTATGAAACGACAATTTTCCATCGAAAGTAGGTCGGGCTGTGATGTGGGTGGTCCCAGACGCAGAACTGGGTTGGAGTCACCTCCACCCCGCGAAGTAGCACGCACCACAGCTTGACTCAGACTTGAGAGTTTCTGGGCTGCATGAGCATGGGGGGCGATCCCGGGAGGGTCGAGGGCAACAAGACCCCACCTTTAATAGTGAGGGGGACACACCATACATCTGCCCCCTACATTTTGAAGAAACACCAAGAAAAGGTCAACAAATATTTTGGCGCCTGAGCGCAAAAATTTTTTTTTACCTCTCTTTTCATCAGATCAGTTCAAAACTCTTTTTTTGACCAGATCAGTTCAAAAGTGTCCCCTCACCTGTCAAACAAGATGGCCGCCAGTGTGCATGAGGTCATGTAATTCAATGCGAGTGAAGTTTCTTTATACATGCTCACTGTCAAACCGCAGTCGCGGGCCCCTAAGCAGAACAGTCACGGACCCCTAGGCAGAGCAGTTACGGGCCTCTAAACTATCTTTTGGCTTTAGGGCCGTACGAAAAAAAATATAAAAAACACAAATTGAAATAATAAAAGTGCGTGTACGGCCGTACAATATAAGGCCTATATTTATATTTTATTATATACAACTATGATTTCATTCATATGCTTATAGTTTGGCCTGGATTGAAAACTACGTTCATATGAATTTCCGTAAAATGCATATTTCCATCTCTCATCGACACCTTATCGATTTAAAATCTTGATTCTGTAGGTCTGCGTACTTCTGCTGTTCGACGACTTGACTTGGGTGTCTGTTTGCGATTAGCCGGAGTCAGCGGATGCGCAGCGCACGTGCTCTTTTAGCACCACTCCCGGTCTAACTTCCTAACGATTATACGCGTAGGCTAAACCTACAAAGGCCAAAATATATTAAAAATGAATTAAACGATGGTTTCATGACATGCATTGATTTCCAGATCAGGCTTATATATATATATATATATATATATATATATATATATATATATATATATATATATATATATATATATAACACGCGCACAGTCGCACACATGCAGACCATCAAACGCGCGCACAAACACGCATGCATATATAACAGCTCATTTATTGTACAGCCTTTGTGGAGTGTGGACAGGCGTATGGCTTATTTTGTGAGGTCATAGTTTAATTACAACTTAAATGTAGGCCCCTATATATTCGCAAACTCTAAAATTTCTAAACTGCCGAGCATGGAAAAAGCTACGCGCACGGCACCGGCTTAATCATGACCAACCAGGCCCGGACAGGGCCTCCGAGGCTCCGACAGAAATTCCGGGCCCTTAGGCGGAGCAGCCACGGGCCCCTAGGCAGAGCAGTCGCGGGCCGCTAAGCAGAACAGTCACGGACCCCTAGGCAGAGCAGTTACGGGCCTCTAAATTATCTTTAGGTTTTATATAAATATAAAATCGTACGGTCGTACGAAAAAATATATAAAAAACACAAATTGAAATAATAAAAGTGCGTGTAGGGGGTCTACGACCGTACAATATTATATTTGTATATTATTATATAGGCCTACAACTATGATTTCATTCAGATGCTTATAGTTTAAACTGATTGTAGTCAGGCGTCAGATAATATATTTTAATAGGCATAAATCTTAAACTTTGTATAACTGATTATAACATTTTTCATAAGTTGATTGCGGGCCCGGCCAGGGCCCCTAAAAGTCGCTGGGCCCCTGGGCATTTGCCCCCTCTCGGCGGGCCTGGGCCCGGGGCCCCCCGGATTAAGCCCTCGTGGGCCCCTCGCCAAATTCTCAGGGGCCCTTAATTCCCTACCCCTTCCCTCACTATACCCCTTCTTCCCTTCCCAAATGTTAATGCCTGTCTATTATTGACTATATAACTCAAACATAATAATGTGTAGCTTAATAAAATACCAAAAAACATGTTAAAATGGCACTTTATTATAGGCTCCATTTCTAAGACAAAGCTGCTGTCTTCAGCAATTTGTGACAGTTTGTCAGTATCAGAAATCAGAATCAGTCACAGTGTAAAACAAAGATCAAAAGTGAATGAAAGTTGGCCCTTGACCGATTCATAGAATAACTTTAACTTTGACAGACAACAAAGACAGTGCATGACGTCCTGCAGCTAAGTGATCGAACAAAAGTCAATACAGTAGATATTGTTCAGTTTAATAACGATTTCAAATCTTATGATCTAGGGCCTACAGACTTTTGTTCACATTTCTCTACTGTTGGCAGTGGCAAACCAGTTAAAAATGTCATCGAAAGAAACAGTATCTAAGAGATCACTCTCAGGACTGAGAAGTTCTAGTGCAGTACGTTACCGGTATGTGTTTGCTGTCATCGTACTCCGTAGGCCTACATCTGCCACTGACGGATGCAAAACAGAAATGTGCGTTGTTACTTGTTATCGGTAAAGCAGTGCAAGATGCAGTACCAGACACAAATTTCAGACACTGCTGATGTACACCTTCAGTGCAAGGTGTATAGCTACCACCAACATTTCGATCCTGCCCTTCGTCTGGCTCATTTGATGTGACTGTCTCTTTGGCGTGTAGCCTACGAAACATCTCTCAAGTTTCGGAACAGAGGCAACGCTATTTCTTTCCCTGTCAGTACGTTCTTTAGCTACTCGCCTTTTTGAGCACCGGAAAGTAGGCCTATAGTAGGGGTCAGCCGGAAATCGCCTCTGACATTTACCTCAGCCGAATATCCCGTGGCACTATTTGGAAGTATTCGCCTCGGCAAATACTGTAGTGTACACAAATAGTTGCTTGTCTGCCTCGCATGCCGGAATTTGAAGGCTCGTATCAGGTTTGAGCAGTGGTGTAGTGGGGCAGGAACGCGGGGGAACGCCGTTCCCGCACTTTTTTCCATACTTACCTACCAAAGATTGCACTTTTTGCTACAGTTGCTACTTCAATTTCCAGGCGTTCCCCCACTTCATTTTTTAGGACTACACCACTGGGTTTGAGCTTCATCTAGCATATTCATTTTGAAGAAGAAAAGTACAAAAACACCAACACCGTAAGTCCACAACGGAAGTCAAATCCATTTAATTGATTATTTATTTCAAAAATTCAAAATGTCTTAGTCAGCTATTACAAGTATAGAAATTTATTGCGATAATTTTTCATTAGGCCTACATGAAAATGTGAAGCTTTACATATGGAACAAATGGTACTCAGTTCGTACCCGGATCCGGCAAATAGTACATCCAAATACTCGGATTCGGTACTCGGTGGAAAATGTCTACCCGGCTGACCCCTACCGGAGAGGTTGAAATATTTTATTCTTTGGCATTGTTCACTTTTCGTGAATATAATTATATAATAGCCAGCACGGTTGTTTATTTTTTTAGACGAAGACGAAATTATTATCAACTAGCTGGTTTATCCGGCGTTGCCCGGGGTTATAAGTTTCAATCCCTGTAGCGAATAAGCAACAAATTTAGGTATAAGTTTCAATCCCTGTAGCGAATAAGCAACAAATTTAGGTATAAGTTTCAATCCCTGTAGCGAATAAGCAACAAAAGTTAATGTGAAGTGAAATCCCTACGGCTGCGCCATCTGGCGAATCTTTAGAAATGCGTGCCGGTGACAGAGAATTGGCGGTCAAACACACAGAATCTTCTCGGGCGGCGCCATCTGGCGAGTGAAAATAGGTTGAGTGTAAGTTTTTTTACCAGCTAAAAATGCATTGCCCGGGTAGTTTTTGGCCCGGGAGACCATGGTAGCGGTGAAAAGGGGGGACGCGAAGCCTCACACTGGGTGAGTAATGCCCACCCGAGACAGTAGTGAAGGTTTGGAGTGAAAAGGTCGAAAGCTGTAGAAATGCATCGCGGTCAAACATCGCTGTGACAGACAGACAGAGTCTTGTCTTTATTTATATAGATAACGATGAGTCATGACGTCGTATATATAGGAGAGTACAGAATATTAATATTTTGAAATATGGAATACTAATGAAGTCATAATAATTATAACTGGCATAGATAGCCTATATGGGCCTTTGATCGCCATCATAAGAATCAATCACCAATTCACAACTGACTCGACGTAAATGTACGCTTCCCTTGAAGAGAAAAGCTGAATAAAACGTGAAAATGCACATTATAAAATTCTTCTTGTTCACGCGGGAGGCCCTCTGACGACGGGGAACCCCGCCATGGCATAAATGGCATCAGTGGCGGCGATCTTGTCTGAGAGGTGGGGGGGGACTCGGCCACGATCTCGTCGACGACCGGTTTTGGAGAATCTTGTCCCCCCCAAAAAATTTTCTGCCACTTCATCTCCGAAAAATTTCGCTTTCATCTCCAAAAAAAGTTGATGACCTTTTTTAGTCCTTCGATCGCCTCTTTTTACAACTTTTTCTTACACTATCCTCTTTTTTCCCCACTTCTTCACTTTTTACTTTTTTTACCCACTTTCATTTCCACCAATTCATCTCCGATCTCCGGAAAATATCGATTTCATCTCGAAAAAAAGTTGATGACCTTTTTTTATTCATTCGCCACGTTTTACAATTTTTTCCCGTCTCCCAGCAATAACCCTTTTCTTTTTCTGATTTCTTCGTCTAAAATTTTTTCACTATTTTCACGAATTCCTTCTTCTTTCTCATCATTTAGGGGGGACACTAAGTCTTCTGCTAAAAAATCTCTTTTTACCTCGTCTGGTCAAAAACGTTGCGAAAACCCTCACGCGCAAGCTTGTAGGCCTATTTTGAAAATAGTCTAACCGTTATTTTGATTAAATTTTAAATGATAAATTTTACTTTTAAATAGACCTAGTTGGGTCCGCGAGCTATACCAAGAAAAATATATATGTATGCCTATAGGGGCCTATATATAATAGGCCTAGTTGCTTCTGTTTGACGACACTGTCTCTGTGTTAACAAAGGTCATAAGCGTTGTCCTCCTTCTTCATCCAGGTTTGGGACTGGCACTGCCTGAGCAGCCTGGCACATAGCAGTATGAGAATTGTAGAAAAAAGACTGGGGGTTAGACCTTGATTCATGTGGAGTTTGGGTGTGCAATGAAGACTTTACTATGGGATCCTAAGAAAGACTAGGGGGGTTGAACCCCCCAACCCCTCGACAATTCTCACCCTGCACTATAGGAGCACGGTCGTGCAGTGGCGGACTAAATGACAGTGTACAGGTACGGTATAGTTAACTCATTTTATATATGAGTTCGTTGTGAAACACAATTAGAACGATCGAGGGGCAGCAGTGTTAGAAACAATAATAGTACTCACAGTGAAGCTGATACCTTCTTAATGATCTTTGGCGAGGCTGGAAATCAGGCCAACTGGCTTACCTACTTGCACCTCAGGTGCGATTGTCGGTCGACCTGTAGCGTGTCTTCGTTGTTTAGTTCGTAGGGCTCGGCTTGGGCACGGAGCGCACACGTGTGTATAATAACGATTACCAAAAGCACCTGACCATGATTCACGTCACTGGTTATTACGCACGGCCGACCGTTGCCTAGGTCGACAGTGCGTGAAAGGTGTTGTAGGTGAACGTATAGGGCCTACGTTTTGCCAGCAAACACCGTGGAGGGGCAACAACTGCTTGGAGGAGTTTGTGTTGGCGTAGTAGCAGAAGAGAAGAGCGTGTGTCCCAATTTTTGTGGTGCTGATGGGCCAGGTGTGACGTTGCGTTGTTTACCCGTCGTCGAGCGTTCGTGACCAGTGACCCAGCCCAATCGAACAGCAGAAATCGACCTCTGCTTGAAATCGAATTGAATTCTTAAAGGTGTCTATACAACAAGACTAGGAAATGTGCGAGTTACGGAAATTGACATGAACGTAGTTTCCGAAATCGACCGTCGGTTTGGCAGGACAGAATCTCGCTCGGGGAGCTGTGTGAACAACGATGAAGAAAAGGTACGAAAAAGTTTCTACGTGTCTTGGTTGTTGATCGTATCGTTGACGTAGCCTACGTAATACGAGTAAAATATTATGGCTGAAAGTTGATAATAAGTTCGTTGTGTATGCGAATATCGTGAATGTCGTGTAGGCCTACTCGTGTTGATATAGCAGACTTCTGTAATCCTGGGTTTTAACGTCCGAAATTATTAACATTGCATGAGTCATGAAAACATTTCTTAGTAAAAACACAGTATAAATAATTACACAGTACGTCGACTCGCATTGCTAACTGTTGACTAGTTTTGGGGTGACACCATCTTGAAACAGAGCTTTTGAATTGTAGATTTAAGCTGAAATTAACGTTAAAAATAATATTGTTAATTCTAATGAAGTTCTCGATGTTGTTTTAATGTTTAAAAAATATTTATTTTATGGATTCCGGTGTATCGGCGTGTAGTCCTCAATGTTGTTGTAACGTTTAAAAATATTTGATGTGATTGTTTCCGGTGTAATTATTTATACTGTGGTAAAACGCAACTAGAAGTCGGAAGATTGATGAAAATATTACTGAAACTAGAAGACGGATCATCGATGAAAATATTACATGATAAAACTCAAACTAGAAGTTGGAATTGCGATGAAAAGATAGGGCCTATCGTTTTAACGCCGATATCATTGCCGTGGATAAGGGATGAAACATTTAATAGTAAAACTTAAACTAGAAGTTGGAAGATTGATGAAAAGATAGCTCTAACTAGAAGCTGCATGATCGATGAAAATGTAACTAAAACTGGAAGTTGGAGGAACGATGATTATTTATTATATTAATATTTACTGTATTATGACGTTTCAATGAAAATAATGTCGGACGCTAAAACCTAGGCTTACCTAGACCTCCTGTTGATTGCCACGATCATGATGATTGAACATGTTAGTAGAAACAATGCTCGTTTAGCCTATATTTTGGCTACGGTAGGTATTACAGGGTTAGGAAGGTTGCTACTAAATGACCATAAACTCTGTTTCATTTGGAATAGGCCTACAATCGATCATTTCGATCCATAGAGTTTATCACTGTGTTTCCTCTTACCTTAGATCAAAGTGCTTGACCTTGAGAAATTTCAGCCAACGAAAAATACATGATGTCTGCATTGATGAGCTTGACTAAGATACACGTGACACACTTAGGATATAATGAATTTTAGTCGTTTAATGACAAGAACTTTCACTACATATAATCTAGTAGATATTTGTCATGAATTTAATTAATTTTGTTGAGAAAAATTGAGGGGAAAGTGTGTGGCAAAGGAAGGAGGCTCTATCTTCTTGTCAAGACTGTGATTGTATTGTGATTTTACTGGTAATGTATTTTGTTAACTTTCAGTTTCAGACCAACGAAAGTAGCCTCAAAGCGACGGCGTGATTTGCTAAATGTTGAAATATCAGAAATTCGAAATGTCCTTCCATTCTCGGAATTGCAGCGTCAGAGGCTATCGCAGCTGCAAGTTATGTCACTCAGCAGTGCATATGTTTCACTGAATAACTTTGTTTCACACTGTAAGTAAACGGTTTTCCCAGCTTTCACTTTGCACTATAGTCTCGCCTCTTCAGGAAACCTTACTCATTAGGATCAGTCAGGGCTGTAGTCGAGGGTATACGCGGGTATACAGCATGTACTCACCTCTAGACACCGTATACTCACCTCACAAAATCTTTATATTTATTTATATTAAAATACTGTAGCATATACTCACAGAATACTGTAGCGTATACTCACCTCTAACTTGTTTCGGAAAACTAACGGGTAGCGTGTACTCACCTCTGATTCTACCACTACAGCCCTGGGATCAGTCCAATATGCCACCTTGCCATTTCTCTCGGCCTAAATGCAGTCCACTGTAAGAGCTTCTCAGTTTCCTTCTCTTGCTGGTTTCGTGGCAACCCGATTTTGTTCTTTATATATCTATCTTTAATTTCCCAAACACTGGTAGCACAAAACAAGAAGAATACGAAAAAACAAAACAAAAAACTCTGTCACTTATAGTGTTTTAAGAGAAAACGCATACATTACCTTTGCATAACCCCTCTGACTAGACGCAAGTGCCCTGCACTTAGTTTTTAAGTAGGGCGTTGAAACTTCTTGAGTTTACAATTATGATAGTTTGATTAGCTTTTGAAAAGAACTTTAGTTTTTAAGTAGTGCTTTAAAACCTTTTAAGTTTAGGACGACTATATTTAATTAACTTTCAAAAACAACCTTGCTGTAACCGACCAAGGTCAGAATTCTAGAGTCCAGGGAAAATTAGCCACTAAGGACCAAAGAAACCAGCTCTGCTTATGCTTTAAGATGTAATTGTAATGGACATTTGTATGGGAAATAGATTAACAGTTTTAAGAATCTGATTATAATGCATGGGTCCATGTAGTACTGTTTCCTAAACTTGCTAATAACTTAGCATTATTGCTTATCATTGCTGAGTCACTGGTAATTAGATCTTTGTATTTTTAATTCCATGTTAATTACGCAACACTTAATTCCAGACTCATCTGCATAATAGAAAAAGTTTGGTGTTGTGTGTAACAAGGATTATTTGTTGCAAAATTGATTTGAATTACAAACCTTTCATCTTGGTTCATCTGTGTTTAGTAGTCAAAAGAAATGATTGCCCAGAGGAAATCTTACGACATTTCAATCTAGCTCAGGTGAGCTTATAACTTTGATTAGATTCGCATTTCTCTGCGCCTCAGATTCGCATTTCGGTGTGACTTTGCGTGCGTTAAAAATGTTAATAATAATAATAATAATAATAACTTTGTTGAAAAAAATTGAGGGGAAATGCGGTAGCCTTCAGCGGCTCGATGGTTACAGACCAAGCTGACTTGGACGAGGGATAACCGTTCCAGAAAAATAACTTATCTAATCTCTAAGACCTTGAGGAAATGAAGCACCTCAGGGCAAAAAATAATAATAATAATTGTTTTCTAAACTACCAGTTGAAGTCGAGTGTGACCTGTCGGCAGGAACCGTCTGGAATTTGGAAGTCCAGACGACATTGAAGCTTAAAGGGGGGGTCAGCTGGTCTTGCACTAATCTTGGATCGCTGAATACTAGGCATAATAATTTCACTCAATTTAACAAAAGTAGTTTGTCACCGAATTTCTTTGTCGACGTCATTTTCAGTAATTAACAACAGAAGAATTTTTAATTGGTCCTTTTAGGAAACATGCTAGAATGTTGTCTTATTTTTTCATTGTTTGATTAATTTTTCATTTTTTGATTGAGTGAATTGACAGATGAGCTTTGTTTATGTAATCCAGATTCTGCCTGGCTTTATTCTTGTCTTGGCCAGTGATGGAAGAGTACTTTATGCATCCGACAACATACCTGAATATTTGGGTTATACTGCAGTAAGTTTTACAAGAATTTTGTGTGGCAACATTTATATAGTGCCTGTTAAGAACTCCTCAGAGGTGATTAATATAGAAATCCGAATCTATTTCATGAATGTTTGTTTAATCAGTAATAAATATGAATTTTTTACCAGTATTATTATTATTATTATTAATTAGTAATTTCTATTTTCTAAAATGCCACTGTATAATGCACAAGGAATAAACCAAAGGGTTATTTGCTCATTTTTTGGTGCAATAGTTATGACTTTAGCGGCCGAAGGAGTTCTGAACCATCTTTTGCAGATTAGACTTAGAAATTAATGATTCCACTAAGAAGCAAGGTACAATAATCTAAGTGATGGTAGACGAAAAATTCGAGTTTAATTTAAAGTTGAGATGGGCCTGTAATTAGAGAGGATTCAGAGAAGGTTTCTTTGATGTAGGATAAACTTTGACATGTGAAGAGGCAGGTGGAAAGGATTCTCAGTTAGAATGCACTGAAACTGCCCAGCTTATTAGCTGTTTGTGCTGGAGACAAACCACAGAGGATATCATGCTTGAGTTTATTTAAATCAAGGGCAAAATTGAATAATTTTTTAATTTGGGTGTGGTTTGAATGGGAAGTCAAATTTTGAAACAATTGCAGTATGATTCAAATATAAGAATCAACATAAGTGACAGAATGAGGTGATTGCATATCAGAACAAGTTATTAAGACATCTTGTATATAGCCTGTTATGTGTGGGAAGGTAAAATATATATGTGTGTATATATATATGTATAATATGTATATGTATATATATATATATATATATGTATACTTTATTTCGCCCAAAGCAGAACAGACTGTTCTGCATGAGCTATATGTATATTCGTTTATTATAAATCAACGAAGGATGACACACCGCATCACAGCTTACAACAGTCTAAAGCGATAATAGTAATAGCTGTTTCAAGCCAAACTATTGCAAAATATTTGTATTTGGATTGTGTACTATGTCTGTTCTCAGGGTTTCTGTTAGAGCCCAAAAGAGGACGTACTTAGTCCTGACCTAAAATTTTGGACTTTGCCCATTTCTAACGACCACCACACCCGCTGACGTATATGACATAACAGAATACACAGTCACACTTTATTATCAATATTTAAGGCAGCATAGGCCAACGTACTTCGTAAGCACAGGAACACGGCTTGAACCGGCAGACCAGTTCACATAAAGAGGAAATAATGTATCTCATTAACCTAGCTACAGCATTTGTAAAGCCGCCTAAAACCGCCTAACACAGGAAACGTAACGGGCGTATGTTGTACAGGGCATATTTTAACTGTATAACTAGTGGGACAAATGTCCAAGTACTTAGTTTTAGGATTTGTCCCAGTAGTTTTAGGATTTGTCCCAGGCAATGTATGTTTAAAGTAGGCCCCTATAACTAGTGGGACAAATGTCCCAGTTGTTTTAGGATTTGTCCCAGTAGTTTTAGGATTTGTCCCAGGCAATGTATGTTTAAAGTAGGCCCCTATAACTAGTTGGACAAATGTTGCAGGAGTTTTAAGATTTGTCCTAGTAAATCAGTAAGAAGAAAATTTTTAGGGAGGTGAATTCCTGAAAAAAAGGTCATCAACTTTTCGGAGATGAATTCTCAAAAAAGGTGATGAACTTCTTTTTTGCGAGATGAACTCCTAAAAAACGTCATAAACTTTTTTTGGAGACGATTTCCTAAAAAGAGGTCATCAACCTTTTTGGCTAAAACTTTTCGCCAGACTTTGTCCCAATAGTGTAAAACTCTTAAAATATGCACTGACGTTGTATATTGTTCATTGTAGCCTACTATGCTTAGTGCTTGGCACAAATAGACGTATGCAACTTGGAATTTTCTTACGCCTAGCCTGAAAATTTTGGACGATTTGGACATTTGTTACGGACGTAAAAACGGCCATTTGGGCGTTAACGGAAACACTGTCTGTACTAGAGTATTTGCCCGTCATATATGACGGGTTGAAAAAGAAAATGAATGGATTGATAAGAAGAGAAAAGAATTTTTTTATTGGAATGCTTGATTATAAGTCACATTGTGAGTCAGACAGACGGATTAATAGACAAACAGCAGGTAATAAGTCTATCTCTCCCCTGCCTCCCTCCCTGCCTCCCTCCCTGGATCGAACAATAGAGTATTTGCACTGTGTTGCACATGACCAATCTGATGTTTAGGCTAATCAGTCTTGCCTCGTATTTGCTCCTCCTCGTCCCCCTCCCCCTCTCGTCAGATCGTGTGCCATAATGAGGGAGTGATGTGACTGATGGAGGGAGGGAGGGAGGGACAGAGCTAAGGTGGGTGGCAGGGAGGCAGAGACAGACTTACTAACCTCTGTTTGTCTGTCTATCAATCTGACGCCGGCCTTAGGGAGATCGGCCAGCGGCCTGTCAGGCAGGGTTAGCAGCAACAGTCACATTCCATACATTCCATTGCACCCAAAGCATTTATTGTACGATGGACACAGAGATCTGGGAAACTATATAAGAGATGCTTTTCTTGTGAATGACTTTAATGGATTATTGTGATTATGGTGGCAGTTGCGTCTGAACTGATTTTCCTGGAATTACTTGTTACTGATTTTGTTAGTGCATTTAATAATTCGTTGGATTACTCTTGTGTGATTGTTTGGTCAACAGGTGGAGCTTTTGACACAGGGTGAAACAATTTATGACTTCATCGATAAATGCGACCAATCAGAACTCAGGTATATTCTGGAGTCAATGACGTCATCTGATGTGCACGCTCACGATTTGCAGACGGTTACATGTAGAATGTTTTTGGCACAGAATCATCGAAGCTTGGGTGGATACAATCGCCACAAGGTAACCAAATATAATTAAGGTGTTGTTACAGTTGGTTCTTAATTGGTGTTAAGAATTGGTTCTTAATTGGTGTTAAGAATTAGTTCTTAATTGGTGTTAAGAATTGGTTCTTGATTGGTGTTAAGAATTGGTTCTTGATTGGTGTTAAGAATTGGTTCTTAATTGATGTTAAGAATTGGTTCTTAATTGGGCTTAATAATTGGTTCTTAATTGGTGTTAAGAATTGGTTCTTGATTGGTGTTAAGAATTGGTTCTTAATTGGTGTTAAGAATTGGTTCTTGATTGGTGTTAAGAATTGGTTCTTGATTGGTGTCAAGAATTGGTTCTTGATTGGTGTCAAGAATTGGTTCTTGATTGGTCGTGTCCTGTTATATTATTAGTATCAGTAGTTTTAATCACTAGCTTGGCTGTTACAAATTTTACGAAAGGTGCATCATGTCACTGGAAGTTTGGTGTTGGGCCATGCAGCCTAGAGATTAATGCTATTCATTTATAATCAATTAGCCACATTTTCTGAATATTAGTGATCGTGTGTACTGAATCATTAGTTTGGTGATTAATACTTGATTAATTAATACCTGATTTGGTGATTAGTACTTGAGCTATCCTATGTGTGACAGGTTGGCTTCAAGTTTTTCTTGATAATACTGGTTAAGATGATGTAGCCTACAGTCATAAATCTTGTCTTGAGAACCACTTGATGAGATATACTTGCTTAATTGTGCTACAAAGCCATTGGGGTTAACTATATCAAGAACCCCCTTGGTGTAAACTGTCAACCTGGAAATGTGAGCTCCCCTCCCCTCCCCTTCCCTCCCTCCCCTCTTCTCTCCTCTCTCCTCTCCTGTCCTCTCTCTTGTTCCTCTGCTCTCCTTTCCTTTCCTCTCCTCTCCTGGAGAGTTTAACTCCAGACTAAAGACCAAACCTTTTAAACACTTCTTTTCAAACTTGCACCCAATCCTGGATGACCCTGTAACCACTGTTGTCATCATTCATCATAGACACTTTCCAGCTTAGGAACATGCTGTCTTCTCTGGCCTGACGCATGGGATCTGTCTTAGGACCAGAACTGGCCCAACAACCTGTCTCCGGCAGACTAGGTTTGATATGGAGCCAGTAAATAAGCTGATACAGCTTTTGTATGGCACAAAGAGAAATTTAGGAGCGGTACATTAATGCTTACGTTTACAAGTGACTGACAATGGAGTGATTGAATCATCACATTGTTAATTGCTGGACGTGTGTTTTCTGGTAGACGATGGAAATGAAAGGCCGAGTTCTGCTGAAGCCAGCATCTGCTCCTCGTGAATCTATGCCAGAGGCGATATTTGTTGCTTTTGTCGTTCCACATTCCAAGCCAATGTCCGACTCGTGGGCAATCACTTCCTTTGAGACCGTCCACAGCTTGGACATGAGATTCATGGAACTTGATCACAAGTAGGCGATCTTCTTTGTGCCCAGATTTACAGAATATTTGAATTTCAGCTCGCCACTATGTTGACCTGGAATTAAGTACTCGGTAATTGTATCATATATACTTTATTTCACTCAAAGCAGAAACATGAAGATTGGAAAACGCAAAATGAAAAAAAAAGATTATTCACAATATCAATCTCACAAGGAGTTTGAACCAACACTGTGCTTCATAAGGCAAGAACCAAACCACTTGGCTACCCTGTCACCTCATCATAGCCTAGTTTATTTACCTTCTCTTAAATAAATTGTCGATTCCACACTGCAGTGTCGCAGTGTTGTATGTGTTAAATAAATAGTGGTTCATGCTGTGACTCATAACTGTTAATCTTTGCTGCTTCACAGATGATCTACTGATTCTGTTGACTATATACATGTACATTGTATTGTTAATTGGTGCATGTTTATTTTTTTTGTAATTGATTTCTGGACTTTATTTGTGTTTCAGTGGCCGCATTCTTCTTGGTTATGAATCAAGTGACATTTTAACAAAGTCTTGGTATGAACTGATTCACCCTGACGATATCCCTCAGGCAAAAGCAAAACACTTCGAGCGTAAGTCATGCTTACTCCAAACATAGGTTCCTCTGGTTTTATATTTGTAATATTTTGCTTGACTAGTGTTGTTTTAATTTAATTTGACAGTATTTAATGCAAAGCATTTTAAGATATCATTAAGAATAGCATTGCATTGCTTTTGTGAAGTACCTACTTAAACTATGTTATGTAGATGTCTTGATACTTCAATCTGTTAGACAAATTGAAGTTTGTTAGAGCAGTACTAGTCATTCATTCATTCATTCATATCAGACATTTATATAGCGCCTCTTCAAGGAGAACTACTTGGAGGTGCTGTGGACTCTGGCATGGCTGAAAAGAGCAGTCTTGACTCTTAAGGTGAGAAAGGAACATAGGAGAAAGGGTTCTGGGTTGCAGGCGGAGTGCCAGAGGGAGACTATTTCAGGTCAAAGTACCCACCACTCTTCGAAGGGCCCACCACTCTTAACTACTATCTATAGATATATAGGTATCTATCTGTGGCTGCTTTGTAAAGAATCACAACCAGTGTCAAAATTCTTTGTACAGACTAGATATTGATATGGTCAGAGTGAGCAACCTCTTAGGGCCATTGCTGACGGAGTCATCTAATAAATATGTAGCCAACTTACTTTAACTTACCTGTTTATGTTACAGTATTACAGTTTCGTGACCCAGGTAATACAAGTTCGGTGTGTGCGAGGCTTCAGACTCGGTATGGTTATTTTGTATGGCTGCAAATCGTTATGACTTTACGTGAACGTAACAACGAGAGGGAGATTGTATGTAGCAATTGCATACTGAAGGAGGTGGATGCAGCAAAGAGACTGAACTGTAAGGAGACCAACAAGGAAAATAGATCTGTTGCATATTCTGGAAATTTGACACTTACACCCACACCCGAGCCGTTTGGTGGTGAGATGTGCCAGAGGTCTGAAAACAGTTTGTATCATTCCACATATTCCACGAGTAGCAGCTGCATCACTGGCAGTGAAAGAGCGGATGTTCAGACCAGTTTAAAGTTTCCACTCCTGAAGCAGATCTTGAACCGTCCAGCAATTCAGACCGTAAACATTAGCAAGCCAGAAGTCTCATCTGTAGAGTCCTTGCTGACTCCTCAGAATTCACCGTTGGATTTTGGACAGCAAGACTTTCCTTCAAGCGAGAATCGTCTTCTTCATATGGGAATTCCCACTCCAGAATGCCTGCCTTCTGATTTCGATCCACCAGAAGTCACATCCATGAGTCATGACTGCATGGATCAGTGCATTTTTCAGAAACCGTACAGTGCAGTTGTGCCACCGGATTTTGGAAATGCAACGGAACCACTTTCATCGGTTCAACTTGAACCACAGAGATTGTGCTTTGCAGATGATGGGAATGTTTGTGTGACAGCAATTGTAGAAGCTCTGACCGAGTTGCAGAATGATCCACAGTTAACACAAGAACTGGAAAGCATGGATCTGTCTGTGTTCTGTGAATCTTTTCCTGAACTTGAAGCAGAGAACCAGTCGGTGACTAAACACCAGGACGATTTTCAGGCTACTTCACTGGTTAATGTTCTCATGCCTTACCTGGATTTGTCGCTCACAAAATTGTCACACGCACAAATCGAACACCTGAACAATCGACTTTCTGAGCTTAATAAACTCCACGAAACGATGATTTGTAAAGCTGTGATTGACACCTTGCATGACGATAACAGGAGAGAACATGCGAATGTACCAGTTTCTTCAATGGAATTCCAAAATCTTGCATTAAGTGCAGAACGCAGAACAGGCTTTGGGTCTCAGAGTAGCATTTTGTCTTATGAAAGCTATCCTATGCATAAACCGGAGAGCACTCAAATGCCACCGAGAACACTTTGGATTTAATGGATCTGCTGAACACTTTGGATTTAATGGATCTGCTGGATGGTATCCGCACCAGTGTCTGTGGCTTTTCCACATAACCATAACGACGTCACTTCCGACGGAAATGCTTCACTCCATGGTCGTTTTCAGATTCATGGCTAGAATACTTCAAAACAACGTCTTCACAGATGGTAGTGCTGTAATGCTGTATAGTGAGTGCAAAGTACAATTAGCTTTCACGATGTCTTTGCAGACAGAATTATTAATCGAATGTTTAAACTTTGTTCCTGTTCTCCATCTGCTTTGTTTTAAGCAGAAGTTGCAACAGTGGATGTTCAGTGTTTAATCTAGACACCTTTTTGGGGGGAAATTGCCCCCCAGGATGTATGTTTCCCCAGAGGCCAGCAATATTTTAATGTAGACACCTTTTTTGGTGGGAAATCCCCCCCAGGAAACATGTGGCTCCCCCCAGAGATGAGTAACATAAGAATAAAATAACAGGATAAGATATATGAAAGTGTGTGAGAGATGAATCCCTAAAAAAAGTCGTTAAAGTTTAGAGTTTCCGAGGAAAAGGCATGAAATTGGGACGAATTACTATAAAAAGGTCATCAACTTTTTTTAAAGATGAAATTCCCCAAAACATCCTTGGACATTGGAACACGGATGAAATTTCCCCAAAAGGTCGCCCGTCTTGGTCCCCCCCCCCGACAAACCTTGTTTTCCCCCTCGGAAGAGGGGACTAGATTAAACACTGGTGGATGTTGCAATGCTGGATGTTGCAACACAGGATGTTGTAACACTGGATGTTGCAACATTGACGACAACAGCATTTCTATGCTGCTGAAAAATCCATTAGTTCTATGTTGGTTAAATGACGCCAGTACTTAGGTACTGTAGAATATTCTAAATGATGCCAGTGTTTAGGTGCTGTGGAATATTCACCAATTCTTTGTTTCGACGGAAGCAGCAGTTCTCTGCTGCTGAACATTTTATCATTCTGTTTAGGTCAGTGACACGGTGGTAGATTTTCACTGATGACTGTAATATCATGATTTTCTGCAAATCTATTTCTCATGATGTTGACATGGAACTTGGCCTATGACTAACATTCAGACAAGTTCATGGTACATAGGCAGTACTTATGAATATATTTATTTGAACCTTTATATCACACCTTTTTAAACCTATCAAAGAACCTATCGCTTTTGAGGAGTTCCTAAAATGTGCTTTATAAAAGTTCAGATACATGCAAAGACTGTTTCACGTCTGTTTGTACAGGGAATAGAATCGTAATCTCAAGATTTTTACAGTGCTGTACATTGGAGATCTGTTTACATGCGGCCCATTTATGCACGAATCTGCTTAACACATGGTTATACCATGGCTCTCAATGGCACTTATATCTATCTAACGCTCTGGACCTATTAACACGCAGTAGGATATATGGGCCTACAAGAAACTTATATATATATACCTCAAAGTTCTTCTTGCCCATTAAACTGACACGTTCTCTAAATGAAGACCTTAGAAGAAGTGGCACTCATTGAAATGGGCAGTGATGGTGAAGGATCTCACCCGATTGATTCGTTTAAAAATCAGTAGGGTCGAGGCCATGTGGTCGCTATAGAAAACAGTGTACATTCACATTCATTCCCCGGCCTATGCAGTGTTTTAGTTGTCGGGGGGTTGGGGGGTTCAACCCCCCTAGTTCTCTTTCTAACCCCCTCAGCTAAGTAACTGAAAATATGTTTGGGGGGTTACTTTACTACAAAAAACTGGTGTTTGGTCTACCGGTATGTGATTATGTGATTTGGTAATCTGCAAATTTTTGACCCCCCAGTTGTTTTTGGACAACTAAAACACTGGGCCTATGCATTCATTATGTGGCTATGTCAGATTTTAGGTTTCCCGTACGTCTTGGCATTTCTTTCTGCTTCACTTCACTATTATTCGATACACTATTTAATTTCAGGTATAACGCATTGCATTGCTGTTAATTAACCATTTGTCAGCTGTATAGTTTCAGCCAGAAAGTGCTAGAGAGGTTCTTGTATTTTGAATTATATCGCACTTATTGTGACTGATTGTTATATATTGTTGTAACCCGGTATGTGATTTCTGTGCATTATGCTTTTGACGTCATGCCTTTTAAGAACCAAAAAATATACTTTTTAGCACTTCCCGTATTTTTCTCAACCATACCAATTAACCAATTGTCAGCGTTAGAGGTTGAAACAGAAAGTGCTACAGAAGCCTACTTATTGCGAATCGTAGCCTACCGGAACTTATTTTAAATTGTATCTTACATTGAGTTGTATCTTACTGTACCATGCCTTTTCAGAATCTATCAAAGGCACTGTTCAAACTTTTCTGTATTGTTATCTACCATTTAGTAAGTAAACCAGGAAATGCTGGAGAAGTTTTCTCGTTGTGAATGTTAATTTTGTTGTTCTGCATAATTAGTGGTAGAGCTGAGAGGATAAGAGCGTTTTGTTTGTCATTATGTGCTTTTGACTAATAATTAACATACCAGATGAAACTTTTAAAATCTGATTTTGCTTATCCATTTACTAAGGTCTGGAGCCTTTATCAAGGATGGCCGAGTCAGGTTGCTGTGAAGAACATGTTGCCAGTGAGGATGATCTGAACAGTGGGTGGTTCAGTTTGTTTCAGGACATTGAAATTAGACATTTGTATGGTTTCCATTGTCTGTTCTGTTCATGTATCTCCAGCAACTGTTGGCTTTATCAATAGTGTTTTATTGATGTTTGTATTTCATTGTGGTGTGTGAGAGCTTATCGGGTGTTGTGCAGTCACACCGATTGGTTCGAGAGCTCGGCCTGTAAGGCTGTAACATGAAGAGTACGAGTTTGAGCCTCCCTGGAGGCAGTTATTGTGTAGGGACCTAGAGCAAGTCCTTCACTCGCAGTTTATTGCTCTACGCCATCGATGTTCTGTCGCTTGGTTGTGCACACTTCCGAACTTTGGAAGGACTTTGAGCCTCACCGTAGGCAGGTATTGTGCAGGGACCTTGAGCAAGTCCTTCACTCACAGTTTATTGCTCTGCGCCGTCGATGTTCTGTCGCATGGTTGTGCACACTTCTGAACCTCAGAAGGAGGGCAGTATCAAATACAGCTGTATTGTATTGTATCAAATACAGTTGTATTGTATTGTATCAAATACAGTTGCATTGTATTGTATCAAATATAGTTGTATTGTATAAAATACAGTTGTGTTGTATTGTGTAAAGTTGAATAACTGGTCAAAGTTAACTTCCAAAATTATGATGTAACATGTAACACAGAATTTATATAGCACCTCTGTTGGATATAATCCGTGCTCATCGGTGGTGAAAGGTTGAATTGATAGTGTATCGACATGTGTGTTTCAAATGAGAGATATCAAATGAAGAGACGGGTAACATGAGGAGAGGTGTGTAGTGAGGATTTCTTGATCTTGTGTAATGAGGATTTCTTGATCTTGTGTAATGAGGATTTCTTGATCTTGTGTAATGAGGATTTCTTGATCTTGTGTAATGAGGATTTCTTGATCTTGTGTAATGAGGATTTCTTGATCTTGTGTAATGAGGATTTCTTGATCTTGTGTAATGAGGATTTCTTGATCTTGTGTAATGAGGATTTCTTGATCTATAGTACTTAAGTTTTCAGTTGGATTAAATCCATTGATTTAGTTTTGGCGTCTGATCTCTTTTTTTTAAAGGTAATATAGCAGTTTATTTTTTGTTTTATTTTGCTTGAAATAATGATCTTGTCATCCATCAATTGTTGGAGTTTGTTGGCACTTTCAAACAAGGTTAACGACAATGCTGTTTTGTTTTTGTTAACTTCTTTCCATGTTGGAAATTGTTGTGAGCAGTTATACATGCTTGTAGTTTTAATTTCAGCAATGAATTGAGTTATTGCATTTAATTTTACATCATTTATCTTCTTTCAAAGGGAAAATGTTATGTTATAGTTTGTATTTATATTTCGTTTTTTTTGCTTGTTCATGTACACTCTGATGTCTGATGACTGATGACACTAATGTTGTTGGAATTCAATATCAGTAATTTTATATATATATATATATATACCGGGAACTTACCGGAATTGACACTGGAGGCCACACCTCATTATGAATCAGGCTTTGAGCAGCCCCACTGTTGCACATTTGTACCAGGAGCCATTTAATTGTAGACATCCAGAGCCCCAAAGTAGTCCACTGCAAACAAATTCTTTAGCAAATCAGCTTTTTGGCTTCCGGTCATAGTGGCTGAGCCTCGTTGGTGCACCGTTTTTCGACTGTAGAAGTTTTCTATGGCACTTCCTAGGGCCCACAATTCCTTCTGTCCTCCCCTTAGCGTTTCCCTATCCCCTTAGCGACTGACCGTGCCCACTGGCGACGATCTTGTTTGCCAAATGGGGGGGACAAGGGACACTTTTGAACTGATCTGATCAAAAAGAGGCACGAAAAAATTTATTGACCTTTTTTGGTGTTTCTTCAAAATTTGGGGGGGACAACTGTATACTGTGTCCTCCCACCTCTTGTCCTCCTCGACCCACCCGGGATCGCCGCCCATGACCGTGCCTCTAATTCATGTATTGAAGTGTGACACGTAAATATTCATTCTCTCATAGTTTTCAAAGTTATGTTTAAACTGACAATCAGCTTTCTGTCTTTGGGACAAAGTAGCTGAGCTTTGTAGGTGCACAGTTTGTGTCTGTAGAAGTTTTCAAGGTCACTTTGTTACTGACTATTGTGTCTGGTGTTAACAGACATAACTTTTGAAGAATGTTGCATTGACCGGTAGTAGATATTTAGTGCTCACTAAGGCATACAGCGTAGATTTGTTTTGAATAAAGAAAAATTAAACGTAACCTTGATTTCTTTAATTCAGTAAAACTTTCAGTTGCACAAGGTGTGCAAGAGAAAGTAGCACAAATTCTTGCTCAAGATGCTCAACGTGTAGAGAAAATTCACAATTCATGTATGTTTATTTAAAATGTGTTAAATAATTACTAAGTTGCATGTTTTGATAATGACTATAATATTTTATACATTTTTTTTAAATAAGATTTTTTTAAATTTTGAATGATAAGCTGGAGAAATTGGTAAAGATGAACGTCTGTAGAAGTCTTTATGGGGGTCATCCATAAAGGACGTCCTCAAGAACTGTTCCTCAGCCTTGTCTGCATTTGTCCGCATTTGACATTACCCTTCCAATCCCCTCTTTGGGTGTTCTCAATCCAACGGAGTACTAAGGCCTAGGCACCAGTGATATTTTACTTCAGGAAATAATTTTCGTTTTACTTCTATTTCAGTTCAGATGTCCTCAATTTCCGTTCTATTTCAGTTTTCGTTCTCAAAATAATTTCAGTTATCGTTTCAGTTATACTTAACGGAAATCATTATTTTCCGTTCTAATTTTACTTAACGTTAACGAAAATATCACTGCTCGGAGTTCCAAGCTGTCAACGAAATCCTCCCTCCACGACATGTTGATCAATTTCATTGTAATCAGTTTAAAAGTTACTTGGCAGTAGTTTCACTGCATTCACCACATTTGAGCCGTTGTCTGAAACAATCTTGGTATTCTGTGTAAGCTTTTTTATGAAGTCGCTGTAAATGCGGAATCATATTGCACCAATTTTTACCCGAAAGTGCAGTTCCGCACATCAAGTTTTAGGGTCCAAAACGCTGCATGTATACAGATTTATCAGTTTCTTTGCAGTATTTAAAAAATCCCGTACTGGGCTTTCTTTCTTACACTCAGCTAGAAAACTGACAAAGTACTTGTGGTCGAAATAATTTATATCTGCTTTTGAAAGTGGTCTTCAATAACTACAAGTATTTTCACAACGTTGACTATTTTAAAATTACAAAGAAAATTCTAAGTGAAAAATGATCTTAAGAAAGTGTATCGGAAGCACGTGCCACAGGTCAATGACACCAAGTAGCAAGTAGGCCTAAATTATAAATCTTTTGCATTAATTTCCGTTCGAAAATTAATTTTCGTTTTACTTCTATTTCAGTTCAGATGTCCTCAATTTCCGTTCTATTTCAGTTCTCGTTCTCAAAATAATTTCAGTTATCGTTTCAGTTATACTTAACGGAAATCATTATTTTCCGTTCTAATTTTACTTAACGTTAACGAAAATATCACTGCTAGGCACCCTAATCTAGGTCATACTACTAATCAGAGTTAGTAGTTATGTTGGGGCTAACTGTTACTGGATGTGGTATCTTGATACCGGTGCGTCCTGCACAGGGATTCCAATTAAATGTACGCTTTCTAACTGAAGATGTTTAACACACAGATTGTTCTGAAACAACTTTATCTACCAGATTTAGATGCAGACAACCGCAGAAGGTGTAATCCCTCCCTGTGTGAGGCTCTGTCCGCATTCGAGTGACATCTTCATCCATTCCTTTATGCAGACGTCCTTAGTGGATGACCCCCACTAATTAATCATTGTTGAGAATCATTTTACCGAGTTGTAAAGGATATGGGATTAATCTGTAAAGTTACACAAGAGTTGGTGAATTTCTTTTATAGAGAAAACAATTGGTAACTGATGAATGTTTATCTTGATTGTACTGAATTACTAGATTTGTAATTGCTTGAAAGTTTTTTGTCTCATTTTGTCTCATTTGTTTTTAAGGAATGCTTACATGTGATAATAGATAAGCAATTGTTTTGTCTTATTTCAAAGCTTTTAAGACACATTTCAAAATAAGTGGTTTTCGTGTTTTTAATTTTATTAAGATATTTTTGAGAAATATTAATCACTTTTACTAGAAATTCACAGTGAAATTAGTGTTTTACTTGATATTTAATTTTATTAAGATAGTTTTACAAAAAATAATCTCTTTTAATTACTGTATTTTATTTTTGTTAAATTTTCGTCCACGTAGTATTCTCTGTTGAAGAGTATGTAAGGTGTTTTTAAAAATAGTACACACTGTTGAAGAATTATATAGGCATTTTCAAAATAGTGTGCTTGTTTGAAGAATATATGCAGAGTTTTAGAAAGAGTACTTGCTTTTAAAGAATAAGGTGTTTTATAAATAGTACTCACTGAGTGACAGGGATGTCATTTCAGCTTTTTTTCGGGGAGGGGGTAGGGACGTCATTGGAGTATGGCGTTCCTGCAGCTGCCCCATTTGCCTCATGGTAAATCCAGCACTGTATACCTATATATGCCCATAAGCTAGTCCCTGCAGTGTTACAGTAGGCCTACACCCTTCAAATGACGTCCCTGAATTTGAGTATAATTTTTTTTATTTTACTCCTTTCTTATTCCTTCTTTTCTTGTTCCATCCTTTTTTCTTGTTTCCAAAAATCAAGGGGGCAAATGCCCCCCTCCACCCCCACCCCAAAAGACGCCCCTGCTGACTGTGAACGGAATGCGCAGGAGAGCAGTTTCGGTAGCGTGATGACGTCTATATGCAGATTGAAAGTGCAGGTTCAAGCTGTTTGTCTTCAAATAGTTGAGTTGTTCAGGAACCAGGCGTTTACAACCTTTGATATTATGAATGTCAGATTTGGAAATAGGTCTATAGTTTTTGTACTCGTCTGGATCCAGCGATGACTTCTTGAGAATCGGAGTGATGATAGCATAGCTCTGTGAAGCTTGTGTTGCTGGCAGATGACCCTCGAGGAGAGAAGTGTTGCACGCAGCCACCAAGTATGGACGTCACCAGGACGTCAATGCACTCCTGCGGTAGGAATGCTGACATCGATTCAAGAAATGTAATTGCTCTACTCTGGTTCCAGTCTTACCTGTCTTCCCGCTCCTTCTCTGTTAAAGCCTCCAGCTACTCCTCTCAACCCAATCCCACTATCCTGTGGTGTTCCCTCCGTCTTAGGACAACTTCTCTTCATCCTTTATGCTGCACCTCTGAACCATCTCCTGAAATCCTCTTCTGTTGACCACCATCTTTATGCAGACGACACCTAACTCTTTATATCCTCCCCCCAGATCTTGCTCCTCCATTGCTCAACTACTCGATGTGGTCAACCTAATCTGTAAATGGATGTCTTCCAACCTCCTCTGCTCTTTCTCCCCCTCCATTGCTCAACTACTTGATGTGGTCAACCTAATCTCTAAAAATGGTTGTCCTTCAACCTCCTCAACCTTGCCAAAACTGAATATATTATCCTTGGTCTCCCAGATCAGATCAAGACTATCCCCGACCCTCCTACACACCTACCCACGAACTCTTCATCTTCCACTTTGACCTCCGACTCGCCTGTGCGCAATCTTGGCAGCATCTTTGATCCACATCTATCCTTCAGAATTCCTTCTCTAATCACATCTCCAACCATAGGCGTAGACTCTGGGAGTGGGGGCAGCCGGGGCACGTCCCCCCAATAATTGAGATGGGCTGTACACCCAATGCAACAAGTGTAGAATGAAGAACCAAATCCCCCCCAATTTTTTGACAAGTTTACTCCAGTGTCTCCATCCTCTAGCGCATCTGCTTCAGTCATATTCGTGACCGCCGCATTCACCCCATGCTTGGCTTTAAAACTGCATCAACTAGCTATCGCTACCTCCATTGTCCGCTGTAAGCTTGACTACTGTAATTCCATTTTCCTCAACCTCCAGTCCACCCAAATTAAGTATCTAAAACTCATCCAAAATTCTCTCGTTCAATCTGTCACAGGATGCCCAAGCATCACCATATCGCTCCCGTTCTTAAATCACTACACTGGCTGAAAATCCCTAAGCGCATTCACTTCAAAGTCCAATCGCTAACCCACAAGTCACTTAGTCTCACTAAAATACTCCCAGCCAAAGTACCTTCGCGAACTCGATCTTCATCATCCAGCCACCTCGGTCTACTCGATCATCCTCATATTATCACTCTCTTGAGTCTCTTCAGTCACTAGTCACTCGTGATTGTCTAACAGAAGCAGAATGAGTTTCTCAAACGTGCATCTAACATGGTTTAAAATGTCTCGTCCATTCAACTAAAATTTCTGCTGTCATCCAACCAGAAGTATTAGCAAATCCTATACAACCAGAAGGACTATCCTTTATCATAAACACTTTGAAGCAGAACTTCCGGAAACATAAATAGAGGATTAGCGGTACCGGTAGTTAGACTCGGTCAACAGAGTAGGATTTCAAAGAGGCTTACCGAGGGTAGTTTTATCTCTCTCTGGAGATTCATCCGATGCTTGCTTGAGATGCGAGGTGGCCGATACCTGTCGTTTCGACGTTATTAAGAGTAATTCAGTGATTAACAGCGGGCAATAAATAAAGCAGCACGTCTGAGCATCTGGTTGAACTTTGGGCCCTTATATAGCGCTGGTTAAATCCGTCGGCTGACCCCATTAGCAGATTGTATGGGTCCATTATCGCCCGCATCCTGGTATACAGCGGCTAGGCAAGGAACCTTGTGGTCTTTGGTTTAGGCAACGTTCGACAGCGGAGCGTAGTAGGAGCGGTTAGCATGCAAGCGCCAGCGTCGATCTGCTGATATATGGGGAGCAGGGGACCAGCGTCAATCGACGACGTCAGAAGCGACGCTGCGCGATAGCAGACAGAACAATGGCGGACGGTTATTGCCCGAGTGGACGCCATGTCGGCCGTGCGCCTGATGGACGGTGAAAACCGGACACTGAACGTCGAGAGAGCGTAGTCAGATGTACCGTTAACCTGCCAAATACGCGGTCAATTAAGGCCCCCTTGTCGCCGTCGACTGTCCACTCGTCTACGGCGTGGCCTTCCTCTACGCAGCGGTGTTAGAAATACGACCCAACTCGGAAACCTCGAGTGTAGGGCAAGGCCGTCGTTCGTGTAGCCGACCCTTTTCGCAGGTTCTCTGTTGAGCCCATCGACGTATACATGTATGTATAGGCTATGTATAATGAATGGAGACAATTCATCACAGTTTCCTAGTGTCCGAATTCCCTTCCATGAACAATTTGCATCATTGGGAGGGGGAAGGGTTGTCCATAGAGTATTATTATTATTATTATTAAAGTAGTTTTATATAGCGCCCCTTCAAGATTGCCTACTCAGGAGCACTCCCAGCCCAACCACGGTCAAATAACGCAGTTTTGAGGACAGTAAGAAACAGGGTGAAATGACCAATCGGTAATTGACGGAGCTTGGTAGGAAGCCCATTCCAGGTCATGGGGGCAGCCACAGAGAAGGCACGGCGCTGCCGTATGGTTGTCCGCACGCGGGGAACAACAAGCTCAGCCTGCGCAGCTGAGCGGAGAGAGCAACGGCGCTGCGAGCATGAGGTGGGACAGCAGAGCTCCCGCAGATATGGAGGGGCCAAACCTTCAAAGCACCGCCGGACCAAGGCAGAGATTCGGTAAGTGATGCGCTGTGGGTAGGGGAGCCAGTGGAGGACATCCCTCATATACGCAGACACTCTGCCAAACTTGGGGATACGAGTAGTGGTAACATCACTGGCGTGAAGAGCAAGCGGTAGCGGGATCGCTTCCCGCAACCCTCCCAAATTTAGGTCCACTCAGCCTTTCATTCGCGAGATGGCGCGTTTGTTAAAATGAGATGTATATAGGACGTGATGGGCGCCTTGTATGGCCACCATGTACAGTTAAATTCGACTCCTGTAATAACTTGTGATCATCCGTTCATACTGATTTGTAATCATACTGCGTTATTGTTGTGGCGGTCACCCCACAAGGCATGAACGAAGATAAATAATGATAACTGTCTGAATTAATTAGCGTCTTATTCGATGGGTGGCGCTTTATAGCTGTTCGATTATTATTATAATTATAAGTGCTGTATTTTATTTTTGCCATTTTAAAGCTTCAATTAATTAATTAAAATAATTAGACACACCGTCCGTCCAATATTTAGTGGCTAAACATAGGGCGCTGCTTAATATAGCTGGTAGAGATTTGGATTTTGGACACCTGTATTTAAGAAGACGGTGATGGCCTACTATATAAGTATGGAGGCATGAATATGGTTTACGTACTAACTTATAATCATGCAGACCAATCAATGTAGCCTTCCTATGGAGGCCAGAATAACGTCTTACGTACGAGACCATAGCGTGCAGATAGATGCAGATGGATTCATAGAGCTTGCCTCACGCTGCGTTGCCTATATTGTAGGATGGCGACGCTGCATCCTGCATATACAGCGATACGGTTCTTTAGTGTCGTTGGTTAGCGATAAATACTGCACTCCGTGTGGTAGTATACGGCGAGTTCCAGGTTTCGGGCAAGTTACAAATATATTAACGGACGAGAGGGCGTCCGAGAAAAGGCTAATCTGTGCGATCCCGGGTTACAGCCGAATCGATCGCTCTCGGGTGAAGGATTGAGTCCGCCGATCCGACAGGTTTGGGGCCCACCCTGCCGTTAGATCGCGAAAAGGTCTGAATCTCGATTGTTGGTAGTTTGCGGGCTGAGTATAGCTCGGGGAAAGACCGATAGTGAGAGATTGAGAGCTCACAGGTCTGTTCCGGTGGTAGCCGTTTGAGATACACGGGCAAAGTCCCGCTGTTGACAGTCAGAGATACGCGGTATCCGGGTTTGGCTGCTTTAAGCGTCATAGTTACTCCCGCGGTTTACCGGCAAATATCCGTCCGGGAGACCATCCGGACGATCCGACCGTTGTCTGTTCCAGTGTTCGGGAAAGTTCCCACGGTGGGAAGATACACAGGTCTGTGTGCAATAACGGGGTAAAGTTACTGATATTTACCCAGAGATACCATTAGTAGAATCGTGTGTGAGTACCGAGAAACGAAGCCTACGAGTCTGTGCGCTCCCGGAAAAAGACACAACTGTTACGTTCTCTATTTTATTCAGAGAGTCATGTTCAAGAGATACGGCTAGTGGAGTAAGGGCCCACTCTGCTGCTCAGGTCTCGAGACAGACTAATTCTGAATAGTGGGAGGATAAAAGGTTGTGTAAACCGGAAAGAGATCAGACCAAGATATTCGGATCGGGTAGTCGGGTACCCAGGTCCGAAAGAGACACGTCCGCTTTACTAGCGAAACCCAGCTAGTCAGATTCCCAGGGTGAAGTGTACGAGAGTTCCCGGTTAAAGGAACATTAACGCAGACCAAGAGTAAACGATACGAGAAAGTCCGGGTAGTCGGGTATCCAGATAGAACATATTTTCTTGTCGCAACACACAGCTCTGAGGACTGATTGAAGTGCGAGGTTGGGCCCCCTCGTGCGTAGGTCAGAACAAAGGTCTGTGTGTGTAGATAGCGAAGGTTATAGAGAGAGGACCTTCACTATCAGAGTCCCATAGAGACCCGTTATCTTTCGAAGCAGAATTCATTATTGTGAGGCCGGTATGCCGCACACGGAAACACAGCTAGAGATACGTGACAGTAAGAAGACGCGTTGCCCGATGGATACGTGTCTTCTATTACATGACGCAGAGACTCGTCATAAGTACTTCTTGTTCCCTGAACTTAGAAAACGTTTGGTGTTCCATGATAACGGCGATAGTTCAAGAGTCACGAGGTGCAGAATGGTCCGTCAAAGTTCAGACCAGGTAGAGAGGAAGAGGAAGCCCGTAACTAGGAAGGTATACAGAAAGGCAAAGACTGCTGCAGGTAAAAGATCGAACCCTGTTCTGAAGGACGGCCATCCTCAGGACGTTACCCACCCGGTGACCGCGGAAGTGGCAGAGTCTGATGCCGAGACCGAGCTCTACAGTGTAGCCTCTCTTAGTAAGACGGTAAACCCTGAACCTCCTCTGACAGGAATGGCCACTATGGACAGAGATAAGCCATTTGACGGTGACAATAGGCAAGGCAGTGACTCGGGTGGCTCCAGACGGGTAGTGGGCTGGAGTCATCACAGGAACCCGCCCGGCGCGGCAGGGCAGGCGTCCGGGCGGCGAACGCCACATTGTCAGTTTGAAGATATTAAACGAATATTATTATTATTATTATTATTTTATTTTTATTTTTTATTATTATGAGGGTATAAGCCCTACTGGGCAGATGTGCAATATATATAACATAACATAACATAACATAACATCTGTCTTTATTGCATCCAATGACAACATTTGACAATCATTTACAACAACCAAATTTTTTATATAATTAGTACAGAATCTGTAAACTCAGTAACTATGAATTACAAGGTAAAAAGAATTAATACTTATGCAACTTCCCATTTCTTCATATCCACTTCTAACAGGTGAGTTTATGGAGTTGATTGAATTCTTGTAGTCTTGTAATACGTATTATAATGGCTTAGCTGAGTTTATGCAGTTGATTGAGTTCTTGTAGTCACAAGAGGCAATGGGCGCCCCCATATATATACATATATATATATATATATATATATATATATATATATATATATATATATATGCACACACACAGTCCACACACGCACACACGCACGCACACACACGCACACACACACATATATATATATATACATACATATATATATAAAGGTAATTCATGTAGCGCCACTCCAATAATCAAAGACCTATAAATGATGTTAAATGTCACTAAACAAAGAAATATCATAAGTAAGCAAAACATATAGTCTTGTTGTCAAGACCTTAAACCTCAAGACCAAGACTTTGAACCTCAAGACCAAGACCAAGACTTTGAACCTCAAGACCAAGACCAAGACTCTGAACCTCAAGACCAAGACCAAGACTTTGAACCTCAAGACAAGACCAAGATTTTTAAAAACGAACTCGAGTGCACTTGAGACCAAGACTTTTGGTCTCAAGGACAACAAGATTGTATATATATGTGTGTAGGCCTTTTTTCGCATGTGTGAAAATATGTGTGTATAATATAATACTGTGTGTGTGTGTGTGTGTGTGTGTGTGTGTGTGTGTGTGTGTGTGTGTGTGTGTGTGTGTGTGTGTGTGTGTGTGTGTGTGTAGGTGTGTGTGTGTGTGTGTGTAGGTGTGTGTGTAGGTGTGTGTGTAGGTGTGTGTGTAGGTGTGTGTGTAGGTGTGTGTGTAGGTGTGTGTGTAGGTGTACCGATGTATGTATGCGTGAACCAGATATGGATATAGCTTTGCATGCAGCAGTGGAATAATAGGAACAATGGCGGCAGCTCGTCTCATCAGCGAAGCAATTGCCGATGGTCCAGAGCCATCGGAAGAGACAAATTCCAATTCCACGGTACGTGTCATTGCCAACGAATATTAATTATTCGGTTTTCGGGACCAGCTATTGACCTAACCGTCTTCTTACAGCAGACACAAGCATCGTCCAGCTAAGGCGCCATGTTGTACGTAGGGCCCACATGACATGCACCCATACACGCAGACGTATGCACACGCCATCCACAGTCATCTTCTCCGAAGACGTCGTCTAACAACGCATAACATTTTAGTCAAGTTGACAACTGGTTTCATTGTATTGCATGCATGCATGCAGGTGTGTATGTATGTATGTATGTATGTATGTATGTATGTATGTATGTATGTATGTATGTATGTATGTATGTATGTATGTATGTATGTACATATGTATGTATGTATGTACAAATGAATATATGTATGACATTGTATGTATGTATGTATGTATATACGTACGTATGTGTGTATGTACGCATGCATGCATGTATACACATACATACAAACATGCATGCATCCATGTTTGTATTTATGTATGTGTATATGCATGCATGCATGCATGTATGTATGTCTGCACGTATATGCCTATGTATACGTATGTATGCATATGTATGTATGCATACGTACTTACGTACGTACGTACGTACGTACGTATGTGTGTATTGTATATGCATACATGCATGTATGCATGTATCTACAATGTAATTATGTACGTTAGAGTGCCCGCAGCAACGGATCCAGAAGGTTATATGAGGGGCCAATTATAATACATACATACATACATACATACATACATACATACATACATACATACATACATACATACATACATACATACATACATACATGCATGCATACATACATATATCCATGCATGCATACATACATAAGACTTACATACATACATACACACATACATACACACGTACATACATACACACATACGTATATACACACATCTATAGATACATTATAATTACATACATACATACATACATACATACATACATACATACATACATACATACATTCATAATTACATACTAATAAATCATATTGTCCGCTTTTATTTAATCATTTTCTTTGTATTTCGTCATTTTATTTTCTTCCTGAACGATCACGTAGTGATCATTGTCTACTTCGTGATGGGGGGGGGGGGGGGCACGTCCTCCGTAAATATCAAATGGTAGCATTGCCGGATTGGCCCCCTTGGATCCGCCTCTGGGTGCCCGTAAAAAACGAACGTCTGAATTTAATCTGTGGTACCCTCCCATTTTGTTGTCTGTCATGAGAGAAGTAAGTTTTTTAGAATTTTTGTTGTTCAACACCTGTAAAGTTAACAGAATTGTTATCCGACACTGACAGTATGCTATTCTCACTTATTTATGAATCAAATGTTTCCGATACAATATTAATACAGTGCTGTTAAATGTTTATCAGAACTGTACTTTTATGTATGCATACGTATTTAGGCTATGTATATACGCCATATTGTACTTACATGCCATGCACTCATATGCGCAGACGTATACGTATGCTTGTGTGTACGCACGTACGTATGTACGTAGGCCTACTTATTTGCAGTGATGGGCACTAAACTATTTTTTTTAAGTTAAACTAAAACTATTTTCCAACTACAAAATAGTTTAACTAAAGTTGGCAACTGATTTTGGAAATTAGTTAACTAAACTAAAAAAAAGTAGTCAAACTTTTTCCAACTTTTTTCCAACTTTTTGCGACAAACATTTTCACAATAAAAGACGTTAAGTGAACTGTAATAATGCAAAGCGTCAATGACAATTTCACCTTCAAACTATGCAATGTGTACTGTTCTGGCATACAGTTAGATGTGTACTGTAAGTAGTGTATGAATTTGAAAACACAGGCTGTTAATGCTAAAACCATGCAGTGTTAACATGTTTTTTGCTGACAGTGTTCAATGTTCACTGTGGAAAAATAGTTGCATATTGCTAACTTTTTTAGTTAAACATTTTAGTTAGCAACTAAAATTTTTTAGTTAAACTATAGTTTTAACTAAACTATTTTTTTTAGTTAAACTTCTTCCTTAACTAAATTTTTTAGTTAAACTAAAAGTTAGCAACTTTTTAGTTAACTATTGCCCATCACTGCTTATTTGGGCATTTATGTAGCGCCTTTCTGGTGCCCCACAAAACTGCATCTCACTATGGTTGAACACTACGCGCCGAGTTCGCTAGAGGGAGTATGTGGACTAACAGACGAAAATAATGTAGCGTTTCCAAAGTATATGAGTTCTTCAAGACGACTTTTTTCAGTTCGATCGGGAGAAGTTAGACGATTCTCGACGGAATTGATGTTTGCTTAAAAGAGCGCTACACAAATGTTTACCTTTGGAAACGGGAAATCTGTGTAAAATCCAGAACGGCTGATGCTTCGGAGTACCCCAGCCTAGAGGCGTCTGTAGCACGAGGAGGTCTATAATAGCCTATCAGTAGTCGAAATATCAGTTTCTACTTTATTGCGGCGCCGCACGACTGTGTAGTATTAAGTCTCTTGAACGGAACGAGTATTTGCCTAGGGCTCCAGGCGGCGTGCTTGTAACTGCGTGCTTGCCAACAAAATCCGACTGAAAAATAAGACGCCGGTATTGTTGGATAATTAGGGCGTTCGTGTGGGACGGGCTCGCAGTCGACGCTTCCGTCAGACAACCCGTCTGACTTTGTTCTTATGCGATCATATGCCGTCAGCAATATAGGCAATCCTAACGACGGGCAGCGGCCCATGATACTCGTAAGCCTCGCTCAATGGCGCGAAGATCGGCCGAGGCGCGTTAAGAGCCGACGGAGGATCGGAGGAAGGGAAGCGCAGATCCAGGTGTTGGCACGTTGCCAAGACCTGCTTACGGCTTACGTCGGATTTGCAGACGACCGCCCACCAGCCAATAGCGATTGGGCACAAACTCACAAGCGTACGAAGGGCCTTTTTCGGTAGTTGGGTGAAGTGATCTGCGCTTTAAATCGTACTCGTTTAGAATTAATGCTCCATTGATGTTACTTAAATTAATAAGTAAGCTTAGACCTTTAAAGAAATACCCGATAAATGAGATTACTTTTACGCCTTGTATTGTAGCTAATAACCCGTCTCACCTTTCGGACGAGTCCATTGCTGCGCTCTAAACGACGTGTTGTGTGTCGCTCGTCAGACGTTTGAACCGGTTGCTGAACGCAGGTAGGTGAGATGTGAAAGTCTGTTTATTGGTTTCGTCTGTTATTATTGGGGCAAACTAAAACCCAAATAAAATGCTTATTAAGTGGAACACACGCGAAATCGTTGACGATTTTAGCGTTTAAATTAAATACTTCATCACCAAGGAGTTAATTTCTCATTCAAGGAATAATCTTGATAGTTTGTTCGGCAGAGGTGTATATTTAATTTGTAGTTTTTATTGCGGAAACTTGACCCAACAATAGCATTTAAAGCAGGAATTATTGAATTCTGTAATTGCGAAAGGTAGAGCCTACCGTGACCTATATAATACCGACATCTGTTGCTTCTGGGTCAGTGCGACATGCTACAGAGAATGCCAAATCGATGAAATGTCAAATGTTAGTAGTCGATATGTAGGTCGTTATTATAACGACCCAGCTGCACTCATGGATTTTCTGCTTAGCATGTGCCAACAGTTTTGTGTATTCGGTGGCAGGTGATTTAGCACTAAATTGACAATGCACTCTCACATATCATCTAATAATCATCATTATACTTAACTATATTTATCTTGGATAAAAACATAAGCAAATTTAATAAAAATTCACTGCAATGGTGTTTAAGATTCAGATTGTAGTATGATCATAATAGTAATGCTTAGCCATATTAAAATTTTCTTCTACAATCCTCTGCCCTTCAGCATGTTTAGGTGTACAACTGTGTCAGCGTTCACCATAATCATAGCTTTATTCCTTTGTTCATCATCCAATCCAGCACCACAGTTCTCAGTCTTCATTCCATATTTCCTTCCTTCCATTAATGTTCTGGTGCTGATTGCAGGAGTTAGTTGCAATGATATGGATCCATATCCATCTATACTTACTTGTCTGTTCAGTGTCTCACCCTTTTGTACTCCCCAATCCCCATTTTGTACTCTGAGAGGCTCTTAAGAGGTGCTGTCTTCAAGTTCTCTGCCCTTCGGCAGGTTTCCACTTCCCATGATGCCATTCCTCTATTCGCTGTGCTCCTCTTCAGTCCGCTGTATCCTTCGGTCATCATCCATCCCATATACATATAGAGGTGCTGTATAACAGTATAAATGCTAAACATTATATTACTCTATATCAGAGGCATAGTTACAGGGTGCAGAGGGGACAATTGTTCCCAGGTGCAGGGCTATGAGGGCACACATTGAGGGTGCAAAATAGTACTGTAATCGATGCTTTCAGTTTTCCAAATATTTGCTTAGACTTTTTGACATGGGGCACAGCTTTTGTGTCATGTCGTGGATGCAAAAGACACCAGATATGGTACTGCTTTGTTTTGTGTTTGTTCCAACTGGTTTTCATGTTGATCCTCCAAATCCACTTCTTGAATAGACATCCCGGGACTTCTGTCTCGATGTCCAAACATTTGACCAATAAAGTGACATACTCCATATGAAGCTTTTTTATCATTCTTCTAATTTGGTCTTTTGTTCAGACCTTAATAAACTGATGTCTGTAAACGTGAACGGTTTTATATGATAGGTGGTATAATGTTAGATGTACGTCAGCTGTCTTGGATGATAACCTTGATTAGCGATGATATATCACGTAATCAGGGAGTAGATGGTTGGCCGTTGCTTGGCCCAGCTGCTAATGAAATGGTCCCATAGGCAGCCGTTCGATTGTTAAGTCTGTACTCCGTGAACCCTCTACTCTGGCTATCAGTGATAATGAGATCAAAATTTATATACCTACTGATTTAGCAGAGTATTTTTATTACTAATGCTATTCTGTGATGCTCTGCCCCTGTTGAATGGTCTAGGAAATCAAAGTATGCCATTTACATCATCATCATCATCATCGTCGTCATCATCATCGTCATCATCTTCATCATTATGCTCTCATCATTATTATTCATTTATTAATTTATTCCGAGCACTTGTATTGCACCCCTACAAGATACCTACTCAGAGGCGCTCCCAGCCCAACTCTGGCGATCAGTGTCATCAACATCACCACCACCACCATCATCATCCTTATGTTCTTAGTAATATTATTTTTTGCCCCAAGGTAAACAGCATCCCTCAGGGACTTCAACATTATTTCAAGCGAAGATTTGTCTGGAATGGACCGCTATTATTAATACTATTAGTATGCTGTAATTCTTGGTAACAACTGTTTTGAGGAGCCATGTAAAGCAGCATGCTTGAAGAAAGCTTTGTTTGAATGAGTCTGAATTACATTTGCAATCAGTGTTGCTAACCATGTTATATTGCAGAGCAAAATATTAACATGATGAATGCAGCTTATTATTATTATTATTATATTTTTGTTATTTATTATTATTATTATTGTTATTATGATTTAGATTTCTGACATTTATTATTAGTATTATTATTATTAATTGTAATTGTAATTACGACCATTTCTGTAGCATCATCAGTAGCGAACTACTTCTCTGATCCTTTACACCGTTAACTGTCAGTGAAAAATGCTAAGAGTTACATAGCAAGTACAGTTTTAACTGTTTTAAACATAAATGCTTTTGGTTTCCTGATTATTATTATTATTATTATTGCAAAAATTTGTTACATGCACCAAGTTACATGGTATCATGAACTGCATTGTTTAGGAGACAGTTCATACATATAAAAAGCTGTTTTTTGTGTATTAATAGACCTATACTTATGCATTATTGTTGCCATTGTTGCACGTATTATTATTATTATCATTATATTTATTATTATTTATTGCTATTATTATTTATCATTAGTTTCATTATTATGATTATTATTATTATTTATTTTATTATTATTATTATTATTAAAATATTATTATTAAATACTAATATCATTATTATTAGTAGTAGTATTATTCTTATTGAAAATTTGTTGCTGAGTAGTTGAGTACCATTTTTAAAATCTCCTAGGGATCAGAGAGGCATTTACCTGGATAATTATAGCCATTTTCACTGAGTTCAATCTCCGCCATGTTTAATTCTTCCAGTTGCACGAGACGTAATTGCCTTGTCAGACCGGTGCGCTAATTTCCTTAGCGACTGTATTATAGCCGTGGCATTTAATGCCTTGCCACCACCCCCACGCAGCACCCCTGAGCTGTACTCTTCGGTGCCTGGTACGAATGTAATATGATTTAGATTTCTGACATTTCTAGTGAGGCCTGTGTTATAAGATAGGACCTATCTGCGTGGGACCAGGCAGCGTTGAACCACGGGCATCATCTTCTTCTTCATAGGTCTGGATGAGTTATTATGTAGGGACCTGCGGTGGCTGTGTGAAATCTTTCTTCTGTCTACTACACGCTGTGGGTCAGTATCTGTGGAATCTATGTTAATAGTTGCCAGGGTCGTCCTGGTCCTAATGTGCCGTCTTTATGTGATGTCTGGTGTTCTCCTGAAGAACGTTCTCCTGAAGAACGTTGTTATTGATCTGATCTGATCCAATCCAAGAACATCATCCACGTAACAACGCACTAGGCATCGATCAATGGCACTCCAAAGCAGATTTGTAATTTGGTGAATTGGAAGGGTCGTCCGACGAGAAGGAAAGGCGGCCGGAGGAGCAGTCACCGAATATCACATCAGAAGGCAGTGAATTCGAAATCGGGACGGAGTAAGAGAATACAAACTAACTAAGCAACTGAGTTACAAGATACAATATGGTACATGGCCACAGCCAAGAGTCTGATTGGTTTAAGTACCCAAAATGTTCTATAGTGCATCACCCCGAAACCCCTGAGAGTGGGCCCACGTGCTTAAGAGCAATTTCTGCTGAAGGCAGACGTTATTGTGGCGAGAACATGTGCGAGCAAAAACTGTCCCTATCAAAGCACATGATGCCAGACATAATTGCATGCCCTCTTCAAAAGTCCACATTAATATCTGGCTATATGCCACAATGACTGAATACTGGTATAGACGGCTGATTTCTACCAATATTCAGGTTACTAAAAATAGTGATTGCCATTTCTGTACTTGACTTTTCAAAGATACCATTTAGCTTAAACCTGCTGTAACATCTCAACCGTGGCCTTGAGTTAGGTGTTACAGCTGTGCGCCTGGTCTATGAAACGGTTGAAAGCACATTGTGGACAAATGCCTCTTGTGTACGTGGATAAACACCAAACAGTGAAGTGTTCTTATCGGTTAAATTAGTTACCGGGTCTTTAGCCTACATTGTTCCGCCAAAGTAATGAGAGGCGTATCGTTGAAGTAAAATGATAATGCAAGTCATTTGCATTTGTGTCGTTTCAGAAACAAAGAGTTTAATGATGTGATCAATTGTCTGCACGTTCTGCTTTTGCTTGGCCGCCGGACCACAGCACATGCTGGACGCTGCTTCACCTCCGAAGCCTTGCCAACCCCAAATGACCTCGTTAGTTGTCGAGCTGTGATCTCTGACTCTGGACAACAAAAGCCTGTCTGTGATCCCCGACTGACGACTTCTGCCGCCGTAGACTGACCAGTGAGACCGTTCCAGATAAATTGCCACCCGATGACCAGCGCCGCCGCCGGACAAGAATGGACATCATGCGTCTACTGACAAGGAAACTAAAGTCACAGTCGCTCGACGAGGACGCGGGCTCTCGGCGGAGGAGGACCTTTCCGGAGCGGAACAACGACACTATGCAGGTTTGTAAGGGAACAAAGAATTTATGGCTCTGTGCTGCTTTGTGGCTGACCAGCCGTCTGGTCCCTCGGAAAGCCATGCTGCTTGCTGAGGTCACGTGGTCATGAGGCCTAGGCTGGCTGGCCGGCCGCAGCAGTCGCTTGGCCTAAGTATTGAAGGATAGTCAATTACAGAGTCGGTTCATGACCTCCGAGATTTACCTAGGCACTGGAAAGATCGATGAAGACCTGGCAAGGCTCAGAATCTCTAAACGAGTTGTGTGTGTGTGTGTGTGCATGTGCATGCAGTTCTGTGCTATTACTCTGCCTTTACCTTTTCATCTGATCAACAAGAAATTCAGAACACTCATTTAGCATAAGTCGCTCCTCTTCCCGTACCTCTGTTCTGTTTACATTATTTCCTCATTGTAAGCCAGTAGAAGAATTCCATCTCATTTGGCAAGTCACTTACGGATGCATGAGTTGGTTCTGCTCGTAGATTTAAAAGAGCTTGATCAAATGCATGCACTGTGACTAGTTAAAACCAGCTGTTGATTGCTGTGAATGGGTTTGGCATGAGAGAAAAATTCAATATAATGGATATTCAAATTATATGTATATATACGAGATTTGAAATAAAGGTAGTTCCAGGTAGAAATTATATATTAAATCATATATATATGTACATGATTTATGTAATACTATGTATATATACATGTGTATATATATACCCACCATCATGAAGTGTCGTGTCTCTCTGTCTCAGGCAAAATGACCTTTAGAACATTGACCAGAATATGGGTTTGATTTTGTTACTATTTGGGTTAATTGCTTCTGCAATAGACGCCGGCATAATAAAAGTCGGTATTTGATATTAGTACTGGTATTAGTACTCTACTGTTATTTATAACACTGATTGTGGG
Organism: Allolobophora icterica; assembly: GCA_963556255.1. Taxonomy (NCBI): domain Eukaryota; kingdom Metazoa; phylum Annelida; class Clitellata; order Crassiclitellata; family Lumbricidae; genus Allolobophora; species Allolobophora icterica. The sequence continues at coordinate 15,364,673 of OY744608.1, forward strand.
TGTTTCTGGGGAGCCTTCTGGAGTAAACAAGGTGCTTGAAGCTGTACAAAGGACTTCTTAGCTGTGCTATTGAGACTGTTAGTTCAGGGCTTGACTTCCTTTTAAAGTCTGCTGTTTTGATGATAATCAACCATCCAATCTATTTCATTCAAAGTACAGTCGATCTAAGACTTCATATGGCCAGGTAAGTAGGCCAGTTTCAGTTGCTCATTAAGGTGTAATTGGAAAACATCAGGAGATGTTTTGTAATGTCTTGGTATGATGCAGCGGAGTCACTATTCATAGCTGAGTTTTCATAAATTCAGTTAAGTAGTTTGTAATATCTATGGTCAATTCTAGCCTCACTCAAAATTTCTATAGTGCTTCTAAAAATTCTTAGCACAGGATACGAGCATAATGCATATTCATGAGCACTGCAATAAATCAGAAAAACTTGTTGAGAGAACAAAAATAACTGGATCTCCTCAACAAGAAAGCTCTAGACAGACAGACAGACATACAGAGAGGGAGGGAGGGATGGAGGGAGGGTCAGACTGAGAATCAGTTGTGCCCTTATGCTTAGTTTCAATAAATGGGAAGGTTGTGAGTTCTGTGGTAAAACATATATTGTGTTAACTTTGTAAGTTCCCATTTTGTGGCAATGCAATGGGTCAAATTTTAGCCTAACAACAGGATTTGAACCTATGTACTCTGCAACATTACTTGGCTTTTACCACTGACCCAACTATGTCCCAATGGAGCTGTAGGTGTCACTTCTTGACAGTGTTATGTTACCTCGTTACTTGTAACACATTACTGTAACTTGTTACAATTTTGTGGTAACTTTTGGGGTAACTAGTTACTTTTTGCGAAAAGTTATGCACAGCAGTAAATAATTACTTTTATGGGGTAACGGTAATCAAAAATTTGTGTAACTAGTTACTTTTGAAAGTATCCAACACTGCTTCTTGAAGTGAAAGGTTCAGTTCAACTGGGACAAAGGTAATTTGCATATATCAGTTCTCTTTCTTTATTCTAAATGAAAATACATTGTTTAAGAATGATTTTGCCAGTGCTGAAAACAAGAATTTCGTTTTGTGACCAATTGTTCTTGTCTATCTTTCTGACCATAGGCAACGGAATTTGACTCTGGAACTGCATCAGATGAGGATGTCACAGAATTTGAAGAGGCACCTTGTCTTCATGATGTGGAAGCCAAACTAAATTGTCAAGGTCTGGAAATTATTATTATTGGTGTTGCTGTTGGTGGTGCTACTACTGTCATTGTTCGTGTTCTCCTTCTTGATGCTGCTGCTATTGTTGTTCTTAATAGGTAATAATAGCAATGCAATAATAATAATAGCAATAGTATTATTGTTACAATTATTATTATTATTATTACTTATTATTATTGTTATTATTATTATTATTACTATTAGAAACAGTTCTTGCTTGCTCTACCTTGGAGACAGAGCGGTGATACAGTGGAAAGTGGTTGTGATGGCAGTGGTCATTATAAGACGATGCTGGATGAAATGCAGCATGGGAAAGTTTGATGATGTTGGTTTTTTGTGTAGAGTGTAAGCAATCCAGGCGAGAGGTCGTGTGGAGGAGAGCTCGCATCTACAGGTGAAAAATGGATGATTAGCAAACTAACTTATACTCATGACTGGTTTTGTGGTTTTATTACAAACTGTCCCCCTATTTTAAAATCGTTTTCTGAATTTCATTTTTATTTGGATTGTAAATTTCACATGGCTCTATCACTTATAGGATTTGAACTCTGGAGTTGAGGGACAACCTGCCACCCAAGTCATTCACAGATGTTTTCTTGCAGAGGTGCTATATAAATGCACCTCTATGGAATGGGCTTCTGCTGGAACCGCACCTACTACCTCTGAGCAATCTACCTGCGTTTCCTAAATCACTCAAATCTTTCTGAGTGGGTATCTTGAAGGAGTGCTATATAAATTCTCAGAATGAATGAATGAATTGGGCACTTACGATTGCAATTACAGTTGGTGTTACGGTGCCTTTTCAGTTGCACAAATGGCACAGATGATGCAAACGGACCGGACGACGTCGGGATGTTTTTCCAGTCAACCGAACACTACCTCTTACAGTAGTTCAGTGATATCACCTCATCATGTCTCCAATGTACTGCCACCAGCATCCAAGGATTCAGGTATTTCATCCAATGGACAAGCAACGACCCTGAGCGGCCGGCTGTCTGCAGTCAGCTCGGACTTCGAGTGGTGCAGCCTCGACTTCGAGCCGCCGCTGTCGAGCTCCTGCTCCGAGATGGACCGCCACAGCTCGGAAGAGGAGCTCGTGAGCATCTACCGCCACGAGCAGAAGCGGAAGCACTCGCAGATGAGTCCTGACAATCAGTGCACCTCAGGCGAAGAAGAAGACGAAGAACTGGATGCAGAACGTTTCCCTCGAGACTGTGATCACCATCGGCCGTTGACGTCGACCAACCACCACTGTCTCCGTGGCAACGACGGCATTCCCATTTCTGCAGGTCGCACGACGGCAAGTGACTTCACGTCGCCACGGAAACGCCACCGACAGACGAGCACCAATTCCACAGCGATACAACGCCCGAGCCTCGACCTTTACAAAATGCAGGTCAGTTGCTCATTCTACTAAGTTTACCAAAGAACTCTAGTACTTAAATTCTGTGCAGTTAAGAAGGGTAAGTGGAACTTAAAAGGCATTATGTCAAAGTGTCTTCATACATACATACATGCATACATACTTACATGCATGCATGCATACATATATACATATCAATCAACGGAACTTGTATAGCACCCCTTCAAGGCAACTACTCAGAGGCACATATACACACATATCAATCAATCAATCAATCATGGAATTTATATAGCGCCTCTTCAAGGGCTCTACTCAGAGGCACTCCCAAGCCAGGCCTGATCAAACAGAAAAGTCTTCAATAGAGTGTAAAAAGAAGACGGGTGAGTACGAGGAGATAGGCGAAGGAAAGATGGTAAGTCATTCCACGCAGTTGGACCAGCGACAGAGAATGCTCGGCGCTGCATATATACATACATATATACATACATTAATAGTCCTACATATGTACACATAAGCCTTGCTAGTAGAACTAGATTACCGTTTCTTGTTTATTGTGTGGCTGAGGAAGGGAGGGTTCCATGTGATGCATAGGGTTTTAAACCCAGTATGTCATAGTTGTTGGCCAGACCCCATCACTACACCATGCAAAAGCTTGCTTTCTTGCTGTATTTCGTGTAGTCCAAGTTTGGAATGTATTTTTCAAACTGTTGTGGGAATACATATACAGTCGAACCTCACTAACATCCTTCAGTACAACACAGATTTGATGTGCTGAGGCTGGGGTCATGGATAGGTTTTGTTTCTACTGTAGAAAATGACCTCGTTAGGTCTTTGCGAAAGGCAATGTTGTAACAAGTTTCCAGGGTATACGAGAGAAAAGGTACCAAAACTGGGTTTCTAGACTAAATATGCCCTTTGGTTTGTTGATGTTAATGGGACAGATGTACCACCAATAGCTGTTTAACTGAAGTCTAAAGACAACCATCCAAAAGTGTGCTTGTTAGAAAATCCATGTAGTAGATTGCAGATATTTAAAAAGCCACAGCTTCAAAAGTGATACTTAGTTATGGCTAAAGCTTTGTACATGTCCTATATATTAAGTCCACATAAGGATTGTAAAGTTATATCTATAACAAGTGCCAACTTTTGAGCAGCGAGCTACTAAAATGTCACATAGACATCGAAATAGCAGGGACACAAGCATCTTGTCTCGCATTCAATAATCGTTTTACTAGTGGTTCAGAGCTGTTAATTACTATTAAATTTAATGTGTCAGTCATATTAATTAATGCTAAGTACACTGTAAAACATTCAACTGTTCAAACAAGGCTTCATAAAATTCACCGCTTTTAGGGCTGTGCTTCATTTTCGTGCTTTGGATATAGATTGTACTGCTCGTCTTCCACCTTATACTGGCGAATTTTGAGGAACAAATACCAATGACGGTGGTGAGATAGACCACAGAAGACAATTTATGGCAGGTGGCAGACTGTCATCGCTGTAGTCTGTGGTTTGAGGCTCACCGTTTATCTCACACCAGCCATAGATACAAATAGGCTGGTCATGGCCTAAGGTTCTGAAGAGAATAGATAACGTATCGTGCAGGGATGACAAAATAGCTTCTGCTGTATTCTCATCTGGGGAGGGGGGATAGAGTAATGGTAACGCTCATGGCCAGGAGAGCATTAGATCGCGGTTCGATACCCGTAACCCCCCCCCCTCTAGGGCGGCGCCTTGCATGGCTGCCAACTCGTGTGTTTAATTAAGATCTTGATTGTACTATCATGTTTCAATGCAATCATACTGCGTACTTGTCAGTTTGAATTAATATAAGATTATTATTATTATTATTATTATTATTATTATTATTATTATTAACTTCTTTCACAACTGATCATCATCTTGACTGCCATCTTCAGAGAAGTGCTCCATCAACATCTCGGAGTCGAAAAGAGCTGAGCGTTTTCGTCTTCATGCAGTCTAGACATGATTTAAGACCCTTGAAACTATAAAAAAGAGTGCTGTAACACTTTAACGACGATCTGCACTGGTTTCCCAGTCACTTTTAGTACACACTATAGTTGCTGAAGTGTTAAACTCAGTTTTTCGGTGCCTGCAGTTTTTGCAGTTCCCAACACTGCTTTAGTATGAAGTAGTTATGATCAAAATATAGGGGGCCTACTGGATAATAAATAACAAGATAAAATAATATTGCACTCTGAATTGTGCCTGACTTAACATGTACACCGACATGGTAGAAATGCAGAGCCATGATATTTAATTACTTCAATGGAAAATTACTTCAGTGTCCAGATTGGCTTTAGTTATTTTGATAACATCTTAATTTCATTTACATTTTCAGCATTATCTAAACTCAGTACAAGCTCAAACAAGGAAATCTAAAATTTGTGAAAATGAGTCCATACACATTATAACTAGGTTCTCTCAGTAAACACGCACCCCAGTTTTGATACCTTTTCTCCCAGTGGGTCATATATATTTTGTGTGTGTATACATATATATATATATATATAGGTATATATATACACAGTGTGTGTGTAGCTCACACGCGTGCACGCTATATATATATGTGTATATATATATATATATGTGTGTATATGTATATATATATATATATATAGTGTGCGTGTGCTCGCATGTGAGTTTACAGTACAGTCATAAACTGTGAAAGCAGTTGTTGTTCAATATAAACAACGCATTACTGATATCTCTAGATTGTGTTCCTTGATTCTGTCCTCGCAGCTGATGCCATCAATTTATCTGCTTGGGATGATGAGACTTTTATCTATTTCTTGTCTGCTTCCATTGCTGCTGCTGCTGCTGCAGTTTCTTTGTCCTCGACATCTGTAGACAATGGTGTTGTCAACATCTTGTCCATGTGTAGTGTGTTCAATTTCTTTTGTATCTTGACCTTTTGTTTGGTATTTATATGGGGCCTGTAAGAGGCACTGGAAAGGTGCTGTATGAATGCTCAGATATATTCTGCTGGTGTGAATTAGATCTCCATACTGTTCTCACCCAGCCTAAACATTCTGTAGGTATTATAAATACATATCCCCGCCAGGGCAGAAATCTCTGTTCCACCTGCACCCCCTAGCCAACTCCGCTACGATGAGTACACTGACCGTTCACTGTGGGAAGATGAGACGGCGAGGGAGAGGACTGACCACCCGCCCTCATATGCTGAGGCCAAGACAATGAAGTCGCTAACACTTCATACCCATGGCTTAAGGCACTGCTCCTCGTCTTTTTCTTCAAATTCATATTCACACACACACACACGCATGTGAGCGCGACGCACACATACACAATCAGTTACATGAAGAAGAGCAGTCTCTTAAGTTAGCCTGATAGGCAACTAGTTTTCTTAGCCTGGATATACGAGGACGGTATGCTAGCCCTCTCCCTCGCTGTCTCATCTTCCCACCGACAGCGTACTCATAACTGAGTTGGCTGAGTGAGGGGTGCTGGTGGAGCAGAAATCTGGAAAAAAATATGAACTCCTGACCTTTCGAATGCCTGTCGAGCAAGTTAGACTATCGAGCACCCCAGTCACTTGTTACAACATACGGAGGAAACATATGCTTATACATGTGGATGCGTATTGCCATGGGCGTCCGGAGGGGGGAAAGGAGGGCATTTGCCCCCTGGATTTTGAAAATTGTATCGTTTGCTGTGTTCAAGAATATCTATGCAAAAACGTAATTTGGTCCCCACCCCCAGAAAAATGTTGTCCCCCAGAAAAATGTTGCCCCCCTAGAAAAATTCCTGCGGACGCCCATGCTTATTGCGTGTTTTACTGACTGTGTTACGTGGACAAAGTGAGCTTGTTTGGAATAGATTTGTAAAGAAAACAAAGAGGTGGGGCCGTTGTGTGTGTGAAGGGGAAGGGTAGAGGGATTGGTGCGTGGAGTGGATTTCCTGAGTCGTTAGTCGTTCTTTGCAAATGCCTCTTTCCGTTGCATCGTAAACGAACGTCTCTTCTTCTTAGTGACGGCGTCGGCGACGACGACCGAGGCTTTCATCATCATCATCGTCGTCGTCATTGTTCCAGTCTTTATCAACGCGAGCGCGCCAGTCGTCGTTTGTCATATTTTTAATTGCCATCTCTACCATGGTCCATTAAATTCTGGCTGACCCAACCGCCTCCTGCATTATTGACATCCTCCTCCTCCTCCTCCCCCTTCTCCTCCTCCTCCCCTTCCTACAAACGCGATACGCTTAGCGCCTGGCACGGTGCCAACGTAATTCCGGCGTTTGGCCTTCGTGGGGAGGGGGTAGGTGGAAGGACAGCCAGGAGGAGGTGGAGGAGGAGAGGGAGGAGCGGAGGATCGGCCAGCTGTGGTCGTAAACGTGCGCATCAAATGGTCAACGCATCGATGATCTTGCTTTCGGCTGAAAATTCGGTCAATAACATGATTGGCTGGGTGCTGGTCATCACCGATCGATCGATAAATCGATGATGCTGTGAAATCGATATCCGGGAAGTCGATGCCCTCCCCCGTCTCCCATCCAGCGACTGATGGCGGTCCTATGGCTGTCGATGATGCTTCAGTGACTCTGGCTGTAATGACTCCAGCCATTATGGCTGAGTCACTGGGAATCAGGATGACAGAGAGGGAAGGATGTCAAGTCAAGGTGCTTCTTCACATAGTTGACTCAAATGCAAACACCACCGCAACAATCTGACTATGTCGGTCAGGCATCCAATCATTAGCCTGATTTGACGTTGTCCAGCTTTACTATTATGTACTCCAATGTCTTGTCCACGGCACCAAGCCACATCGTTATTTGTACACATACGTACGTATACAATAACCGTTATGGTTGCAGAGAGCTGATGCATATGAACAACTGCATATCTGGCTCTAACTTTATTCATTATGACTCTGACTTTAGTCATTATGGCTCTGATAACTTTTGTGATTGTGACTCTAACTTTATTCTGGCTCTAGCTTTAGCCACTCCAACGTTAGCCATTGTGGCTCTAATTTTAGCCATTCTGGCTCTAATAACTAGCCATTCTGGCTCTGACCATTGTGGCTCTAACTTTAGTCATGGCTCTAATAACTTTGGTGATTGTGGTTCTGACTTCATTCTGGCTCTAACTTTAGCCATTCTGGCTCTAACTTTAGCCAATCTGGCTCTAATAACTTTAGTGGTTGTGACTCTGACTTAATTTCGGCTCCAACTGTAGTTATTATTATTATTATTATTATTATTATTATTATTATTATTATTAGATCAGATCAGATCAGGCGCATGCAAATAGGAGAGTTCATGTATCGTTACAGTTTTACCGATTGTTTTCAATAACTTTTTTAGCTCCACCTCTATTTCCCACCCTTACCAAACAAGAAATCTGACTACTTATGTTCCTCCATACGCACACACAAATACTCGACTATTCTCCATAAAATGTACTGGACCCCATCTGTGGAACCTACTTCCTTCGTATGTTCAAAATCAACTTTATATTGCCTTGTTTAAAAGTAATCTTCGTATGTTTATTAAAGACACTCAAACAGATTAACTGAACTATGGGGTTTCTTGCCAGATGTGTTTTTTGGACTTATTAGTTAAGAATTATAGTTAAGACTTTAGTTTTCTTTTGTATATAATTCTGTTGTTTAATCCCTGGTTGGGACTTCTGTTGTTAGGCCGTCTCCATGCATCTTACTCCACATAGGGGGCCCTGGTAAGCGGGGTTCATGACCCCTTTAGGTTCCCCTGTGTAACCAGATATGTTTATTTTCTTCACATGCCTGTTTTTCTCATCTATTTGTTTGATATGTATTTGGTTACCAAATAAAATTGATTTGATTTGATTTGATTATTATTATTGTTATTATTATTATTATTATTGTTATTATTATTATTTTGTGGCTCTAACTTCAGTCTGGCTCTAATTTTTATCCATTCTGGCTCTTATTTTAGCCATTGTGGCTCTAACTGTAGCCATTCTGGCTTTGATAACTAGTGATTGTGGCTCTAATTTGATTCTGGTTCAAACTTCAATCATTATAACTTTAGTCATTGAAGCTCTAATTTTAATCAGTGATTGTGGCTCTAACTTTAGCCATTATGGCTTTAATAAATATAGTGATTGTAGCTCTAACTTCATTTTGGCTCTAACTTTAGCCATTCTGGCTCAGGTAAATAACTAGTTATCTTTAGTCGCTGTGCTTAGAGTGATTTCGTTGAACAGGAATGCATAGCGTGTTCGATATCAATGAACCTAAACATGGCGTCATAGGACAATGGCTATAGTGATGTGTTTTGATGTCCTTTATCAGCAAAATTGGTCTCGAAATTTCCTTCGTGAATCATGCACTCAGCCTTGTTCTAGTTTCGACTTTATCATGACATAAAAATTTCAATTAATCTGGCTGCCAGGGTTTGCAAATTGTGCTTTATTGTTATTGCGTGGTCACCTGTGCTTGAACCAGTTCCTGTTTTTAATTAATTAAAGTTATCTGAATCAATAATCAGTTTCTATCATCTAAAGGGCCTACCATGGAGCGTTAATATGTCTTGTCTCCTGTTTGGGTAGTTAGAACTAACACAAGGATGTGAATCTGCCCTGCTTTGTTCCTTTGAATTAGCAAATGGATGTGAATCTGCCTTGCCTTTGTCCGTTGAATTAGCAAATGAATGTGAATCTGCCTCTCTCTCTGTTCCTTTTGAATTTACAAATGGATGTGAATCTGCCTTGAGGTGTTTGAATTAGCGAATGGATTTGACTCTGCCTTGTCTTGTTCCTTTGAATTACCAAATGAATGTGAATCTGCCTTGACTTGTTCCTTTCAGTTTGCAAATGGGTTTGAATCTACCTTGCTTTGTTCATTTGAAATGGCAAATGGATGTGAATCTGCCTTGCCTTTATCCTTTGAACACAGGGGTGTGAATGCGGCATTGCCTCTTTCCTTTGAATTAGCAAATGGATGTGAATCTGCTGTGAATTTTCCTTTGAATTAGCACAGGGGTGTGAATTCTGCTAAGCCTCTTTCCTTTGAATTAGCAAATGGATGTGAATCTGCTTTACCTTTTACTTTTGAATTAGCATGGGATGTGAATATCCCTTAATTTGCTTTACCCTTTGAATTGGCATAGGGATGCAAATTCTGCATTGCCTTTTTCCTTTGAATTAGTTTAAGGAGAGGAATCCCTTTGACGTCTTTCTGTAGAACTAACATACGGATGGGAATATCTGTGTTGTTATGGACAATCCGAATTGATTTGCCAATTAGTACTGGTTACAGTGTGGAAAAAATTGCAGGAAAAATATTGATAGTTGTTCTTTTCATGTCGTTTTGGTGTTGTAGGAGTGGGCATTGGTTAGCGATGCATGGGGTTTATTAGGGTGAATGAGGTTTTGCATAGAAGTGACTGTTATGCATTGGGGGGGGGGGGTAACAGAGTGATACAAGTTTTCAGATTAGATTGGAGGCCTTTATCAATAGCATAAGTGGTTTTTATCTGGGACGAATTCTGTATTGATGGTGGAAATGGCTTTTTGGAGTAGTCTGTAATGTTCTTGTTTTTTTAGCTCTGAGATTGTGTTTATAAAACCAGTTATAAACGTTGAATTACTTATACCACTCTACGTGATAGCGTTCTACGAGTGTGTGTAAGTTAGGGTTAAATGCAGTGTAATTTTTTTTATGGCACTTCTCTTTAAAGTTTCCCAAAAGTGATCCTACTGAAGAAGATTTCAATCATGAGCTGTGTGCAGTGGCGTTGAATATTCTGGTCTCGAGTGAGAGCTTTGGACTGGAGAGCAATTGTGTTGGAGTGTGAAGAGTGATGACTCGAGGAAGGTGGCTAACTGAGAAGATGGCTAACTGAGAAGATGGCTAACTGAGAAGATGGCTAACTGAGAAGTCGGACCGTTGCTGTTGTTTCTAGGATTAGAATATTGATGGCCACGCTGATAAGTAAAAGCGCGCCCCCTCCCTGCTGTAGGGGTGCGCTTTCGCCCGCCGGTGCAGCTGGTGCCAAAACCGCTGAAATGTTAAATAAGCAGTTATCTGACCAACGTCTTCCGTGCTAATTATATTCTGTCGGTCAGGCATCAATCAACCGACCGGCGGGCGTCAATTTCGCCAGGCTTCGCAAATGAACAATAGCCCTGCGAGCCAAATCAGCCGGCTTGACTTCTGACGGATCGCCGTCGACTGGCCCCCATTTCACCTGACCCCCCTCGCCCTTGCCACAAGTTCAACGCTATTTGTCAGCAGCCCGCCGTGACCAGTTTTGTCGTTTTGGTTCGCTCGTCGAAAACGCCGCCATCTGTCTGTCTGTCTGTCTCCGTCTGTCTGTCTGTCTGTGTGCGTGTCTGTCTGTCTGTCTGTCTGTCTGTCTGTCTGTCTGTCTGTCTGTCTGTCTGTCTGTCTGTCTGTCTGTCTGTCTGTCTGTCTGTCTGTCTGTCTGCATGTCGAGCTGCCTGCCTGCCTAATTGATAACAGGATTTGGCGGAAGGGCATGATATCTGCCCCAGGGCAAGGAGTAAATTCCCAAACCCGGAATAATGAGCCAGGCATGCCTCTGTTTTTTTCTGATCTGGACAACGGGTTAAAGCGCTTTAAATGAATTGTGGCTTAAGGGACTTGCTTAGAGGAATAGTAGAGCTGGTCATGAAGTTCCGCCAATTCTGTTTTCGGGTGGTGCCAGTCCCAAGGCTGGATGAAAAAGGAGGGCGATGTCAACGGTCCTGGAAGCCGTAAGATATACGATCTCCTACATACATCTAGAATTCTAGATATTAAATAGGAGTTCATGAGGTTCGTGGATTGCACGTACCAAGACAGGTTTTGGAGAACTCAGAGTTAACACATCGAACCGAATAATGAATTGAGCGTAGGTGTCTTTATCAATCCAGGCACAGTTAAACTACGCTCTGTTCAACTACCCTCAGTTCAACTACCTACCCTTTGTTCAACTACCCTCTGTCTCAAAGAACAGAAGCCACACTTCATTGAAACCCTTTGATCAGTTGTCCAAAGCACCAAGTGAACAACCTCTGAGCTAGTGGTATTCGCTTTTCTCAAATCTCAACTGTCGTGTGACTTCTGTATCGTTTTGTGGTATACCAATTGAATCCCTATCGTTTTACTGTATTGTATTATTATTACAGAGGTCTTATATACTGTATTGTATATCTTGTATTGTAAGCAATTATATCACAGTGTATTGTACTGTATTGCAGTTTACAGTATGTATTATACTGTACGTTATTGTTATTGCACCGTAGTGTTTATTTGTTTCGTATTGTCTAAGTGTGCCGTGGCGTCATTCGGTGAGCCGTGAAATTCTAGTAGTGCCTGACCGGACGGTCTGTTTGTTTTTCTGCGTTGGCCTCTTTGTTTGGCATCTTGTGTGGGAAGAAGACTTTCATGTGCGATCTCTTTCCTGCTCCGGCTGCTGTGCTTATGACCTTTCCACTTGGCTCTTGTCATTGTCCATCTACTCTGCTTTCCAGCCAACTGTCAGCTTGCTTGTCTTTCCATTCGTCTGCCTACTTCTCTCTGTCTTTCGGTCTATCATGTGTATGTGTTAATCGCTTTGAGTCTGTCTGTCTGTCTGTCTGTCTGTCTGTCTGTCTGTCTGTCTGTCTGTCTGTCTGATTGTCAGGCAGTAAGTATGTCTAGCGGTTTGTTTGGCTACCGTTGTTACCTGCATATATCGGTCTGGCTGTGCGTTTGTCTGTGTGTCTATCTGTCAGTGTGTTGGTCTCTGTGTGTGCTTGTCTGACCAGGTCTGTGCCTTGGTATTCACCATTCAGTCTATCTGCCTGGTTGTGTTGCGGTTGTTACCTCCCACTGGATCCTTCTGTATCCCTGGCCGTCCGCCTAAGCCTATGCGTCTCTGTGTCTCGTGATCTATAGGTCAGAATGTCGGGGTAGCATGATCGCCCATGGCTAAGAGCTGGGTGGCAGAGGCTTCAAAGATCGCCCTGGCAGCGTTTGAACCATACTTCAACGGGCCTCTTTCTTCGTCTGTCTTAAGCCTTTGAAGGAAGAAGAATGGTGCTCTGTAACTGAACCATTTTATTACCGGACTTTAATTCAGGATGCACGTCTACCTCCACTTGTCTTCGTGTGTGTGTGTGTGTGTTTGTGTGTGCATCTTCATTTCATTTATCTGCAGCCTTTCATCCGCCTCTGCATCTTCGTTTCCGTTATCTGCATCTTTTCATCCACCGCTGCATCGTCGTTTCTGTTATATGCTTCTCTTCATCCACTTCTGCATCTGCATTTCCTGTATCTGCAATTCTGCATCTATTCATCAACCTGTGCATCTCGTTTTCTGTATCTTCATTTCCTCTGCATCTTCATTTCCACTGTGTCTGCATCTATTCATCCACCTCTGAATCTTCAGTTCCTGTGCATCTTCATTTGCTCTGTGTCTGCGTCTATTCATCCGCTTCTGCATCTTCGTTTCCTCTGCATCTTCATTTCCTATGCATCTTCATTTCCTCTGTATCTGCAGCTCTTCCTCCACCTCTGCATCTTCATTTCCTTGTCATCAGTCGCTTTTTTGGCTCTGCCTCAGCCTCTCTTGCTCTACCTCTGCGTGTTTACCTCTTCCTCTGCAACTCTCTCCGTCCATCTGTTCGGCCTCTGTTCTCCCTTGCCCCTGTGGTCAGTGCACGCAGATGCTGGTTTGTGGGGTGGAGTGGTTAATAGCAGAGGGAGGAGCAGGCGATGAGAAGGACCGAAGAGGAGGAAGAAGACGAGTCCTCTACTTGCATTGACGAAATGATTGCACAGTCCTTCAGTTCTCTCTGTCCAGTGTGTGCTAATGAATTCCATCTGTCGAACTATTCTCATCCTAAATCATCACTCCTGTGATTTGATGAGTATACGAAATAGAACTTTTGTAATTGCTTGTTTCACTGGAGTCCCCTCCTCACCCCCAGGCAACGAGTCTTACTAACTTAACCGTTCAGCTGATGCTAACTCTATAGTCTATATGCTTACATGGTTACTGTTAGGACCTCCTGTTTGCAATTATTATATCTTGACCTTAAGCAGCCAGCCAAAGGAGACGTAAAATCAATCAGACAAGAAGAAAATTTATCTGATATATATTATTATTATTATTTTTACCCAAGGTAATTGTAATCCCTTAGGAATAAAAAATTATGCTATTTGCTGTTAACGGAAGGGTTGTCCAACGGGTATGGAAAGTTTGTCCGGTTGTTTGATCACTGTTTCTATGCTTTGTTGTGCTTAAGTTGTTTTGTTGTGCTTAAGTTGTTTTGTTTGTGCTTAAGTTGCTATGTTTGTGTTTAAGTTGCTATGTTTATGTTTATGCTTAAGTTGCTATGTTTGTGTTTAAGCTTCATGGACCATGCCTCAGACGGCTGATGTGGATTGGGTGTTTAACAAATAAACATTTACCTTACCATACGTTACCACATTCGTACACTGTTGTAGTTAGACGTGACCTTTAAGAATGTAGTACCTTTTGAAATAGTCATTCTAAACCGTGCTTGGAAATCTATGGACATCAGTTACACATGCTGCGTGCTGTTGCATTTAACTGTGTTCAGCAGACATTTATCTTACTTTCTTATAAAATACACTTATTTAGTTCAGATCAATCATGCTTTTTGTGAGGTAACTAAAAGTCAGTATATTAAGTGGCTTGATAATACATACATAGATAAAAACATGCGTAAATTGGCCTACGTACATCTTTCATCTGACTGATTTTTTAAACTCATGTACGGTACGTTTTTTTCTTCAGCCTCGGCCATGCTATGGCGCTATATAAATTCTCATTATTATTATTATTATTATTATTATTATTATTATTATTATTATTATTATTATTATTATTATTATTATTATTATTACTGCTCGTATTATTATTTTTCCCTGAGGTACATATGATCCATTGGGAGTTCAAAAATGAGGGGGCATTGTGCTGGAATCGCTAGTCTTTGCAGATGGTTTTATCAGTGCAAAAGGTGCTATTATTATTAGTGTTATTATTATTATTTTTTTTTTTTTTTAGTCCCGAGGTAAACATAATCCATTGGGCGTCACAAAAATTTGTCAGGAGACAAAAGAAAACTAGTTATTCTGGAATGGTTACATCTCCTCCGGGTCGGGCTCGACTAAAGTGCCATGTGTTATTATTATTATTATTATTATTATTATTATTATTATTATTATTATTATTATTATTATTATGCATACGTGCAAGCATATATAGGCCCCTACAATCAAAATAAAAATGGCAGCCTTTTGTTTAGACTTTAGAGTAAAATCGATTCCCTATTTGGGGTCTTTGTTCACTGCGATGGACATGCAAATATTCCCCGTTTAAAAAAACACACGCAGACTCGAGAGTGACAACGCCTAAGCAGTAACACGTGTTGCTTACATTAATTGGAGTTACCATGGAGCAGTCCAGACCTCGACACAACCACAGGCTGTATTGTATAGTGGTAGTGCGTAGTTCACTGCAGAGCAGAAATAATAGACTGATTTGTAGCAGATGAGAGCGAGGTGTGCATGTGTGATGATTTTGAAAGGTGTTTTGAAAGGAAAAAAATTACGACGCCATACATAACCAGACAGAGGTAGCAGCAGACCTGATGGATTGGTAACAGTCCGTGGCCTTTTCAACGCAAACCTACGTATACGCACATACATCTGCCATTGATGAATATGCATATCTAAAGCTATTATTATGTTTTCATAATTATGTGCTGTTGAATAACAAATTGTAAACTGCGCATAGGCCAATTAATAGATCGGATCTTTTGAATCAGTGATCGGGTGATTTTATAATGCTGTGAGCCGAGATTCTCAACTACCAGGCTATTGTATATTCAAGGTCTTTTATCGGAGATTAACCGGCTGCAGATCCATTCAAGCCAACATATGGCTTATAACGTGCATACATCTTAAGCGTTCTGTGTGTGTGTCTGTCTGTCTGTCTGTGTGTGTATGTGTGTGTGTGTGTGTGTCTGTCTGTCTGTCTGTCTGTCTGTCTGTCTGTCTGTGCTGGTGTGCACTGTGGAAAAAATTTACAAGTGATTGATCTGACAAGAGCGCCACGTAATTGAGGACAAGATTTCAAATAAATTTGGGTATCGGATGTCTTTTGGTTGGCTTCGACAACGTTATGTAAAACATGCAAAAACATAAGTGTCTGAGCCAGTGGTCATCATAAAGAGTTAGACCACGTTCATGTTGAAGTCCTTGGAATATAGTCCGGTGTCTTGTAGGATTAATGACTATCCGTTTAGTCTGGTGTCTTGCACTGACCATCAGTCTAGTCTGGAGTCTTGCACTGACCATCAGTCTAGTCTGGTGTCTTGTACTGACCATCAGTTTAGTCTGGTGTCTTGTAATGACCATCAGGTTAGTCTGGTGTCTTGTAATGACCATCAGGTTAGTCTGGTGTCTTGCACTGACCATCAGTTTAGTCTGGTGTCTTGTAGTGACCATCAGTTTAGTCTGTTGTCTTGCACGGTCCACCAAGTTAGCCTGGTATCTTGCACTGACCATCAGTCTAGTCTGGTATCTTGCATCATTCTGTTTCAGGCGTGGTTTGCTCTTATTCATTGTAAGAATCAATCTCGAGATCAAGTTGGCTTTCCTTTTCAAATCTCTTGGCCCCCATTTTATCTGACTAGATGGCGCTTTGATGTAGCACGCTGCTGACTGATTGCATGATCGGCTGGGTTATTTGATGTGCTTCCAGTCGTTTCTCTCTATTTCTAGAGCTCTATATCTCATCCTGTCTGCCTGCCTGTCTGTCTGTCTCTCTGACTCTGTCTGTCTGTCTGTCTTCCTATATGTCCAATGTCTGTCTGTCTGTCTAAATCTCTGTCTATCTGTCTGCCTATATGTCTGTCTAACTCTGTCTGTCTGTCTGTCTGTCTGCGTATATGTCCTATGTCTGCCTATGCATATGCCTATCTGTCTCTCTGTCTACTGGTCCAAGTCTTGCTCTATCATGTCTGCTGGTCACTATGTCTGTGTGTCTCTGTCTGTCTCTTTCAGTCTCTGTCGTTCTATCAGTCTGTCTCTCAGTCAGTCTGTCTCTTTATAATCTGTCTTTCTCCCTCTCCCTGTCTCTTTGCCTGTCTTTGTGCAGTGCTTGCCTGAAGGCAGGACAGGATATTCAGTGGCTCTGACTTCTATAGCATCTGTTTGCAATTAGCTTCTGCCTTTGAAACCTCTGCACAGTAATCACATTATCATCGATTTATTATTAGTTTTATTGGTTTTTAGGTTATTATTATTATTTGGTTCATTTTTTCATTATTTATTATTAGTATTAGTAGTGGTAGTAATGGTAGTAGCATTAGTGATAGTAACAGTAGCAGTAGAGTATATTGTAACGGTGCCTTGTAAATATTTATTTAAGATGGTTAATGATGCTTTGTGTTTTCCCAGGATGTAGAATATTGGCAACAGTCTGGACCTGGGATAAATAGTATAAACTGTATTTTTTTCAGTTCATTCACCGTTCTTGCAAAACTATTGAAAGACGTGCACGCTTTTGGGTTTAATGTCGTGCAAACCATATATATATATATATATATATATATATATATATATATATATATATATATATATATAACTCACATTTTGTGAAGCTGGCATTTGATGGAGCTGACATTTAGTAGGATTTAGTGTTGCCAAAAATGTGAGTGAATCTTTGAAAGGTGATAGGTGTTTCCAGATTTATGCCAAGTATTAAGTGATTTGTTATCATTTACAGAAAACCAGCATCACGCGGAAGTACAGCTGCAGCAACGGCAGCATAGCCAGCACCAACTGCAGACCCAGAGTTGTAAAGATAAGGGTGAGTTCTCTTTCTGCGGCCGCCGCTCTTCATCTTTGCTGTCAGCTATAGAATATTAACCCATTAAGATAATGGGCCTTGGCGTGAATTGCCTTGCGCAGGAAGTAATCATCCTCCTCCTCTTCGTCCTCCTCCTCCTCCTTCTCTTTCTCTTCCTCTTCTTCGTTCTCCTCCTTCTCCTTCTCTTCCTCGTCCTCCTCTATTTCGTCCCCCTCCTCCTCCTCGTCCTTCTGCTCTTCATCTTCCTCGTCCTCCTCCATGCTAACAGCCCTACCAAACACTCAAAGGTGCGATAAGAATTTCCTATTTTTGACCTCTTAAAACTGAGTTTGTCCAGATTTTTGTTTTCGCCAAAAACATCCTGTTGTCAACACACACATGACCATATGACTACACATCATAATACACGCTCAAACAAGCACACAGACAAACACACACGCAACATCACACACACGCACACACCCACGCGTATTAATATGATATGATATTCATGCTGCATGTGTGCTTGTTTATGGTGCAGTTGATGGAGGAGTGTGTGCGATCGTAAATGTGGATCAGGGTGATGATGTCGGGCGGGTTGTGTAACTCTGGAAGTGGTTTGTCGATAGCATTTGATTTCCGAATTGAATTTATCTCCATAAACCTCGCGTAAAGCGTCTGACTATCGTAGTTTGAAGGAAGAGGAGGGGGAGGAAGATAGAGGAGGAAGAAGAAGATAGAGGATGAGGAGGAAGCTGTAGGAGGAAGAGGAAGATATAGGAGGAGAAAGATAGAGGAAGAGGAGGAAGAAGAAGATAGAGGAAGGGGAGGAGGAAGATAGAGGAGGAGGAAGATAGAGGAGGAAGAGGAAGAGGAAGAAGATAGAGGAGGAGGAGAAGGTGGATAGAGGAGGAGGAGGGGAAGAAGATTTGGCCGCCTCAGCAGCAGCAGCTGGCGAATCCTCATATCTTTCACGCTTTTGTTAATGTGTCAGCTTACCGTCAGCGCCTCCTCGACCATTTAGCTGTCGACCTCCTGACTGCCACTGTCCCATTGTTACGTTGCTTTATGTCTTAACGGGGTTTTGAGAACATGGGCGCAAGACGGACAGGCCGAAGCCGTGGAGAGGGAAAGGACGGAAGAAAATGGGGTGCGGATGTAGAAATGGAGCAGGAGGAAGGAGTGAGCGAGCGAGGAAGAGATATGGGATGGGGCAGTGGAGGATGATGATGACGGGGGAGGGAGGGAGAAGAAAGCGGCTCAATATGACTTATGTTTTCTATCGTTATTTCGTCGAAGGCGGTGCCACCATGTCGCCTACCCCCACGTCAGTCGGCTTGTCTTCTGTCCACCGGTCCGTTCGTCTGTGTGCCAAAGCTTTCCTTTGTGATGGACACGTTGAGCGTTCTGCTTGCTTGTGGAATAATCGTCTGAAATGCGGCGAGAAGAAAGAGAGACGAGAGAGCGGGCTGAGAGGCGCTTAACGAAATCCCGAAGCTTTATTACAGGCTGCGTCTGACATCTCGACGGCCGAAGAAAAATGCAAACCTGTCAGGGAGTCTGGCAAAAGAATTTATCAGTGGCTCTTCGTCCGAGCATCAGTACCCCGTCCGGTGCAATTTGATCGCGTCTTGCCTTTTTCACATTAGACGCGTTGCTATACGTCGTCGTCGGAAAGAGGCTTATTGCCGGGTTTCCGTTAAGATATCACAGCCTTTGCATATTAAGCGGGGTTAGGTTCCCAATGCATATTAGAGTTAGTCTGCTCTGCCAAGAAGTAGTGTGCAAAGTACTACTATATAGTAGTAGTTGTACAAGTAGTAGCTGTAGTAATGGTGGTGGTAGTTTTAGTAGTAGTGCTGTAGTAGTAATAGTAGCTGTATTATTATTATTGTTAGCAACTGTTTTTTTGTTTCCACCAAGTCTTGGTTTTGATTAACACTGTCAAGTCTTGGTTTTGATTAACACTATCAAGTCTTGGTTTGATAACACCATTGGTTCTATTCCCTATGTCGTTGGTTGTAATTTGATTAACAGCATCAAGTCTTGGTTTATTTGTTATCTCTTAAGTTCAGCACAAGTTTACCTATAGCTAGTTCCGTTGTCTGTTTCTTCCTAATAATTATTGTTCTTGGGAAGAGCAGTCCCTTGGGCCAGCCCATGCATGAGGCAGTAGCTGATATGCAGTGTCAACTACTTCATTGTCTTAATCTCGGTTGGTCAACTATCTCCCTCGCTGCTTTGTCTTCCTGGCGACTGTATTCAGTCGATGTATTTTATATAGAGGAGGCTCAAGCTGAGCTGAAATCTTGCTCGTTGTTCTTTCCATTTTCGTCTTTCTCCTTCACTCTTCTGCCCCGGCCTCTATGCTCTTCTTCTTCCTCCGTTATCCTCATCCGTTATCCTTCCTCCTTCTGCACTATATGCTTCCTCTTCCAGCTCCTCACCGTCCTGTTTGGCTTTAATTTGCCCTCGTCTTCATTCCCTTTGACGTCTTTATCCTCTTTCGTCTTCTTGTTCTTCATCCTTCTCGTTCGTGCTCCTCTTCCGCCCTCCTATTCCTCCTCCTCCTCCTCATACTTCGCCTTCCTCTTCCTCTGCTTCCTTCCGCCTTCTCCTCCTCCTGTTCCATCTAGATCCAGTCTCCTGAAATGCCAATTCTGTCAGATATTCCATTATTCCTAACCTTCCATTCATGCACCTGTCCATTTCTCTGACTCGGGATTTCCTTCCATCCATATCGCGCTACATCGTCGACGTCTTCGACTGAATTTGTCTCTCGTCGTAAAAGCCGTGCATTAATCCCCTACCGATTGCCTCCTTCGCACCGCGCCGCCGCACAGTCCGTCCCATTACCGTATTTCTTGTCCGTCTGTGCGTCGGCGAGTTGGAAGAAGAGACCGACCGGTCGGTCCTTCGACCAACTGTGCTCTATTTTTCGCTTAAATTACTTGTCTCGCTTGAGATAGAGAAGATTTAGCAAGCGCTGTGTTTTTATGAACACATGGAAAAGCCATTTAGTCCTCGCGGGATTCATCTTCTATTGTCGTCCGCGGCTTCTTTTCTTCAATTATATTGATATTCAGCGGATCCGCGATGTCAAACCTTATTGATGGCCTGTCTTCCATCCGCCCTCCTTCCCTCCCTCCCTCTTTGACGTGTCTGATTCAATAATGGCGCATCTTTATTTTTCATTATGACAATGACCATCACCATAATTGTCTGCGCTGCCAGCGACGTTCTGTCGGCGGGTTGGAGGCGAGGGAACCGAACCCATACCCCTCTTCACTTCAGCATGAACTGACGGGTGGTCACAACTTTACCGATAATCAGCAGAGTTTTCGCTGTAGGGGAACTTTTAGAGGGATGGTTATCATCGTTCTCAGTTACCATCGACATCCTTTTTATATTATTAATTGGTCGTCGTCGTCATCATCATCAGCTTCATCATGATCATCATCATGATCACGTCATCATCATCATTGTCGATCTTGTGTATTGGTCTTTATCATCATTATCGACATGTAGTTGTCATCATCTCGTGGTCCTCATCATCATCACCAACATCACCACCATCATCGTCGTCGTCATCATCATCATCATCATCATCATCATCATCATCCAACAATGAAAAATATGACACGTTAATTGGTAGATTTGTAAGTGCATATTTATATAGCTCCTCTTCAAGAAAACGCATGAGAAATGCCACCGATCTGACGATACAGGACCACGATTGAATATAGATTAGTTTTCAGTCGCCTGCAAAATAGTCGTCGATAGGAGAAGCTCACGTGGCAGGCTGCACGGAAGCCTGCTAGATTAGTAAGGGCCGACCAACTACCAAACTTCCGTGGCTACATTGTAACTGTGCAGAACGGAGTGTGTGTGTGTGTGTGGGGGGGTGGGTGTTGTAGAGCCGAAGAAGCGCTGAAATGCATACATGTAGGCCCTAGCTATTTATTTATTATTTATTTATTTATTCCGGATATTTCTATAGCGCCTCTCGAAGTCAACTACTACTCATAGGCGCTCCCGACTACAGCATTGGTATACTGTGCCGGAATTTTCACGCCGAAGCGCCACGAGCAATTGCGAGTGAAGGACTTGCCCAAGGTCCGTACGCAGCAGCTAGAGTGGGATTCGAACCTGCAACCCTCCGGTCGCAAGGCGCCGAACTTACCACTGAGCCACCACGCCCCACTCCTAGCTGTCTAAAGTATATGGAGCACAACCAGTCAGGCAGTTGCAAATCAGCATTAAGGATCGTAAACGCTGAGTATTCTTATGTTCAGCCACTGCAGCTCGTCCCGCGTGTTGTTGGATAAATGACCGAACTGTGGAATGCCACCAGTTAGCCAAAATGTGAAGCATTTAAACCGGATTGAAGTCGATCAATCCGAAACACAGCCAGCACCGCATCAATGGCATTACCATAGTCCGGCACTAGTGCATGGCAATGCATCGTGCATCAGAGTGGACGCAGCCTGGCAGAGAGGGAGTGGCGGCGTATTGTATGAATCTGATGCAGATGACTAATAGTAAAGGTGCATGGCTTTTAAGAAGTACATGTAGCTGGTAACATCTAGAGCGATACAGTCAAACAGACACATACAGGCAGATACAGACAGACAGGCAGGCAGATACAGACAGACACAGACAGGCAGATACAAACAGACACAGACAGGCAGATACAGACAGGCAGGCAGGCAGATACAGACAGACAGGCAGGCAGATACAGACAGACACAGACAGGCAGATACAAACAGACACAGGCAGGCAGATACAGACAGGCAGATACAGACAGACAGACTGACACAGACAGGCAGATACAGACAGACAGACTGACACAGACAGGCAGATACAGATAGACAGATACAGACAGGCAGACAGATACAGACAAACAGACTGACACAGACAGGCAGATACAGACAGATACAGACAGGCAGACAGAAGGAGACAGAAAGATAGACTTGAGGTTGTCTCTGAGGAGCATGCAGCCTGACCAGTCAGTAAATGGCCCTTGGACGATAGCCCTACCTGGCCCTATGCACCGTCCATTTGGAACCAAAATTATGAAGGCACCAAAACAATGCCTGTCCTCAGCCCTCTGCACTCCTCATATAATCCTCATTGGCCTTGGAATCTTAAGCTCTATATAAATTATTTAAATTATTGTTATTATTGTTATTATTATAATCGTCATCATCATCAGTATATATGGGACAACAACAGACCTTTAATTAGCATTTCTGGACCATTTGGTCCGATGGATCTGTGAAGTTCAGACACGGTCGTCCCTTGCACCCTCTCTCTTGCTCCCCCTCGTCCGCAGCTCCCGAGGTTCCAATTGTCAGTTAGACTTCGCAGCTGCGGACCGTTAAAGATGGTCTAATTTGACTGACACCTGTTTCTGGTGCAAGTTTTACGCCTTCAGCTCCTCGAGTCCCTATTAACGGCGCGATCCCTCGCTGTGTCCGGGCCATCGAGTTCCTGGTAACGTCTTCAGGACCACCCTCAGATGTCTGGAGCCTCCGCCGATGATAATAACTCCTAGGAGGCGGATTATTAAGCCCCGATATATGAGTCTGTTGGCCGGCAGGTTCCTGAGTGCTTCCTGTATCTAATTTCTCTTATTATATGCTTCTCTTAAAAAAATAGCCAGTCGAGAACTACTTGAGAATGACACGACCATGATCAGAGGAGATAACATCCAGACTCTATGTGTGTTTTTACATATATTATGAGCATTTGTATATGTGTGTTTTTATGTGGATGACTCACACACATGTATGTATGTGTGTGTGCGCCCGTATGCAAGTCATGTACTTGCATATAGTGTCTTGACATCACGTAACAAATTCTGTGGAGTGAAGATATCTACGTCTACAGTGTCACCGATATCAGCGGCTCTTCTGTTCTAAATAAATGTGGCTGAAACGATAGCATATCTTGGCAGCTCCACAAGAGAATGTTTTTTCCATCACAGCACTTGTTCATTCTTGCCAAGAAGGCCTCTGTATTATCCAAGAAAATACTAGAATACATTAGATCTCGGTATGCAAACTGTTTCAATGTCTGGTTACTGTAGACACTGCTGTGGCTAAAGTCTAACTCTAAAAACACTGATGTGACTAAATTTGCATTGTAAACAATTGCATCAACTAAATAAATCCCTGTTTCTGATATTCTTAAGCGTATTGCCTTACTCAGATTTCACAAGAGTAAGAAGTAGTTTGTGTCAGTGAACCTGTCACTGCAGGCTTGTCCAGCTTCCTAGAACTGTCTTTCAAATACTGTTAATTATTAGTCGTTTTGATCTCGGCTCAAGACCTAAATCTTGAGCAATCTTCATGCTGCCTGTGGCTTGATGGACTGATTAGGAAATTGACGTTATTTTCAATTTTATTTTCTATACATGGTTGATACCTATTGCACCAGAGAGTAAAACTTGCTATTAACTTTATTATTATTATTTATTAATAATGACCAGGGTCACCGGATAAAGAACCACTGTGGCCCACAGCTAGACTTATGTTTGGCTGCCCCTTTTCAGGTTTGGCTGTCCAAAGACTCTTGGGGTGAACTGGTTGGTTGTTCCTTTTGCATGCACTGTGACAATTCAGCATCATGCTTTTTTGGTGGTTTGGCCATCGACTTGGAATACCCTTCCTTGGGATCTTTGCCTTGTCTTGACTACGGATTCTGCCTGCACTTTCTACAAACACGTGAAAATTTTTCTGTGAGGGTTGGACTGGGAGCCCCACTGAGTAGTTCTTTTGGAGAGGCGCTATATAAATGCTCGGAATGAATAAATGCAGTACCTTGATAATGATCAGCCTTGTTTAGAACTATGGTGGTTACGACACTCTCGAAGGACAGTTGGAGGAGCTCTTTGTGAGCATCCTGGCCACAGCAGTGTTTGGTCTAGTCAGACATTACTGTTTAGAATAAAGATGTTCCTGGCCACAGTAGTGTTTGGTCTAGTCAGGCATTACTGTTTAGAATAAAGGTGTTCCTGGCCACAGTAGTGTTTGGTCTAGTCAGGCATTACTGTTTAGAATAAAGGTGTTCCTAGTGATTGAATCAGTCACTGGTTGTCTACCAACAAAGCATAGCCTTAAATCTCCGGTGCTCCTCGTTGCTCTACTGCGCTGCTGGCACAGTTCCGAATATATGCTATTTCTAATCAGCAGTAACTGCCTATTGCACAGTGAAGAGACGGGTATTTGCACAGAAAGGCTGCAATTGATCTAGAAGAGTCCCAGGAGAGAGACTGAAACACAAACGACGACAATCAGAGAGATATGGAGGCAGAGAGAGGACAAGAGAATGAGTCAGAGAGAGAGAGAGAGAGAGAGAGAGAGAGAGAGAGAGAGAGAGAGAGAGAGAGAGAGAGAGAGAGAGAGAGAGAGAGAGAGAGAGAGAGAGAGAGAGAACCAGACAGACAGAGGAGTGAAAAAACGGAAGAGAGAGAGACATACACAGACAGACAGTGAAAGAGAGAGGAACAGACAGAAACAGAGAGAGAGAGAGAGAAAAAGAGAGAGAGAGAGAGAGAGAGAGAGAGAGAGAGAGAGAGAGAGAGAGAGAGAGAGAGAGAGAGAGAGAGAGAGAGAGAGAGAGAGAGAGAGAGAGAGAGAGAGAGAGAGAGAGAGAGAGAGAGAGAGAGGCTAGGAGACGGACGAACAGAGACGGATAAGTGCAGGTGCAATTGTTGAGAACTACCGTATGGCTGGGCTGGGCAATGCCTCTTCAAATATTAATGGAGGTCGATGAAACATGTTACACCCGAGTCTACCTGAAAGGCATTGACTTTCTAAGAGACTGCTGACTGATTTCGTTGTATTTTTTTAAAGGCCAGGTTTAGACAGGCGCAGTCTGGACTGGATGAATGAGTCCACTCCGTTATTTATTGTGGAAAGCCGTTTACAAAAGGCGTTACATAAACATCCAGTTATGTTACATCACCAGCTGGTGTCTCTGTAAGCTACAGGTTTTTTATATGTTTTCCAAGCCACGGCTGTTGAACTACTCTTGTAGCAATTGTATACCATCCCCTGCGAATGAGGTGCTGTGTGCATTGAATTTGGGCATCATCAATATTTAACAGCAGTGATAACAACGATGAAAAATAACTTAAATAATGTAATAGCTTTACATTGCCTTATCGCCACTGATCGGTTGGGTAGAGGCACTTGAGGAGTGCCTCTACTCAGTGCTTGCATGGCTCTGCTTCAACCGATTAGCCAAAGGCCCAAAACCCCGGTTAATCTGAGACAATCATGTTTGGCTCACTCCAGACCCTATCGTTCCACTCTCATTCCAGCGTTGACCTTGCTGGCACTGCTATCAAAAACTGTCAAAACACTTGGGATAATTCAGGACGGTAATCTCACATTTCGACCCCACATAACAAACCTTTGCAAATCTTGTTTCTCGTATCAGGGCACATACGTCACGTAAGGTCTGCTCTTAGCAAAGACATGGCACAGACCATAGTCTGCTCCCTTGTTGTCTCTTGCTCTGATTATGCCAACTCGGTTTTTACTTGTAGCTCAAATCTTGAAGTCAACAGGCTGAAACGCATCCAGAATTTTCAGGCTCGCCTGGTGCTGCATGTTTCGTAGCGTAAAAACTCCGTAGCCCAATTGACCAGCTGCATTGGCCTCCTGTATAATTCAGAATAAGATTTAAACTGGCCTGTCTGACGTATAAAATCCTTTACAACAAGCACCTCTACCTACTTTCATCCACTGATGGACACGATTAGTTAAATTGCTAATCGATTAGAATTAGAATTATATTAACTATCACTGGGGCTTTGAATTGAAGCTGCAGTCCTAGTTAGGCATCTATTCTCAGTTTACATTTGCAATGGTTGGCAGAATTAACTTTGAACTTTTGATGTGTACAACCTCATGGCATGGGATCAGTGTCCATCAGCCGCTTGTGGTTTGGAATGTACCGTTTTCTTTACTACTGCATAATTGTATTGTATGTTATTTCAATAAAACCAGAATCGATCTCGCTTCCTTCAACAATAGCGTCTTTCGCCTAGGGGTCATCCATAAGGACGTCCGCAAAATATGACCTACTTTAGACCCCCCTCCTGCTTGTCCATATTTGACCTTACCCTCCTCCTTTGCGGACGTCCGCACACCAAAGCCTATGAACAAAAAAACAACATTGTGGCTAACGTAATTAATAAGCTAGCAGTTCTACCTTATTTAAAATCACCTTACCTAAAATGTCAGCCAGTACATGATATTTAAAATTGAAAAGTAAGCCCATTGTGTTTTAGAGTTCTAGTACACGGCATGAGGTTTTAGGCAATCACCTCACTGACCTTTTTGTCTCTCAGGGAAGGTTGAAACAAGGTGGTGTTTAAAAAACTATCAAATTTAGAAACTTAGATGGGGACGTCCGCACTCGTCATAACCCTCCCCCTTTGTCCGCATTTGAATGATCCCTCCCTTCCTCCTCATTGCGGACGTCCTTTATGGATGACCCCCCTAGAATATACTTTTTCAACCCAATGCATGTGTTGTGTCTTCGTTCTAAGAGTTCTTCAGTGTTCACCGTTTCCTTGAACAGATTTAAAGTGACAGAATACATTCAACCCAGTGCTTTGGTCGTGTGTCTCTCTCGTTTCATAAGGTGCTCTGTCTGTGCTCAGAAGACTTGGATGAACATGGCTAATATCAAACTGTTGGTATGCTCTGATCTGCACACAGTCCATCGCCCCATTGATCCGTTAATAGCCTTCCAGCTGCAGATACATAACCATCTATACACGTTAATTTATTCATGTGTACCCACATGCCATCGATCAGTGAGATCGTTGTGCAATCACCTAGTCCGCTGCACGTATTGCACTCATACACTTAAGCATGTACAAGTGTATGTGTATCTATATGTGTGTGTATATATATATATATATATATATATATGCGTGTATACATACACATACAATTGTATTTACAGGCATAAGTATATGTATAATTGTATATAACATAATTATAATATCTGTATAATAGGCCTACACACATAGGTATATATATCCATACACTTGTACATGCTTAAGTGTATTATAATTTTAATATGTATGCATGTATTTGTGTGTGCAGTATTGTAGTATTATATATATGTATAATAGTATTATCCTGTTATCTAGTATTATAGTATTATATATCGGTGTGTGTGTGTGCGTGCGTGCGTGATTGGTTGTCCATTTACCCAAGAACTTGTTATACATAAAACCTGATCTTCTTTCGGATGGAAATCTTTAGAGGCCAATTGATTCGGTTTATTTTTAGCGTCTCCTCTTTCAGCCAAATGAGAGGTTATGGTGACAGGCCAGTGACATATTAAGGCACAGAACTCGGGCAGCAGTTGTGAACCCCACCAGGGAGGGAGGGGGCAGGCAGCAGCCGAGGACCACCGACTCCCATCGCGTCGTCGTATCCCGATAAAGAACCACCATCCTATACCAGTAGACCTACCGGTATAATCGGCCTGTTTATAACCGTTCTGGAGACAATCGTTTTGCGCCATTTTCTTCGCCTTGACCTCCTAAGCGAACCTTCTACGTCGCTTCGCACTAATTTTCAATCAGACGAACGCTGGAACGGAAGGAAGAAGAGACGCTTCATGGCCTGGCTGCTGACGCTGGTTCCCCAGCGTCCTGTCATCGACCGCAGAAGTGGATTTATGGTACAGCAGAAAGAGGCGCCCTCTGCCGTTGTTACAAATCAGTCGCCGGTGACTGCGATTGGGAGCGGTTGCGACGGGCTCCTGGTTCGGCGTCTCCTCGTGATTTTCCTCTTCAAGTCGCTGCTCGAATCTCCTTTGGTCACATAGGTGTAAATTGTTGGGGTTCGAGGGGTATCCATACCCCCAATTTTTTGACTGGGGGTACCGTATACCCACTTGTTAAACAATGCCAATCAATACTTTATTATTGCGCCATCCCAGAGATCGCAGTCTCCGCCTTGCTTCGTGTATGTAAGAAATTGGTATTCCCCCGCCCCCACTTTTTAGGCCAAAGTTACGCCTCTGTTTGGTCATAATGCTGCGGATCAGATCTGTTCGGCATTTCTGATCCGAAGAGCGCGTCGATTGTGCTGTGGGCTTTAAAAGTGGAAGACTCGGCCACTGGACTTTAGAAAGGTTTTAAAGAATTACTTTGACAGGTTGCAGTGCAATGCAGTACTGTACGTGGCTTTGGCGTCCTCCCAAAGTTCAGAAATGCACACACGACCACACGACGGAACATGAATGGTACTGAGCAAGTGTGCATGATGGACTTTTTGATCTAGTTCGTTGATCATCGAATGCCATGGAGAGTTGAGGCTCGAACCGATAGGACTACTCTCCGGATTCCTGTCCAAGCCCCTCTATCCATTCCGTTAGCGTGCTCCACGGTTACAGTAACACACACATTTTAAGAGAAAGACACAGAGACACGCACGCATACAGAGAGAGAGACACACACACACACAAACACAGAGAGAGCATTGGCATTTCCGGACCACAGACCAGAGTCGTAGCCGTTTTCCAAACACAATCGAGACTGACCAGGAACTGAGGATGCTGGCACAGTCTTTCACCAAGTATGGTGGCGCCATTCCTGTAGACATTTGTAAACAAAGATTGCCACCTTGAAGGCCATCCTCTTGCAAACAGACAATCAGTGCAGATCTCGAAGTGCAGAGGTGACATGGTTGAACTTCGCGCCGCTGCAATGAAGCGGGATACAGCGTCTGCACACTGTGCTGTTTCTGGAGCAGATCCGCGCTCACGCCGTGTAACAGGCTGTTGCAGTAATCCAGTCCACTACCAATAATTATAATATTAGTCAGACTTTCTGGAGTTGAGTGATAGCGACGATCGTAAATGTCTGAGCTGGCGCAGCTCAAAGTAGAATTTTTACAGAGACTTGTTACATGTTCTTTCATTATGGAATCACAAAGGATGAGACTCATAAAATGCTCGTTTATGGAATCACAAAGGATAAGACTCATAAAATGGTCGTTAACTTAAGTTGGCGTCATGGACACGGAGGAAATGCAGAGCTAATTATCATGGTTTACAAACTTAGATCTTTTCCATTTTTCAGACTTTGACATCTTACGTACTGTATAGTTGTTGTTTCTTCTGAAACACTAAAACACTCGTGTGAAACTGAATATTAAGTAGGGAAGTCAATACAGAAATGGATGTCGTTGAACAGGCAATCATTATTATCTAAACATCAACCTCAACCCTTTGTAAATACATCTGCTAATCCGTGGCACATATTTGTGCATCCATGTGCACAAAGCCACAGACTTGCAACCGCACGGTGTCTAAACCAGTTTCGTACTCGATCTAATGATCTAAATATTTATGTGGTCTAACGGGCATTTGGTTTTGTGGTGATGGTAATTTGAAGATGCTAGTGGTTGTCCGGTGAGTCTAGTAAGCCATCTGCTACTGGCCGCGGCTGGGCTGTGTTCTTTGTTTGCCGAAGCGGTGCAGACTCTGGTTTAGGGAGAAACGAGATCTTTTGGTCCATTGTTCCCATGGTAACCAATTAGTCAGAGCTCTCCACGTCCAGCGCGGGCCCGTCGTCCGAGCCTCGTTCTGCATTTAATTAAGTAATTCGGCGTTTGTCCTATATGAATCGTATTACAGGGAACGACTGTGCGCCATCCGTAATATTGCAGTGGTAAGCCATCCGTGATATGATGTGGCAGAATTGAACGTCTCGTCTGTCAGGCACGCAATCGTCCTCGTGTCAGCCGTGTTTACTCTGGCCGTGAAATGGAGCCGCCATCTTGGGTCTAACTGACGCCCGATTGTCTACAGATTTCACCCAATTTGTTCCAGTACCAAGCGATTGATTGCCTAATCCTTTATCTCGGATTGCCAGCGTATATTTCCCGTTATTCCTGTCCATCATACGTTTATACATTGCTTCGGTAGTTGGAACATAGTTATCACA
The DNA here is from genome assembly GCA_963556255.1 of Allolobophora icterica. Lineage (NCBI taxonomy): Eukaryota > Metazoa > Annelida > Clitellata > Crassiclitellata > Lumbricidae > Allolobophora > Allolobophora icterica. Next base: position 15,395,073 of record OY744608.1, read on the forward strand.
TACTTGCACAGTTACGCTCGTATAGTTTTCACCATGAACATCATTCTTAAATAATAACTTGCTGTATCCACGGACGGCAGTAACTCCGTCGACTGCAAGTAATTATGCATTAAATGGTGCTCTGTATGCAGCTTTTCACCTGTCAGTTTTGGTGCTACCAGTCTAGTCTGCAGCATGTTACGCTTAGTACCAAAAATAAGGTGGGAAGTTAAAAAAACAGCCATATCGATTTGCTCCTGACAAACGATGTTGCATCCTGCGACCTCAAGACAAGGCTTTGCTTTTGGAGAAATTGCATTCTGTTTTGCCATTTGACACCGTTGCTTGATCTCTGTCCAGGTGCTTGTACTGCAATATTGTGTAGCCAGTCACTGTTTATTTTTTCTGCAGTAACATTAAGTATGTAACGCTGTTGCATTTGTGTGATGCCGTCTGCTCCAAAATATTTAGCATTTTTCTTATGTCTACCATCAGATATTTTAGCTAAGTTAAATTACTTTCCTGACAGAATGGTGTCATACAGTATACAGACTGAACTATAGCCGATTCAAACAACCATGCCCTCGGCCAAAAAACTTGCTGTAACTGGAAATATATATATATATATATATATATATATATATATATAAACAACAAAGCATACTTAAATGCCAGTTCTCCTACTCAAGAGTCATTCCTTGCGTGTCATTCCTAGCGAGTCATGCACGGGTTATTCTTTGAGCGTTGTTTTGACACACTTCAGCACAAATGGTGATCTTTGAAGATGGGTCTCGGTGCGAGGAGGACCGAGGGACAGACGGGGAAGCAACTTGGCGCGATGAGAACAGCTCAGCAACGCGCACCTGCTGAGCAGCTGGGAGACTATCTTATCTATCGAGTCGCAATACGCCTCCTCGCTTGCCGACTCGCGGAGAGAAATAAACGTATAGGCCCTGTGTATAATGAACTGAATGTTTTGCTGCTGTGGAGCGGCTTCCAGGGATGCCTCTGATGGCTCGAGAGTACCGAAGGGCTGCACGCAGTGGCTCATTGCACACCTGAGGAGGTTTGACTTAGGTCGGTCGGTGTATTGCAAAATCGGTTCCAGGGAAAAGACGGGTCTAATTTTGGCACAACACAGTGAGGCGATAATTTTAAAGTATCCTGTTCCCTTGACAGCAGTATTTGATAGCAAGCAATGTTCTAGCAAGTTGAAACATCGAGGCCCAAGCAGTGTGTCGTGTGCATTTGTAATTAGGACTAAAGTGATATTTTGACGAACGATGTGGGGTTGTGGGGTCAAATTGGTAGCCACAGAACAGATCTATTGTTAGAGCAAAATTAACACTGTTTGGTCACGTGAACCAATCACAGTATTTGTCAGAACCATTTTTTGACACAATTGTTTTTTGGCACCGTGAGTTTGACGAAAGAAACAGCAGCAGCACTTCTATTTTTAGAGCCAAAATTCTGCATCTTCGTCACGTGAACATATCAGAGTATTTGTCGGAACCGTTTTCGTCCCATAACCGATTTGGCACCATACCTGTCTTATCGAGGCGATTGTCTACGGGAGGAGGAAAGTGAAAGGCCGTGGGAATCTGGGTTTGGTGGCTTCTCCGGAATGCAACCGATTATCGCAATCTGGTTCTGTCTGCGATCTTTTACTGATTTAGTTCAGACAGTTGATGCGCAGACCGAGCAGAACAATGGAGAGGGATGTGGAAAAGGGACGGAAAGGAAAAGCAGATGCAGACTAACACAAACACTCGGACGGACGGACGGAGGAGGTGGAAGACGCACATGTCGGAATACACTGGAAGGCTGGCACAGAAAAACTGGCCCTGGATAGAAAACTAATACAGTAGCAGTCCGTCGGCAGAATTGATTCCATTTGCGCTTTTCTTGCTGCTGTCCGGTGTTCTCTCCAACTCCTGCCATATGGACGGGGAAAATTGAGGACAGTGGAGGAGGAAAATGAGGATAGAAAGAGGATGAGGAAAAGTGGAAGATAAGACAACGAGATGAGGGAGGAGCAGGCGCCTAGAGGAGGGAGGAGCATCTACCAACAGAGGAGAAAGAACATCAGATTGCTTGAGTTGCTCTTGAAAGTCGACTAACCCGTGCATCATTTTGTTTGAGCAATGGGGAAAGTGGGATTTGGATCTAGGTCAAGGACAGAAGATGAGAAGTTGTAGTTTTTGAGGAATGGGGAAAGTGGGATTTGGATCTAGGTCAAGGACAGAAGATGAGAAGTTGTTGTTTTTACCTCTATATAGAGGCCAACGACAGAAATATGCCTGAAAAACCTCCAAGTGTAGAATTATATCTCATTTTTCGTGTTAGTTTATATATAATAACACCTATTCAACTGATGAAACGTTGAGATAATGACACACAGCAGAACTCTATATCAATGATATTGTAAAAAAAAGTGAATGGGGAAGACATTGAGTAGGCCTACATCCTTCAGTGTCCCAGGGACTGTTCGTGCCATCGATAGATGGCAGCCGACTATAAAATAAGATTTATCAGCTGCCATTTCGACCTGCAAGAGCGTGTTGCAACAGTTTTCAAAGGGCAATGGGTTGGCTGTCGATATACACGTCACCGTCGTCGTCTGTGTCAGTGAATGCCTGGCTTAGATGAAAGAGAGAGACTGAAGACAGACCAGACAGACTGATGAACAATGCAGGTGACACCTGACACACACACTGACACAACAGAAACACGCTATGTAATATACATACTATATATACAGTATATATTATATATATTATATCTATATACACCCATATATATATATATATATATATATATATATTATAGATATTATATATACTATGTATATATAGTGTATATATATATATATAGGGCAGTAGACTTGACAAATGACCGAGGACAATGGAGATCATTTATTCGTACCCATCGCCGCAAAATGGCTGGTGTCAGGAACTGATGATGATGATGATTATATATATATTTGCTTTGTCGGGACTCTTATTATCAACTTCGTCAGTTAAGGGTAGTCTCCCGCACTCTGACGCAGGCAGCTGCTTCTACCCTTGTCCATGCGTTTGTGGTTTCCCGTCTGGACTACTGTAGCGCCCTTTACGCTGGCCTCCCAGCTGCCCGCCTTGGGTGTTTGGACCGGGTTTTGCGTGCAGCCGCACGTCTTATTGGTCGCATCCCCAGATTTGGCCAGGTTTCTCTTTATATGCGGGATGTTCTGCACTGGCTCCCTTTCCCGCTGCGGATCGCCTATAGGGTCTCTGCACTGGTTAGGCGTTGTCTAGAGGGACTTGCTCCCCCATACCTGCGGGAGTTGTGTCGCTCTACCTCGGGGGTCTTGCGGAGATCTGCTCTTCGCTCGGCTGACCAGGCCGAGCTATTGGTCCCCCGCACGCGGACAGCCATTATGCAGCGACGTTCTTTTTCGGTCGCTGGACCTGCAACCTGGAATGGCCTTCCTGTTGCACTTCGCCTGGTCCCTATGACTCACTCTACCTTGTTTCTTGCAAACTTAAAAACTACTCTCTTTAGCCGTGGTTGGACTAGGAGCGCTCCTGAGTAGATAACCTTGAAGGGGCGCTATATAAAAGCTCATTAATAATAATATATGTATGGGTTGTGCGATAGACTATTGGTTAGTCTTGGACTATTAACCGAGAGGCCGGGATTCATATCCCCGCCAGGGTATAGAGATTTGTTTCCAGATTTCAACTCAACCAGTGACCCCTAGCCATTTCAGCTATAGTGAGTACACTGACCGTATACACTGTCGATGGGAAGATGAGACGGGGAGGGAAAGGACTTGACACCTGCCCTCATATGCGAGACTATGAAAATGAAGTCACTAACACTTCATACTCATGGCTGCCTTTATTATTATATACACACACATGCATATACAAGGATATATAATTTTATATCTATACTCGTATACGTAGCAGGATTCAGATATCTGCAGGGCCTTCCTTTGTGGCCACAACTTGTTAACCCAGGATTCACTTGTGCGTATTTGTTGTTAAGTTGGTTGCAAAAAAAAAAACTGGAAAAAAATATGGATTCATGTATGCATTAGTATATTTAGTGTGTGTATATGCATGTTATGGCTCTGTATATTTCATGTGTATATGTGTATGTATGCATATGAGCTTTTGTGTAGCGCCTTTTGTGGACCTCTCAAAAGACCCGTGAGCATGCCTGTCTGCGGGAATGTGATGTATGCGCGTATATTATGTATGTGTATATGTCTGTATGTATACGTGATATATGTATACAACCATACATGTGTTTGTAAACTCCATGAGTTTGTACATTTTATTGCTTGTGAGTCAGATATGCTTCACGCCTGCAGCTGCCACTTCTGTTACAGATACGTGTGATTGGTTGTGTGTTGCGACGGGTGTTGTAACTAATAGGAGGGGTGTTTGGTTGTGCGAATATGACTATATTGTGTGGTGTGGGAAAGTTGTCTTGTACAAAAGCCCCTAACGTTCATTTCTTCAGAGCGCGCATTAAGCAATTCAGTCACCCGTGCTTCGAGAGGGAGGAAACTGACTCGCGGACGAGGCAAAGCGTACAGTAGGGCCTTCTCCCCCTCCCCCTCCCCCTCCTCCTCCTCCTCCTCCTCTTCCTCTTCCTCCTCCTCCTCCTGCGTGGCTCCACCCCTCCCCCGTTGCAGCGTTTGGCTAATAACTGTTCTTCATTCATTGTTGATTGGCTTAAGTGGGGGTCTCGTCTTGTCCGCAAAAATGCATTTGCCCTCTGAAGCTGCACCTGCCTTCCAGCGCCCGTATGTCGCGATAATTAATTGCGGATTTGTGTGACCTGGCTGCTCGATTGCGGTAGACGGTGAATTCCTGCATTCGACGGATTCTTCTTAAAACGAAGATGAGACCCAAACAGAGACCACCACCACTGCTGTTTAAATGTAACAATACACTTATTAAATACGTTCACAGATACAGAACACAAATGACAACAACAACAATAACAACAATAATAATATTATTGTTATTATTATAACAAATTAAATCCTTAGGGGTCATATGCCTATCAGGACTCAGGGAAAAAATAATAAAACACCTGTATTTTTTATTGTAATTCATAAGTGTATCATTGTGCTTCTAAATTTTATTATTATTATTATTATTATTATTATTATTATTGTTTCACCTGATGTAGCAATGATCCTTCGTGATTAAACAATGGGAAATGTATGAAAAACAAGGCCAAGTCCTTGTGAATATCACGGATATATGTTTTCAGACCTAGGATGGAGAGTGTCTGTCAGGATTTTAAAAACGAGCAGTCGAGCAATGTTCTACAATGACCAGTTTAACATTAACAGACTGCAGGTATCTGTGTCGAGATGCCAGTGCTTTTGATATTCTAAGAGCTGGTATCTAAATTCCCAGATATAAAAATACAGCAATGAAACAACTGTAATTAAGCAGTAATTAAGTAGTCTTGATTTGCATCCTACAAGTGCAAATTCTTCTTTGATCATGTTGCTTCCACTCCTTATAAGACGAAGACCACTGCAGTGAACAAGCCCCTGAGTGATTGGGGAAGACCATGAAGTCCACCTGGAACTACTCTGACTATTCTCGTCCAGAAGTACCTCACTGATCAAAGTTCGACGTTCATAAACAGCGTGTAGAAAAGTCTAGGACAGAACAACATGGCGTCTTTTCGTGGACACGGCTATGTTCAGCAGAGTTCAACCCCACAGACAGACAGACAGACAGACAGACAGACAGACAGACATACATACATACATACATACATACATACATATAGAGAGATAGAAAGACTAACAGGCAGACAGAGAGAGGTGCATGCAGTACGTTGTACAGAAGGATTACATTTATGCCTATTAAGAACAGTAACATAAGCAAATAGTTCGTCAACAGGAGGCATGTATAGCCAGAGGCGGCTATCCCCCTCCCTAACTCATTGGACCAACTTCCCTTTCCCCTTCCTCCCCCCCCCTAAAGTGTTGGCACACACACTGACAGATCCGCCCCCCCCCCTATTTTTTGGACGGAGCATTTGCTCCAAGGTTTCTGTGGTATAGACGCCCCTGTGTATAGCTAAATATGACCAATCATAGTCGTAAGAAAGAAGAATCTATCTACCCCATGACTATGCTTCTAACACATTTCCATGGAGCCGTTCAACCAAGCGTCACTCTTACCTTTTTTACATTGTCATTGATTCACTGGTGCGGACAGTCTGTCTTTCACCAGTTAACATTCAGATTAATTAACTTACTTATTTTTCTAGTTGTTGAGATCTGCAGTTCTTATTAAGCATGTTCTTCTGATCTGATTGTTCTTTCAGACAATCAATGGTTCCAGCCGACCAGCAAAGTCCGCCTACAATCCCTCTGTCTTCTGTTTCCGTTCTATCTCATGGGCTTCATCGAGACTCAAAGAAGAACCGTTCCGTGCGTTCTGACTTGTTCCTCTGAGAACGAATCTCAGTCATCCGTGACGACCACGTTTCTGATCTTTCAAGCTAACTGCCCTTCTTCACAAATTAGACACGAGAATCGACCGAGTATATTCCAATGAGTCATGTAGACTAAATATTATTATGCTTAATGGCACGAACGGCGCGGAACTTATTCCAAGGAGACGTTTTTAATTTGATTATATATATATATGTATATATATATATATATATATATATATATATATATATATATATATATATATGCGACGCTGTTCTGAACACAAAGTAGCGTTTATTCGTTTTCGCTCTACCGTTAACAGTAGTTTGAGATTGTGTCGAGATTTCTGCGGAGCTGGTTTGCATTGTTAGTGGCGTTCACTTATAGTAACTGTCTTTCTATCGACGTTGGATCATTCTATAGAAGCGAGGAGTATGTGTTTTGCAGGAGAAACGGCTACACTTCCCACGATAATAAAAGCATTTAAGCGAATTATTATTCTTAGCGTTGAGTTCCCGTAAATTAAGTATTAAATATTTAATTGAACGAGTTTTATATGAAAGAATATTACAGATCGGTCGGTAATTAATACGACAGCGAATGTCTGTAGGCGACATAAAATAGGCGATTTAAACCACTACTCTGGCGTAGGCCAGATTTAAGCAAGGAATAAGAGTTACGATGGTCTCCTGCATACGGCCTCTAACTACTCGATCAAATAGAGTAGGGTATACAAGAGTAGTTAAGTAACTGTTTTAATGAACGCAGTTTTTAGCGTCCGACTGTTTTAATGAACGCAGTGTTTAGCGTCCGACTGTTACTATGAACGCAGTGTTTAGCGTCCGACTGTTACTATGAGCGCAGTGTTTAGCGTCCGAGTGTTACTATGAACGCAGTGTTTAGCGTCCGAGTGTTACTATGAACGCGGTGTTTAGCGTCCGACTGTTACTATGAACGCAGTGTTTAGCGTCCGACTGTTACTATGAGCGCAGTGTTTAGCGTCCGAGTGTTACTATGAACGCAGTGTTTAGCGTCCGAGTGTTACTATGAACGCGGTGTTTAGCGTCCGAGTGTTACTATGAACGCAGTGTTTAGCGTCCGAGTGTTACTATGAACGCGGTGTTTAGCGTTCGAGTGTTACTATGAGCGCAATGTTACTATGAGCGCAGTGTTTAGCGTCCGACTGTTACTATGAACGCACCCCCTTCTAACAGTGTATTGTTTCTAATTCTTTTATATTTTAATTATATTTGAACCCTAATTTGTACTCATACACAACTTATATTTCGCATGTATATGTTGAATAAACATATTTCTTTACGCATTTTTAAATATTTTAGGTATTTTAACATGCTCCATAGCGTAGTGGTTAGCGTTTTGGTATATCAACGCAGAGGTCGGCGGTTCAAACCCCACCAGGGCAGAAAAATTTATAGACTCCACTCGACACTTCAAATAAGAAAAAGACAAGCTGAACTTCTTTTAATAAACTTTATTAAACTGAAACACGACTTCTTTATTTGTAAGTTTTACACACATAGTTATGAACCAGATAATCATTTAGTCCGGTGTCAGAAGTTAACAGATTGGCAATAGCATGAACGTTTTTATTTCTAACTCTATGTACGCAGTAAAATATGCAATAGTGTCCACAAAAACGACTAACAGTACTTTGTAAATGTCTCTCGCTAAATATCCAGTTTACACAGCGACGATTCAAAAATGTTCTAAACGGTGTATCGGGAGGTCTTCCAAAAGAGTCAAAGTATTCGCCATAGGAAGAGTTTTCAATGTATAAGACTATCCAGTGCTCTCCAGGTTTGTCGTGCGGATCTGTGTTACACACCATCAGCAGAGGTCCACTTTGGTTTAAAGTTGTAGGTAGACGATCACACGCAAACACACCCAAAAACATAGGGCCACACTTTGCATCTTTCAGTAGTATCGACTCAATTCTACGACCATTCATTTTCAGTTCTTGTAGTCGAAAATGATGTTTCTTGAGCGATCAATTTCCAAAATATTCTCAAATTCTGCGAACGCTATAACGTTGATGGTGTTGGCTAGAGCTTGGGCAAATTTCATATCCAGCCGAATATTACCTTGTTTAATCAGATTAAAATGATCACCCTCGGCTAAATCGGCAGTCAAGTCGAATGCATAAAGTGCATATCCACCAGGAAAGTCCTCTCGAGATATTAGATTTCCTTCGTCTCTCATCCACTTTCCAGTTCCCATAAATAATGAAGCGTATGCATTGATAAACTGATTGTTTGCAAAATTTAACTCCAAAGGTTTCACAGATTGCTGTTGACCATCTAAATATACCTTTAACTGAGACAGATGCATATGCTTAAAGTTGAACGGATTCTTTGTATAGCTGCCGTTAAATGCATCGTTGTCCACACAACCTATGACGATTCTAGTAGGTAACTGCCCAGAGAAAAGACTTTCTTGAGATGCATCCAGATTACCTCTCGGTATGGTAAACGTCTTGCAAACTGCTCTTCTAACGGGAAATTTTACATTTCCCTGTTCAAGCGCTTTCGCATGTGCAAGAAACACCGAGGGGCTGAGCTTTACTTTTCTCACATATAACTTACATTCTAGAATTCGAACTTTATATGCAGCTCCTTGAACGGACGACATGAGACAGAATGCATCTTTATTTCTAACAAGTCGCACTCTTATATTAATATCGTTAGGAATAAAACGATCCTGAAAAAATAGATCGCTATGAATAGATCCTAGCATGTCGACAACACGTCCTTCGTCTGTAAATGTACTGCGTTTCTTTAAACCAAGGTTTTCAGCATTGGCGTCGTGCGGATTAGCATCTTCGAAATGAGTTGCAACGTCCTTGTAATACAAGGCTGAGGTAAGCTGCGAGGTTTTGGCTGCATCACCGTAGCTCAGAAGGGTTTCCAAGTAGCTACGATAAGCATAAGTGTTATTTGAAGGTGTCACAAGGGTGTCGTTTAAGCTGATGTCAACTTCCGAAAAAAGACTGTGCAAAAATAAGTTGATCGGTCCAACATTATCATCGGTTACAGGTTCGTTGTTTGCCTTTATAATTTGAGCTCTAACGTATAACTGAGTGTTTGACAAGTCGAGATAGTCTTGTCCGGCTCCGGTAATACTAAATTCTATAGGTGTGCCCTGCGAAATTGTGGCTATCGGGTTATATTCGACATATGCACCACTCTCTATACTGGTCTGCGTTGGAGGTACGATAAACAGATCCAATTCGCTCTTTGTGCACTCACAAGATTGTGGATGAACGAATGCCATGCTTAATCTTTCTCGAATATGTCGTGTTTCACTCTTTTAATAGGTCTCTTTAGCGTCCTTTTCACACCCGTCCTTTTCACACTCTTCCTACCGCTGCCACTTTGGGTAGTGAAGTCGTTGGACGAGGTAAAAGCTTTTATACCTTCTGGAATACGTCTTCTGCTAGAGTCTTTAAATTGTTGACCCTCCACAACGTCATTGGCAATCTGCAAGCCGGTTCTCAAAAAGTGTTTTCCAAACGATTTAGCCCCAGTTTGAATCAATGGCCAAGCGCTTCTGAAAAGCCCGCTCAGAAAACTTCCTATTCCATGACCACGCTGCATGCGCGCGCCTTGGAATATGGGCATACCATTACCACTCTGCTGCAAATAATAATCTTCGTACGCGAGTCGACTCGCATCGCAACAAAATTGTCTTTTCATTGTAAAAGATATGGAATTTTACAAAGTCTAAAATGAAGTGTAACCATCACCTTCCCGTATTCGAATGGTATGGGTTTGCCAGTATCCGTCCTTATATCTATTTCTATAGAGTCAAAGTTTTTCCGTTGCAGTGGGACGTAGAGAGGTTTTTCATATATCGTATTTATGCTGTCACCGTTTTTACCCGACACATGAACGATACGAAGTAACGGAGCTTTTGTATCACCCACGGGGATGTGCTCCAAGACGTTACAATATACATACATGGAAGAAAACCCTCTATTTAGATCACATCTATGATCGGCTTCCCAGAGTAATGGAGTAGTTTTCGGATTCGTCAACGGACTCTGTCTTTCGGATATACCAAGCATTGCGCGCATATGAGGTGAGAAGTATATGACTACATCTTTAAAAATGACCGCACTGACACGGTTCGTGATATCGTTATACTTAAACTCTGTAGAATTCATGTTGTCATGTTTAAAAGTCGTCTCTTCTATATGTTCGTTTAACGTTTCTACAAGCTCTGACGGCGAGTCGTAATATCTCGGAGGCAATTCAAACATACCATGCGGATGAGATATGACCCCATTTCTTTCTATAGTCTGTGTGTATATGACTCGCCCATCAAGCTTATTTAAATTGAACCAGGTGTGTTGATATTGTATTTCGACCAAACCAACTTCCCAATCGCCGGACAGCGATATATCATTTTCTAGCCGTGTGGTATAATGTGTAAGCGTGTTGTTAGGATAGTAGTGCATAGAACTATTACTCGGTAATGTCAGGTAAAAGTGCGCCATGATAGAACAAACGGTGTAAGGTCTCCAAAGTACTTTCTTTGAATGAACAACCATACAACTACAACTTGAATATATCGGTTGTCCAAGAATTAAAATTATTGTCATATCCTCGCCATTTAACAAAATATTCAGTTTTCCCTCCGCGCTTACGACTTTTTAATATTTTTTCTATTTTGTAAACGTCGTCTTCTTTCAAAATCTGCTGCAATTCCTCTTCGTAGAATCTACCTTTCAATTTCTCTCCGTTTAAGTCTGTCAATTCATAAGTGATTGGATCTGAGGGTATTCGTGCTTCAATTGTGAAAATTTCATCCGTCCAAGAAGGTAGGTAGCCCTTTTTGAATGCAACTCGAGCTTTGCTTATTCTCACTTTGTCACCCACACTATATTTCCATGTTGCACGTCTCTTCTTTTCACCATACAAGCGTTTTCTAATAGCGGGTTCGTCTTCTTTGGTGACTTGACTGGGTGTCATAGCTATACTTCTATGATATGTGTTATTATACGAGTGTACCAAATCTTGTAAAACATCGGTATAACGATGGGTGTTTTTGTACGTGAAATACTTCCACATCTTTGTTTTAAGCGTGCGATTAAACCTTTCAACGACCGAGGCCTTTGTATCGGTGTTTTCGGTGGTATAGAAGGCTATAGCGTTCCTATGCAACAACTCTTGAAAGGTTTTGTTAAGAAATTCTGTACCTTTATCGGTTTGTAAATGTGCGGGATGTCTATCGACCAACAGCGTTGAAAAGGCTTCAGTCAGGGCAGTTCCAGTCTTTGATTTAAGCGGAACAACCCAAGCATATTTGGAAAAAACATCTATGCATGTTAAAAGATATTTATTCTTATCATTATCCTTGGACAATGCAGAAAGGTCAGCCAGGTCGGCTTGCCACAGATCGTCAATACCAACTGTGAATGTTTTTCTACGTCTAAATGTTAATCTAACAGGTTTATGCAGAGTGTAAGCATCTTGTTTCTGTAACCAAGTTCTAACATCTTTAGATTTAATTTGTCCTTTTACATGTCTTTGAAACGTTTTCACACCACCAAAACTACCGGCATGTTTTGGATCAAAATACGATTCCATCAGTACGTTTCCCAACGCAATTTTGCACGAGACCTTCTGCGACTGGGCTTTGGAGTAACTGGTGGACTTTCGTCGGGTGCTGCATTAATATATTTCCATCTGTCCTCGTTACCGATTAATTAGTGTGGAATATTGCCGTCCTTCAAGGCGTCGGCAAGTTGCTTCCAACCGGTTGGATTTGGAGCTGAGATTCTTTTTCTGAGCAGGTCGTTTACCAAATCCACGGCATGGGTTTGGGGTATCGTTGTATTCTTCAAAACGAGTTCTCCCTTTTCGGTCCAATCGATATCAGAATTGTTTTTCATATGAGTCAAAAGTCGTGATGCATGAGACCGCCATTTCGCTGGAACGGTGTTTAACACTTCAGTCTCTATAGAGCTAGTTTTCGACTCGGTCACAGTCTGAGGCTTATCGTCTTTAGCAACTAGGTCGCTTAAACTAAACTTTGTTATAACTGTAGGTTTATCAATATTTAAATATCGACTTAAACTGTTTGAGTACAGTTTAGCTTTTTCGTCGTCAGCAATATTTCTATGTAGTATGTCATAGATTTCACCATCCAATCTTGATAGCGTCTTGTCCAACATGGTTTCCTTCCATTTCTCAATCTGTCTAGGTTCTACTAAAACCATTTTCTTTGCATGTTCCATGTTATCTGTTGGGATTTAGAAGCGAGCCTAGAAAGGAAAGCACGGGAGTTAGTAGTGCACCGAGGAAACCTCCCGTCTGAATGAGCCTCTTCTTAGTCTTAACAAGCGTTTTCTTTGACGCCAGACTTCTCAAATTCTTCTTAAATCGACTCAGTTTGCTCTTCTGTGGAGTAGTTAGTGGCACGTGACCTCTTAGAATGTTCTTAGAACATTCGCATATACAACATAAGAGTTCCTTGTTACAGTTCTTCAGAATCTGCTTCCTCACTTTGACCGAAGCTTTTTTAAGCAGACTTAGTTTTGCAAGATACTTCCCTAGTTTGGGAGACATTTTTACTCAATGAGTGTATCACGTTCTGTGCATCTCTATATATTTATTTTCTAACATACACATAATGGGTCTCGCCTGGGAATATGCTTGTTCTTATTCTACACCTCTCATCGGTATCGGGTCTAAGGTCTACCAAGAGATATCCAAATGGAGCCATCGTTGCATCTGTGAAAGCTTCGAGCATAAAATTTGACTTTCCGGGAAACATCTGTCGGGCTAAATTTGCAATCTGTGTAGAGTCTCTTACATTTTTGAACAGGACCAAATAGTGAGCGTTCAGACTGATAGTTCTAGTATGTTTGCTCTTGTAAAATAGATTCTGTGTAAGATATAATACCGAAACATTTCTGTGATGGCTGATCTTTGTGAAAATTTTAGTGACCCTCTCGTCCGTTTCACTCATCAAATCGTCTAAAATGAGGAGTGTCCTGTCTTTTCCGTCAAACATATTCAAGTCTGGAAGTCCTTCGTGAAATATCACTTGAGGATATTTATCGAAAATATCCTGGTATATCCCATAACACCACAAGACTTTGTCAACTGTTGGCTTTACCATGTGTTGTAAGTGATCTATAAAACGTAGGGTAAACTGCGTTTTACCGCATCCTGAGGGACCACTTACAATAGCAGAAAAAGGGTGTTGCCAGGTAGGATCCATCTTAAAGAATGGCAAGTTCAAGACCGAATTATATTTATATATTCAAATTGAAAACACAAGAAACAATTCACAGTTTTTGTATAGAAAGCACATCAACATGTCAGCTGCAAACATTAAAATCTAATAAGCACTAAGGATTAATCATAGGAATGCTAGCATGTCCATAAGCATAGGAATCGACACTGTTAAGCAGATATCTTTTATCATCATATGGCGAAAGTGCAGATTTGCAAATTTCGGTGGTGTGCAATTCATGCCTGCTACTACGAATAACAAAGAATCTCGAGGACGTGGGCTGCTCGTCAAAAATACAGTTCTTGTAATCGTTGTGGCGAATTGTTTTCGCCACATATGATCTCTTAACACCCTTAGCCGTTTTCTTTTCCTTGTTTCCAGGGAGCAACAAACTGTACATTTTCGATCTTAATCCTACAAACTCCAACGGGGCCTTGGAATTACATTCATCTTTAAACTTCCCTATGACTTTCGCATTATCGCGACTGTACAGAAAATGATCAGCCGGATAATCTGAGGTATCATAATAATTCATATGATTTTGCATGTCAGAATACACATCATCTGTTCGAATGTGATAACACAAACTGTCGGTATCCGTGAACAACAATTTCGCTCTTTCACCATACACCTTCAAAATATGTTCGTAGTGAAAATCATACATTTGCAGTTTAGAAATGTCCAAAATTGACATGCCAACATACACAGGTTTGTTGAGAAAAACGTTAGACTTGGTTAATTGGACAACAGTAACATCTTCGTTAATAATGTTAAACGAGTGAAACGTTGGACGGGCTATAAAGCGCTTTGCTCTTCTGGCATTTGTAACAATGCGAACGTCTAAATGACGCCTTTTGTTTTCCATAGTCTTGCCATAGACTGAATTATTCATGAGTTTAAAAAGGTCCTTCTCAAACGATGAGGTGGCAGCCTGACGTTTGGCGGTATTAAAATCGATGTATGTTTTTAACCATTTGGATTGCTCAAATTCCAAAATTTTGTGAATTTTCACAAGTCTCATGCCCATTTTCAGATAAAACTTCAAATTCCTATAGTGCACAACGTAGTTGGTCTTGTTCTGCAAATTTGGCACTAATTTCTCGGGTTTATTGTTAAGATTGGTTCCTAGCTTTTGAGCTAATCCGTGTGCGTATGGGGACAACATGCTGGATGAAATTGAAATCTTTTCAGGCGCCAATGGATAATCATTATGCTTGGTATGTAGATGATCTGGGTATTCTAAGTCTACTTCTAGAATAAAACCTGTTGCATCTTCTGCAGATTTAGAATTCAAGTCAAACTGTTCAATTTCATCTGGATCCAAAAATCTAAACTTCCCAGTGGGTAGAGGTTCGCTCATGGCATATCCATACAAGTTATTGCAGTCGAGATACATAATGTAGCTATTTTCAACATTTTCATCGTATGCATGTTCAAGATATGGATTGTTAGCTTTGGCATAACGATTGCAAATCATGGATACGCCACCCCGCATTCCCTTTTCAATGAATAGATACTGATCTGGATCTGTTAAAAGATCTAGCGAGACTTTGGTCATTTTCAGACAAGCATCGAAACTCAGACCAGGACTCGAAAAGTAGTGGAGTGGATCCAATTTGTAGTAATTCAAAGACATTTTACGAAACTCTTCAAAGACGTCTGCAAGTAGTATAACGTCCGTCTTCAAATACAGATCGTGATACTCTTGCATGGTCTGTATGTCAAATTTTGTCCAAACGGTTTGAGCATGTGCATAATCGGTATCGCTAATATTCTCTTCGGTGAGATGACTGTAAAAGTCGTCTTGGGCTGGCAAACAGGTTTCCCTCATTTTATCCTGCGAATCCATGTACTCGTAAGGAAAAATTCCCTTGCGAAGAACTAACTTAAATTGTTCATCATTGTCGTAAAGTCTACGCATATGTTTGAAATTTGAGTCTCCATCTTTCGTCAAATTTGACACCAAGGTGTCCAGACTGCAGTTAAGAAATTGCAGCGAATCAACAAATCTTAATCCGTTAATTTCAAAGGCCAAATACTTTTCCATGTTTGTAGCAATGACATTTACATCTTTCGGAGCAAAAAATCTTGTCAAGTGCTTTAGAATCACGTGTGAATCGTACCCCTTTAAATTATGGAAAACGATAGGTATCATGTAATTTGCATCCTTTTTCCATTTCGTCTTTGTCGGCTTCTTAAATTTCATCTGCAAATTGCAATTTGTACAAAGAGCCGACAAGAAGTTGCCGGTTACGTGACAATGATGTCTCACTTTATTTGTAGGACCCAACCTGACATCGCAAGAAGGACAATTTTGACACGCGGTATAACTTTCCTGCTGAATTTTGGTCAAGGGTTTCATTTTGACATTTTGGGAGAGAATTTCATTAATTCTGGTCTGTTCACTTTTTATGTGTGAAAAAAATGTCCCCATGACATCATCACCGCTATATACAAACGGTTGTTCTGTGTTATACTGATCAAAGGGCGATACCGTTAAGCAGCAAAACCCGCTTGGAACGTGTGTATCACAAAATGTGGTAGAACTACCCGCGTTTGAACTTGTCTTTTCCAAAAAGCATTCAAAATCTGCATAAACAACGAATGGAATCGCCATTTCGTTCTGAGTGTTAGCATATTTCAAAACATTGTTGGACTCTGTTGGATATTTTAAATTTTGAAGTCCATGTTTTCCACATTCTGGAACATGAACTTGTTTGGCAGTCTCAGATGTGAAGCAGTGTAAACAGTAAGGACATGGAAACGTCTTATTTCGACGAGAATTTCGACTAGCTAAAAGTGCCGATAGATTGCGAATAACTATGTAATGTCGCTTCTCATCGTCGCTCAAAAGTACCAAATTGACAACATGTTTCCTGTTTCTGTGAGGTGAGGCATATAAAGGTACAAATGTCTTATCTTCAGAATTTGGATAAATTACATTAATGGTAAAATCTGGGTTGTTCGATTCAAATGTTGGAATTTGGGCAATCTCAAGTGGAAATCTGAGCCCGTCTACATTTAACTCGTCTAAATACTGTCTATAAGAGCTAACACGTTGAGGATCACGCTTCTGATAGTGTGAAACCGCTAAACAACTGTATAGAAAGCAGTAATCATCATCATTTTTAATATTTAGGGTTGCACACTTTTTGGCTAACCAAGTTGGCGTTGGCAGAAAGGAAGAGCCACCAATTGGTTCGTAAGCTGCCATGCACAATTTAATGCTATCAATACCATCGATTTTCCATCCAGAACCAACAGATGTAAATACGTCCGTCAGTGTACAAACTCTAGAGGCAGCATCCTGGAATTGCTCGTGGGTTTGTCCAGGAGTTAGAAGAATTGCCGGGACAGACTTGAAGTATCCAGTTGTTTTAGCGTCGCCGTCTGGATTTTCGCGTTGGAACCTGACGTCTGCTGCAACGTACCATTTCAACGCTCTAAAATTGACACCAATAGGACTGAATTAGTATAATAAAAAAATAAAAAATAAAAAAAATAAAAAAAAAACTTTACAACGTTACAAATTTTAAGTTTGAAAAATTTCAAAGTTTAAAATTTAAGTTTGAAAAATTTCAAAGTTTAAAAATTTAAGTTTCAAAAATTTAAGTTACAGAAATTTAAGTTTAAAATTTTCAAAGTTTCAAAATTTAAGTTTGAAAAATTTAAGTTTGAAAAATTTAAGTTTTAAAAATTTAAATTTCAAAAATTTCAAAGTTTCACAATTTAAAAATTTAAGTTTAAAAAATTTAAGTTTAAAATTTTCAAAGTTTCAAAATTTAAGTTTAAAAAATTTAAGTTTTAAAAATTTAAGTTGAAAAAATTTAAGTTTCAAAAATTTCAAGTTTCACAATTTAAAATTGAAGTTTGAAAAATTTCAAAGTTTAAAAATTTAAGGTTAAAAAATTTACGTTTCAAAAATTTAAATTTCAAAAATTTAAATTTCAAAAATTTAAGTTTCAAAAATTTCAAAGCTTAAAAATTTTAAACTAATAAGTTAGATCTTAGACCGTGAAATCTCTAGAGCGATTTATAAGTTAATTTGGTAACATACCCATGTTCTCTTAATCCTTGTTCCAGACTCTGTGCGATAGAGTCTTCCAGTCCTCGAATCTGCATCTCGACATCGGTTGCGTTGGACTCCGATGGTAAAACTTCCTCCACAAACGTGTTCTGCACAGAAGCGCGCACTTGGATTGAAGCCATGTTGTGCTCGCAAATGGTGCACCAGTCTACCCCATCTCGGAAGAATCGACCTGTTCTGCGTGCTTGACATCTCGGGCACGCCCTACGATTGACACATGTTGTACATAAGCCTTCGATCGATAAATTCACCCGCTTGTACGCTGTACATGATACACACTTCCCACCATTGCCAGAGTCTGAAACAAATACAATTTGAGCTTGGATAGATTCGAGCTGGAACAGTTTGAACATGTCTGAATTGTAGTGTGTTAACAAATAACTATATACTGCTAATACAAACTTCGTACCCCTTATGATATGTCTAATGCAAATGTGAGAGAGAGAGAAATATAATTATTCAAAGTAAAATTCATATGTAAAGTAAAATGGATGGCCAAATGAACCAGATAAATGAAGTAAGCCCATATGAAAACATACTAAGCCACATGTTGATGATTCACGAAAATGTTTAAGCGATTTAAATACAATTTTACAACTCACTCTGTTTTTTCGCTCGACTTTCTGTAGAAGTTGAAGCAGTTTCGGTCAGTTTCCTTTTTACTACAAAAGTAAATATATGAAATATTATAATATGAATTCCACATAAATTGCAGAATCGAAATATTATAATTATTTTTTCATAATTATAAATAGTAATTTGGATTCTCACGTGGTTGTTTTCCTCTTTCTAAGCGTTGCTTCCGTTTTTCCTCTTCTTCACAGTTTTGAACATGTGCCAATAAGTCTGAATCTGACATTGAGCCCCAGACATCCAGCTCGTCGAGATTGATGATGTCTGGAGCCGATTCAACGATTCGTCTGGCTTCTTCCGAAGCCTCCCAGTTCTGAACGTGTGCGAGTAATTCTGCATCGCTCATTAAATCGTCCAATTCATTCCACTCGGTGTGCGCTACAAACATAATGAACTTGTGTGTCATTCTTCTATTAAGAGTAACAACACTTGACCTAAAAACTCATAAGCTTAATTTAGATTAATTGTGTCAAACGCAACCATATGTTAACTACTTATGAAAATAACTAAATGTCTCATTTGAAAAGTTTCAAACTCTACTTAAACATCTAATTGCGTATAACATCAATTATACTTTAACGATAATATAGGCGCACAACACATCTGAACGGTTTTAAATTCAAACATATTTTACTATTGCTCAAATACGTTGAAGGCTTCAAATCAGAAGCCCTTCTGCTGAAACGACATATTATATGCATGTGAAATTGTAGGGGTAACCAATTTAACAGACTCAACCATGGTGAATGTATACATACGTCCCGGTTGTAGGCCTCCAGAATCCATCTCGACGACGTCTTCAAGCGAATGATGATGCTTGAGAACTGGTAGCATTTTATAAGTATCAGCTTCATAGCAAAACAGTGGAAAACGCAAGTCATGGTGACAAGCAGATGCCCAGTCTGGTACCAATATATCGCACGTTTAAATATTTAAGTGTATCAGGCTCATATGCATTTGCTCATGTATATATATATTTATATGTATTATCATTGCCAATGTGTAAGCCGTCTCACAGTCTTGATATGAATATGGTCAATGAATATGTCTGCGTACTGTGTTATATTGTCGAGTCACCATGACTCGAGATGACCAGGTATAGTCCTGTGCATATATATATATTTATATGCATATGTATATATTTGCATGTGTGACTATGAAAACGCGTTGCATCTGTGCGTTTATAGAATACACTTGTATGTTGCACCTGTCAGAAGATTCTAATCCTATGGGCCATATAACTTTTAAATCAATACGCGATTGCTAAATGTCTTTACATATTGAGACCTCAAATCATAGAGACTTCAAAGAGTAACTTTTACAGTTGTGGTCTGGGAATTAGAGTCCAGCTAGGGTTTCGGAGTTTCCCCATGATCTGTTATCAATCTTAAAATTGTGTTGATTGAGCACTTCTCTTGAGAGGGCGCTATATAAATCCTCGAATGAACAACCTAATTAAAATGACTTAATTAATATGAATGTGCTTTGAATAGGCCTATTGAAATTTGTGTCTGATTCTATGATTGTTGAATATATATATAAATCAGATACGTTTATATCGTATTTCGATATATATATATATATATATATATATATATATATATATATATATATATATATATATATATATATATATATATATATATATATATATATGTACTTGGAGAATTGAGTTTGAACTCAAGGTGCATACATATTGCAGGTGTAAACTACAGGTAAAACTGCCCAGTCATGGTCCTATGTAGTCAATGCAGTGTGTGGGCGCATGTTTACATGCCTTGAGGCTATTTAATTGTTTCCAAGAAAAGGCTTTTGTGCTCAGTAGGGTGTGTGCATTGGCGCGTGGCCGAATGGCCGGACGTCTGTGTAAGGGTCGCCTTCTCCCATGTGCATTCAATCGAGACGGGCTTTGAATAGATCCCAATATTTAAACTGGACTATGTAAATGCTGTTATGAGGCGATATCGTATTCATTTTCTTAGCCTCGGCATATTAGGTTTGGCCTATTTCAACATCATATTCGACATATCTCAGTTGACTAGGGTTGAACAGGGGTTTGGATTCAAATTTTCTGCCCTGGTGGGGTTTGAACCGCCGACCTCTGGGTTGATAGTCCAACACGCTAACCACTCGGCTATGGAGCATGTTAAAATACCTAAAATATTTAAAAATGCGTAAAGAAATATGTTTATTCAACATATACATGCGAAATATAAGTTGTGTATGAGTACAAATTAGGGTTCAAATATAATTAAAATATAAAAGAATTAGAAACAATACACTGTTAGAAGGGGGTGCGTTCATAGTAACAGTCGGACGCTAAACACTGCGCTCATAGTAACATTGCGCTCATAGTAACACTCGAACGCTAAACACCGCGTTCATAGTAACACTCGGACGCTAAACACTGCGTTCATAGTAACACTCGGACGCTAAACACCGCGTTCATAGTAACACTCGGACGCTAAACACTGCGTTCATAGTAACACTCGGACGCTAAACACTGCGCTCATAGTAACAGTCGGACGCTAAACACTGCGTTCATAGTAACAGTCGGACGCTAAACACTGCGTTCATTAAAACAGTCGGACGCTAAAAACTGCGTTCATTAAAACAGTTACTTAACTACTTACAAGTCTCTTCTTCCTTGCATGCTTGAGTGCACATATGCTATTACCGAGAAATAATAATATGGTTTGATTCGAAGTAGAGCTTATGTTATAAAGTCATGTGCAGGTTTAATGGTCAAACTAACCCAGAGCAACGTAGGCTATTGTGATAAAGTCTTCCTATTGTGTAAGGCTTTTAGGCGATTAATGAGATTGCAAATTGAAAGCACCCAAGATAATGGTTTGGACCAAGCTAATAAAAGATTCATCTTACAAACATAAAAACTAGCACCAGGATTGTCACCATAGTTATCGCAAGCGTTCGAGTTGCTGACCAATCTACTAAGTAGCATAACTTCTCTAGAACATTGTCGAACGAAGAGGAGTCGATTGAAGGAGAAGGAAGAGATTATGGAGGGGAGAAGGAGAGGACTTCAGTCTCTTAAGCTACAACCGAAAGACCGTCATGAACATGAAGTGTTATCGAATTCGTGTTTTATTTTAAGCCTTAACTTATCACTCAGCCTAATCTGCTCACTGTTATGTAGGGCTATATAATCTAAAGCTGAATTGGCTAGGACTGCTAATAGATAAGAAATCTCTGCATAGGCCTATCATTGTGCCTTTTCAGGGCTTTAAACGGCCGATCTCTGGGTTCAAGAAGGCGCTAACAACGTACTAGGGTCTAATGTATGTTATCTAACTTGGAAGTCGATAAAAATCACCTACTTAGTTTCTTCTAGTTTTCTTTGGTATTAACTGTTTAACTGGACAACGGCCATTTGATTACTGTCATACGTGTTTTCTAGCAATTTGGGTAAAGGTTCTCCACTTGCCTTGTAATGCGTAGCATGCGAGTTCGAGGCATTTCTGAGACAGTCCTTAACGCCAGAAAACCATACAGCACCCAATCATAACAAAGTTAGATCCGTTTTGACCCAAATAGGTGTACAACTATAATTGTTGAGATGGTATTAGCAGGAGAACTAACGTAGTAAGCTTAAAAAAATAAGTATCAGCCCTTGTTTCGTGTTTGCCTCTGTCTTTTTCTAGTTTTACTCTGCTCCGTCACCCTGTGATCTGTTTGTGACTAAGGCCAAACTGCAAACGTTACAGGTTTATCTACAATTGGCTACGTATTTCATCATTAATCAGAATAATTTACCGAAATTCCCATTGATGTTGCATTGGTTTTCATTATCAAACATGGCTTTAGGCCTATATTGTTTGGAGCTACTTTTATCTCAAGCAAAGCAACAGCTAATAATTGAACCCGACCAACATACAATCATGTATTGACCCTCAACTTTTCAAGACCACGTAACTCAATCAAATATTATATTATTTAATCAGTATGATGTATGCTTCCGAAAAATTCAAGGAGACAAAAATTGACATCTGGAAAGGCTTTTTTTGTCCAGTAGGCAACAAGGTTGAAACACTGACTCGTTAATAAATAGTGTAAAAACAGATGGCTTTAGCAGAGGCAATGATCGTGGTGTGACCCCAGGGCAATATTTTCAGAGGGCCATTTGCAGTTACCAGTTTCTCTGACAGAGCCAACCTCCGGTGATCAGTCCATAAGTGGTCGAAGTTTGGTGAGGAGAGTAAAGCAGCAATATTGTGTGAATTTCACTTAAGGCAAGCATTCATGATCACTTCCTACTCCGCCCTTTTGGTAAACCTGTTCACTGTCCTTACTTTCCACCCAGGGGCGTCTATCCCCCCTAAATCATTGGAACAACTTCCCCTTCCCCCTCTTCTTCTGTCCTCCCCCTTCCTCCCCCTAAAATGGTGGCACACACATTGACAGATCTTCCCCCTATTTCGTGGATGGAGCATTTGCTCCAAGGTTTCTATGGTGTAGACGCCCCTGTTTCCACCTATATACTATCCCATTTTGTATACTAAACATGCACCATTTAAGAATTAGTTTTGCAAAAAAATTCTGGGGACGGGCTCACCGAGCCCCCATCCCGAACCCCTACCCCGATTTTGCTCTGGCGCCTTCAGCACCCTGGCCCGCGACATGCTGAAAAATATTGCCACTGGCCCACCATTAGAAAGGGTTTGACACCCTAGTGTGGGGATGTATGGAGATATTAGTGGTTGAAGGTAGGTATAGGAGTGCTCATTCTAAGGGTTTTATAGGTCGGACAGCATACCAGGTGGTTTAAATTTTATTCTGAATTCAACAGGAAGCCAAAGCAGCTGACCAAACAAAGGTAAGGAGTTTATATTAATACAATGTACATAGGCCTACATGCAGCAACACGCGAGCCACAGAATTTATTATGCGTTGCAACCTGTTGACTTAAAGGTCTGAAATACATGCAAACACAGAGCTGGAATAATCGATGAAAGAGCAGACAAGGGAGCACGCTATAGTATGCAAGGGGACGATACGGGGGGGGGGTTGGGGCGAGGGGACAAGAAACCCACCTTTAATAGTATATACACAGAACGAGACACAGTATACAGGTGTCCCTCACATTTTGAAGAAAGACCAAAAAATGTCAAATTTTTTACCTCTTTTGACCAGATCAGTTCAAAAGGGTCCCGTGTCCCCCCACCTGTCAAACAAGATCGCCGCCGCTGATAGTATGTGCCACGTCTGTGGTTAGAGCAGCCCGTATATGTGATATATTGCCTGATATAATAGAAACAAGAGTTCACATTTCTTATGTGAGGTCGAAATGTGAGCCTTTTGTCTAGAGCGTTTTGACAATTATTTTTGATAGCAGAATTACAGTGCCAGCACAGCAAGGTTAATGCTTGAACGAGAAGGGAAAGAACACAGGCATTAGCAAAACATGATTGCCTCAGATTTATCTGGGTTCATGGCCAGATCATTGAAGCAGAATCATGCATGCACTGAAGAGAGGCGGTCTTCACCTTTTACTTTGCCGGACTGAGCAGTGGGTGATAGTGCTATAAAGCTGAATAATGTTGGCATCCTGGTGTAACTGTGCTCCAAGGTGATTGGCTGACTAGTGAGGTGAAGATTAGGCCTATAACTTAAATAATAAGGGGCTAAGAACAGATATCTGTGGGATAACCAGGGGCGTCTATCCCCCCTAAGTCATTGGACCAACTTCCCCTTTCCCCTCTTCTTCCCCTCTCCTTTCCTCCCTCCTAAAATGGTGGCACACACACTGACAGATCTCCCCCCCCCATTTCTTGGATGGAGCTTATGCTCCCAGGTTTCTATGGTGTAGACGCCCCTGGGGATAACATCATAACAGCAGTGCATATAGGAAGGATATCAATACCCGCATGTCCGTAAATCCTCGGTCTTTAGCTGAGACCGAGGATTTTGAGGGATAGTATGAAAAATAATTATCTAGATTGGACTTCAAATTAGTTTACACGTGGCAGGCCCTATATCGTTGAAGACTACCAGAAAGGTCAGTCAAGCAGTGCTTCCACCTGAGATTAGCTGTACAATTCTGCATTTCAGATTGTCAAGTTTTTAACAAAAAACAGAGAAGTCAGAATATAGGCCCCTAATAGTTTCTGGTTCTGTCATTTCAAGCGTAGGCAGTTGACAGCATCTTATGAATGCAGAAGCCACTTTCAAGCTGGGTGCATGCCGTATTAAGAGCTCCTAGAATCATTCATGAGCTCATTTGTAAGGCAGCATTGATGGCGGTAGCATTGTCTGTCTTCTTCAATGCCTGAACTTTTTCGTCTATGCTCTATCTCCTTGTCTCGTGTGAGACGTTCTAGCCATGTAGTCTAGACCCTGTTAAAAGTCCAGTCACTTGCTTTTCGATTCTGATCTGTTCACTGCACCTGCAAGTACCGGTACTGCGAACGAGTTTGCCAAATAGCTCAAGGGAACTGTGACACACATTGGACAAAGTTGCCCCGCTTCACACCTCATTTTTGAAAAATGCTTCATTTAAAAATCTTCGCCAAACATAGGCCTATAGCCTACAAAAATAGTGGCCTACTAAAATAAAACATTCAATGGAAGTATTTGGAAATAGGCGTACAGAATAAAGTGTTATTTTGTATTTAACATAAAAGAAAACTAAATTCAAAGTACCACGTACTTTCCTAGACATCACTGCCTTGTCTTAGTTAATCAGGCGCTTAATAGCTTCCAGATTTCCATCACGTTTCATACACGGAGGCTCTGCACGGAGGACACAAAGTGTGATACAACGTGAAAGTTATTGAGTTTAGACTAATCGCTAGAAGGCAGGTGTATCGATACATCGACAAAGCCTATTTCTT
Source organism: Allolobophora icterica (assembly GCA_963556255.1). Lineage (NCBI taxonomy): Eukaryota > Metazoa > Annelida > Clitellata > Crassiclitellata > Lumbricidae > Allolobophora > Allolobophora icterica. The sequence goes on from OY744608.1 coordinate 15,420,349, forward strand.
CTTATTAGTATTTTCACATTTTTGAACGTGATTTTGTGAAATGGTTGGAATCTATGTTATAAGCATCATACAAATAGCCTAACGAGCCTAATCTTTTCGTTAAATATTATAGGCCTACTACTTTTTGATACGTTAATTTCGCCTCGTAGGCTACAGTTATTTTCTGGTGAAGCTTAATTATTCCGTTCTAGGCCTATATCTAAGCTAAGAAATCTAGACATAGGCCTATATAAATTTATTTATTTATAATTATACGAATATTTTATTTCACCGACAATTGTCTTCAATTTGTGATCTCCTCTTAATAGATCCTTATTACGCATAGTAACCAGTGGCGTAACAACCTAGCCGGGGGCCCTTGGACACATTAAGCTTGGGGGCCTTTTTTATGCAACGGGAGTATGGTATCTGGGAACTTATAAAGCGCATCTCACAGTGCGAACTATTCAGAGGCGCTCTCAGAGTGTGAGCCTCGCGGAACAGAAGAGGCTTTAAACGATTAACAACAGAGTGAACCCAGCAAGTAGGGTCCCACGCAGTACCAGGGGAAGGGAGTTCCATAGGGATGGAACTCCCTATGTAGCAGTATACTCATCACAGCTAAGTTGGTTACGGGGTGCAGGTAGAGCAGATTTCTGCCCTGTCGGGAATTTGAACCACCGACCTCTCGTTTGACACAATTAAAATCAGGGCCGATGTCCGATGAATACGTTTGCTGCAGTTTTGTTGCTGCTAATTCCAAATCAACATCGGATATGAGTGCAGCAGAGATTTGGGATAAAGAAAACTAAACATTGCAGAAACTGTAACGCTACCCTTCAAAACTAGGCCTACTCTTAAGCTGTGTCTGCAATAGCGAAAATACGTCACTCTTGAAAGCTACTTCTGGATCTTGAAGACGTTCTACACTGTAGGCCTACAGTTCATCGAAGAATTGTGCGTCTCTTTCTAACAGCATTAAACTTGCGTGTAGTCTTCGAAAAAACTGAGATTGCTGTTGCTCTAGCATTTTTGTTCTAAGAATCACGCACGTAGGCCTAATTAAGTCAGTTCACCGAATGCTGCGGAGAGAAGTCTGGTAGCAGCAGATAGGTCTAGGGCCTCTAAGCTATTTGGACTGATTGAAGTGCACAAGATGCACTGTCAATTGTCAGTATTATAACAATCGTTCCCAAATGATAAAAACACTATGAACTCAAATGTTTTTTAATTAACAAGCTTGGGGGCCCTTGCGACCTCGGGGGCCCCTGGACTTTGTCCACCCTCGTTACATGGCTGTTACGCCACTATTAGTAACGAATGCAATTTAGGCTCCCTAATTTAGACTCCCATTGGGAGTTTTTTAATTTAGTTTTTTTTTAATTCGGAGTTTTTTCAACGACGTGGCTTTTGTGTGGCGCTGAGAAATTTCGAACATTTACATTTACAACAACTATGCGCGTTATCTTTGCCAGATTCGTGTGCCATTTTAAGACCTTACTGGTTTCAATAATTCTTTTGCAGCGTGAGCGAAAATATAGGGCCTATGGAATAAACAATTCTGTGGAAAAAGCAGGGCTTTTTTTCAGCCGGAACGAGCCGGAACGGCGTTTCGGCACCTTTTTCAGCTACTAAAAAATAATTTATTTATTTTAATAATAAAAACAATAATATAGTTATTTTAATTTAATTTAAGTGTTTTTGAACTGTTTTCAGTGTTTATTGAGACCCCTCCCAGCCCCAACCCTGTTTTTCTCGTGATTTTAGTCCGCCCATAATTGTTGCGTTCCGGAACCTATTGTTCCGTTCCGGAACCTTTTTTTCTAGAAAAAAAGCACTGGGAAAAAGTATAGAATAACCCTTTAGAAAAAAATAAACCTTATCTCTTTTAACGTAGTGACTTAAAGTTACAAATCAAATGGTATACTTTTAGAAGTTTTAGACATTGTAAATTTGTAAATTTTAGCAAAATACCATAGGCCTATTGTTTTGCCATTTAGCAAACACTAGTACCAGGTAGATGTAATCTAATTAAAGAACTTTTTGCAGTGCTTTTGTTCTATGGCACTGCCTTCTGGGATTCCAAACAGGGCTTGATTTGGCGAGGATATTCTTCAAATTCTCAGCCCTTGGGCAGGTTCAAACGTCCATTGGCTCCCTTCTCAGTGCTGGGCATCCTCCTTCAGTTTACTGTATCCATCTACCATCATCCAGTCCAGCAGCATTTAGGCTATCCAGATATTGTTTTTTTTACTTTAGCTTCCTGGACTTTTTTGCCTTATGTTAAATAAGCACCTGCAAACAACCTTATTCAAATATAATTTTGTATTGTCAGACTGCCTATTCCAAACTTTCTATCACCATATCTTGGAGGGGGATAGAGTAGTGGTAACACTCATGGCCAGGAGAGCATAAGGTACGCGGATCGACTCCCGTAATCCCCCTCTAGGGCGGCGCCTTGCATGGCTGCCAAACCGTGTGTTAATTAAGATCTTGATTGTACAAGTTCGTATTTCAATGTAATCTTACTGCGTACCGGTATGTCGGTTTGAAATAATAAAGAATATAATTATAATAATCACCGTTCAGTTAGGGGCCATCCATTAAGTACACATGGGGGGGTAACCGAAATGTATGTTTTGGGTACGCTTGCGAACGGGGGGGGGGTGTGTGGGGTCTACTGATAATGTACGTACGCAAATTGATTGGCCTTCAACGGCTTCAAGTGAGCTAGAGTTCAGTCCTTCCAGCTATCTGGTACTACCAGAGGAAGTAGGACTGTAGGAGAGGTGTCACTTGTATGCCACCTTACCTCTGAACGCTGTTATTAAACTATCACACAACTCAACAGTGAGTCCATGGATTACTCATCCTTCAATCTGGCCTAAAGTGCAGACAGTCGCTGCTTGAACCTGTGTAACTGACCAATTCTGTAGCTGGTCTTGGGGGGGGGGGTGCGTCAACTGTACGTACGCAGGTGGGGGGTGGAAAAAAGCGAACAGGGAGGGGGAGGGGTCCAATTTTCTCGGATTTTTGCATACGTAATATATGGATGGCCCCTTATCTCAGATTTACAGATAGTAACAGAAAATTGTCCTCTGTGTTTAAGACATTTTTTCCAGTAACACCTTGGCTATAGAGTGCCATGCACCCTCTAAAGTCATCCTTTTGACATCTCTGCATATCGATATGCAATTAGGGTTTAATTATTCTTTGTCTTCAGTTTCCTATTGCATCCTATGTAGTATGTACCTTATGTAATTTTATTTTAACAGATGCATTTTCGAATTCTTGATAGGTTTGCAATAACGTGGAAAAGCAGTAATAAATTCAACCTATAAATGAGTCCAATGTTTGGGCTGTGGTCAAGATCTCAAGATACAAGCAAGTAGCTAGAACAACGCAGAAAATACAAATGTGATTTTTGTAGCAAAATGTTTACATGGAAATCCAGTCACAACTTCCATATTCCCACAGTGGAAGAAAACCATACAAGTGTGAATTATGTCACAAGTCATTTGCGGAGAAGATAGATCTGGAATACCATAAAAGAACCCACACTGGAGAAAAGCCATACATGTGCAACTTATGTCACAAAAGATTTGCACTAAAGACTAATCTAGAATTGCACAAAAGAACCCACACTGGAGAAAAACCATACTTGTGCAACTTATGTCACAAAGTATTTGCACGGAAGAGTTATGTGGAATACCATAAAAGAATCCACACTGGAGAAAAACCAAACAAGTGCAATTTCTGTCACAAAGTATTTGCACAGAAGGCTTATCTGGAATACCACAATAGAACCCACACTGGAGAAAAACCATACATTTGCAATTTATGTCACAAATCATTTAAACAGAAGAATGTTCTAGACCACCATACAAAAACCCACACTGGAGAAAAACCATACATGTGCAATTTATGTCACAAAGAATTTGCACGTAAGTTTACTCTGGAAAACCATAAAAGAATCCACACTGGAGAAAAACCATACATGTGCAATTTATGTCACAAAAGATTTGCACTGAAGACTAATCTAGAATTGCACAAAAGAACCCACACTGGAGAAAAACCATACTTGTGCAATTTATGTCACAAAGCATTTACATTGAGGAATCATCTGGAATGCCACCAAAGAACCCACACTGGAGAAAAACCATACATGTGCAATTTATGTCAGAAAACGTTTGCACAGAAGTCTGCTCTGGAATGTCATAAAAGAATCCACTCTGGAGAAAAACCATACATGTGCAATTTATGTCACAAAAGATTTGCACTGAAGACTAATCTAGAATTGCACAAAAGAACCCACACTGGAGAAAAACCATACTTGTGCAATTTATGTCACAAAGCATTTACACTGAGGAATCATCTGGAATGCCACCAAAGAACCCACACTGGAGAAAAACCATACATGTGCAATTTATGTCAGAAAACGTTTGCAGGGAAGTCTGTTCTGGAATGGCATAAAAGAATCCACACTGGAGAAAAACCACACATGTGCAATTTGTGTCGCAAAACGTTTACAGTGAAGTCTACTCTGGAATCCCATAAAAGAATCCATACTGGAGAAAAACCATACATGTGCATTTTCTGTCTCAAAGTATTTACACAGAAGAATGTTCTAGACCGCCACGCAAAAACCCACTCAGGAGAAAAACCATACACGTGCAATTTGTGTCACAAAGAATTTGCACAGAAGAGTAATCTGAAATGCCATAAAAGAACCCACACTGGAGAGAAACCATACATGTGCAATTTATGTCGCAAATCATTTGCATGGAAAGCTCATATGGAAAACCATAAAAGAACCCACACAGGAGAAAAACCATACATGTGCAATTTATGTCACAAAGCATTTGCATTGAAGACTAATCTCGAACGTCATAGAAGAACCCACACTGGAGAAAAGCCATACATGTGCAGTATGTGTCACAAAACATTTGCATGGGACAGTGTTCTAGACAACCATATAAGAACCCACACTGGAGAAAAACCATACATTTGCAATTTATGTCACAAATTATTTGCACGGAAGACTCATCTGGAATGCCACAAAAGAACCCACACTAGAGAAAAACCATAAAAATGTAAATTATGTCTCAAAGCATTGGAGAGAAAACTTATCTGGAACACCATAAAACTACCCATGCTGGAGAAAAACCATGCATGTTTAGTTTATATCACAAATAATTTACAGAGAAAACTGATCTGCGATAACATTAAAGAGCCCACACTGGAGAAAAACCATAAAATATAATTTGTGTCACATATCATTTGCAGAGAAAACTCATCTGGAAGCCATAAAAGGACCCACACTGGAGGAAAACCGTATATTTGCAATTTATGTCACAAACATTTGCACGGAAGAGTGTCCCTGACCATGTAAGAATGCACACCAGAGAAAATCTATACAAGTGCTGTTTATATCACAAATGATTTGCTCACAGTGGCGCTTTCAAATATCATGTATGAAACTACACTGGATAAAAAATATACACTTGCAGTGTATGTCAAGAATCACTTACACAGGCATGTCCTCAGAAACACCATGCATGAACCCACAAGGGAGGAAAAACTATACAAATTCACTTTACGGGCCATCCATATATTACGTATGCAAAAAATTATATTTTCATACCCTCTCCCTCTGTTGCACCTCGTACATTTTGTGGACCCCTCCCCCATGCGTACGTACAACTAAGCTTCTCTACCCCCTGTCCCCCTCCCCTTACAAAAGTTTATTAGCTAAAGTCATCTATTAAACATTTATTTTACCGTTGGCTACTAATATTTTTGTTAAACATATTTGCTAGCTAAAATTTGCTAACTGTTATGAAGAAATAAAATACTAACAACACTAACACATTTTAAAAAGACTACGACAATACAGAGTTATAAATAGGCTAATGTGGACGTCATAATTAGAAATTTATTTTGCATACGTACACATTCTGGTCGAGAGCCCTTCCTTTTGCCATACGCACCCGTATGCAAATCGCCTAAATCCGATGACCCCTCCCCTCATTGCATATGTAATATATGGATGGCCCCTTATGTAACAAAGCATGATCCCATACTGGTACAAAATTATGTGAGAGTTAATTCTGTGTGCCATTCAAGCACTTTATATTAGAGATTCAATACCTATACTGACTATGAGAACAGCGTTGATGGAAAACGGTTCTTAACTAAAGAAATCTGGCAAGATCTTCCTAAGCAGAGAATGAACCATAGTTCAGTTGAAAACGATTTTCCAGAGCTATTCTAGAGTAATGTCATGTTATTACTCATTTAATTTTTTAGACCATGTGTATGTGGAATGTGTGACAAAATTTTTGAAATTGAGAAGGATTTTATGAAACATTAACATTATGTTATCATCAGAACATTAGCATTAGGCCTACGTTATCATTACTACTGTTATGCTCCACAGACAGATATATTTCTTGAAATTTCTTTTAAGTGTATGGGTTTAGTTAATTTCTTAGAATAAGAAGACAGATTAGTTCCGTCTGTTGACTTTACACCAGTTTTAATGTCATAAACATGTTTGATCCTCGTCTAGTCACATTTCATCAATGTCTAGGCTTATGGTATATATATATAGGGCAACTATATACCAGCTATTCTTCCTGTCTGCCACCAGTTGTGTAATATTTTGACGTGCCTACGGTAAATAGAATGTTGTGGAAAACGTTGAGCCTGGAGTTACATGGGGTCACCCATAAGCGATGTCCGGAAAGGGGACGAGAGGTCACCGCATTCAGAATTGAGAGCAAAGGTTAAGCCTATGCGATTGCGAGCGTCCGCATCTCAATTTGGCACGTGGTTATTTAATCGAGCCTGTGCATTAAACACCAGTATGGGCCCTATATATATAAATCCAAACAGAAAACATTTGCCCCGCACGCGGCAATATCAAATTACCCCATGGAATTGCTAACCTTGCAAAATGAGCGGGGTAGCCTAGTCTAGGCCTTTGAGGCTTTGTACTCCCTGGAGTGAGGACATGTCTCTGAAAAGAGGGTCAAAGGACACCAGGGATGGATGTCCGAAGTACTGTATAGGGCCTACGTATATTTCTCTACTGAACTCCTTTGAGGATGACCTCATCTGGCGTCTGCTATCAGCAAATGATGGAATCAGTGGCGGCGATCTTGTCTGAGAGGTGGGGGGGGGGGTGGGACAAAGTCGGCGACGATCTCGTCGACGACCTTTTTTTAAAATCTTGTCCCCAAAAAAATTTTGTTCCCACTTCATCTCCCAAAAATATTCCCTTTCATCTTCGAAAAAAAGTTGATGACTTTTTTTCTTTTCTTTTTCTTTAGTCATTGACCTCAGTTCTCCTACTTTCAAAAATTTCTCCATAACCTTTCACAAAATTTTCTACGATCTCAACCGAAAAAAAATCACATCTCATCTTCGAAAAAAGTTTATGACTTTTTTTTAGTCCTCAACCTTACTTTCATGACTTTTTCCTGAATCACCCTTCCTTATGTCAACAACCTTATTTTTTCCGAATTCATCTCCAAAAAAATTTTTGTTCCTCTTCCTTTTTCCTTCTTTTCTTCTCTTACACAATTTTATCTCTTTTATTCTTTAAATTTTGGGGGGGACACTTCTGCTAAAAGACTACTTTTCTGCTCAAAATGGCACTGAAAACTCGTTTTCGCCCTCACACACAGTTGCATTTGTTGACCTTTTCGGTGTATCTTCAAAATTTTGGGGGTCCGATGCATGGCGTGTCCCCCACTCCTAAAGGTGGGGGGGGTCTTGTCCCCCTCGACCCCCCCCCCCGGGATCGCCGCACATGGATGGAATCTTTAATAATTTAATCTGCTGTACTGACTTGTATAGCGCCATTATAACAGACAGACACTGGCAAAATTGAAAGATCATCGTCATCATACCAAAGACTGATTTTAATGGTTTTTTATCACATAGGCTAGGCTAGGCGTAGGCCTACTTCTCTGTTAGGGTTGCGGGAGTCGAGCTGCATTTTTTGGCACCGTATTGTTCAAGCCATCCTCATGCAGATGACCCGTCGTTGTTTCCCCGCATTCTGGCATTGAAGCACACTTTATACTGTAGACCTACACGTTTGTCCGAGAGTCCACCTTATGAACACTTGCAATAGGTCTTAGGCCTATAGACACTAGGCTATATATCCAACGCTCGGCCGTTTTTATAAGAGGTCCAAGTTGACTCCTTATAAGTTCTAAGGCTTTGCCTTGGAGCAGTGGCGGCGATCTTTTTTGAGAAGTGGGGGGGGGGACATTTGGGAACTGATCTGGTCAAAAGAGTTTTGAACTGATCTGGTCAAAAAGAGGCCGAAAAATTTGAGCGCGAAAAATTTTATAACTCGAGTACGAAAAAATGTGATAACCTTTTTTTGGTGTTTCTTCAAGAGTTCTGGGTCCGATGTATGGCGTGTCCCACCCCCACTGTTAAAGGTGGGGGGTCTTGTCCCCCTCGACCCCCCCCCCGGGATCGCCGCCCATGCCTTGGAGTCTTGGAGATCCCATATGGTGGCTGCTTAACAGGCGCTTTCCGCGGTAGGCCTACTCTGCAACCATAGGCGTAGACTGGGGGAGGGGGCATACGGTCGCTATAGAAAATCGCGTACATTTACATTTACATTTAATTGCAACACTTTCAAAGGTCATCATGGATAACGATCTGTTGAAAAGAAACTTCGTAAAGCTAGAGAATGTAAATAGAATATATTTTTCGCAAAACATATAATTATTGCTTACGATGACATTTTCACAAATTTTTAAACTATGAAGGTCATAATAAATTTCACGTCTTAGGACGGGCAAACGTCTAATAATAATAATAATAATAATAATAATAATAATAATAATAATAATAATAATAATAATAATAATAATAATAATAATAATAATAATAATAATAATTATTATTATTATTATTATTATTATTATTATTATTAGGCCCTATTATTATTATTATTATTATTATTATTATTATTATTAGGCCCTATTATTATTATTATTATTATTATTATTATTATTATTATTATTATTATTATTATTATTATTATTATTATTATTATTATTATTATTATTATTATTATTATATATTCCTTAATTATTATTTCAAACTGACAGACGCAGTAAGATTACATTGAAACATGAAAGTACAATCAAGATCTTAATTCAACACACGGTTTGGCAGCCATGCAAGGCGCTGCCCTAGAGGGGGTTACGGGAATAAATCCGCGAACCTAATGCTCTCCTGGCCATGAGTGTTACCATTGCTCTATCCCCTCCCCAATAGTATAGTATGAACTCAATTAAACCACTAATATAGTCGTCACGCTCATAGATATATACAGTGGATAAAGTGGTTTGGGTGAGCAGTGGCAACGCCAAAGAAGAGCTTCATTGGAACGCATGCGTGAGCAGTGGAAACGCAAGCAAAGAATTTCGAAAGCAGTGGGAACGCCGTTCCCACCCACTTTAACCCCTGGATATATATAATAATATTAGGCCTCTCTATGGTCATGCTGAACATGTTCTATGGAACCAATGAAATATAATATGTAAACTTCAGCGTTCTGCCCGTTGGGCATTTTCGCCGATCCAAGACCAGTACAGCAATATCCCATATTTGCTGTACTGGTAAACGTGATAAATAATACAATAATAATCGTTCATCCAACTTCTAGTTTCATGTATATGTTCAACGATCATCCAGCTTCTAGTGTGAACTATATTTTCATCAACCATCCAACTTCTAGTTTGTTTTAGTATTAAATGTTTTCATCGCTCATCCACGGCAGCAGTATCGGCCCTAAAATTATTTATTTTCATCGCTCATCCAACTTCTAGTTTCAGTTTTATTATTTACTGTGTTCATCGATCATCCAGCTTCCAGTATCAGTAATATTTTCATCAATCGTCCAACTTCTAGTTTGAGTTTAAATTTTCATCGGTCATGCTATTTCAATAACTCCAACGCCAAACTACAAGTTTTTCGCTGTACTGGTCTTGGATCGGCGAAAATGCTGCCCGTTGTAGTTGAAATAAACGAATAAACATACATACATACTTACCAGACTTGTCCTCGAGACCAAGGTCTTGGTCTCGAGACCAATACCAAGGTCTTGGTCTCGAGTGCACTCGAGTTCGTTTTTTAAAAGTCTTGGTCTTGGCACAGTATAAATAATTATTTATACTATGGTATTGGTTTCGAGACCAAAAGTCTTGGTCTTGGTCTTGACTCTTGAGGTTCAAAGTCTTGGTCTTGGTCTTGAGGTTTAAGATACATACATACATACATACATACATACATACATACATACATACATAAATACATACATACATACATACATACATACATACATACATACATACATACATACATACATACATACATACATACATACATACATACATACATACATACATACATACATACATACATACATACATACATACATACATACATTCATACATACATACATACATTCATACATGCATAGTATTTTATGATGTATGGTATTAAGTTGGCGCTCTATAATCGTCAGTTTCTACAGTTTTGTGACTCTGTGTTGCTTTCACGTGACCTTGCAGTTTCCGACAAAATAACACGATCGGCCATATTGAACGACGACCGTATATCGGGGGTCTGACAGGTTCTGCACTCGGAAAAAAATCGCTTATTTGTTCGGGAAATGGTAAGCAGACAGGTGACAACTGTTGAATTTACTAAGTGAAGACTTGTACTTACAGCTTTAACTCCTGAATGATGTTGTCTTTGGTTGTATGTGTTGGTTTTAGATGTTTATATACGTCTCAACGGCATATGTGTCCAGCGTAACGCCCCTCCTTGCGTTCGTCGTCTAGTTAGGCGTAATGTAACTGCTAAACTGGTTATTTTCTGCGGCCAGAATGCCCAAAAATTCCGTGGGCAATCAGGCATTGAGTAGGCACGCACATGCTTGGTTGGGAGTAGAAATATAGAAGGAAGGCAAAAATGTTTTCTAGTTAAGAGTGGCCGTCTTGTGGAATCCTTTTAGACCCGTGCTGATTTGGGACGATATTTAAAAGGGTAAATGTTCACTATAGGTACTTTTATTATTTACACTGAAATTTCTTAATTTTTGGGGGGGCAAACTTGCAGTTCTAAGTTCCCTCATATACTCGGTACATATAGAATAGAATGTTCTTTATTGGAACCAGTTGGAAACCGCATTTTGGTGTACAGCAACGTAAACATGTTTATACAGATAATATACTAATAATATGTTAATATTAGCTACTAATATTTGTCTCAATTATCCCCAATTTATATTGTTTTTTACCCGTTGCGTAAACTAAGCAGCTTCAGAAAGCATCCTGATGATAAACGTTTTTCTGGACAAGCTATCAGCAGTCAGGATTTCCAGGTCAATATTTGATATATAACGCTACAATAGCTAAAGCGGAAGCGCACCGCTATTGGCTGACCCCATGGGGTCAACCCGAATCCCCGAAAACGCTGAAAGTACATAAAAGCCCGATTTCCCGAGAACAGTTTTATAGAAAGTGGCCGAACTCCCGAAAACTATTCAAAGTTAAATTGTATACTCTTATATGTGACATAGATCTGGCGTGGCCTTGCATTCATCCGACTTCTATTTTCAGTTACATTTTCATCACTAATCGATTTCGGGGATCTGGCCGAAATTCATTTAGGGGATTCAGGCCACACCCGACCCAATCACACGCCGACTAAGCATAACAAGAGGTATAACTCCGAGACGCCACACCTACAGGAAATCACAAGAACGAAACCTTTTAAATTAATACGTTTATTGAAGTGGAATGTTTAACTTGTGATACGTTTAATACGTGATACGTTGCATCGTGAGGGTCGGTTAGGGTCAGGGTAAGCGTAATGAGGGTCGGTTAGGGCTTAGGGTTAGGGTACCGACCCTCACGATGCAAAGACACCCACACAGAAAATTGGCTGTTTCATTAATGTGACAACAATTAGCTGCATAGTGTACCTCTAATGCCTGGGTTATTAGTGAGTTCAGCGTGCCACTCTTGTTGGTATCTATTGACGCTAGGCTTTGGATAGGCTATTGCCAAAGTGCGACCTCTTGTGCCTTATACATAGACCGGCAGAAAACAGGTCAACCAATCACCTTAATGATGTCTTGTGGTACGCATATGTAGCGTGTATATGAGGGACCTTAGTACTGCAAGTTTGCGTTTTTTGTCCGTGGTATTCATCAGCTTCGGAGTTGCCGGTTTTGATCTTGAGCCGGACATCTTCCTCAGAGTGCCCTAGATCTTTCCCAGTTTGGTCTTGCCGTTCGGGGTCGTCCAGTGGGTGCATAGCGAATCCCCAAAACGAATTTCGGCCGGATCCCCGAAATCGATTTTCTAAGTCTGTGTCATGTATAAGAGTTCAAACTTCAAGAATTCATTTTTAAACAGTGTGTTATGTTTCAAACATTACAATTTAATTTCGGGAATATTTGAGTAGTTTTCAGGATTTCGACTGCTTTCTATAAAACTGTTTTCAGGAAATTGGGCTGTTGTGTATTTTCAGCATTTTTGGGGATTCAGGTTTTGGGAATTCTGGACGACCCGCGTTCAGCGGGCCCTAAATGACTCCTTCTCAGCATTCTTGGTGATCTTTGTCTCTCTGCGCTTCTTAACGTGGTGTGCGCACCCGTATGGCCAGTGGGGCGATGTCCATATCGTAAATAATAAAAGTACATATAGTGAACATTTACCAAATCTATGTCATCCCATGAAAATAATCTGGTAGGAATTTTGGGTTCAGTAATCACGAAGACTGAGTGCCCTTGTATGTAAACAACATGGTTATCACTGACTGTGCTCAAATAGAATGCTGTTACTTACCAGCCACATCCCATAATGCAATTTGCTAAGTTAGTAAGTAATGAACTTGAACTTTTATTACACACGGAACTAAATGATGCAATTAGAAACCGAACTAAATGAAGTAGTATGTCTATGAAATGAATGGCTATTTCCTCTAAAATTGTAATTGTACAGACATTTAAGGAAACTGCTCCTTCGATAGTGAGTACTTTTCAACAAACACAGTTGACTGTAGGCCCTAAAGCTCCAAGAAAGGGTGCACCATATGACGCAGAACCACCATAAGGGCAAATTACAAATCCGATTACCCCAACACTCAACTTCAATTTATATATTATAAATTTTTAACAAATAACCATTTCTTATATTTGTAATAAAAATTTGTATTTGTTACTTACTTACTTACTTAGCGAATTACATTATGGGATGTATGTAGCAGCACTCTTTTGGAGCAAAGTCAGAGGCGACCATGTTGTTTACGTACACAGGCACTCAGTCTTGTGATTACCTTGGGTTCTTTATACATTGCTAGTTGTCATCAATGCATAAAATAACACTGCTAGAAATATGCGTCATTAATAAAGAAAGTGCGAGCAAAAGATTTCATTATTGGGCATTACAGACAATAAAGTTACATTCAGAATATTTGCAATATGTGATGTTCTAACTATGACTACAGTAACACTGCAGCAGATGCCTTTGTGTTCTGTCTTTCTAGACATAGATACTTGCAGGCAGAATGTCATTCTCTGTAAGTCAGTGTATTCAAAGTTGCGTTTATCCATCACTTCTGGTTTTCTGTTTTGGATGGTGGCTGCAAAATCCAAGCAGTTTGATAGATTCGCTTTGTTTGCTTTGGTTGCGTTTTGGCTGCTTGGTTACTTTGCCTAACATCAGTTTGCAGCAGCTTAAGCAGAAGTAAAGTTTGACCAGTTAACTCTGATGATGTTCACGATTTTGCCAGTCATCTGAGTAAAGAAGAGCTCTTCCAAACTGACAAGTTCACTTGTGGCTTTGAATTGGTGTCTGAGTTTTGATTCTCTTTAATTACGCTGTTTCATTACTTAGTAGCGCAATTAAATTGCTTAAAACTGAGTTGTTCTGTTGCAATGATGCTTTGTAAACCTGATGCTCTAGAAATGTGGAAATAGACTGTGATCTTAATTTTCTGTTAGTTTATCTATCGTTTTAGAATGGGGAACTTTTCTTCATTGTGGTTCATTGTAACAGCCTTTCTGTTTTAACTCTGACAAACGTTGTTTCAAAGTTAACTGCCTGGGGCCAGTCTTGTTACATCTTTGACCTGCTACTCGAATATATATCTTACTTGATGCTGAGAATGAAAGTCTTGACATTTCTCCTAAGCTGAGAGGAGTAGTGGCCTGAGTGCAAGCAGCTGGGAGTGCACTTTTTATAAACATCATCAATATTGTCCATTTCCATTGAGCATAGAAATTCGGTGATGTTGGGTGCATTTTGCCCTAGCAAGGAGTAAAGGTCATGGTTAATTTGGTGGTTTAGCTCTGCTGTGATAGTCCACTTTAAGGACTTGAAACCACTTAAAACAAATTGAATGTATGCACCTTCTGTTCACTGTGCATGTTCATTACTTCAGACAACTGTTTGTAAAGACTTGAAGGGTTTGTGCTTGGACAAGTGCAGCCAAGCACATGCAGTGTCAGGACCAAAGTTTAACTGCTTTCTTGGCTTGTGCTGAGGTTTTATAATTGGTTGCTGATATTTTTGCTTTGGGCTTTGAAGCAGTCGACGGGTACTACCATGTTTATCAAATTATTCACTTACCTAAAGCTTAATTTATTTATTTTACCCTGAACTAATAGCTGTATTTTTGCCTAAATAAGCTTCTCCATAACCGTTAACATGCCTCAACACTGTTTATTTTTTTGCTTTGACAGTTCAACCCACATTGCCAAAAGACTATTGAACTTTTTTCCCAAATATTTTGAAAATAGTTGTTTCATTGTGACTTGTACAAAATGGTTTCGTATAAAAATACAAATGTTTTAAAAGTGAAGTCAAAGTGAGGAGAGGACATAAAGAAAAATGTTTTCAAAATTATTGTAAAAATTGCAAAAGAATTTCTCTAACTGCTGCATCAAGAGCAACTTGACCAAACAAACATCTGTTGATGAAGAATGTATTTGGAAGCTGCTGATTTATTATGCAGACTTATGAATTCAACATCGTCAAATGACTTCCAGTTATGGAGTTAGGTTTGCATAATGAAGACAAAAATTTTGCTTCCTAAAGTTTGTTGCTGACTCTGAAATATTTGTTTCAAAGTGTTTGCAGAAAACAGTGTTGTGGCAAAGATAATTTAAAGGTGGATGATTGTTTTTTTGTTGAAGTCATATTCCTACTAATATTTAATAAAGTAGTAACATAGTACTTTGCTACTGATGAGTATGTGTGACAATATGGTGGTGGTGTTTGACAAGTGTAGCTATTTTTAAGCTTAGTATACTTAAGTTTGATTCTTTCACTTTTACAGTGATCATCTGCATTGTACATAAGAAGTTAAAACAAAGTTTATGTTCATGGTACTTTTCTTTGTGATGATGATGAGATACTTGATAGCTTGAACTGTTACCATAATACCAGCCACAAAGATTACTGTTCCGAGTTTCTTCTATGAAGAGGTTAGGTTTTATATTGTGTTTTGATCGGATTTTGCTAGTGGATAGCTGAAGTGTTCTTGGTTGGTGAAAGTGCCAGATTGGTTTGGTATAGTGTTTGGTTTTTGAATTGAGAACAGTGTAAGATGTCTGTCTGGATGCTTGCAGTTTATGCAAAAAGTAACAGTATGGAGCCTTTAATAAGTAGATGTGACAGAATTTGCCTTTTAGAGGCTTTTGGTGCTTGTGTACGAATGCTGTTAATCTTCTAGTAGAAAGCTGCCAAGGAGTTGCCATAGGAGCTGTTGTACACTGATTGATCAATTATTGATCACTAAAAAAGAATGTCAGGCTGCAAAACAAGATACTGAACTGGAAGATGGGTGCTAAATGGAAAACACGCAGAAGATCAATATGTGGGAAAGAGAGCAGAGAGTGTTGCCCCATGGGACAGGCAATGTGGAAGAAACAGCGTTGAAGCATTGTCAGTGGCATGTTTCTTGGAGACACTGGACAGTATTCTTTCCAGTGCATCCAGTGCTTTGCATGTGGATGGATACAATAGTTTTTCGTGAGTGGTTGGAAGTCTGTTGACAGTATGGAGGCAGCATTAAAAAATTTTGTGATTGAACGAGCATGGAACGTGTTATTGAGAAACATGCATAATTTTAGGGAAAAACTATTAAATTTGAAGAAGTGGAGAAGAGTACTGGTGCACAGAATGATTATGTTTCTGTGATGAAATGAGAAAAGGTTAATATTTTGTCAAATGAGTCATGCAGTGGTTGTCACAGCTCCACAGGAGACTAACTGGCCTCAAGGTAAGGTAATTACTCATTTATGATGCACTAGTGTTAATAATAATTCTGGGAGATGTAATACTTGGGAACAAATTTAGCTGTGCAGTCCAGCAAATGTAGTAGTAGTTTCTGTTTAACAAGGCTGTGTCACAACAAAGATGATTAGCATAACCCTCCTCGATTATCCAGGACTGATGCTACCAGAGTATGGACAGTTGTGGAATTTTTGCAGGTTATATGGCCTGCAAAGAGCTGTGAATGACATATTGGGTTTTGAACCCATATCCTGACCAGTTCAGAGACTCCGAATGATTCTGAATTTATGATTGGAGGCAGTTTTGTGTGTGTGTGTGTGTGTGTGTGTGTGTGTGTGTGTGTGTGTGTGTGTGTGTGTGTGTGTGTGTGTGTGTGTGTGTGTGTGTGTGTGTGTGTGTGTGTGTGTGTGTGTGTGTGTGTGTGTGTGTGTGTGTGTGTGTGTCACTGTATCTGTGTATGTGAGTTACTGCTTTTGTTTTTTTCTGGAGTTGGTTCTGACTGCGACTTCTCCACTGTCCATTTATTCACGTGAATAATACTTGTGTGGATCTGAGGACAGGAACAGTCATAATGACAGCCATTTATTTGAAACAGGAGATTAGCAAATTGAATCCAGGTTATTATGTTTGCTTTGTGCCAGCCAATTTTCTTTTCTTCGTAAGATTTATCATCTGTTCTAAAGGAAATGTCTGCTATGTCTAACTACTGCTGAATATTTTCTTGCATCGTGCTTGTGTGTAAACTGTGTATGTACATTGTTTATGTACGTACGATACATGTATCTACAGTACATCGTACAATGTGTGTATGTATGTATATATCTACATTGATGTTTATGTTTGTATGTATGTAAACTGTTAATGAACTTACATGTGTATTATTAAATCAGACATTTATAATATGAAAATTATGAAGTACACCAGACCTGTGCTGTAATACGGGATTTGGGATCCCATATCTTTCTATACTGGTCTTTGTGTTGGTAAATGTCACTACGAATGAACAAGACTATATTACATGATCAGTTAACAAAACAGTGCACAGTAAACTGGAAGTGACAGGCCTATGCACACACGTGGAGCCAACTAACGAATTGTCATCCACAGCTGACAGATGGCATGGATGTTCAGAGTCTCTCTTATGTATATACATGTATGTATATATCAGGCTTGATATATATGTATATGCAGTGCTTTTTTCTGGAAAAAAGGTTCCAGAACGCAATAATCATGGGCGAGCTATAATCCCAAGAAAAACGGGATTGGGGGTTGGGAGGGGTATCTATAAACACTGAAAACAGTTCAAAACACTGAAATTAAATTAAAATAACTAAATTATTGTTTTTATTATTAAAATAAATAAATAATTTTTTAGTACCTGAAAAAAGGTGCCGGAACGCCGTTCCGACGCGTTCCGGCTGAAAAAAGAACTGTATATATGTATATATATAATTATATATATATCAAGTCTGAAAACTGGTATAAAACTGATTCTTTGTCACAAATGGTGTTGATTATTGGAATTCCACTAATTTTAATATTTGGTTGTGCCCTTGTGTGTGACAGAGCTTCTTTGGGTTTGGCCAAGGGGCCGAGGTGGAGATCGTGCTCGATGGACAGGAAGCGAGGAAGATGGCTGAAATTAAGACTGAGGATGGGAAAAAGGAAAAGCATTATCTGTATTTGGATGGAGAGACAATTTCAGGAAAGGTACATTGCCCTTCAGTGTTCTGTAATTGAACCTAGTAAAATTGGGAATATAAACATTCCCAGTTCGAGTCTAACATTATTTCCAGCTTGCTTGTGATGACTTGTGCATATTCGAATAAAATGCCAGGAATATAATGTAATAAGACTGTAATATTTACAGTGTAACTTAAGAGCAAAGCAGTTTTTGTAAGAGTCATAAAAATATGATACTTTTGTAACTTAGTCATTTAATTTGCCAAGAAAAGGAAAACCTTCAAGAGGCTCGTGACTAGAGTTGTTCATGGACAATTCCTGCACTCACCAAGCAGGACTTAATGCTCCTATATACTGAATAGGATTGCTTTTTTCGCAAAATATTATTTATTTTTTTTGTGTAAAGTTGTTGTGTATGATTGGGCAGTATCAGCATTCAGCATCCTTGAACACCATCAGACTTGGCACAAATGCTATCAGCCACTGTGAATCACATACGCTGACTTGAAGACCACACTTTATTCACCAAATAGGGAGGCATTCTGGCATTTACTCCAAACATGGGACTTCCCAGCCAATATTTTCGACCTTATTCGTGCCTTATATGCAAACACCTTGAGCTGTGAGCGAGTTAAAGACAAAGTATCCAACTTTTTTGAGTTGACAGTGATAGTTGTACTCGAATTATTGTATTGAAGTGTCCAAGTATTGTTTGAAGTGTCCACTGTCCAATGAGTCTGCTTAGACGTATGAAATTTAGATAACATGGCTTGTATGCCATGGATTGCTGTTTCAAACGTAAATGAGAATATGGTAAATGTCTAATATAATATAATGAGTTACCATATGTAGCAGTGTTACACTGCACATGGAATTAATTGAGGTTCCTTCAGAGGAAACTTGCATTCCATTATATTCATCAATTTGTGTTAAAGAACTACAGGGAAGTGCAGTGGGTAAAATTTTCCACAAAATTGATTTTGTTTAAAATGATGATTTGTGTTTACAGGTTAACATTAAACTGAAAAAGCCCGGCACAAAACTTGAACACCAGGGAATCAAAGTAGAATTTGTTGGACAAATTGGTAAGTCTTTGCTTTAGGTAAAGTAACAGTAGTTTTTGCTAAGAAACTTCAAATGGTAGCTGTTCTGTGGATGTTGTCTTGTCTTTATGCTGTAGGTAATCAGATACTTAACATAAAAGTTGTATACTGGTACCTCCAATTTTTATCAAGTTGTCAGATTTATTAACTGTGCTCAGTACAGTAAGCAGAGTCTAAGTGTTTAGGCTGAGTTGTTTTATTTGCTGCTGAGTTTATGGTACTGGTTTACTTTTATTTTATCTCTTTCTTCTGGCAGAATTGTATTATGATCGAGGTAACCACCATGAGTTCACGTCATTGGTACGAGAGCTGGCACGACCTGGTGAATTGGCAACTAATGTTAGCTATGACTTTGAGTTCAACCAGGTGGAAAAGCCGTACGAGTCATACACAGGCACCAACGTTAAGCTTCGGTAATTATAAGATCTTCTTTATCCCTTGATATTTACAGGCTGCTGAGTTTGGATTGTAAGTTCTTTAGGATAAATCTTTGTTGCTGCTGAAAAAGTCATCGGTTTACGTAGTGCTTAAGTTTTTGCTGGATGTCTTGGTTCCTTAAAGAAAATTTTACAGGTGTCTGGTTGATAACAGAACCTTGACAAATTCCACTCATGTGATGGTGAAATTTTATTCAAGGTAAAGTTTATATAGCAGTTGTTAAAGAAACAACTACTTAGACGTATAAATTCCTGGAGGTTCTGCATGAAAGTGCTGCTTTGAGAGAGTGATTTAAGTTTTCATGGGACATAGATCTGTTTCTTTTGCTATCTGCACAGTTTGCTAACAGGTGGTATATCTTGCCAAGTTGAATGCGGTGAGGAATGTCTTAGCAATACTTTAGATTACCTTACATTGCTTACAAGATGCTCCCACTCAATGGTTTTCAAGTAGCCAGTTCCATCATGGAACTGAGCAAATCTGCCATTGTTTAGTCTGTTGCATCGTTGAGGCTAGTAGTATTTGAAATTGCACAATTTAGTGATTTGATTGTCAATCAGTTAGTATGCTAGACTGTTGACCCAGAGGTTGGAGGTTTAAATTGCTGCCAGAGCACACCAATAATTCTAGATTTCTGTTCCACCAATTCCATCTTGTGAATTTGAGTATGAAATGAGTGCCTCAGCTATTCGCTGCCGGTGTGAGGGACCGAGGGTGGCCATTTATCTTCCTTGGGCATTGAGGTGGATGAATAGCCACCCCCTTCGTGTGCCGAGACTAAGCAATTGAAGTTGCTAGCACCTCATACCCATGACTGCCACTGGGAGTTAGAGCTCAGATTGATGGTTTTTCTTCATCTTATGATTTGATTGTCCAATAAAGCTTCTGCTTTTGCGTCTGTCTGTAGCTATTTTCTTCGCCTGACTGTAGTAAAGCGACTGAGTGACTTAGTGAAAGAACAGGACATCATTGTCCATACTCTGTCTCACTATCCAGAAATGAACAACTCGATCAAAATGGAGGTTGGCATCGAAGACAGCCTCCACATCGAGTTCGAATATAACAAGTCAAAGTAAGTTAATTCAGTTATATAAACTGGCCATATGCAAGTAAGAACCAGACGTGCTTAACTCTGTATCATAATTACATATAATCATTATTGTGTTATCTGTTTAGTGTTAACTGTGCCTTGATCACTTTTGTATATGTTCATCTGTTAAGTGGTAGACAAGAGATTATTAGTTCAGGTGGTGGACAAGAGATTATTGGTTAGACAAGAGATTATTGGTTCAGGTGGTGGACAAGAGATTATAGGTTAGACAAGAGATTATTGGTTCAGGTGGTGGACAAGAGATTATAGGTTAGACAAGAGATTATTAGTTCAGGTGGTGGACAAGAGATTATTGGTTAGACAAGAGATTATTAGTTCAGGTGGTGGACAAGAGATTATTGGTTCAGCTGGTAGACTAGAGATATTGGTTTACTTGCTCATTGTTCTGTGTCTACGACATCAAGATGTAACATAGCATCATACAAAATAACAATTTCATTTCTTACACTTGCAGTAATTGTTTCTGGTCATTACAAAACTTCTAAACAACCGTGAAACTTTAATTGTGGACAGGGAAGAGGTATACGCAGAATATATTTTTATTAATTGCAAGCAATTCTACCTAGAATTTTGTTTACGTCAAAGGTAGTATAGCAGAAAAACATACTCCAAGTCTTTACAACTGTTTGCTTGTGTTGTGGAATATGAGTAGATTTTTATTCAGGAATAACTGGAGTATTTCCAGAGTATGTATAAATGGGGTCAGGGGCCAGTAATTTCTCTTGTGTATCCATAAACAAGGACGTTATAGACATTTAGTCAGAAAGTTTAGGTAATCTGAATTCAGGAGATACTATGGATGAGGTTGGGCATACATAAGGTTGGGACAGTGTAGATATTGAATTATTTATAGATAAGTGTCAGTTCTTGAGCTACAGTGGGTATATTTGTGCACTGAAATTTCTAGATATCATCTACACGACGTTATCGTTGGGAAGATCTATTTCATTTTGGTTCGCATTAAAATACGCCACATGGAATTACAGATCATCAAGCGAGAAACAACGGGAATAGGTTAGTCGATGCTTTTGGTTTCAAAAGCTGGCTTTATGGATTGTGTGGATGTTGGGAGAAGTGGTGTAACAGTCTTGTTAAATGAAGCCTTCCACTGAATAAATGATACATGTTGCATACATGTCACTATGGGTACGGCAAAGAGACTTTTGAATGATGGATGCTTGTGTCTTCTGAGTAGCCTAGGTAAAAGCAGAAAGGTGAATGAAGGTAATGTACTTGTTGACCTCAGCTGATAGCTCCAGAAATATGGCCTAAGTTTTGAAGGGTCTTTTTGACTGAAGTGCAACGGTGACTGCAGTCAGCAGTGCAGTGACTGGACACGTTTTTAATGACCCAGTTTGCATTGGTTTTCAGTTGTAGACACCAATGTTATGGTGGTGAGTTGACCCATGAATGGTCTGCCATCCAACTGCTAACTGAGCTTGGCTTTTTTTAAGTTCATTGTGTTTACAGGCATTTTACAGTGCCAAGTTGTCATGCGAAGGTCGTAAGAAATGCTTATGCTGCATTGCGTCCTGTTGTCATGGTGTTCACATTTTAGTCATGTTTTAGTGATCCGACTGACTGACTGTGTGACCTTGCTCACATAAAAAATGTCTGTAATAATAATAATGTCTAGCGTCACCACTTGGTGACCTGCTGATTGTTTGTGTGAGGCAAGTTAAGCCCAGTTCTTTAGCTCAACTGACTGAGGCTTTGGACCTGATAACTAAAAGCTGGTTTCTTCTGATGCTTCATCATTGAGGACTTCTGTTTAAATAAGTTCCTGTGGTCAAGAAATCGTTTCTCAAGATGGTTAAAAATCTGATATAAAGCCAAAGATTTTTTTGACCACGCTTTGATTGATAGCTCATGATCCTTTATGTTATAGGACCAAACACGTTCAATGAAAACGAGACTGTTGCCAAGTTTGAGATTATGGACGGTGCACCAGTGCGAGGCGAATCCATTCCAATCCGGCTCTTCCTCAATGGATATGATCTGACTCCGACGATGCGTGACATAAACAAGAAGTTTTCTGTTCGTTACTACCTGAACCTGGTTCTGGTTGATGAGGAGGACCGTAGATATTTTAAACAACAAGTTAGTCATCAGGTTCCTCTACTTTCATCCGATGTTGCTTTAGATGGATTTAATGGTGTCGTTGTCATTGGTGTCATTAATTCAGTGTCAACACTGAATGGGAATTTGTGCGTTTGGCGCTGCTCTGTGACAGAGCTCACCACTGGTACTTTACTGGTCATCTGTGCACTTCGTTTAGGTTAGCGTAGTGACCACCTCTGATTTGTTTCTCTTGAAGTTGCGCCATAGAAATTTGAGTTATGGGTACAAAAATAAATAATTAGATCCATTATGATTATCCTTCAAGATTACGTATGTTAAGTTAGTCGTCCAACAACTTTGTTTAGGAGAGGTTAGATCTGTTATGTTTAGACATAGTTATTTTAAAGAAAAGGTTCTTCTGTCGATATCAAGTGGATTACGTCAAATTGGATCAGCTGGTGAATAAGTTGTGCGTTTCTAAGAGAGCTTTTAGTTCTTTCTCCTCATGTTCCATTTTGAGACATGGAAGATGTACTTTGCATTAATAATAATGTTACTGTTTTCTAGGAGATCACAGTCTTTCGAAAGGCTGACAAAATCCGCAAGTCAGTTCGAAACGCGAGCGCAAAGTTTGGATCGCAGGAAGTGGCTGGTCACGTCCAGTCGCCATCTAGTGACCACACGGACGCATCGTCACCAAGATACGAGCACAACTACATTGCCGACTGACAGCAGCAGCGGGGTGCCAGTCAGTGGCAGTAAAACGCTGGTTCCATGTCTGATGATAATTGTACATATCTGTTATTCAAGTCTGTGTATTTGAGATGCTTCGAAGGTTCAGTTTGCAGCGTGGAAGCTGAAAGATGCTGCAGATGGACACATGCTTTGATAAGTAAGCTATTTCTTATTTAGCAGAGAATGTGGTTTTAGTTCATGCTCAGTTTCAAGCTAATACGTTTCATCATAAAGATACGCAAGAATAATTTAAGTTCCTTTGCGTTGGCTACATATATATGTATGCATGCATGTATATATAATTATATTTAATTATATATGTGTGTGTATGTAAAACCTCATTGCAAGGCAGGTATATATATATATTGATTTTGTATACATGTATGTATAATGTCAAAGCTCATTACAAGGCAGAGTAGTTGAGAACAGTACCAAGGACCATGGTTTCACTAGGGCTGTAGTATGGTGAGGTTTGGTGGAAGTTTTAAGTTGCACTAGACATGGATTTCAAGCTGCAAAGATGTGTGCTGAAATGAGACATTTCTGTGTGCATGCGTTGTATACAAATTTATGTTTTATGTACACATATGCTTTTATGTCTAGTAAAATGGAACACTGAAGATGAGTCGGTGTGTGTTATACTGGAGTCGAGTTTCAGTGTTTATTGCTTATTTGGATACAGCACATCGTCAGATTATTTTCAGATTTCTTGTGCGTTTGCTTTTTATGTACGTATGTACATGCAGGTGGTCTGAGAAAGACAGTTTTGCCGATTTGTTTGGTCACTTCATATTTTTCTGTTTTTCGTGTCAAGTGTATATATATCTAGTGTTAAGTGTAGAATGAAAATCTAGCATAAACGTGCTTCTGTTGTGTTTCGTATTGTACTATGAAATATGCATATACAAGTATGTTGAGAGATTAGTTACTGATCTTCATATGCACAGGTATACTTGCAAAACCAATGAACATGGATCTTTTATGATCCGTAGTATGCGTATTGTCTTGCAGTTTATTCACATTTAACTAGTAACACTTCCAGGAAAGATTGTGAAGCCTTCAGGCTGATGACCGAGACCAATATTTGAGGGAATTTTTGAATACTAATGATGACTTGCAATCGTGTAAAATTGATGTCCAGACAACTTGCCATATACAGTTCGATAGTTTCCTTGCATGTATGCGGGTGTACTCAATTGATGATAATGTGATGTTGGCATGCATCTTGTCAATATTCTTGTCATGTTGATAAATACTAGGATAATGCAGTTGAACTGCAGTCATGAACCTGGTCATAACGTGGCCAGATAAGTTCATAGATAGCCGGTTGGGAAGAGATCTTCTTAGGTACAAATTCTGGGCACGTGTCCAAGTAATGGATGAATTGGCCAGACAGCAAAGAGCATTTGTATCATCACATTCTGACAACTGGATGTCAGAATACAGTCAGGAATCTCGGCAGGTAAGTGACTGATTGACCAGAGAGTAGAAAACAACGAGCCTGTGCATTTTGGCAGTACCTTGCTGATACTACGTTCACCGAATGTTTAAATTCCCAGATCCACCTACATAGTTTTTATTCCTTTGGACTGTTGCAAGATCTGAGATAGTAACTGTAATCACAGATTTATATAGCACCTTTTCAAGACAGACTCGTCAGGGCACTCTTGACCTAACGACGGAAGACTAGGATAAAAAGTTTTCAAGCACGTACGAAATAGAGGTAAAGAAAGACCAAGAGGCTCGTGAATGTCGTATGGTGTTAGGTAACCTATTCCAGACAGTTGGACCGACCATATTGAAATTTCTGTGCTGCACTGTGGATGTTCTGGCTGGGGAACAGCAGGTTTACTACACTGTACCATAAGTTTAATTGTTCTGAAAACGAAACAAATTTGGTTCAGCGTTTATATTACAATGGCTTGTAACACTTTAATGACGAGAGTGTACTAAAAGCAACTTGAGAAACAATGGAGCTTGTTAAAGTGTTGTGGTTCTTTTGCAGAATATTCTTAAGTAATTTAACTGGAAGAAGATCACTTATGCTGGTCAATTCATTAAGGTAGTGTAGTATATTTTACATGTAAATATATTGTAAACTATGTATATATGATGTGGTGTGATCATTGTGGACAGTTTCTTGTCTATGATGTGCCTCGTAAGGCCATAGTAGTTGTGTGCTGGGGAGATGTATGTAGCACTTTGTATAGAAAAACTAGGATTTACAGAAAAGCTTACAAGCTGCAGCTCGATAAAGTGAGTCTCAAGACATTTTGATTGTTGCATTCCTGCATGCAACGAGTGCAAACAGTAGGTAGGAAAAGGTTCCACAATGACATACCGGGTACAAAGCACTGCAAAAGTCCTTGCTGCACAATGGAAGTCTAAGTCAGTGGTACAAAAAGATCTGTTATGTCCGAGGGGAAGAGAGTTGTGACATAAATCCAAAACTGGAAGGAGTGGGGAAAATAGGCAACGAGCAGATATGGTGACAGATCTGACAAAACCATGACTCCGTTCCAGAGATGGCCAATTAGCAAAACTGAGGTGTTAAGTGTTATTGTAATTCAGGATTACTGTTCAGAACATAAAAGAAAATGATGTTGGTATAAATGAGCTAGAAAGTCGTTTTATCGTTTGTGATAAATCCACCGTAGATACTGTGCTGAGTATGAGTTCGTATTATCACATGTACGAAATACAGGCAGGGTTCGTTTCAGGACAGGCTGATATACATCTGTCAAGAATCACTTTTCAGGGTTTGATAATAATTTGTTGATGTTGTTTGATTCTTTTCCTTTTCTTGTGGTTTAATAAGAAATCTATTTTCAGTGTTTCTCTGTTGCATTTTGCCCTTTTTTGTGTCTTCTCTGTGGCTTTGTGCATTCTTCCGTCTTCTCATTGTTCGACAAGACATGCTGACCAAATCAGGATAGCATCCAAAGAACCAGTAGTGGGCGGTACTGCATCACCCAGATTTATCTAGCAAGGGCCTTTACATTTGGCCACTTTAACGCTAGTGAAACTGGGGCTGTTGGAGCTTGACCTTTGTCATTGGAAATTCTCCCAAGAAATTCTTAAATGTCTGTGTTAATGGATTTGCCAGTTGTTTTATACTTTTCTTTGGTGTTAAAGGGGGTTACTATTTTGACAAGGTGTAATTTGTATCACCTCTTAAAGATGCTTTATACGATCTCTACAATAGATCTGTACATTTGCAAAATCAGTTGGGCTAAGTTTTGTCAGTCAAACAGAAATGTACTAAAAAGTACTTAGCAAAAATTTGTAAAGATGTCCATGTGCATGAGAAAAATAATGAACCTAAGAATGAAAAAAAGGATGCAAACTATAATTGTAGAACTCTCCTCTTGCACACGAAACAGCTATTACTTTGTATTTGACTTGTTGCTTTGGGTGGGGTGGTATCGTCGACCTCGGTGAATCGACCGTGGCTGTTGACAAGCAGAATTTGAAACCACTGAGAAGTGCTAAGTACACAAAAGCTATGCCAACTTCCAAAAACAAGCGACTTGCTTACTGCAGCAAAACCGATCAGTGCACTACACTGATGTGAACTATTGCGAATCCAATCTTCCACTGGGTGAAGAATGCATCGGCTGCTTGTGTGGAACCAGATGATGGGTTTTACACAACTCGGGCTTTTTACATGTACTTGCCCCATTAAGAGTCTTGCCACAATTGCATTGTTTACAATGCAGGGTTATTGCATCTTTACAGTGCTTTAACATTATCGATGAGCTGCATTGGTTTCCCAGTCGCTTTTAATACACTTGCGTCAGTAATGTGTTAAAACTAGAGCCCACAGGAAGATCTGCATTTTGGTGAGCTTCTGATAAGAACAGCCCTCCTATGATTGTTTTGCTTTGGCTGTGTACAATGGGTATGTGTGTCAATGCCAGAAAACCTTAGACAAACTAGCTTGCACACATACATTTAACTTTCAGCAGGTTTTTGCTAACGGGAGCATTTAAAATTTATGGTATATAGTGTAGTCTTGCCCTACCTCACAATAGACAAATGTTGGGTTCTTGTCGGTTCGGTTCCCAAATTCTATACTTTTTTACATCATTCAGGCAAAGCACATCCGTTCCCAAAAATTTTACATGCTGGTGCCTTCATTCTGGTTTTATCTTACATTTCAACTGAAGTTTTCCAATGGAATATGCATAGGGAGTCAGGGACTGACTGCAGTTCAATTCTGGCTCTCGTCTTCACATCGTGTTCCTTAGTGCAACACAATAATGCTACAGCAGTTGTACATATTCCAAAGGACATTTGAAATTACTTTCACCACAGTTATGACAGATGTCAAGAGCAAAAGATCACTAAATAGATCGTCACTAAGTTTTTAGCTCCAAAGAGTAAAAAATGATCACTTGCAAAACCCAGTGTTTCAAACTTTAATTCTCATGACATGTTAAACAGAGTTCAAGCCCATAACCTAACAAGCATATTTTCTGAATAAGAATTTCAATGACTGTTTCGAATCAACGAGTATTTGAAAATTTGGGGTAACGAATATTTAATTAATTTTATAAATATTCAGTTTACCCTAATCCTATTTTCAAACAAACTAAAACCATCAACTAACGTTCATAGAAGCCTATTTCAGAAAGCAACATACCTGCATACAGCTAAGCATTAAAGTGAAAATATCAGAACATCCTAATTTCACTGGCTTAATGAGTGTTGGTCATAGTTTTGTTTCAAAACGGTATTACGGGATATAAGCAGCGTCATCTGCTATGCATATTTCTGTCTCTCAACTTCAAGGTGTATCTAATACTTGGACCACCTTTTGATATTCACCTACTTCTGTCATACAGGCAACAACAGCAGTTTCTGTAGGGTCTCTCTGACCTGCTAACTAAAAGAGGGATTTTTTTCTGAGTAGCTTTCAGTACACGATCATCGTTAAGTGTTGGTTAAACACGTTCTAATATTCCAAAAACCTTTTCAGACTACTGTTTGCATAACTGCATGTAAAGAACAATATTGTTACCATTCTGTAGCAACTACACAGAGTTTTGTAAATCAATAACATGTCAGAAGCCTCTAGTAATGTGTCACAACCAGTCTCAAAACCACTGGTATGCAGCTGTAACTGATACAAAACTTCGTAATCAAATCAGCAGAACCCAGTTAGTTTGATATGAAAAACAGTATCTTCATTTACCCAAATGAAACCTAAACTCGAGCACTGCAAGTTTAACAGGGCAATAACCAGTGTCGATTTTCCAGTAGTGTGCAGGTATAAGTTGAATTCACGTCTAATGACAATAACTGGCAGACTAAGCTGCAAAACCCAATTTATCTTGCTTTTGAAATGCTGTACAGCATCCACGTTTGCACGGCAGCAGGTCACGCTGTGCCGCTAACTTAGAAAAGTTTTTCCATAGTAGTTTCTACTGTATTAAGCCACACTATTCTTATACAAATCTTCCTCCGTTGAATGTAAACCAGCCCCAGTCTGGCAAGAAACAACTTCACAAAACAACTAATATGCTACAAATGGCAAAACTGAACCCAAACCACACCAGTGTGGTCACTACATTCTCCAATACATGACAGCAAATGAAAACCAGACATGAGCACATTCAACTCCTTCAAGAAAGCTACAAAATATCCTTCTGGAACATGCAATATTTATAAAAAAACACATGATAGAATTATTCACTACACAATTTTACAAAAACTAAAAGCAGCATGATTATTACAATGCAGAAGACAAAGCAGCAGCCAAGCAGTGTTAATACAACACAGTAGGATTTTCATTACTTTAAAAATGAATATTACAACTGTTATTATTATTATTATTATTATTATTATTATTATTATTATAGGACATTTGCATTGTCCCCACGTTTTTCAACATTTTTCAATTCAGCAACTTGTTCTTAGCGTTCTGCCAGTTGTCTGCAATGCTATTGAACTTGTGATTTTGGCCCAGTGTACGTACGCATGTATCTGGACTTTTATATAGCACATTTTGGGAACCCCTCAAAAGCGCTACGAACATGGCTGGGATCTGAACAGGAGCATCATAACATAGCTGGAACAGGTAATTTGAGCAGAGTTTAACATTTTCACTACAAGCTGCATTGGTTTCCCAGTTGGTTTTAGTACACTCTCATCGTTATAGTGTTAAAAAGGGGCAGCTCGAATGTCAACTGGAAGATTGTTCCAAAAGGATGGACCGACGCACGAGAGTACACGGTCCAGTAATGCTTACGAGGAGCAGCAAGGGACTAGATCATCTCGCCACAAGCAGTTGAACAAAGCTACCTGGCTTCGCTCAAACTGGTACAAACAACTCTCGTGTGTATGGTGGGGCAGAGCCATCCAACGAAGCCTGACCAAGGAGGAGGAATCGTGAATTTGATTCTGTCCTCGATGGGGAGCCACTGGAATGTATCTCTCACGTAAGCCAAGATGAGAGAATTTAGGAAGATTGGCCGTCACAGTTCAGGACTGACTGGAAATGGCAGTCTGATTTTTGGCAAGCCTGCTAAGATGGAATTACAATAATCCAGGCATGTCAGTATGAAGGAATGGGCAGTCGTTGACATTATCAAAGCACGTTATATCAACGTTCAGGTACATTTTTTACCTGCCAGTCGTGCATGTGTTTTTATGACCTGCTTACTGAATAATCATTGATAACTGTTTATTCGCTCTCTTACTATGTTCAGCCTGTTGCTTCCTGTTCACAAACACTGGTGGTCACCACAAGAAAAATAAGCTTTTAACAAGAAAAGTTTAACAAACATTTTCGCAGCAATCTACTACGCACAGTCGTCAGAATCTGGTCACGCACTTTGGATAATCTAACATCGCAAATAAATGCAGAATGTCTGTAAGTAACGAAACGCACAGCAGATTAGCCAATGAATAATAATCATTCAACAAGACTGATAACAATAAGAAAAAACCATTAAAATATACGGTCATTGTTCAGACAGCGACTGATAGCTTTGTGCAACAGATTTAAGTAAAACAGACATGTAGACGTTTCACCAAAAAATGTATTCAAAGAAACCATTAAAATATCTATCATCATACAAAACAACAAATATTCGTGAATTTAAATACATACATGTATGTATAATGTTTGTTTTGGTGCACATAAACAAAAATAACAAATTAAGAATAGGACATTTAAAGAAACTTACTGCTCCCCAACAAGCTTTGTTTGACTAATCAGTCATCTGACTTACATACTAACACATATATATATAATATATGAACGGTTAAATACTTTAAAGTGTTTGTTCTACATGATATCAGAATGCAGAAATGATGTCTCAAAGTTCTTAAACTAAACTGACATTGTAATCTCACTGTACAAATGTATGGTAATGCATCTTCAGCAACTACATCAATTAGCACATCAGAATGTGGTTGCATAACGATGAGGCTGTTCTAATGCTGGCTTAAATCTGATGTCCCCATAATCAAGCACAGTAGCACACTTTATAATCTTGAAAAAAGAAACTGCATTATGCTGAAGCATTCCTTTCAGGAAGTCCTGGACCATAACCTGAAGCATCATGAAGAGTCTGAACTCACGCCCAATAATTACTATCAGATACTTTCCAGTTATTATTTGGATGTGCTGTATATTACAATTCAAACGCTATAAATTTAGCACTGAACTATTGGCAGATAAACTGTGGTAGCCATGTCAAGTTACCAGAACATTACTATTCATACCTAGATTTTATAACTGTGTTTAATTGTTCTTACACTACCAGATTGGTGCTATGGCGCTAATAAACTCAGTTGGTTGTTAATACAGAAGTCAATATTTGGCAATGACTAGCAGTTTCTAAATATTCAGTGAATTCAAATGGCAATAGCATGCAACAAGACGTCATAAAAACTACAATGAAACAGGCGAGCACGAAATAACCAACCAAAAACACGAAACTAACACTACAAAGTTTCATAAAAATAGTTTCTGTTACATTAGGAGCAAAATTAGAAAAATATAATAAAGTATTTCACAACAAATATTAAAACACTGAATCTTCACAAAAGGAACGAAACCAGTCGTATAGCAGCAAGAAAAATTACAACTCCAGCAAATTTTCTCCATATTTGCATACGTAACAGCAGATTATACAATGATTGCCACATTCAAGGTTGCCAAAGTTAATCAGACTCGATATACTCAAACTGTCTTTTCACAAACAGATGGATTAAATTTTTAGTTTCTTTTAGCATTTCCCACTATGTAATGAAACAATGGTATTCAAGCAAAAGTTTGAAAGAGTAGCGGTGTTTAAGAAAGTCATGACATAGTCAACATCTCAAGTGAGGCTCAAACGCACGCACTCCATTTTACAATCCAAGTACCCAAACAACCAGTCAAACCAATCATTGTGAAACATAAAATCAGCCATGTCACAAGATGCTGGTGCCGAATAGACGAGTGGAAATTTCAGCAATAAATGAAAAAATATCAGACTCTTCAAGACAAGCATGGTTTTTAAAAACAAAAATTAAGATTACAAGTATAGTTTTGTAATTTATAATAACTGCATAAATGAGTAAAGTCCATGTCAACTAAAGGCTCACAGTCCATGTCAGCCTTAGGCTGACAGTCCACGTCAGTCTTTAGCTGACAGTCCATGCTGGCCCTTTTCTTTCCTTTACATTGCCAAGGAAACGAAAGCTTCCTAAACTAAATGGGGACTTTACTTTTGCCACATATGCCACTGAAATAATTCAAACCAGAATTATTTGTACTCAAATTACTTGCCATAATGATTAATTTGACGTTTTAATGTTAGTATATATAACTTAGACTTCCATGTTACTAACATTCAGAAAACATACTGTACTCTCTCTCCATAAAAATGAACCATTACAGTTCTCTTCCTCTTTAGAATCTTACGGGCAGCAGAAAACAGCTATTTCAGTGGAATGCGCAAGTGCAAAAATATATGAATAATTATTGCAAACTTTTAATGCCATATAAAAATAATTAAATCATTATTTTAATGATGAAACACTGCACAGAAGACTTTAAGCAGAAATACAAACCTTAACTCTACAGAAGAAACAGTACAGTCACAGGAAATGGAAAAATGGCCTTTGATAAAGATGTACCAATAAACTGCACCCAGGCTTTTGTCTCCAAATGAAGAAGGGCCTTTGTAACAGAATTACAGATATACCATAATCTTCACCACGGCTAATGGCAAATCAGTGGTCTAGATTACACCAACAACAAAAAACAAATCCCAAGGAACTCATCTGGCATTTCCTCCTTGTTTCCAAGATATTCACAAAACAGCACACAACCAAAACTCAACTTCAGTTATTTCCACTGTGCAGAACAGAAGTTCCCCAATTTGTCACAATTTCCGATTGCGGAAGCCTACAGAAAAAACTTGAGCAGCTTTTAAATAACGAAGTCATTACATGATGCCGACATGTGGCACATGACGTCACTACGTTGCAAGTAAACCTGGCATTGAAGGCCATTTTTATCACAATGATGCCTGAAGGAAAGGATTATTTATGTCAACACACAGGATTCCGGAAAATCGATTAAAACTCTTTGACGCCACAGGCACAAGAAGGCGGTGTATGAAGAGAATCTTTATGGGGTGACTGGAATCGATTGCAGCTCATTAAAAAGTGCCAATAGATACGGCAAAAAAAACAACCTGAAACCATCTCGTGACTCAGAAGTGATGAAACAAGACTTTATACATCGACTACCATTTTCTTATGAACATCCATTCCACCAACAACCTGAAATTTAATAAAACAACTTAATCATCTATTCATGAAAGGTGAAACCTGCCAAAACCTAACCAGAATCTGTTGCAGTAACACTCCTAATGCCTACAAACTGGAGTATGCAAATGGGACTCAGGAATTCTCTACACTGCCTAGATGCCCTTTGGATTTCTTTTTTGCTAAAGACACTTCATCATGTTTAGTATATACTGCCAGCTCATTCCAGGATAAAGGACCAGTCAACAATATATTCCAGCATAAAGGACCAGTCACAGTGCAACTCCCATCAAATTTTTTAATGTAAATGTACACGCTTCTCTATAGCAACCGTATAGCATCAACGCTGCTCGTTTTTCAATGAAGTCATCGTTGAGATCTGTCATTTAACTAATTACAGTAATTAAAACATCAACATTAGCCAATAAGTTAGAAATCCACAGTTAGAATGTTATGAAATAAATATCTAGAGTATGCTAATAATTACTTTAAAGACCAACATCGATTCAATTATTATTAACATACGGTACTGAGTGTTTCAACATACCATACAAAACTCTTCAAACGAGATTTTTCCATCACCATCCTCATCCGCATTTATAATCGTTTTATCTACAATCTGCTGCAGCTGAGCGTCTTTCAAATTACTTCCTACCATCATCTTCAGTACCTGGAACAGCTCTCCGTTCGATATGTATCCATCACGATCTATGTCATAAATTTTGAAGGCAACTGGAAAGACATATCAACAGGTTTAATTAAGGGTAATGTCAGTCTTACTACATACACAAAACACTTATTCTAAATGCAGTATTGCACAGCCATTATCAAAATTATTGCCTTAAAAGGAGTGTTATACGAAGGTCATTTTCTATAGCTGAACCAGTTTTAGGATCCCTGTTCTTGACCATGTTATATCAGAATTCAAGTTGTATCAGAATTCACGTTATAATGATGCACAATATTGTGATTCTCCACCAGCAAGATCTCGTTATGTATTTGATACTCCATCGAGTATTTTATATAAGCTAAAAGGGTTAACATGTCAGACATTCCAGTCTTGGATGATGAGTAGGAAATTTTGGTATTGGCAAAGTAATACTTCGCTATCTTAGCCTTGGAATACTAGAACAAGTAGCTAGTCCTCTCCCTTGCCACCTGATCTACTCATTGAAAGTGTATGGCCAGTGTACTATTTTATGACTAAGCTCACTAGTAGACACAACGGCGACAACGCACGTGAACAGAATTTCTCATAACAGCACCGAAATTAGTTTCTGTAAATAAAGTTAATTCTCACATCTCAACTTTGATTCCTTGTCACCCTTGACGCTGAACAATGAAATTCCTTCAATGAATTCTGGAATAGAAAGAAATAAATATACAAAAAAGAAATTTTAAAGATAACTATATATATATATATATATATATTAAATAACACCTGCATACTGTAAAATTGTATTGTCAATGCCAATACAGCTTTTCAAAAGTATTGGTGGTTATAACAATACCAATGCAGTTTTCTCAATTATTGCTCAACACTTTTGCCAATACACAGTGACTGCAATTAAAGTACAAATTTCAGTAAAGTCCAACGCATGCCACTTTGTGTTTATCATCTTTTCAAAATGCGTGATGTTAAAGTCCAGCTGTCATATAAGCCTATGAATATGCTGGTTCATGCACCTCTGCTTTTTTGGGCACTGTACAAATATCAGCACTATAATCAAGTATCAATTCTAGACATATTTGCACCTCTGAAAAATCTCTCCTGTAGAAGTGCTAAATAAATCTGATTATAGTTGCAATTATTGCTAGATAAGAGCAAAAGTTAATACATTATCCTTTGTGACTGACTGACTGACTGACCTTTGAAGTCAACTTCTCCATTTCCATCTGTGTCAAATATGTCAATGACACGCTGGACAAGGGGATTCTGCTGGAGTTCTGGCAGCGACATAAACTCATCGATGCTCAAAGAACCGGAATTATCCAAGTCAAGCTTCTTAAACCTTTTGCCCAGTCGCTTAATTTCATCGGCATCAACTGAAACAAAATCCAAATAAACACACAACTGCTGAATATATACATCGTTTATTCACATTATTTAGTGTCAGACTTAAGCATAAACTTTTAACTGTGGCTACCCAAAATACTTGAAATCAGTTCTTAATCCCCAGACTTATCTTAATTCAACAAGGTCACCTGTCTTTGTCTGGTCAAACCGAAATCAAGAGCTGTTCTTGATGAATGACCATTTTCAGTTGCTGGACCTATTTTTTTAATCCTCCCATGTCTGTCCACTCTGCTCAGTCACTTGTGTCATTTCATTCTCAACTTAAAACTTACCTCGTTAAATTGCTTATCCACCATAGGCTGGAGACTGATCTTGGTTTGATCTGCTACGGCTTGTTTTTGGTGTGCCATCGGTTGATGCCGTGTGCATTAGACACCGGCACATTAGAAGTTACTAATTGCAATTACAATATATGTATATCCGACTGCAAAGTACTTAGCACAAAACGTGTAACTCTATTTAAAGCGATTTACTTACAGGTGGAGCAAAGTTCCAGAGGAAGTGAGGTTTCGTTACCCTGCATTTAAAAACATTCTGGTAAGAAAGTTTGCAAGGAATTTGGAAATCATGTTATAACAAAAGATTTCTTACAAGTTATACACACAATAGGTCACTGCACGCCAGCTTAGCTGTAACTGGATCACACTTGGTGTCGTATCTGGATTCCAAGATCATTCCAGAAGCTAAATGCATAATAATGGCAGCACAGCTTACACACATTGGAGGTGGTTTTTAGTAGCACAGCTTTACGTTTGCATTTATCTAGAAGAACTAATGCTCATAAAGAGCCAACCCTGTACACACTTCTTAAGCCTAAACGCTACATGGCAAAGACTCTGGGACTTGTAGCTGATTTTCTAGATGAGGGTTGTTGCAGTAGTCAACCCTGGAGACAACGAAGCTGTTGACCAAGATGACGGCAGTTGAGGGTCAGGTTGTCTGCTACACAAATGCAGAAGTCAGAGATATATTCCGGCATAAGATTATGCAATGCTTTGTAGGTGATCAACCACAGTTTGTAGGTAATCTGCTGAGGATCACACATCCAGTGTAAGTTGTCGCACAGGAGAACAGTGACATGATCAGATGGTGTTCGGCCATATATGAGACACGCAGCACTGCAGCAGAGTTAAGCATCGACTGCATCCGTTATACCTGACAAGTCGGCAGCTCCGTCAGTAGGCTGTTGCAGCAGTCGACCCTGAAGACAATGAAGCTGTTGACCAAGATGATGGCGGTTGAGGTTGGAACGAATCTGCGGATGGTTTTAATATGACGCACTCCCTGGTTAAAACAACCTCGAATGAGTTGACTCATGAATGTGAGCCAACATGGTCATAGAGCTGTCGAAGTGGACTACAAGGTTACAGGTAGTGTCAGCTGGATGAACTTCTGCATCAGTACTGGTGAATGTACTACCGTCAAGTAGATGGCAACTCTGAAGAGTGGTGCACCATATAAACTCAGACTTTAATGGACTGAGTTTCAGAATCCACTCTGAACTACCGGTATGTTCGATACACAGCAGGACTCTGTTTCAGTTCAGCGGTTTGTGATGGTTCACAGACGACGTAAAATCTGTGTATCATCCGCATAGCAGTGGTGAAGGAGGCTGTGTGCTTTTATGATCTCTCCACATCTGCTGTTTATAGTACAAAAAGGAGAGGGTCAAGCAATGATTCTTGTGAATCACCACAGTGGCCAGCCTAGGTGATGACTCCTCCCCTGTCAAATGAACAGACCGTGTGTGCCCTTTTATAAAAGATTCAAGCCACGTGAGCACTCTATTCCTGATTCCAAACAAGAGTGAAAGTCGCTAAATTAAGATATCATGGTCAACTGTGTCAAATGCAGCCAACATATCAAGTACCGACAGAAGCGACAGTTGGCTTGAATCCATGGCACTGACTACATCCAAGAACATCCGAGAATTGCTATTAATAATGCAGCTAAGGGGGCTGGCACTGTGGATATAACGCCAAGCACAGTGCACCTCTGCACTGCTCACTAGTACTTGGATGAGTTACTGACCATCCATCATGGGATAGCTCAGCCTGCCATCCTTCGACAAAACTAGGAAGCTTGAGAAACGTGACCTTTTGTCAGATTGCTGAGGTCATGATTGCAAGTCACCTGAAAGATCTTTCAAACACGAGACACCTTAAATGATACAATTCTGCGTGAGCATTAAGCAAGTGTGCTACCTTCACCTCTTTCACAGGCAGTACTGTTACAACAAAACTGGGGGATATAACAGGGCATATTTTAACTGTATAACTAGTGGGACAAATGTCCCAGTAGTCTTAGGATTTGTCCCAGTAGTCAGGCTGATTTGTCCCAGGCAATGTATGTATAAAGTATAACTAGTGGGACAAATGTTGGAAGAATTTTAAGATTTGTCCCAGTAGTATTGTTGAATGACCCCCTTAGGGGTCATTGCATAATTACGTAACGCCGAAAATGACCGTTTTTGACCCACCCACCCACCCTGTAACGCTTCGTAACGTTTCCCTAGACCCACCCACCCACCCTCCCCAGCGTTACGTAACGCGCCCGGGTGGCGAATCTCTCTAAAGAATTACACTAAACGGTAGGCCTAACTTCTCAGGTTTAGGCTACCGTGTAGGCCTAATCTATGCCAAAACCAATGGACATCCGGGTCTTGCCCTTCGAATTCACGGTAAGTAATCGAACATTTATTATTTCTGTTCTTTCAAAGTTCGGCAAAAGATACAAGAAACCCCCGACGGAATACAATAATTGTCCGTCCCTTAAAAGAACCTGTCAAAGGCAACTCACATCCAGTTTCTTTTTGAAACTGTCAAATTTCTGGTTTTATGCGAATACAACAACGAAAGTCTTCTCCGAAAAATCAACCAACAACAAGATTGCGTCCTTAATTTTCGCACACGAAATTTCAGTCTAACCAGTTTGGTCATTCGCCATTGGGCCGTATTTATGTACAGAAATAGGTCACTCAGTCGCGTTGCTTCATTTTCTGCATGGCTCCCTACGAGAGCCATACAGACAATGAAGGCGCGAACCTTCACAATTTATACTATTGCGTGTTTTTAGTTAAGTTTTAAGTCAATGGCACGAAGTTTGAACTTCGATCACATCGTGTCTAAAGTGTCATTCGATGTTAATTTGAAGTTCATTATAACTTAACTGTTGGTAAAAGCGTTACGTAACGTTCATCTCCACCCACCCACGTAACGTTTCGTAACGTTTTCAAGGACCCCACCCACCCACCCTCGAGCGTTACGTAATTATGCAATGACCCCTTATTACCTTATTATTGGTTGGGAGACCCCAGAAAAGTTGTAAAAAAAGGTGATGACTAAAAAAAAGGTCATCAACTTTTTTGGGAGATGAATTCCCCAAAAAAGTCTTAAAGTTTGCGGAGATGAACAAAAAGACTGATTTTGTCCCAGTAGTCAAAATTCCTTAAAATATGCACTAGGATATAATTATAACAAAGTTCATATACAGAAAGTAATAAAATTTAATGACAATGCAAGCATATGGTCTACTGTAGCGACATCGACAGAATTATGAAATTCAGACAAAAATAGTCTAACATTATGGCCAAATGATATAATATCCGTGACAAACAATATGACGTATTTGGGCTGCCGCTATCCTAAATTATCAATTCAGGCCAATTGCCACTTCTGCCAATAGGCAGAATGCCAAGTCGGCTTCGAGAATACCTCAAGCGGCTTCATGTACACAAGTGATTAAATCTAAGCTGCCGTTAGTAGTGCTGGTGCGTCATCGTTGCCCAAACAGAACGCACGCAGTTACTCGCTTCAGTTTTACATTGAAATTTGCACATAGGACTAGATATTCCAGAGATTTCACCATAGCGCCTGTGAATAAGCAGGTCTCCAGGCCGTGGCTTTTGTGTGGGGCTGATAACTTTTATTTCGGCGATTTACATTACCTTAATTTTACAAATTAAACCCTGCACCGCGGTAAACAACTCGGTCATAAAAGCAGCATCATATTTTCGATTAAAGTTCTCGGGCACAAACAGCAGCTATAAAACATAGAAATATACTTCAAACAACTTTACCATGTCTGTAATTATGTCGAATTTCACAGAAACGCAATATTTAGACCTGATTTACACACACGAACGCTCCCATTACTAACAAATCGCATACCGGAAGCAGCAGTCAACTTACAAGATCCCTAGAGTAAGTAAGTAAGTAGCCTTTATTTGTATCTGACAAGCGCA
Source organism: Allolobophora icterica (assembly GCA_963556255.1). Lineage (NCBI taxonomy): Eukaryota > Metazoa > Annelida > Clitellata > Crassiclitellata > Lumbricidae > Allolobophora > Allolobophora icterica. The sequence continues at coordinate 15,459,896 of OY744608.1, forward strand.
CATGCATCAAGTAAGTAAGCAAGCAAGTATTTTCTTTATTTAACCGGTTGCAAGAGATTACCACTCCAGTGTACATGCATCAAATAATACAATACAGAATACAACAGTTAGAAAAACAACAGCATCACAATCAAAAAGAGTATAGCATTCTCCCAATGAAATTTTTCCTCATGTAATAGCCTAGCAGTCCACGTGGAGTAAGCACTCTATAGTGAGATCGAGGTCGGAGAACATAATTTTAGGTTTCTTGGGTGGGAGCAATCTGTGAAGTGCATGACCAGGGTTGTTTAAGACCCCCGTAAAAAGGCCGACATCAACCTTCCTACAGAGTTGGTCGAACGTTGGCCCACCCTCTGGAAGGTACCCCAGCCTAGTCAAATATCTTGTTTATGCTGAAGTTGATTTTTATCATGTGTACAATGATTACATACATTTTAAAAATTAACTATGACAAGAGCACATTATAAAATCAAATTATAAAGTCACACATGTATAACTAAATATAACTAAAGATACGTCGATTAACAAAACTAGACGGCTGCCATGAAAGTCGCCTCTAAAATCATTCTTAGCACATTCGTTTTACCGGTCGCTCGATAGTAGTAATTAGCGTGCTGGAAATTGGAATCGAGAGGTCGAAAGTTCAAATCCCCGCCAGGGTAGAAATTTGGTTAGAGATATCTAATCCAATTGTGCCCCCAAACAACTCAAGAGCTGCGACAAGTAGGCCTACCTGACCTACGCTGTCGGCGGGAAGATGCGACGGTAAGAGGAGGATTGACACCCGCCCTAATGTGCTGAGGCTAAGAAAATGAAGTCGCTAATACTTCACATCCATGGCTTCCTCAGGACTAGCTTAAGGGACCCTCTCCTCCTCTTGTTTTTCGCATTCTTCGCATTCTTCTAGATGATGGCCGGGAATCAAGGCATCGTCTGTCACTAAATCCAACTCCTATAAAACTTATGCTTTTTCTCTGGCACAAGCTAGTGAAATCATATAAAATTTATTATAAATTATAAATCGAGAAATATGACGACAGGAATTTACCACAAATACGGAATTAATATGAAATCAAAAGAGATGGCCAATAAAATGTTGGGATGGGCATAATCAATTCGACGTCAAAGAATTATTGTATAGGCTAGCGACACTTGAATTTCGTACTCATTAGGCCTAATGTGTTTCAAGTTCAGGTCAAATACACTATAATACTGAAAGACGCTGGTATAGTTGAGCCAAAGTTTTAAAGCAGAGTTTAAAAGCCACATTGAAATCTATTCGACCTAAACCCATTGTAAATTAGATAAGAAAACATTCATAGCAACTGTTCTGCAATACCAAGAGACTGCGACTACCATTATCGGTGCAATAGTAGTGCAAATAAAATTTTGCGTTTGTCCTGGACAGTACTCGTTACTCGGCTTCGATGAGAGCAACATATCACGTGACTAAGTTGGCAGCCATGATGGTGGGTGTGGAATGATTTTTGTTTTGTATTTTAATCGTTCCATTTAAATTCCGATGTATATTAATGTGCTTTCTTCTAAATAGACATGATCTTACTTAGGCCGGTTTTTATTGTTTTAGGACGGTATGGATGAAGGTCATGATCTTCTTGCGGACGGTAACAGCAAGGTTCGTGTAAACTTCTCTAATGCAGGAATGTAATGTCATGTAAAATTGCAATAATTTCTAAGACCTTCTCAGACGCAGAGTATTGGTGAGAGAGATGTTAATGCTACTGAGCGCGGGGCAAAACCGTAAATAACTAGACGAAAAAATATAAGTTCGTTGCTGGGAGTGACGGCAACGAGGAAGTTGATATTTTGTAGCCAAAAACATGACCTGATTCTTAATATGTTGGCCCAGACGCCTTATATAGTTGCTCAGGAAAAATATGAGTAACTTGACGGTGCTGGTGCTATTTTTATAGCGTCAGAATATTTGCTACGATATTTCTGGCGAATACATTGGTTTCCATGTGCATGGATTACTGTGACTCCACTCTTTTGGGTATGAAGTCCAATGTACGGAAGCTCTGCTTTCAGAGGGTTCAGAACATCTTTGGCTAGAGTTGTAGCAAATACATCAAGATACAGGAAGAGAATTCCAAAATGTAGGTCCAGCAACCGAAAAGCTCGTTATCGCAGCACAGTTCTAGTTTTAGACATGACCGAAGATAGAAAATCAGATGACCTTGTTGAATAGTGAAGACGGAAGAACAAGGACTGATTTTAAATACTGTGGTTCGTCAGAATTAAGTATTTAATAAACCATGAGCTCTTGTTTTAAAGAGATCCTCTGCTGAGCAGGAAGCCAATGCAACCATGTAAGTGCCATGATTACGTGCTTGTAGCTGTAAGGTAATTAATTATGCTGCCAATTTTTAGGAGAAGCCAGATGAAACAGTGGACCTGAGCACTGATACAACACTGTTGGTGGACATATCAGATGCACTGAGTGAGAAGGATAAAGTAAAGTTCACTGTTCACACTAAGGTTGGTCAGTTACTAAGATTTACTGTTGCTAGTATTTACATATCTACAATTTAATTTTGTTCGTCAGGTGATAGCATGCCAGCCTTTTACCTCACCATACAGAGTTTAAATCATAGCATGTCATGTGGAAAAAACAGTCCTTACTGAGCCTGTTGCAGTTGTTGCCTATTGTTTGGGTTGCTGCTATTTGCTGTTTAAGATGCACTATGATTAGTCTGTTTTCTGTTACGCGCTTTCATGCAAGATTTCATTTCGTTTAGGGGCGTTTACAAATGACAGATTATTATTATTATTATTATTATTATTATCGTCATCATCATCATCATAACTGCTTCAGTCTTAGCAACCCCAATGCCGTGCGTTTGCTGGCTAGTACAGTGAATTATGGCAGAATAAATGTACAGTTACAGCTTACATTGCTTCTATACATGTTGGTTACAGGGTTGCTGGCCATAATATGTAGCATGTTGAAACAGCTGAATGAATTATCCAAGGTTGTCTTTGAGTGATTTGTTGGTGTTTTAATCATCCATTTATGTAGCACCAGGTCAGTATCAAGGAAACTGGTAAGCAGTGCTTCTCACCAATCATTATTGAAAGAATACCAGTTTTCAGCATTTTTGGGTGAAGGTTGGGTATACTTAAGAGTTCTGAGTTCTTTTTATGTGTAAATTGCTTCGAATGTCATCCTTCTCGTTTCTTAGTTCTCTTTCAAGAGCATTCTGGTCAGTGGCGTAACAACATTCCACTCTCCTTCCCAGAGTTTACTCGAAAATGATCTTCACTTACCCCATCCTGTAATACGTCAACCCCTTAACACTTGTCATATTTGTGAGCCCATAGTTATTGTCCTAGTTCTATTATAAAATTTTGACAGTTTTAAAGTTCTGGCACAGCACTTGTCATTTTGTCATTGGTCATGTCCTATAATAAAATGTATAACTATTATTATTTTAACTTGACTTACTAATCTCTATGTTGTGAGGTTTTTGATTATGTTGCAGACAACACTACCTGCGTTTCGTCAGCCGGAGTTTGCTGTTGTAAGGCAGCATGAAGAATTTGTTTGGCTGCATGATCGATTTGAGGAGAATGAAGAGTATGGAGGAATTGTGGTAAGATCTTTTGTAGCAGTTTTTCTATTATTTCTGGGATTCTTCTCACAGTTGTTTTGTGACTGTGGTTTCTTAGCATCTGTCTAAACTATGTCGCAGCCTTTTCTAAATTACTTCAGAAAGGCAATTCCTGGTGTGATCTATAGGCTTAACACTTTATCGACGAGCGTGTACTAAAATGTATGGAAAAGTAATCCCTCTCGTTGTTAAAGGTTTAGACTCGGACCCAGAGGAGGCCTTTAATGAACCCATGCATCCTAAAATGCCTTGTTAAATTAGCTTTTTGTATTAGTGTGTGTATTCTTCAGATCCCACCCGCACCTCCGAAACCCGATTTTGATGCATCTCGTGAGAAGCTGCAGAAACTTGGGGAAGGTGAAGGGACCATGACGAAAGAGGAATTCCAGAAAATGAAACAAGAACTCGAAGCGTAAGAGGCTCTTGACTTTCCTTAGAATCTGTAGGTTATTTGATTTTGATCATGCATGAAGAAGTGAGTTGTGAAGGTGATCATTTATATTAATCTAGAAAACTGCTGTTAATCTGAATCTAACAAAATGTGTTTATCTGGAATTAGACTTCTAGATTTCTGATATACTGTTAAATTTTAAACTGTGTTAAATCTGGAATTAGGGTGATAATGAATTATATATATCTATAAAACTGATGAAACTGTTTTTGTATGGAATTAGTGTTTTCAATTTGTTTGTGAAGAGATTAATGTAGCCTTTTCAAATCTCTGACATTGCATTTCATCACTTTTCTGATATAAGAATGGTCACTGCTGGACTTTTGGCTTGTTTTTGTAAAGACGATATTATGACTTTCACACAGTAATCTGCATTAAATTTGTGTGTATTACAATGTTGTTTGTTTTGTTACTGACGTAGGGAGTATTTAGCTACCTTTAAAAAAACGGTCGCCATGCACGAAGTCTTTCTGCAGAGATTAGCCAATCATCCGGTTTTACGGAGCGACATCAACTTCAAAATTTTTCTTGAGTATGAACAAGAGGTTGGTAACATAACCGACTGTTGTTTATTGTTTTATTTAGCCTATCGCTTGCTCTTTTCAGTTTGCTTAACTTGATAAAGCATCAGCTGTAATCTTTCATTATGGTCTATGGCTGGCTGTTTGGCAAAGGAAACCCCAGTTTTTTGTGAATGTTGCACTGCGACACTTTGTTGCATAGATGAGTGGTGCCTGAGAATACTATATACTGTATGAAGTTTTTGTTGTATTCATCCATCATATTTGTAGGACAGGGAGGGAGAGGATCAACCAATTTCCATCATATACTGAGGTGTAGGAAATGAATTCACTAGTACTTGTCATGTACTCGACTGGTCATGTTGTAATATCTAATTTATGTAGCACCACGTAAGTGAATCTCATCAGAGGCTTTGAGGGTGACAAACCAGAACCACAATCAAATATAATAGTTTGCAAGTGCTTACATAAAGAGAGCAGATAAATGCCAAGAAGCTGAGGTCATTGGTTGCCAGGCAATGTACTGTATGATGATGGACTGACCACAGGTGGACTGTGGAAGTTCAGGTGAGAGGGCATCTAGATGACCTTGACCTCAGAGCTAGGCATTTACTTGCCAAAGCTTTCTTAGCTTAGAATACATGTAGTCTGCTCTGCTTGCAGCTTGGTGTCCGAGGAAAGAATAACAAGGAGCGGCTGAGTGGTTTCTTCACGAGGGTCTCGCAGTCGGTTGACGAAGTTCTCCTGTCCAATCAGAAGGACAAAGATGACTTCTTTGAGGGACAGAAAACATTCCTTGTTGAGTATTTCAACCGAATAAAGGATGCCACGGGAAAGTCAGATCGTATGACGAAGAGTCACAAAAGTATGAATGTCATAATCTGGAACTCTATGCTGTATTTATGCGTTTCTTGCTTGTTGTTTTGATCTGCCTAAGTTCTTAAAGAAACGTTGAAAGCATCTTGTTATGCAATGTTGATGCTTTACAGATAACAAGCACTCAATAATTGTTGGTGTTCACAATTTAGCTAATAATGGGAGCAGGTGTCCAATGAGGAACCAAATAATGATCAGTAAATAACATTGCCGTCTTTGTTTAATGCTACATGTCTATTTTTGGTTAGCTATATTCAAAACGTGAGTAGTTATAGTATCTAGTTACTGGGCACATGAAAATGTAAATAGTTATTTGATAAAAAAGAGTAACAGTTTACTGATTACAAGTACTTTTCCAAAGTAACTAATTAAATTCTGTTACAACACATGGAAATATAGCAAGGTCAGACCTGGCTTCATCATTGGCTTTAGCACACAGAAGGCAGGTTAGTACTCGCGGTCGATCAAAAGATTTTTGTGCAAATGTTTACTGGCTTGACTTACAATGCACACCCTGAAGTTTACTGTTACAGAAATTTACTTTGAAACTGATTACATGTACTAAATGTGAACTGTTATTTTTTTGGGATATAATCTTTTCAGCAATTTCTTCTTTAAGAAATTTAATGTAGATTGTGTAACTCCACAAAGTGTGAACCATGGACATTATTAATGCCCCATCAGTGAAAAGAACTGCATACATGTGTGAAAGGATTTCTTAAGCTTACCTTAGATTTAACCCTTTAATGATGAGCGTGTACTAAATGCATGGAAAACTAATCCCTCTCGCTATTAAAGGATTAAAACCTAATATGAACCTACCGTAAAATTGCCCCGATGATGTTTTAATTTATAGAAATAGTATTGGTTATGAGGAATTTCCTGCAGACTTGTAAAATACAGAAAGCCAGAAAAGCGGTTTCTTAATTTTGAACTGAGTCTACAATGAGTTTTTGTGATGTGGAAAATTTTAACTTTTATGTGTCCTCTGTTGATGTCAATTTGTAGATGTAGCCGATAGTTACATTAAGATTTCTACTTGCCTCATTCAGCTGGCGACGGCAGAGAACACGGAACTGGAAAAGTGAGTCCGTTGGAAATTGTTTTTTTTTATCTTAGGATTACACTTCATCACTGAACTTAACCTGCTAGACTAATTAAATAAAAGGCTGTTGGTTAGAAATTCTCAAGTGTTTTATACAACTGGAGTCAAAAATTCAATTATGCAAATAATTTTGTAATTAGTTGAGCATTTAATTGAAAATTCTGAGCTTGCCTTCTTGGACCTGCCACATGCCATGTTTCAGCACTGTGAGAGATCACCTACAAGGGCCTTGTATTATGAATTTTTACAAATGCTGAGCACAGATGTATAGAGCAACTTCTAGTCATGCCATGTATCTTAGATTGTTCCCCAAAATTGAAATCTTGTATGGGTGTATCAGTTTATGAGAGGCTTCATCATTTAGACAAATCAATACGTTTTTGACAAAACGTAATTGAAAACATTGCATTTTTTAAAATCATAAACAAAATCAATGCATTTTTGACACAACATGCAAACTACACTAACGCTGTTTTTTTTCTCATTTCATTCATTTTGTCAGAAGTGCATTGATTTTTCAATATTATGCCTTTTTAAATTACATGTAAGGTGGATTGATTGTAACGTAAACTGCTCCTGATCTTGGAAGTCCTGCAGAAAACTTAACTAAATTTGATTCTGTGTTTTAATTTAGGTGTTTAGATATTTTCTTTGTCGATAAAGTTTTTTTTATAAAGGATTAAATTCTTTTGTTCATTTCATCTTTACTGAAAACTGTTTCAGGTTGGTGAACAAGCTTGCCGAAACTTTGGAGCGTGTTAGGGTATGTGGACTTCTGTTTTTATTGTAAAACACCTGCACATGCTAAAAAAAATCAGTCAGAATGGTGTAGGCACTGGTATGGTATTTGTTTACTTTTAACTGAAGAAACTATATCGTAAAAACTGAAGAAACTATATTGTAAAAAGGCAAAATCAACACATTTTTGACAAAACATACCATGTCCAGTGACAGTGTTAGTGGACTTTGTATGTTGTGTAGAAAATGCATTGATTTTTGTTTATGCTTTGTCAGAAATGTTTTGTCAAAAATGCATTGATTTTTGTTTATGCTTTGTCAGAAATGTTTTGTCAAAAATGCATTGATTTTTGTTTATACTTTGTAAAAAATGTTTTGTCAAAAATGCATTGGTCATGTGTAGAAGCTGGAGGGTCGGATTGCCTCTGATGAAGACCTGAAACTCTCGGATACTTTACGATACTACATGCGCGATACATCAGCTGCGAAGAATCTTCTCTACCGCAGACTACGACTTCTGGCAAACTGTGAGACTGCTACCAAGACCTTAGAGAAGGCACGGGCCAAGAACAAGGATGTACAACTGGTCAGCTCCAGTCAAATTCATTTCTACTTAGTCTTTTGTGTACCGCTAAAAGTTGTTCTTAGGTGCCTTTCTATGTACATATGTGTTCGTGTGAGTTCTGTGTTATTTGTACATTATGTGCATTCACAAGTCTGTATCATTTGTACATACATGTGTGTCTTTTGTGTAAGTTATTTCAGTATGTTTGCGTGAATTTATGCCATTATATGTTACTGTTTTGTAAATATATCAGTTAGTATACCTGCCTTTCTATGTGTATGTCTAAATTTATGACTGTCTCCTTTTTGGTATTCAGGGCTTTTTGTGTTTGCTCATCGCCTGTGTCTTTCATACCATCAGTCAGCTTTCTTTCTCCAACTGTTATGTTCTCAGAGTGTTTGGTTTAACACAAAGGAAGGTTTATATGCAGTTTACATATACACTTAATAGTTTTAGAAGCTTTGTTAAAATAAAGTAGAAAACTTAATAGTTTAAGAAGCATCAGTTAAAATGAAGTAAAAAATTAAATAGTTTAAGAAGCATCAGTTAAAATAAAGTACAAACTTAGTTTAAGGGGCATCTGTTAAAATACAAGCAATGACCTATAGCAGTGCTGTCCAACCTTTTTAACGTCGTGGGCCACACAAAATATTATTCTTGAAGCTGAGGGCCACACCACTAAACTCAAAAGCAATGACTAAAAGTTACTGAAAATTATTACCGGTAACTGTATTGAAATTTATTATGGCAATAATTATGCAAAATCAGTGAATAATAGCATGCTTTATAATAGTTTAGCGCCAAAAAGTATATCAATAAACATTCAAGCACGTTTTTAGTGAGATAATTGGCTTTGAATTGTGCTGGAAGTTTTTTATTTGTGGTTGGTATTCAGCTCAGGTGGGCCATTTAAAATCAGCCCGCGGGCCACATGTTGGACAGCACGGACATATAGGCTAGCACAGAGAGAGCCTCTGATTTGTTTTGCTCTTTGGGCAGTGCTATGCAAATGTTCAGTTTCAGTAAGATCTTCTCGTTTAAATTTCTGTTGTGTTGTTTTAGGCAGAGGATAACCAGCAGCAGTTGGCTGAGAAGTTGGATAGATTAACTGACGTAGCAAAGCAAGGCAGGTTTTATTTGGTTACGAATTTGTTGTACTTAACATTTCTCATGTTCAACGTTGATTACATGTTTGCTGAAGATTAGCAAACGATCCAAATTTACTTAAAGAGTTAAGACCAGCTGTAGTTAAAACTAAGTAATTAAATTGTTTTGTTTATCCTCAGACTAATGATGAACAACTTTGGTATGTTTTATTGATGTAGAATTTATTATTGCTACAATCATTTCAGAGTTGACTGATTTCAAAGCTCGTCGAATCACACACTTCAGAAAGAACATGGTTGATTTAGCCGAATTAGAACTGAAACATGCTAAAGTAAGTTGTTTTTCGTAAAGTGCTGACACTTTCCAGTTGATGCAAGACATGCACCAAAAAAGGCCAATAATTCAGTATCACGACAATTCGTCTACAGACTTTTCGTCTACGACACTTCTTATACAGACATTTCGTCTACCGACACTTCGTATACAGACATTTCGTCTACAGACATTTCGTCTACTATGACGTTTCCTTGATCCCACTTCTAGTTTAAGTTATATTTTAATCGTTATCCCGCTTCTAATTTAATTTATTTTAATCGTTGATCCCGCTTCAAGTTTAATTTATATTTTGATCGTTCATCCAGCTTCTAATTTTAGTTATATTTTGATCGTTCATCCCGCTTCTAGTTTTAGTTATATTTTAATCTTTCATCTAGGTTCTACTCAAGGCCGTAGCTAGGGGGGTATTTTCGGTGTTTAAACACCCCCCGAAATTAAATAATGTAAAAATGAAATAACGCATTTACTAACTACAAACCCCTAGGTCGGTTGACTCGGTTGCATGTCGGCTGGCTTAAGGACGAGAAAACACCCCCCGAAACAAAATCCTGGCTACGGCCCTGGTTCTACTGTTCGTTATATTTTAATCGTTGATCTGTACACGAAACGTCATAGTAGGCGAAATGTCGGTAGACGAAATGTCTGTACACGAAGTGTCGTAGACGAAAAGTCTGTAGACGAATTGTCGTGGAACCCAATAATTCATACTTCCGAGTTTAAAGCTTACTACCATCGGTATGTTTCAAAAGTAGTCACACGCAGTTGAATAAATACCTACAAAAATAAGTAAACTCGTTACAATCATTTGTCCTGTGTATTAGTTATGTATACGTACCAACAGTTTTGAGTTGTTATAATTTCATAATGTTTGTTATCTGTAATACATGTATCGTTAACTGAAAGAAATAATGGTGTTTGATTTGCTGCAGGCTCAAGTCCAGCTTTTGGGAAATGCCATTGCTGCACTGAAAGAGATGTCTTGAGCAGAGTTATTGTCTTGGCTTATTGATGATTAATCATTTTGGAATTAACATAACACTTTATGCCTGCCGACTTTATAACTAAACCACACCACTTCAGCTACTTGTGCTCTTCTCACCAAAAGAAAGTCTCCGATACTATTCGCGAACAAATGTGTATACATGTCCACACACGCACGCACACACCTGAATGACAACAGTGATTCGAATTTGGTGATGAGGTTTACCTGAGAATAGAAATTAACAGGAAACAGAACCAGAAAATTCATAGCCGATTAACTTCTTGTTCCTCTGATGACTGTCTGTTGTTGATAATTTTCAGCATGATGATTGATTGAATTCATGTGCTGGACTTTTTGGCACAGAGTATTGGTCAGATTTTGCCGATTTATATTGAGAATACTGATGTTGATATATTGTTATTTTGTTTATTATTCATATTTTTGACGACATTAAAATAACTAGTTGTGTCGAACTTGGACTTTGGTGCTGGTTATTTCGTCTGCACTAGCAATAATATGAGTAATACTTGTAAAAATCGATCACATTAGTAATGTAACATTCTAAAATGAAAAAACAAGCTTACTAAACTAGCAAAAAATGCTTTTAGCTATAAGTATCAAATTTTACTGGGTATGGCCCCATGCCACTAGAATTTGATGGGTTGAGTTGCAGTTGCATGATGTGCTATTATTTGATTTACCGGTAGTTAATTTAGGTTTGTTAGTTGCACAGATTACATTTCAAGTCTTTCTTTGTCTGCGTTTTTTGTTGCCGAGTCTGTTTGCTTTAAACGGGCAGTTGTATTTAGAAGATGAGACCAACACTAGCAGATCCAGAAGTATGCAGAGGAAGTAGAAGTGGATGTGCAGCAAAAAACCCTCTGTGGGGTAGACCGTACAAGGGCAGTCAGACAGAAAGAGAAGCATTGAAGCATTGAAGCAGTGGAAATACAATTTACATATGGCCATAATTGAGCGACTGTCTGCAAAGCTGCAAACTATATATATATTTATTATTTATTTAGGATATTTCTATAGCGCCTCCTGAAGTCTACTACTACTCAGAGGCGCTCCCGACTACAGCATTCATAATGTGTCAGAATTTTCACGCTGAAGCGCCACGAGCAATCGCGAGTGAAGGACTTGCCCAAGGTCGAGAGTGGGATTCGAACCTGCAACCCTCCGGTCACAAGGCGCCGAACTTACCACCGAGCCACCACGCCCACTCCTATAGACTGACCTAGTTTGCTAATACTTGCTCTCACAGAAGGTAAAGCAACAGCTGCTTGTAATTTTTCAATGAGTTGATGGGGTGAGATCCTTCACTACTGCTATCCGTTTGAAGCTAGTATATAGGCCTATGTATTCTACATGCCAGTCCATACTATGTCTGCCCATGGTGACCATTCTCTCTAATGAAAGTTCATCTACTTGCGAAGCAGGGATTCTATATTGTATGAAAGGTCCTTGCTTGCGCAGAATCCTTGCTTGCGAAGTTAGAGGTGTAGAAAGAAGCCCTAGACTATGAAACGGGTGCTAAATTGGAACTGGTCCTATACACTCTGGAACTCTTCCGGCAAAATTTATATTTTCTGGGACTCATTTTCCTCCGTAGGATGTTTCTGTGTTCTATCGGACTCCCTTAATTCTTGGCATTCGACCTGATCAATCGCCTTGGAATCTGGCTTGCACAATAATTTTGTATTGTAGCGACCATCGACTGAGCAATAAGCATTCGTGAGCATTATGATTGACGCTATAGAAATGGTTAGAATATAATTATATCGATCCTCTTGCCTATACAAGTAATTAAAAACCTAGCACTGCCACAGAGCGCCGGTGAATATGTTAGTCTCTGACACAGCTCTTGTGCGCTGTAGATAAGTACTGGAGAGTTATTACTTTAATTGTAAAGTAATTACTATCATTATGCATTTATTAAGCATAATTATTATTATTAATATTCTTTATTGAAAAACCAACAGCGAACCGCACATTGGTGAACAAGTATAGAAAAATATAAAACAGTGAAGTAATAAGAAGATAATAATAATATTTGAAAAAAGGAGTGTAAATTTAACAAAAATTAAATATTACTAGGCTAATAAGTAATAACACTACATCATTAGCATCATAATAGTAGAGAAATTTAAAACTAATAACTATTATCTAAAATGTTTGTCAGTTTTACTAATTAAACAACATCAAAAAGCATCCTAATAATAAAGCTTTTTCTAACCAGATTATCAGAATGGGGTAAAGTAAGATTGTGGCCTCTGGGGCGCAACATATATCCTGTTAATTTAATTTGAGGCAATAAATCATGAAGGACATGACCACTAAAGCTTCTTATGGCTAAGAAGAGCTAGTTGACAGAATTGTGCATAGGAAGGATTGTCTTCAGGTAATTGTCTTCACCTAATACCTAAGCATCAATCGATTGCGCTGAAAATTGTAAGTGAAAACTTGCTCAAAGTCCTTAGATAGTAATCGTCTCAGTTGAGCTCGAACTCGTACTCTCCGCGTTACAAATGAGCGTTTTACCAATCGGCTACCATGTACCATTGTACCACAAACCAACAGTATGTGCTACGCGAATGTGCAGAGTAAGGTTAAAGGTAAGTAAGTAGAAGGTTATTACTAAAATTGTTAACTGAAAATTTAGTCATCTGAGGCGACGCAGACTTATTTATAACAACCAATCAACAGCTAAGCTGACCGGAAGCTGTTAAGAGACAACCGCCATGCTTCAATTTTGACCAATAGGCAGCTGTTTTACAGACATGCGCTTCATTTAACCTATGACAATCGCTGTCACAACGACTACTTAGTTAACGCAGATTAGAACCGCGCAATCTTTTGAAGTCTACGACGGGAAAGAGGGAGGTAAACTGGCTAGCTTAAAAGGGAAGGCGTCGATCAGCCTGTACCTTATATTACCGAAGTTTCTTTTCACGTACTCTTCGCATTAATATTTGTGAGAAGCATAGCAGTGATTTTCAAGAACGTTAGGTGTTTGATATACGTACAACTTCGCTGTTTTTCCAACTGCCATTTTGTCGCGTTACATCGCAGCAGGGTACAGCATGGCATGACCTTCGATAATTGATAAATCTGATTTTTTTTCGATTAATATTCTTTATCATATTTTGTACTAAACAAAACATACTTAAAAGTTTCTATTACGATTGTGGGGGTGTTTAGATAGGTTGAATATTTATTTTATGTCGTGTTGGAGTCGCATATGGGACTGCCACGACCTATTGCTGAGTCACGACTTTGCTAAAAGCATAGTTTTAACGAATTTTGAAACATAGTTTGGCATAAGCCGATAGGAATAAACGAAGATATGATAATAATATAATGGGTGCTGAATGTAGGCTTTTCTTGTTTAAAGCCACTCACCACAGGAAGACGGGTGGTACTACTTGTAATATCAGAGCTGTTACTTAACATTTGGGATCTTTAGTTCCGGTCAAAATGCAGCATGTTCATGATGTTCTGTAATTCTAATCTGACATTTATTAAGCGCCATTTTAAGAATACACTCGTCATTGGCGCTCCCGACCCAAACCAGTCAAATCACTATCAAATGACAGACTTCAGGTGCTTGAAAAACTGGAAGGGACAAACTGAGGAGCTTGAGCCGTAGCTCTTGATAAGGCAATTCTGGGGCGTAATTGCAGTATAAGGGTCGATATGTATCGGGTAAATGCAGACGCGCTGTCATTGGTACTATAGATGCCAATAGCTGCCGTATGACGTCAATTCCTAATGTAACGTTCACCAATATTGGCACTAAAACGATATATTTTCATGGCAATTCCAACTTCTAGTTTGTGTTTTATTATGTAGTATTTTCATCGATCATCCAGCTTCTAGTTTCAGTAGTATCTTCATCAATCTTCCAATTTCTAGTTTGCGTTTTATTATGTAGTATTTTCATCGATCATCCAGCTTCTAGTTTCAGTAATATCTTCATCAATCTTCCAACTTCTGAGAAGTTTGCGTTTTACTATTAAATGTTTTCACCGATTATGCAGTGTAACATAAGAACGGTTGAGAAATTGACTCCTATGTATACTCTATGCCGTCTTTAAAGCGGCCAATCGCTGATTAGCAGGACCGTTTTGCTTCGACCAATGACAGCACTGCAAAAGACACTAAATATTACCCGATACCTATCGACCCTTATACTGCAATTACGCCATTCTGGTGGTTAATGTGTGTGTGTGTGTGCTTCAGCATGTGTTTGCCGACTCGCTTGTTTCTGATCCAGCTTGTTCAGGATTTTATTCATGCTTTCAGTATTGTAATTGTTGTAATTAAATTGAAATTAATCGAGTTTGATGCTATTCTGACAGATGGTATTTTATTGTAGACTTTTGTCCGGGGCATATTGCAGCTGAAGGGCATGTCATATATTTATCTGTTGAATATTTCCCATGAGAGTTTCCCTAATAGACTTTGTTCTGGTCTATTTTGCCCTACTGCCAACTAAATTGCAAACTGTTGCTTTTGTTAACTGTGCAGGTTTGTGTTTTGTTCATACGGTTTTCACAAGCAAAGATGTCTGAGAACCGACTCAAGGAGTACAAGAACTTGGGAAAAGATGCTGCTGTGGGTAACAGCTTTAAATGTGCAACATTCCTCAGAACACTCTTCGCTATCATTGTTAAATAACCTGATCAGACATGTGTTGGGTAATTTCAAATTATTAATTAAGATGACATCATAATTGCAGAAAGGTTAGTTTTTTTAGCCTGTTATCCCATTTTCCCATAGGTGAACATGATGTTTGTGAAATTTTTAAGGGAGATAAACACTTTCTCTAACTGGGATTAGAACTGTTTAAGTGATGATATTGGTTAGCTGCATTTAATGGCTGTAATTTTTTTAAAGGATCTCCGAAGGCAACGTACGGAGGTGAGCGTAGAGCTGCGCAAACAAAGGAAAGATGACCAGCTGACAAAGAGAAGGAACCTGGACATCGAAGAACCTCCGAGTCCTCTTCATGACCATAATACTCCGGTTTGTTCCAGTTTGAAGGCACTTTATACCCAGCTACCTTTCTTTATGACATTTTATGTGCAGTTACACGATAATTTTCATTTGATGAAAATTTGTAGTGTGCACAAAGTCGCAATGGAATGGAAATGGAGGTGCAGTACATTGGCTGTCAGGTGATAATATAGGGTGATATTCAGATGTTTGAAGCCATTGAGAAATTGTAAATTTACCCATTATCAAGGTCTTGCAACATTTCCCTGAATTCTAATCACTGCTTGCATTTCTGGTGAACTCTAGCCAAATCCTTTAGATGCATGGATACTTGTACTTTGGACAAAACAGAACTCTGATCTCTGGGTTTGATCTTAAGCCCCCACATCTCTCCTCCACCTCTTACTATATAAATGTTTTAATATATACATAAAGATTATTTTGTTGCAAAAAACTGCAGTAGTGGTTTTGTGATTTTTTTCCAGGCTTCGGCCATGCTTCCTATGTCGACAATAGCAGAGATTCTTACCTCTAAGTCATCAACACCGGAAATGCTGTTTACAGCTGTTCAGCAGATTCGCCGAGTACTGTCACGTGAGCGCAAACCACCAATTGATGAGGTTCTTGCAGCTGGTCTTCTCCCGAGATTGGTTGGGTTGCTGGACTACAATGACAGGTGTTGTAATTGCGTCTTTATCATGTGTCTCAGCTTTTATTTAAAATGCTATTATGTTACTCACATTTGTTGAGAGGCCAACAAGAATTAAATTCATAGCAATGACGAACTTAGTCCAGATATCTAAAATAAATCAGAATCGAAAAATGAATGTACTGTGTCTAAACTTGGATTATTAGGTGAAAAGATGATGGAACATTTCTTGTAATGTCCATTAAATTTTAATTAATGAAGAGGCTTGGGTGTAGTCTGTTTTACCCTTGGCACTAAATTAGAACAATCTATCTTTTTGTCCTTGCAGGCTTAAACAATGAAGGCAACAGCTGTTAACGTTATTGCTGATATTGTGTTTAATGACCCATGAATTTTAGTGCATTGCATGTGAGGTAAAGGTGAATTTTGTGAATCACATGTGCAGTGGCTATTGCAGATTATAACCAGGGCTGTAGTTGAGGGTATATGCGGGTATACAGCATATACTCACCTCTAGCATACTCCCCTTTAATATGTTTAGGAAAACTAACCGTTAGCATATACTCACCTCTAATTTGTTTCGGAACTCTAATTTTACCACTATAGCCCTGATTATAACATGTATACCGAAATTACGAATATAACGAAATCTGACTGTTGAATAGAGAGGAAGTACTTTGTTGAAGAACGGGATTGTTTGGCAATGGTAATAGAGAAATTTAACAGATATATTTGTGGAAAGAGTTTCTCATGGAAACTGACCATTGTGGCCTATAATATCTTAAGAAATGCCCGGATAATGAGGTGATATCTAACCCTACAAAATTACAACTGTAGAGTATAATATATTTCTGGTAATGAGAATGTAATGGCGGATTATCTGAGCAGGGGTTTAGAATAGACAATTAAACTGCAAGTGATTAAGTAAATAAATAAGTAACTAAATAAATAGATTAGGAAATCGACTAAGGTATTTGGTGATGAAGGAATATTGATCACTAATATTATAGTTAATTATTTCATTGATAAGGATAGTTATAAATTAGAAAGCAGGATGTCGTTAGTGAAGTGATGATACGGATGCACTGGAATTAAAGAGTAATGGTATAAGTAGTGTGTGTGTGTGTACTGTGTAGGTAAGAGTATGTAATTTGTAACAGACATTTATTAGGAAGTTCTGAATTGAATGAAGTCTGGGTCGTTCTACTCATATGGAGTATAAAAAAATGGGTGCTGGAGAAGACATGGTTACATTGTTTTTTAACCATGCAATTATCAGTCAAATAACAATGTGACAGGTGCAACTTTTGCAATTTGGGTTTTGTTTATGTATTTGTCCTAGGCCAGACATCCAGTTTGAGGCATCATGGGCCCTGACAAATATTGCATCTGGTACAGCTAACCAGACAAGGGCTGTGGTTAAGGCAGGTGCTGTGGCATCTTTTGTTCGTCTCTTGTCATCACCCCAGTCATCGGTTGCTGAACAGGCTGTGTGGGCTTTGGGCAACATTGCAGGTAGGTGCTAAATTTGAAGATTCGTGTTTTTCTAATAGGTACCTACAGATGCTGTTTACTTTGGTCTGTTGTATATTTGACAATTTTTATTAATCATATAAACCTGCCATGTTTTGAGTTGGCTGCAATAGTATACTGGCTTACTGTAAGTCAACTGGCATATGTTATTACATATTACAATTGTGTTTTTGTTACACTCCTGAAGCTTACCTTTTATAATTTTTGTATAAATTGTGGTTTATGAAAAGCTTGTGTGATAAGCAGATTTGCAATTAAATTAGTCAATGACTGATTTGCAAGTTTCTCACTGCTTAAATTATTGAAAGCACAGATCACTTGATGAAGCGTTAAAATTGTCACGTTAAAATTGTGTTGTTTCTGTGAAACAGATTTGTGTCTGCTTTTTGTTACAGGTGATGGAGCCGACCTTCGTGACTTGATCATCAATTCCGGATGCATGGAACCACTGCTTGGCCTCATTACGCCCAACACACCTGTTCCATTCATGCGCAATATTACATGGTCACTGTCTAACCTATGCCGAAACAAAAACCCCCCTCCTCCAGAGAGTGCTACCAAGCAATGCCTTCCTGCCTTGACCATGCTCCTTCACCATGCAGATCATGAAGTTTTGTCTGATACATGCTGGGCACTGTCCTACCTCACAGATGGGTCTAATGAAAAAATACAGGAAGTCCTCAATGCTGGTAAGTTGTCAAGTGCACGGTTGCAGCCTTGAGACCTCCAATGTAGAACAAGTGACTGCATTTGGGTCTAATGAGCGATGTGATTCTAACTTCAAAAGCACTTGAGAACTTTCCGAGTTGAACGCTTTAGCTGAGATCTATGCGTTCTTCTGGATGCTGAAAAGCTGTTTGCTGTAAGCTGCAAAACTGCTTTACTAAAAGTAAACTTGGTCGATTTAACAGGTCAGTTAATTGCCTTTAGAACAAGTTTTGTGGTTCTGAAAAAGCTTTGTTGCCAGATCATATATGTAAGATTGACCTTTAGTATTGCGGATTGTAATGTGTTGAACGTATCCCAAACTGCATCCATCTCTGTTGAAACAAAATGCAAGACAATGTATGATGCTCAAACCTTACAGAGGTGCGTACAGTGAAACTTCATTAATTGAAGTTCAGTAGACCATGGTCAACAATTTAATAAATCTGAGGTTAAAAAAGGTGGAATGTTCACTTCAAGCTTTGTTCGACACTACGTGAACTGAAGTTGTAAATTTTTAATACACATGTTGCAAATACACTTCATGGTGATAATGATTTTGAGTTCAGCATTAAAAGATATTTAGTTAAAAACATTCATGTATTTAATTTATAATTGCCATTCCTGATGATTACAAACCGTAACTGGAAGTTGTTAGAAAAGTTACTTGACTAGAATAGCAGTCCCTTGAGCTAGCCTGAGTGGAAGCGGTGGTTGTTGTTAAGGTGTTGTTCCTCTGTTGATCAACCTACTTGTGCATCCAAACGTGAGTGTGCTGACACCAGCCCTCCGAGCAATTGGAAACATCGTGACGGGCGATGACGAACAGACGCAGGTTGGCATTCACTTGGGTTGTAGTAATTAACTTAATGCTTTGGTATAAAGGATGTTATTGCTTGTTGAATTATTTGAGCTACTTTTAATCATAGGCTTGCATGTCACCTCTTGGAAACTGTTCTTGGCCGTACCCCGATAAACCAGAACTGAACAGAAAAGGATTTGCAACTACTAGAATGGGTTTAAACTCTGAGCAGAGAGGGCTTGTAGTTGGAAACTTAAGTGTAAAACATTTTCATATTTTAGGTACGTTATAACGTTATACATAGTTATTTGGTTGGCTAGGTCTAGATTCCTGTTGGCGGGTTCTTGACTGGATTTTTGCCTTTGAATGTTGCATTAAAGCTAGGTTAAAACTACCCTTTGCAAGCTCAGGACAGTCCACTGATTTCCTTCCCATTTCTTGCACAGAAGTTTGTATACGTGTTGCATGATTTTGTGGAGTATAAATATGAGGTACAATAAGAAGTTATTCAGCTGAATTTTGAAGCAGTAACCGACCAAAAAGTGGTTGTGCAATAGAAATTAATTCCAAATTTAACATAATTTCCTGGTTGCTGTTTTAGTATGTCCTCAACCAGAATGTCCTGCCGTGCTTCCACTCGCTCCTGACACACGAGAAAAGCACAATTCAAAAAGAGGCAGCATGGATGATCTCGAACATTACTGCTGGAAACGCAGGACAGATACAGGCTGTGATCAACGAGAATCTGGTGCCTCGCGTTGTTAATATTCTTGCACATGTAAGTATTTTTTGTTTTCTTAATTCTGCTGTTCAGTTTCTGTCTGATCACTTCTGCCACTTGCTACATGTACTGCAACATTATGTAGTTTCAATTCTTTACATTCACTCAGTGTCGCCTTTGATAATTAATTGTCTGCAAAAGTGGATAAAGTGATAAAGCAGAACAACACTATTCCATAACTGCAATATAATGTCTGGTGCCTGGTCACTTTCAATCTTTTGCACTGCTAGTAAAAATGGTGTGATCCAGTTTTGTTATATTTGGCTCTTTGACCATTTGCCTGGTTTCATTTTGTGAGTGGATTTTCTTTCTAATCGTATCTTTACAAGAGTTGCCGATCTCAGTTCCACTTAGAATAAAGTTGTGTGTGTGTACTGCTGAGTATTTATTTTGGACATGCATCTGTATTTTCAAGTAATGCCTTTCCGAATAGCTCTGAGAGCTGCGGGAATTTGAGTGGCTCAAGAATTTAGGCAGCTTGGCCACCAACAGGCCAGCACAGTTCAGGGTAGATTTTGGCTGACTTATTAGAACTTTTAAAGGTTGATGTACAATCATTGTACAGTCTTGCAGGGTAATAAAATTTATCACAATGTAAAAATAAGAGTTGAGCACCTACTTTTTTGCAGCTGTAAATATTGTAGATACTACTAGCTTGCACTCTTCTACTGCCACTACATGTATTTGGTTTTCATGTTTACTGGATGTGTGCATCTTTAATAGGGAGAATACAAGACACAGAAAGAGGCTGTTTGGGTCGTAAACAACCTGACCTCTGGTGGCACTGCGGAGCAGATTGGTTACTGCGCTCAGGTTGGAGTTGTACCACCACTCTGTGACCTGTTGGTGGCAAAAGAGGCCAAGATGGTCCTTGTCATCTTGGATGCACTTATGCACATACTGGAGGTAAGAAATACAGATGATTAGTTCATGGCATATAAGCTAGATGCTGCGTGCAGTGGTCCTCGTGTGCAATGCTAACTAGCTTTTAAGTGGCTAAAATCTGTAACTGTCTCACTTAGTTACAGGACGAGCTTAGTATTCTAGTGACTGATTAAAACATGCTCAAATTTGCTTACATACTTGACACTTGTAAAATTACTTAAAACATGGACCAAGTACTATTGTATTCTGGTTAGTTACTTGACCTATTTTGTCTACTTGTTTGCAGAATTTCATTATCTTACACATATGTACATAATTATACTCTTATTTTCTACCATTTAGAAGCTACTTTTCTAACACTGACCATGGAGAGTAGGTATGCAGCTTTAATGGGAAGATAGTTAAGTTGAACTGTGCTTTTCAAAGCTTATTAACTGCATCATCATTTAGAGGAGGATGAATGTGTAAGGCAATTAATCTTTATACTATGTTACTTAGAAATATTTAGGAAGGTAGTAATGTCTGTAAATTAATTTTGATTGCAGGCAGCTGAGAAATATGACCAGCACGCTGCTGTGGCTACAATGATTGAGGAATGTGGTGGCCTTGATAAAATCGAGCACCTACAGACTCACGAAAACGAACAAGTTTACACGGCTGCACTGCGACTGATCGAAAAGTACTTTTCTGAGGCAAGTAGTTGTTTAGCTCAGATAGTACCTTGCACTACTAAGGACTAATCCAAGTTGAGGTGTTGATGAATTTATGATTGATACTCTGCCTCAGAGTAAGAGATGTAAATTATTTCCTTTATCACAAAGATGGTAACACAAATATTGCTTGGTTCTATGGAAGAAAACGCAATACATAATCGTGGAGAGCTTGAGATGTATCTTGTCAATATCTGATGCCACCCATCCAACGTGAATGGTTATCTTTTGTTTCAACTTCGGACTTGTACGTTGTGTGCACGGCTAGTGGCATTTGACACATTTGATGCCAAAAGTGCTGTGACTTTGTTTGACTTGCATCATTTATAACCTTGCCAGTTGTCATATCACTAGGAAAATATTTCTAAAGTAGAACAGAATATACAATGTTGCATTATATGTACTAATCTATGTAGACTGCAGAAGATATTTATTTACTAACTGTTGTGGCAGACATAAATGGAATCTGGACTAACAAGTAGCAGAGTAAAATTAATAATACAGCGCATGATTTCAGTTGCAGTTTGGGCTCCAGGTAGTAGAGTTTGAAAGTTCAGACCTTTGTAAAGGGTTTCTCTATGCTTCATGACAGTTGCCTGGTTGGTATCTATAGTTTTTTTCTATGCTTGGATTCGTCTCATCATATAGAAACAGATCGTATGTGAGGCCACATTGAGCAAGGACTTTGAAGCCATATTTCAGTGGTTTCTTGGGGATTTATAGTCTGAGTGAATTCTTGCTCTTGTTTGGAATCTTGTTAGTCAATGTTCGTCTTGCCTTGGGTTCTAGATGTAGACAAGCATCTTTATGATATTCAGAAATACTACCAGTCATAGCTTGGGTCATCTCAGTTTTTACTACCATACTATTGCACTGAAGTGGACGCACATGTTCAAGTCTTTGAATTGATTGTGACTCCGCATATCTAGCTAATGTGCATTGGTACCCTGGCTTCAGTCTTAACCAGTTTGCCAAAAAATTGTGGAATTTATGCTGATGATTCCATTTGGAGTAATTGAGAGGGTTAATTACTACGTTAAATTTGTTTAGTTTTAAGTAATTTGTTTGGAAATATGCATTTTACACAATTTGCACTGTATTTGTAAAATAAGTAGGAGAAACTCGTTATTTGTTTGTCTATGAAACCTGAGTTTAAGCCAACAGAAATGGATTGTTATTTGCAAATGAGAGTATAAAACAACTTTGCAAACATCTCTGCTTTGATAAGACTTTCTTTTCAGTGCATTTAAGTGACTTTGTTCACATTTAAGTACCATTATCTACTGTGTATGTACAAGGATTAATAAATTATTTAGTACTTCTTGTTGCCAATTTGCTCTCATTATAGGATGTTTTAAGATTGTTATTGATCAGCTTGAATTTAAATAAAAATGTGTTCTGATTGCAGGAAGACGAGGAGGAAAATCTGGCACCAACAGCCACCTCTGCCGATATGTACAATTTTTCTCTGTCGGAGAATATGCCCAAGGAGGGGCAGTTCAACTTCTAAACAGGAGTGGACCATCGTATTCGGATGTTCTGTGATACATGCTATGCATTGAACCTTATGCATGTGGCCTTATCTCTGCTATCCCCAAATAAAAAGTCTAATTCAAAAAAGAAAATATTGGCCACCACACTGGTTTTAGAAGCTATTTTGTTCTGGTTTAGATAATTCCACTTGCAAAATTTGTTTGTTCAACACAGTATGCAATATTTAGCCTTTGCTGAGTTTGGTTTTTCTTGTGCATTTAGATTTTCTTTACACTGGATAGAAGTGTTGATACTAAATCTCTACTAAATCTCCATCAAAAGTAGATTTGTTTGTTCAAAGAATTGTGCAATGTATTTTGAAAATCACACGGATTACATCTTCCTAGTTTGTGGTTAATTTATGTCGTTCACTGAACTGGAATAAATCTAAATGCAAATTGACTGCTGTGCTGTATGACGTAATTTCAGATGTTCCCTAAGGATTGTAAAACCTGAGAAGTGGACCACACAAAATGGGATTTTATCGTTTATTGCTTTCACAAGGTTAATGTGGAATTTTGCAGACCTTTGTAGTTTGGCAAAATGGGGCAACAAGGCCTACAGAAATTTTGATTTGATGTATTTTACTGGATCACTTGTATTTCTATGGTACATTGCACATACAAGTAAAAGAACAGGTTAAAGCTTGGGTGTTTTTACATGAACAATGTAACAGTAAGACACATTCACATCCAGATAAACTAGTTTCGTGATTGCTAATACTGGTTCATATGCAAACCTTAAAAATGTACAAGAAATGGTGGTGATGCATCAATAATAATTAATTATAATCTTCCATCAGCTTTGCAGAATAAAAGTACGGAATTTGTTAATACACAAATTGTCCAATTCAATAGAAAGGTATACAGTACATGTATGTAGTGTAATGGAAGACTTCCAGTATGATTGTCTGATGCATGTTGCACTGGCTCCCAGTTCAGGACAGGATCACATTCTAGATCATCCTCATTGGACGAACATCGAGTCTGTGCAGCCCCAGAGTACATTAGGGTATTGGACCATCATGGTCTTCCATTAACAATTTGTAACATTGCAGTGCATGCAAATCGGGACACTTTAGAAATTTCTTAAATCACATCTGTTTAAATCTGTTGGGCAGCTATGTTTAACTCCTTCATGGGGTTCTTGTGAGGTGCTGTTACTGCTGTATATTATGGCCACATCTGTACATACATGTACATAGTTTTGCTAATAGCTGTATTCGATTATCACAGATTTTCCAATTCAAAACAAATGTAAGGAGCTAGTTTGAAGTTTGTGATTATCACAGAAAGGCAATAAATGATAGAATGAATGACCGAGGCATGTTCATTGACGACATAAGCACTATGATGTACAGGTGTATATCAAAATTTTACTCGGAACATTCTGTTGCACTTCAGCATAAAGCAACTGGATTTCGTTGGGTTTGAACATCTATCTTCCGTTTGCAATTATATTACCAGGTAATGTAACAAAATAGTGTAACAACTTTAAAATCCTTAAAACTGCAGTACCGTGAAAAACATACAAATAATATGGTTAAACTGTGTGGATGAGTTGGCCAGAGTCCATAACCATCCAGTTGTAATAAACGGAGAGTTGTGCTGCTTGCTGTCACGAGCATGTAAAGCTCCTATTGCCTACATAAGAGTTCCCATTACCTACACTCATTTTCTACTGGTGGAAGAACTTGCAAGGTCTGGATGTGCAGCCACTGCATATCCAGGACCTTGGGATTTTTACTTTCCAGCTCTTGTCTGCACCAAATTCTGGTCAGTAACAGAGATAAGGGTGCATGAACAACTTGCCCAGGATTTCTATTATGCACTCTGCTCACCATGCTTGAGCCCACACCCAGCACTTTACTGACCAATGTGATGCACTTCACTGGTTTAAATAAAGGCTCAAACCCATTCAGCCAATTTCTAGCCAATGTTCAGTTCTCTGTTGTCAGATCTAATGAGAGCAAATTTATGACATGCATATACAAAACTGACTGGTGATATAATGAACAATTTGCATATTGTTCAGTTATGTGCCTCTGAAGCATACACAACTATTATGGCAATACACGGTTTAAATATTGCTGTTTAAATGTACAATTATTCTAATGAGCAGCGATAATCTAGCTTCCATTAGTGAACCGGTTAAAAACGTAGAGGTCAATTGACAAAGATGAATACTGACAGTATGATACGGTTGAGTTTGATTGCTAGAGTAACAATTTGGCAACATGCCAAAGTCGGCAGTTTTGAACATGAACTGCAGTCCATTTCTGTGACAAGCAATGACATCTTTTTAACTATGGTAGTACGTGTACATGTACAGTCATTTCATAATAGACCAGCGGTTCCCAAACTTCTCTGGGTCAGGACCCACTTGTGAATTTCTTGGCAGTCTCGGTACCCACTGTAAAATTAAGCATTGTGTACTAAAATTTGCTTCGTAAATTGGCATCGAAATATGCGGATTTACATACAGCATTGGCATGTTTAAAGCATTAAAAGGAACCTTAGGTAAAACAGTTTACAATTTATTGCAATCCAGCTAGTTAGAGCCCAATTATAGCCATATGTTGTTGCTCCGAAAAAATAAAATGTTTCTCGAAAAATTTTGGCGACCCACTTGCCAGAGGTCCCGACCCCCAGTTTGGGAAACTCTGTAATAGACAACTTCAGGTACGTAGTTCATTAAGCACGGAAACTTCTAATGCCACTTAACACTTTAACGTCAAGCTGCATTGGTTTCCTAGTCACTTAGTACACGCTCATCGTTAAAGTATTAAACAAATTGCACAAAATATTGCAATCAATTTCTTGCTGGAGTATTGTTAGATCTGGGACCATATGCTGTAGCATGTAAGAGCTGTACTTATTCTGAACACCTTGTTAAATCAACTGCAGACTGACAATAATGCACCACTTCAGCCTATCTTAACCATGTATCACCGACATGCAAGAGTCAAAGGCATAACTGTTTCACCTTGTCTTTTTGTTTGACATACCGCCAGTTGTCTGGCTAGTCCTAGTATCTAGTAGAACGGGTAATGGGTGAGCCTCGGTGTTGAAGACCCACTGATCTAGTGATATAACATCATCTGGAGAGAAGAGAAGGTAAAGGTATTTCAGTGTTTCTGCCAAGAAGAAGCTCTGCTGCACATCATCCTTTACTGGATTTGATGAATACACGGTTTTAATTCCTGAATATCCACCTTCTGTTCGACAATGCATCTCGATCGCCTGCAAAAAATGCAACACAGTTAGATCCAAGACCTTATAATAATAATACAATTCTTAATTGTTTCAAACTGACAGACGCAGTAAGATTACATTGAAACATGAAAGTACAATCAATTGTACTTGGATTTTATTTTGGATCTTATTTAAACACACGGTTTGGCAGCCATGCAAGGCACCGCCCTAGAGGGGGTTACGAGAATCGATCCGCGAACCTAATGCTCTCCTGGCCACGAGTGTTACCATTACTCTATCCCCCATTCCCTTATGCATAAATTTAAGATGAAACTTATTTTTCAGATTTTCATTTTATTTGGAAATGCCAAGTGCTTTCATTACGAGGCTGAACTGAGTTTTGTAGAAAACTTTAATTCTGACAGACTTCTTCCTACCTGTGCTGCCTCCCAGCCCCAATCACGATACTTGGGGTCCTTCGTTAATCTCCACATGTAGAAGTAAGTTTCAATGACTTCGGGTCTCAGAATGTAATAAACTTCATTCTGACGGACTGCCTTTGCTTCGGTTGCACCATCAAAATGGAACGCCTCTGGACCTAGTTTCGTATCTGAAGAAGTTGAACAAAATACAACATCCCAGCAAGAATTCTTGACAACCATTCAAAACTTCAGGAAAAGTATAAATTGTGTTAATATGCGAACATGAAACTTTGGCAAGCGTTATCACTTTCTGGTTCAAGTCTGAGCTTTAACAGCACAAAGTCATGACATCAGAAGTCATCAACTTGAAACTTTGCATGTCAAAGGCATATATTATGAGACAATTGTAACACAAAAGAAATGCTTTCTCTAATATTTTCTTTTAAATGCTACAGCACAAAATGGACTTTAGATTAATTTGCATGGTTAATCCATTTCACTGGGCATTTTTCCACCAGCCTGACTTACCAGATCGGACATAAGATTCATGACAAGTATTTGCAATATCTGCACCCAACTGCAGATAATGAGTCTCGTTCACAGTTGACAAACCACCCATTGCAAACATCCCACCTGCAAAAACAACAGTTAGCTGCAAATCTTTGTTAGAGCATAGACTGTGCCCCACACCTCTGTGTGAGAGTGTGTGGATCGAGGTTTGCCTCCCAATGGTGACTTATTTCAGAGATTCTGGCTAGCACAGTCCATACATGGGGACCTTAGGTGGTGTGGAGCCTATTTAAATGGGCAGTGGTGATGAAGGAACTCATCCGATCAATTCATTGAAAAATGGAGGCCATATGGTCATTATATAAAGACGTGTACATTTATATTTAACTACATGTACTTTGCCACAGTAGCTCAGTACATGTAGTTAAATTACTGCTGCTACTGTTAATATTATTTTTAGTTATTGTTACTTTTTATCATTAAAAAACAAATGCTTATAGCGCACATCAAACAAATGTATACATATTCCTAGATTCAATGGATTCGTACAATGGATTTGTCATAATTCCACTTGAAAATTCATCTTAGTTTCTACAATATGCAATTTATTTGCTCAGTAATCCTAGCTCTTGTATCACTTTTGATTTTAAGGGTTCAATAATAACAACATGGTAACTGATTTTAAGGGTTCAATAATGAAAACATGGTAACTGCATGACTTGCAAATTGGAGAGTACAGGTCCAGTCCTCGCAACCAACTGTTACTGTGTAGGGACCTGATCAAGTCTTTCACTCAACTGTTTCGTGCTTCAGATTTACTAAACCGGCATGTATAACAAATGCAGTATATGTGATGCCGCATATGAAAATGGACCACAAGGTGGGATTTATTTACTGAGCTACAGGCCTTTAAACGTGGTCACCCATCAAAGTATCGAAATTGGGTTTTCACTGGTATTTGATAGAGGACACCTTTGTCCATCTAGCACAACAATTTCATGAAAACAGAACATTACAATTAAATGCTCAGCTATATAACTTCCAATGAATGAATTTTACTGTGGGCATTCCAAACTTTAAATGAGTTTTACCAAAAATCACATATTTCAGGTATATCATGTTCTAACTTCTACAGATAAAGCCATAATACTCCAACTCTACAACATTATACACCATTTTTTTTCAGAATGTTTTGCTGATCATGGTGATATGAATATTGAATAACTCCACACCCGCCATGTGGTCCCTTTTCATGTGCGGCATCACATATATCAATCCACACATAATTTAAATCTCTTTGTTGTTTGCACCAGATGGTTCCTTGTTGTTTAGCCAAGTAACCTGCATGAATAGGTTTTCTGCTAATGCATTGATATTACTTCAGCCAAAAGAACGTCCCACCTGAGGACTGTGCCTCTGGGGCCTGCTGCTTTGGTTACTGCTTTTCATGCATGTAACTGAATCACCCTACATTAAGGTACCTGACCTCCACTTGCTTTATAATGAAATCAAAACTGCCATGGACTCATTTCAATTAAATTTATTTATGACTTTCTGATGTAAGAAGTCCTAGACGATATCTGCTGCAAGAAGTTTTAGCTGGTACCTGCAAAGCAGCTCAGATGATCCATTTTTGACTCAAAGCGACCATTCTTCAGCTCCACAAAATGCTTCAGTCCACTTTGAGAAGTGCGAATCAACTGTTGCTCAAATGCCTAAAAATAAAATTTACTTCCCACGAGTAAGTATCATCCCAGATCTTAAACGCAATTTTCAACTTGACAATGAATACTTTGACAACAAGCTTTCACAAGTCACAATGAATTTTTATAGTTGTTACCCAAGAAATGATGAAAATCATTTAAAGTCCACTCTCAGAATTTTAAATATTCTAAGTCTGAAACTCAACCATTCTGCAGAAAAATCAACATCTCTCAATGTACTGAAAGGACACAAAACAATAAAGAATGCTTAAAAGAAATTTATTATTGCTATTATTAATATTCTTTATTGAAAAACCAAAAGCGAACTGCACATTGGTGAACAAGTATTGAAAAATATAAAACAGAAGTAATAAGAAGATAATAATATTTGAAAAAAGGAGTGTAAATTAAAAAAAAAATTAAATATTACTAGGCTAATAACACTACATCAAAAGCATCATAATTGATAAATTTAAAACTAAAACTATTATCTGACAATGCAACATACTTGACACCATGACACCTGGGCAAAGACGCATAATTATTTTATACAGAAAGAATGATTATCTCTTATTTTATCTTTTTCACCAATCAAACTACAAACACTGACTTACTAAAAGATAAGATGTTAAGTACTTTTGAGTTGCTATCAATTAGGATCAACTCTGCAGGACAACACAAACAATCCACAGTTTCATAGTTAAACAAGAGCTGACCCCCCGAGTCACAAGCCTCACATACCTTGATGGCTTCATCGTACATACGTCGTGCTTCGGTGTCTGTCTTGCCAGACTGAAACCACGACTTTAGCAGGTACTCATAAAATGAGTCTCCGAGGGCACCCATTGACACATGACCTAAACACATCCCAAAGCAAGGAAGGCATTCAACCAAATGATCAGTCAAACTGTTACAAAACAACTGATCCAAGTATTCGCATGAATAAGAACAAAAATAAGCGTTGCCAGTCGTCGAAGCTTTAATCAGAGCTGATCTTGGCTAGTAAACTACTCTTGTAGTCATTTTTCAGAAAACGTTTCATCACATTAAACAATTTCATTAATGTGCCACAGTTAGCATCGAACCAGACAACAGATAATTACCAGGACAACTACATGCACTCATCGCACTTATTCATACACTGAAATTCATGGATGCAAACATGATAACACAACAGGGATGAAGGCCAATGATCCACTAGGAAGGCCCATTTGAAATCATAATCAAGAGTGTCAGCATTATTCCATCCAGTGCACACAAAGGCTACATACTTAATTCTGCACTGCCCTACTGGAAATGAATGTTGGACTTATTAACTGCACGTTAAAGTAACTGTCTAAACTGCTTAAATCATAGACTTACGCTGGCCCCACCTTCCCGTGAAAGGATTCAAGTAGTTTGGATAGAGACCATCGGTTTTCTCTAAGGATTGTAGCACCTCTCGTATTCTCTTCACCTAAACAACGATACAGACAAGAAAACTTTCACAAAAGCGAAACTAAGCCACAGAACATCAACATCGTTGTTTAACAAAAATGAAAATCTCTTAACCTTATTTTTCATGATGGCAGATTGACACAGTGGGGGTGAGTACAGTACAAACTGCAACTGCAAGAGCAGAAATCTGAATGCAGAAATAGTTCAGTTTCATAGAGGCAGCGCTTAATAATAAATTATTAAAATAATACAATCCAGACTCATTTACACGCTTGTGATTTACACGCAATTCTGCTTAACGCACAGTGGTGTTAAATCCCCGCAAAGCTAATGACTCAACACACCATATAGGTTAACATGCCGTAATTATTGACTTTTCAGCATAAATTATAAATCCTTTATATGTGTGGCCTGGTTTACATGATGCATTTTAAAAGGCAAGTCCTCCGACGATGTTGCATTTAATGAGTTTGCACTATATACTAATAACATAAGCTAGGCTACAATATGAAGATGCCAGTGTAATGTGGAAGTGGCACAGTTTAAATGTGAAGTTGGACCGGAAGCCAAGTGAACTAAATTTGGCAACAAGCACTGGTCTTCATCATAAAATTTCTTGTAAAAGCAATGATGATAATGGTGATGGGAAATTGAAAAGTCGTCCCATAGTTCGATTGCTTCAGTCATATTCTCAATTCGGCCGAAAGTTCCTTCAAATCATTTGCATGAGTTTATACACAGGCGTGAAAACAACTGTTACCATTATCTTTTATTCTCCAGTTACCAATCTTTTACAATATGCACTAGTTATTATGATAACTTGTAGCACTTGCAATGGACCTACCTTTTTTATCGTTGTCCAAAATCTCCAATAATAAATCATTTACAATATGAACTAAAGTTAAATACATTGCAAGTGCATAGCAAGTGTTAACACGTTCCATCCACAAACATTCTGTTCAATCATGGTTTCATTGTGTTGGGTCGGGAAAGCCTCTGATGAGTCTCTCTTGAAGTGGTCCTATATAAATTTGCAATTAAAAATTACAATTTATGAATAACTGACCTTATTGAGGTATTCTGGGTTGCCAGTTATGTAGGAAACATAGGCAAATTCAAGATGTAATGATCCAAATTCTGCCAAAATGGAGCAACCTCCAGAGGCCCAACCCCAATTTCTTCCTGAACCGCTACAACATAAAAGATCAGTCCATTTATAATCATTTACTACAGCCCTGAGAGGCAGCCATGGGTACGAGTGTTACAGATATTCCTAGTTTTGATATGTGAGGGTCGGTGGCCAAACATTGACCGCCGAATAAGATATAAACGTATCACCATTGCCAAAAGGAAAAAGGAACACATCGAAAGCAACATAGGAAACAGAATTTAATCCTTCCCATGATGACAGAATTAGACAGAAATCGTTACTTCTTCATATCATCAGAGACTTAGACAGAAAATGAAACTTCTTCATATCATCAGAGACTTAGCTGAAAAATGAAACTTCTTCAAATCACGATTTTCAAGAATTTGATAGAAACTAAAACTTTCTAACGTCCTTGGGTTGACCATGGCCAGTGGAATGCCCGTGGCAGTGTTGAATGCAGGCAGCAGTTTGTTGGCTACTTCAACTGCTTTGCTTTTAAAAACCTGTAACAGAAGAAACCATTCAACAGCCTGTATTCTATCACTCCGTGCAAGATGTATGTATGACTGTATGTAATGTAAGTATATATGCTAGTATGCATGTATGCAGAGGGACATGGTGGTGTAGCGGTATGTTCTGTGCCTTGTAACCATAGGGCTGCACGTTCGAGCCTACCTCAAGCCACTGCGTAGTGACCTTGGACAAGTTGCTCACCCACAAATGTACGTGAGGAAGGCAATGGGAAACCACCTCACTCTTCTCATCCCCGGTGGCATAAAGCCAATGGACCTGCTTTCCGGCAGAGAACTCATCAAGCATGTATGTATATTAGGGTTATAACTTTTTTACAACCTCATGTTCCTGTAGCTTAGTTGGATGAACTTTTGCCTAAAAACAAAGGAATGAACTGTCGTTTTGAAATCTTTTGAAAAAAGGTCACCCCGAAATCAAAAAATCGATTCGTGCATATGTCACTGTATAATGTATTATGTAATAGTCATGCATAGTGCATACTAGCATGTATTAACAGTATCATAATACAGAAAAGAATGAGCTTGAAAATTTTATGATGTTTGTAGAATATTTTGTACATATAATACTTGTACAATGTTTTGTACATTGTACAGTGTACAACTGTACAATGTACATCACTGCTTATTGCTTAGACTACATCGATATTGCAGTTTGTCTTTCATGAAGTTCCCGCCTTACTTTAATTGCGCGTTCTGCACACGGATGATTACTTCTTGGTATCTGGAGTACGGATGGCTCCTGCTTCCAATGATTCTCCAATACCCACAATGCTTTTTTGTAAGGTTTCAATATTTCTGACAAGTTCTTGAAGACATTTTTATTGTACCTCTGTTTAGTAAACCAATAGTTTCCCAGTCATATGAAACGAATCTGCATACCTTCTCTAAAGTCTTCCATGCTGTAGGGATAAGAATGAATGCAAGGATAGCAAGAATGGCTCTTGAATTCCACCTGGCATGGCTGTTTGGAATTTTCTTAAACTTAACCAGTGGAAACCCTTTTTCCTCAAAGAATCTGAACACCTGTTTAAGATGGTGTAACAACTGCATGTCATCTCTCCATCGTGCTTTTTCGAGGATTTCTTCTGTTCCGTTAACAAACTGTGCTTTCAGTTCCTCATACTTGTTCATCAGTTGAGACATAAGCTGATATTCTATGTTTGGGGACCTTGGTGTTACCACCAAGTTCCTCGTCCATGACCACCCTGAGAATCCTCTCCAGGAAGTATGATCGCGGTAACTGATAAATTGTGGTTTGCTGACACCTTTGCCTGAGAACATTCGTTGCAATTTGACAACGACTCTATTCTTTTAGCAAGTGTTAACTCTGGTTGTATCAGCAGTGGTCATCTTCACTGCATTCAATAAGTTGTAATCATGAAGAACTTTTGCAATTCCTGCGGAAATAGTTTCGGCCTTGCCATCTTTCAGACGCAGTGCATCCACTTTTACTTCGGTTCTCTCATTCTTCAGTACCACAACCTGATATTCATTTTCCTCAATTGGCTTGCCATCAAAATGTAAGGACCCCTGTTCCATCTGTAACTTTTCAATTATTTCCTCCTTCAATTTTGCAACGTTTTCGGTAGCCTGGTTGCACTTTTCTTGTGTGACACTGTAGGCCTATATTGCCACTGGCAAATTATAAAAATTATAAAAATTCAGTTGTTTGCCCACAAACTTTTCTATATAGACCAATATTTGACTTCTTCTAGAAAGTGCTCAACAGTTTGAGGGAGTTCCAGATAGCTCTAAAAGTTCTAAACAGTTCCATAAATTTTTATAAGTGCTACTACTTATGAATAGTAACGTTACATATACGGTAATTCAAACTTTACATTTGGGGGTGACCTTTTTTCACAACCGAAAAGAATTAATCACTTTTTCAGTGTTTCTAAGCAAAAGTTCATCCATTTATGGTACAGGAAATCGGTTTTTTGAAATAAAGTCAAAAAGTTATAACCCTAATGTATATATCATTTGACTACATATAAAGTGTCACAAGTATATGGAAGTGTATGTATGTATATATGCATGGTTTGTATGTATTTGTGTATTTATGTATGTATCGCATGTATGTATGCATAAAGCTGCACATTTACAAAATAACTGGCAATAGATTGGCTCAATCTGATTCCATTCCTCATTTAAAAATGAAAAAGGAGAATAATGTCCGACATAGTTTCTCTGACCTGTCAGAGTTTCATCAGTCTTCTCCAGCATATGACGATTCTTGACTACAGTTTTATCTGCAGCGTTTATTGATTGATGTCTTGCATCATATTTGGCACTATAGAAGTCATTAGATTAGATTAGATTAGATTAGAAGAAACATGTGTACCTCATCACCTGTAAGAGCAAAAGCTGACAACAGTCCTGCCAGAAATCGGATATTGACTTCAAAAACAGAGACATCACTGTTCTGCAAACAAAGAAGCTTTGTATTATTAAAACATCTTTAGAAGAGATTTCCTGCTAGAGGCAAAGAAAAATCAAAGCATGGACCAACCCGTACTCGCTGCTCCTGGCGTTTCTGTGAGGTTCTATGACTGCAATAATAAATCGCCTGATACATACATGTATAATTATCAACTTATACACAGGCTATGAACATTTTGTCATTCTAAGGTCAACAGTCCTTAAAGACACCTATGTAAATGTAAATGTAAATCTCATAAACTTCTCAGCACCACACAAAATCCACGTCAGGGAGATCAGCTTATTCACCAGCATACTCAGAAGCCGACTTACAATGATTTTCTTTTCATACAAAAATCTAGTCACAAGTACATAAGTCTTAACGATAAGCCACATTTATTTAGTTTCTCATAATCGTAGAAACTTACCAAGACATATATAACGAAAACTGTTACCAGATGATATTATTCTCACTTATTTCCACAAAGCTATCTATCTATGCACTCAGAGTATTTGTGGAGTTCTTTGCTTGCAGCAAATACATTTTGTTTCACTAATACACAATGCTTGCTACACAATTCAACAAAATCTTACCAAAACACTGAACTCACCAAGTCAAAACTGAATGACGAAGCGACCCAATCACGACCTTTCTTGAATTCCTCCATCAAGCCCATGATGTACAGTGTGTCTAGTCCATCGATGATGGTTGCCCCCATTGCCGTACTGCCAAATATGCTGGCGGAGTGGCCATGCTTTGAGACCGGCCTCAGTTCATTTTGACCCCAGGCATATTTAGAATACATGTCCCAAGCGAATTTCATCATCTAAAGACAATTGAAACACCAGAAACTTTAATCTATAACTATATAAAATCATGAAGTTTAATGTGTGTATATAATATATATATATAATATATATATATATCAATCTGAATTATATATATATATATATATTATATACACACTTATGTTAAACATGTATGTTAAACATATATATATATATATATATATATATATATATATATCAATCAATATCATTTATTGGCATCAACGACAGTATTTCATCATGTCCTGCGAATGTTTAACATAAGTACTCGATAGTATATGCCAGTTCACATTATAAAGCAAAAAGAAAATTAAGAATCATATGTAATTAACATTTGGAATTCGTTAAGAGTACTTTAAACATGATATCTTTAGTACATGTACTTGGTTAATAAAACATAGAACTGTCATCAACAGCAAATGGCATCCCCTAAGGGATATAAGTCCCACTAATACAGGGATGCTGATACGACAATGTACATTATTCAGATTGATGCAGTAGGACTGTAGTATCTGTGACGTTTCATACTACATAATCAAGTGAGATGCATGCAAAGAGTGGATCTTAGCTATCTTAATTATTCTTAACTATTGTTTCCGTCTCCAGCAATTTGCGGAATATAGGGCAGAGCTAGGTACGGATCAATGCCATCCACTCTTTTGTATGCGTTTTTTTATAGTTTTCCCAATATTTATTATCTCCTCTGGGGAGGTTAGTAGAATACCTAATGAAGATACATTAGGTGGGGGTAGATACACATGATGTGTAGAGGAAGAAGTGGGTAAATTTTCTGCTAGGGCCCCAGATAGTTTAATGAAATAATTATTAAACTCATTCGCCATAATTTCAGGGTCTTCTATCTTCGTACCATCAATTATTAGTTGATTAAGTTTTTTGCAATTATCTTCTGTTTGTAACGCTGACCTAATTAACTTCCATGTGAACTTGAGGTCTCCATGGTGTTTAAGAAATTCATTAGTATAGTATAGTTTTTCAGCCTGAATCCTTAATGATTTAAATTTACTTCTATAATTTTTATTAACAAATTTA
Organism: Allolobophora icterica; assembly: GCA_963556255.1. Lineage (NCBI taxonomy): Eukaryota > Metazoa > Annelida > Clitellata > Crassiclitellata > Lumbricidae > Allolobophora > Allolobophora icterica. The sequence goes on from OY744608.1 coordinate 15,496,053, forward strand.
TTTTTATTAGTATGGCTGGGATTTTTCAAGTACTTAATATATAACTGATTTTTTGTTCTACATGATTTTAACAGACCCAGTGTCAACCATGGCTAGTTATTCTTGGCCTTTTTCTTTTGGAGTCAGTTTTCAGAGGAAAGGCGCTTGCATAGCCTTCGTATAATTAAAAATAAAGCTTCCATAGGCATCATTAACCCTACCATGTTGGCAATGCTGGTGCACAAGATTCCAATTTTCGTCTATTAAACTCTGTGAACATTTTTCAAGTCCTCCTGTAGTAATGGTTCTATTTTCCAAATACTTCCTTTCCACTGGGAGTTTGCTATCATATGAGAACTGAACTAATACAGGCAGGTGGTCTGAGAGATCGGATAAAATAATAGTAGCAATCTGGAGCTTGGGCCACGCTGTACAGAATATGTTATCTAGCAGATAACATATACCTGTACACACACACATATATATATATATATATAACATCCATAACAACTGAATCAGAAATTTCTCGACTCTTCGTTTCAGCCAGTCTTAAACGTGATGAAGTACCAAGTTTTATTTGTTTATTGTAACATACCGTAATCACAGTAGACTGCAAATTAATTAGTATAGTCTAAGGAAATGCATAAATAAACTGGACAAGTGTTCTGTTTCTGTCAATTTGGCTGATGCACTTTGGACTTCCACAGGATGAAGAATGTTACAAGACTGCATAATATAATGACCTATTGGCTTTCTAAATGTATTAGAACCTCGTAGCTCTGGGGTAAACTGCTGCCTGTGAGCTATGAAAAAAGTAGTAACAAATGTAGCTCAATGAAATACATATCCTCAGTATGCACAAATTTTAACCTAACATATATGCAATGAACAGCAACAGCTACAATTCTTTCAGAAAACATTTGGAGAATGTAATCAAGTAACTGAGACCTGTAATGTGCTGAAAAGGTTAGAGCTCTTACAGCCATCTTGGGTAAACATCAAGTGGTAGCTTTGCCCCACAAAGTGGTGGTAACCAATCTCCTCTCCCCTTACCATCTCCATCCTCTCTCTCCTCCCTCCCCTTTCTCTCCTCCGTCCCCTTCCTTATATACGAATTTTGTATGCTTGTCCACCCCTTTAACATTGTAATGAGATGCATTACACTCGTCTTTAAAGTTTTAAGAGCATTCACAGATAACTAAGCACAGTTTCAATTCTCTTTCACACCTGTTAATATGTTGAGGACTGCAGTTAATTAATTGTCCTTGCTTCAAAACAAAATAATGTTGTCTTGTCACACAGCCAGAAAGTGGTTGTGACTGCCACCACCAGTTTTAAAAGTAGTGGTGACCAGATACCATTATCAAAATACAAGTTACACCTGTGGTTCACTGAAAACTTACAAAACTTACTTCCTAGCTGTAGCAAAGAAGCAACCATTTACGACAGTGCTCAGTTAATCAGTAACTTCATTAAACACACATGATATACAGAACAGACTGAATTATAAGCAGAGGAAGAAGAAATCCAAACTTGCATGACCCAAATTCCATTGTAGTCTGCCATAAAATTTAGACGTAACATTTTAGCTGTTCATTAATTACATATCCTTTGTCACAAGACTGCTAAAAAATGACCTACTGGCTTTTTAAATGTATTAGAACATTTTAGGTTTTGGGTAAACTGTTAATTTATTATTACATATCCGTTTACAAAAATACAAACTCCTTGAGAGCATTTAAGACTGTTCAAGACTGCACAGCCAAGACTCTATCAATACAATAGACAACAATAAAGTTTTATCTCATGAATAAATTAAACTCAAAGCAACTATAACACAAAACTATTCAAAGCAAACATATATAAAAGAGAGTGCTAGATGTTAAAATATGACAATCTGTCTTTCTCTTAAAAAAATATAAGGCAGTTTGGAAAACCATCATGTAATTATAACAAGTTCAAAATTAGCATTCATAATGACTGCTATAGATAGATAGGTTTAAGCAGAAACTAAGAGTGCACAGTGCAACACAAAATAAAACACAAAACGCAACACATAACGCAAAACAAATGCAGCGAAAACACCAAAATAAAGCTTAAACTTAAACTGACACACAAAATCAAACCATTAGTTTGGATCAAGAATATTTACAGAATTTTCATTTAAATGTATGAAAAAGATCTGAAATGGTGTATCAATAGCTCTAGTCAATTTATCATTGAATGACTGACATAGTTTTACATATGCATGTACATGCATGTGCTGATATGTATCTTCTGGTATGTATGTATGCACATATCATTGTATGTACATATTAGTATGTATGTACTAGTATGTATGTATGTATCATTATATGTATGTACATAAGTTTGTATTGCTCTATGTATGCATGTATTTATGTATGCATATGTGCAAGTATGTACATATGTATTAATGTAAGTTTCTTGTAAGTTTGTTGTAAGTATAAGTATGCATGTACGGGTATCTATCTATCAATCTATACAATTCATATGGTGCCCCTTCAAGAAATCTACTCAGAGGCACTCCCGACCCAGGCCCGATCAAAAATTAAAGTCTTGAAAAGAACTTGAGGGAACCCTAGGGAGGAAGCGAAGCTCAAGTCAAGAGGGAGGTCATTCCAAATGGCAGGACCAACCACCGAGAATGCCCTGCGTTGCGCTATGCAGTATAAGCATAGGGAACAACAAAATCTTCCAACGATCGGTGCCCCACACAGGCAGAAGTTGAAGTAAAAAACTTACAAAGGTAGACTGGTGCCCGACTTAGAATACAATGCCAGGCCACTGAGGAGACCCTGTATAGAATGCGCTGCCAGACAGGGAGCCAGTGGAGGATGTCTCGCATGAACTCGGAAACATGGCCATATCTGGAGATACCCCCAACCAAGCATGCAGCCAATCAAAGAACCCTCTTCAGGCAACAGAGACGGATCTGAGGGAGTCCAACAAAATGAGAGGAACAGTAATCCAAACAATTGAGAATAAATGCATGCACCAATGTATACAAGCTTGAATGCCTAAAAGTAATTCACACAGTATCTCTAAAACCCTTCAAAAGTGATGAAAAATGGCTGTCTGACAGGCTAAGGAGATGTGATTTAAAGATAAGAGCTCTTGTTAATACAAACACTCCTCAGAAGTAGGGTCGTTGAATCCACGATGGTCGATTCCTTTCAACTGAAGTGGTGCAAACACAATCACAACAACCAAAATACAGGAAAATACCCTTAGGATTTTTACACAGTCGATCTTGTGGGAGAAATTTTGTAATCATAAGCTGCATTCTGCATGCATGTATGTATGCAAGTAAGCCTGTATGTAAACAAATCTGGGCTTCTGTAGATCACATTTTAAGAACCTCTCAATTTCTGCTTTATGGTCTTATGGCAACCTTACCTCCAGCAGTCTTGAGGTATGGAATGGTATGGCATCTGGGAATTTATAAAGTGCCTCTCACAGTGTGAACTATTCAGAGGCACTCTCAGGTGACAACAATATGACAACAGCTAACTGAATAGTCACCAGGCACTACAGAAATGTTCCTATACATAAATGCATACATTAACTGGGCATGTTTTCCACCCTTATACCCAGATGAAACCATTTTGGTCTCCTCCACAGGTATTTGCCAAGATGGAAACCAAGTTCCTACCAGGCCCTTACCCAGAAATACAGAGTAGCCCGTTCAAAAGCCTTTGAAGTCGTGATGCCCGGTACTGTGAGCGTACAGTCGCGACCACCCAAAGTCCCGCCGTAAGAGTCCGACTGCAGTGCCCCTATGCTGTTTACAGAGCCTAATATCAACCCCTGTTCATTACAGAACTGTCACCTGAATGCTCGCAGTAGCTCTAGAGAAGAAACTTGATGGTGCCGGAGGAGAATCGTGCACAATTTATGCCCGTCCAAAATAATTTTCACCCATCCAAAGGACGGGTGGATGGGTGGATGGCTAAGGGTCTGGTTCCTACTACCATCCAGGGTAAGCTGCACATACATGGACAGCCTTGGGCAAGAGCACTTTAGTCCACAAATCATACCTGTCACTGTAAGCACAAATTAAGTTACATGGAGCTTTAATGAGAACACGTTAGGCTTTCATCTCTATGTTTTGGGTTCAAACCCTGGCATGTCACATGAAATCACTTGAAGCTACAGTCTTTAAAAAGTCAACATCTCAGAGCTTCTGTCATATGAACCCTCAGCCTTGGAACAACATGCTTCAAGGACTATTGTTGACAGCCACATTCATTGAGCCCACACTGGGTCTTCATCAGGTCACCAGTATATACATATATTCATTCATTATAAATCAACAAAGGATGACACACCGCATCAGAGCTTACAACAGTCTAAAGCGATAATAGTAATAATGATAATAAAGTATATATTTCCAGTGCTATGACAAAGAAATGTATGTGCTAGCGAGATTTGAGAATTAGTCAGATGGACCGAAGATGCTTCTGTACAAAAGGCAATAATCCAGACCTGGTATGGACACAGTTAATGTGGCTATTTAGGGCTACCTTACATCAAGAAACACCTTGCAGTTTTGGTGAAAAGTGAAGTACTTATACAGGGTCAAATGTCGTTAAAACCTCACCTCTTTTATTTTTTGTTGACGTCTAGTGTTGACATCAGAGGAGCTTGAGTTATTTCCTGACAAATTCATATGCTGTCCATTAATATCTTTCTTTCTCTTCTCTTCCAGGAATCTTCTTTTCTCCTCTTCAATTTCTTTAAGTCGTAGCTTTCTATCATCGTCCAATGTGAGGTTCACCTTAACTGTATTCTCTGGACTCTTCAAAAGACTCTCTGCCTCAATTTTCCCCCACAGCTCCTCCTGATCTCTCTGCTCGTGAGGATCCCTCCCTGCATCTGGTCCATGTCGAAATTTCAAAGCTGACCTGTTCGCCATATCCATCTTTGGAATGAAGATTTTTTCTAAGTTGTCTCCAAGTTTTGGCCCAATGTATCCGTCAAGAGACATTCTGTCCTTAACGTCTGGGAGAAGAAATATCCCTCCAAAGCAGATAATCGCGAACATCGTCAAAACAAAGAGAACGATATGTCTTTCCCGGATTCGCGGGAGGCGGCGAGACTGTGGCATCTGTAGGCCGTTCAAGAACCTAAAACGCTGGTACGTTGGAGGAACTCGCATTGTTGTCCGACCTACCGCTGATTCTCCGAGTCCTGCCAATCTACCAGGGCTGCCCTGTTTGACAGACATGTTTTTTGGCTAGTACGCTAGATCTCGGCCCGGCGCTCGCTGAACCTCTGACCCAAATCGCCGAATAGATTTGCCCTACACGCGGTTCATTTAAGCTCCTACGAAGTCCTCCCAAAAAGTTTCGTAGAGGAAATATAGAGTGTTTAATTACATAATACTGCATATGAAAAACTAAAAACCTATTTTGGCGTTAAGATCATGATTGTAATTAGACTCCAGCCTCTTAGTTGTGTACATTTTAAATCGTCATAGAAGCACAAGTGGGACAGCCCCAACATGTGACACGCGTCAACGGGCGGAGGCCATACACCAAAACCTGTGACGAACACCACAAAACTACGGAAGAACAGATGGGCAAAGTCCTCAGTTGCAAAAACCAGCAGACACTTGCCTTCAGGGATCAGTGAACATAAGACCTATACTACTACAGCCGAATATTTGTACAAAATAAACCATTATTGTTGTAACTTTTCTGTCTGGAATTGAAATTTTAATTAAACAAATACTATTCAAAGCAATCTTCATAATACATGTAATCAGAATTTTGAGGCATCAGAAGCGGCAATGATAGTAGACCTACATGTACATTACATTTTTAATCTGTATTACTATTCTTTATTATGCTACAGTTTGAACTAGGATTAATAATTGCGCAGTAAATATTAAACAATGTATATTCAAACATGGGCAATTGTGAAATTCAAACAGATAGAACTGTAGGTGATGATGTTCATTAGGCATGCACTGTTTCATGTAGGCCCTACTTGCGCTTTGCTTCTGAGCATTTGTTTGGATAAACCATTATAAAAATCCGAGACAACGTGGTGTGCGTACAGCTGCTTTATTTGACAACCATCTTTGTTGTTGCTAATTAGTAAAACACTACTTACTGCAGCTATTAGCCTATTAGAAGTCCTCTGACTGCCCAGTTAGCTAGGCTTCTGGCTGCCATTGGTACAATATGCTGGTCAACTGAAAGCCATCCACCCAAGATCTCAATCACTTTTTTCTTATTGTAGTTTTTGTTGGTCCCTTGAACTGCAGTGTATCATTAGCGCATGACCAAACTAGTTTTTTTATAAATGTAAGTAGGCTATGCATCTAACATAATGTACATGTAACAAGTGTAAGTTAACTGTTAGAAGATTCTGAATGCAACACTTGTTGATGTGTCAATATAAACTCTTTAGGACAACCACCATATTTAAAGAACTCTGGACTGAAGCACAAATGCAAGCATAGGTGTAGACTCTGGGGGGGGGGGGAGCAGCCGGGGCACGTCCCGTCAGTATTTGAGATGGACTGTACACCCAATGCAACCAGTGTAGAATGAATAAGGGGTCATCCATAAAGGATGTCCGCAATGAGGGAGGGAGGGATCATCGAAATGCGGACAAATGCGGACAAGGGGGAGGGAAGGTTATGACCAGTGCGGACGTCCACATCTAAACTTTAAAATTTCATAGTTTTTTAAACACCATTGTTTCAACCTTCCTCAAAAGACGAAAAGGTCAGTGAAGCGATTGCTTGAAACCACTTGCATGGTATAACCTTTACAGAGACTTTAAGGAGGCTTTTATTACTGCACATCCGGCAATATGAAACCCGAACTGTCACTTAAATACAATACAGGTACTGTGGAATAATTGTAAAAATAATGATGATGACATTAAACATTGGCTTAGACGTGCAGACGTCCGCAAAGGGGGAGGGACGGAGGGTAAGGTCAGACGCGGACAAATGTGGACAAGGGGGAGGGAGGGGTCCAAAGTAGGTCATATTTTGCGGACGTCCTTTATGGCGACCTCTAACCAAATCCCCCAATATTGTGGACAAGTTTACGACAGTGAATGCATGGCACTTAAACAATAGCACCCTTTTAACTAACTTGTGTTAGGACTAGAAATGTCTAAGGATGATCATGCAAATTTCGTGGATGGAAAAGCGGACAAATGAATGGGTGCTGGAGGCTGCGGCCGTGGAGAGGAATTTGCTGAGAACAGTAAAAGAAAGGAAAATGATCTATTTTGGACATATCATGAGAAGGGAGGGAACATGTATAGAGAAGGAGATCATACAGGGCACGATTCCAGGGGATCGAAAAAGGGGAAGACCGAGAACGAAGTGGCTGGATAACATAAAGGAATGGACTGGGTTGACACTGGAGGAAATGCTAAGGTTGACGGAGGACAGGAAGCGTTGGAGGAACATCGTGCATGATGCGGCCGACTCTCGATTCGAGGATGGCTAGGAACAGAACAGAACAGAGTTAGGACTAGTGCATTTCTCAAGCACAGAAGGATGGAGGGCCTAGCTGGCTCAGGCACCCTGGTATAGTTGGTCAGTAGTCACCCATCTATGTACTGACAAGGTTCAGTGTTGCTTAACCTCACAGTGCTTGCTAATGTCAGGTCTAAAGCACCAAGGCACCATAACGCCATTTAGTTGGAGAGATACAACACTAATATATGCTACTCCAGCCTACACTGCATTGTATTGCATTGAGACATTTATAAAACGTTTCTAACTGGATAGCCATTCAGAAGAGCTCTCAGCACGAGAGACCCCAGGAGATAAAACAAGTTTAAAATAAGGTAAAAGAGGAAGAAATGTTACTTGAGAGAACAGAAAAACGAATGGACGGAGAAAGCTCATTCCAAAGGGGAGGGCCAATGGAAGCAAAAGACCTAGATGGTCGGTGGAGGAGCAGTGTCTAATATCTACCAAACATACTATTTGTCACATACAAAAACCAAAACCAAACTGCCAAAAACTGCTTCACAGTTTTAAACTTATAATTCTGCATCGACTACACCATTTCACCAGCAAACCATCTTCCACATAAACCTTCCATTAAACATCTTCCACATAGAAAGAGCTTTACATTCAATGTCTATTCATGTGAACAGACAATGGTTGAAAAATACTCTCTGCCAACCTTTACATTTTGTTCAAAATCCCATAATTAGACAAAATCTTTGATTAACTACAGGTAGTCAAAATTTTCAGTGCTCAGGATATCCAATATAAGAAAATCTTGAATTTAAATCAGCAACATGCTATATACAGACAATATTTCAACCCGGAAAGTTGGAGTTCATTGTAAACATTGTCTAAACCATGCAGGGTCATACTATTGTAACAACCGAGTCTATCACTACTTCTTCGCAGGTTTCTTGGCAAATGCCGTCAGTTTCAAACAAAGCCTGATCATTTTGTAATAAGTTCATTGTCTTGCTATGAATAGTCATATGGCGTTTCAGGTGACCCTTCATGTTGAAACTCTTCCCGCAAACATCGCACTTGTACGGTCTCTCATTTTGGTGCAGCTTGATATGCGTCTGAAGGTTATTGTTCGCCAGGAACGTCTTACCACACAGCGTACACGCGTATGGCCGACTGCGAACCACCGCATGTGTAGCACGGTGCTTCCTTAGAGCACTTTTATCATAGTAGGCCTTATCACAGAGGTTACACTTGTGGGACCTTACTCTTGGTCCTGTATGCATCTCCACATGAGTCATAAGGTAGGACTTCGTTGTGAAGTCTCGGCCACACAAGTAGCACTGATACGTCGAACCGTAGTGCTTCTTCAGATGAACTCGCAATGCGTTTCGCCATTTGAAATCCTTGCCACAGATGTTGCAAGTGAGTGGCCGTTCATTTGAGTGAGTCTTCATGTGATCTCTCAGAATGACGTCGCTAGAGAAGACCTTCTGACAAGTCTGACACTGGTGCTGAGCCCCGTTGTGCAGCGCAAGATGGCGCGAGAACTGTGAACGATCGTGGAATCGCTTTCCACAGATATCACAAACGTGCACAATTCCCTGGATGTGCGTAAGTTCGTGTTTGTGCAAAGCTTTGACACGTGCAAACACCCGGTTACACCGCAAACAGGAAAAGGGCTTTTTAGAGTCTTTGGAATTTGCCGTACCAGTAGCATCGTCGACTTTCTGTGCTGCACAGGTACAGTGTTCTTCGCCAAGGCCACATTTGATACAAAGAATGACGTCATGAAACACTCGCGCATGTATCGACAATCGTTTTGGAAACCGGAAACTGTCTCCACAGTCGTTACATTTGTACGGTTTGCCTTCTGCATGCATCTTCATGTGACACAGCAGGCCCTGAACATTCATAAATGGTCGAAAACACTGGCTGCATACGTATGAAGCATCGTCAGATTTTTTGGTCTTTTCTTTTTTAATCAGTTCTTTAGGAACAGTTTTTACACTCATTGTGTTCATCTCACTTGGTGGGCATTCAAGTTTCACATTACTTTCTATGGCACCACCTGTCATTGCTACTCCACCAGCAGACTGAAAAATGTCAGTGTAGTCAACATGACACTGGGGATCAATAACTATGGCATTTTTGAGTGCAGCAAGAATACTGTTGCCAGGCAAATTAAGGCCTGAAGACCCATCAGCTGCATTGGAAGTTGGCCTTACGACTGGCAAAACCCCGGCCTTCTCTTGAACGTGCTGATGTAGTTCAACCACATTCTGAAAAACCATATTGCAAATGCCACAAGATGGAAGTCCAAAACCAGCAATGTGTATAAGTGGATGATTCATACAGTGATTGAAAAGAGTTTCGTGACTTGTAAACACCTGACTACATATCAAACACGAATGCGAACCAGGACCAACCAACGACACGACTTCAACAACCGACTGACGACAGTCAGGAACTGTTAATACATCCTCAGAATTTGCTATTAGAGAAGAGGAACAAAACTCATCTGCCAACATAGATTCTGATTCACCTTCACAAGGTCGACGTGTGGGATCACCTGCAATCGAAATGCTCGCATCAGCACGTCTCACCTCATCTTCAGAACTCCGAATGTGAGCTTCAAATTCTTTAGAACTTTTCAATTCACTTTCCCCAACAATGGGATGTTCAGCGGCATGTTCAGTAAAACTCACGTGTGTTCGAAATACACAGCCACACTCAGAACAGACATACCAACCCCTCAAGTGTTGCTTCATGTGCAACAGCAACTGAAAAGACTTTGTAAACTGCATTTTGCAAATTTGACACCCGTAGCCATTTGATCGTTTGTGATGTTTAACATGTTCTTCTAGTTCGACCACGCCAAGACAACCTGTTCCACAATGCTTGCAGATAAGACGAACACTAGGTAAGGTATCAGTCTCGTTCAAGCTTAACTGGTCTTTTTGTGGTTGCATCTCTCCAAAATCTTTTGATGAGGTTAGGAAATCAAAATCAGAAAAAGGCTCACAAGTAGAGTGCTTTACATCAGGTAAAAACTCAACTGCTGTTGAAGAAACATCCTCTGCTTCACATCCCATTTCCAAACAAACTTCTACATTAAATCCATTCTGCTTGACTTTAAACTTATTCCCCTCTTCCACCAAAGTCTCAGGTAATGGACGGCAGCTTGGAGCTAAACTGTATCCACTGCACGAAAGTTCCATGTTTCCTGATGCCTCAGGTGAAAATGCAGCAATATTGCAATTGGTCTTCATCTGCAAACATGACAAAAAATAAAGAAATAACTTACTAAAATAACAATTATATGTTCACAGTTATTATTATGAATAACGCTATTATAGTTATTATTTTCCAAAGCGCCATCTCAGCAGAGCTCGAAGTGTAGTGGCAATGTCCCGGAGAGGAAGATGAAGGTGATGATGTTCATCAGGCATGCACTGTTTCCCCCATTCAAGAGCCAACGAAATCTGCTGGAACAAATACGACAAGTCTCCACTGGATCATGAGTTGCGTCCGTTATCTGGCTTCCCAACTCCGAAATGAACTGCAGACCTTCCCTGCTTCAAGTGCTGCTGGTCTCCAGGGCGATCACCACAAAGGCATGGGTGCTGGTTATGGTGGAGTACTTCACCCTTTTACACACAGCTGTGCATTTGGCGGCTTTGCCAGCTGTGAATAAACCTAGTTCTATAACTTGCTTGTTTGAGATTTATTTAAAACAGATGCTTATTCATGAATATTTTAATTGATATGTGACTTAAATTCAGAAAATTGTTGAAACACAGTCTATACCTATAGAATACAGAAAACTTTTATATATCTAATATGGGTTTTTCGAACTTCCACTTACATCAAATAAATCTGGCCACAACCAATGCAAACACATATAAACTTAAAGTTGTTTTATCGAATCTGCTTACACTGAAGTTCACTTATGTCAGTCTTTTTGAACTACTGACTAGCAGGTAAGTCGAAGTTACAGGGCCTCTATGCAACTCAAACCTATTCATCTAGTTGTAGCCGGCTGATGAATAATTACTAGATGCATTGTGTGCCGAATGGCTACAGGTACGAGACACAGACTGAAGCATACTAGTGTATGTCTGGTCATTGGGAGGGGGTCAGTCAAATGAGGCTAGGTTTTATCTAATTTCGCCTTCATACCTTATCCTCATTTTATTGACCTAACTCTTAGAGTTAGGTGAAAGGTGGGGTGACGAAGACGAGGGGGTTTTGGTGACAACACTGACAATGGTCACCATTGTCAGTCAAAAAGTCAGTTAAAAGGCGTGGCACCCATTCAAATGGGCAGCATTGGTGACGGATATCAACCAATCGGTTCATTGAAAAATAACCATGGTTGATGCAATTGTCACAATTTGCATCAGAAGCTTCGAAAGTTCTAATAGTTATCAGACGGTGTATAGAATATCACAAAACCGAAACAGCCCATGGTCCAGTTGGCTACACTGCTAAGAGTGTATGCCCACGTGCCTCCATGGTGGCTTATTTCAGAGATTTCAATCTCGGACTAGCACGGTCCATACATGGGGACTTTAAAAGGCGTGGCACCCATTCAAATGGGCAGCAGTGGTGAAGGATATCAACCAATCAGTTCATTGAAAAAAAAACATGGTTGAACCCATACAGTCGCTATACAAAACCATTTACACTTCCATTTGTGTAGAGTCGGATAGAGCTTGACGTAAATATCTATCTCACTAATTTCGAACCTCAAATATATCAAACTGTTGAGATGATGGTCCCTTGAACTTCGACAGAATGAAGTTTTGCTGTACTTGCTCTTTTCAAAAGCTTATTTGCATACTTTACCTCCTCTTAAAGATACAGTATGCTTTGGTATACATCATAACACTTTGAGGCTCAAGTCACCTGGAAGACGATCGTCGTTCTGTAGCATCCGGATTATTAATGCAAGCATTGCGCTCTGGCTCATCAACCCGACTGAGCGCCCAGTGCTCTTGGTACTTGTAATTAGTAACTTCTATAGTGTCGGTGTCTAATGCACAAGGCATCAATCGATGGCACACCAAAACCTAGCCATAATCAGGTCAATATTCAGAAGATCAGTCTATAAGACTTGGTAGTCTTCCCTCACATACTGTTTCATTTGATCTGCTCGGCATATATTTCAAATACTTTAACGCTCATCTGTTTATAGCAGTTAGACAGTCATGAGTGCAACGTTTCACAGGCGTTATATTAAGTGTCTTGTCATATAGATGTACATACAAATACACCTGAATCTCTTCCAATGTATGACTTTGACCAATTGGTTAGGGCGCTTAGCCTGTAAAGTGGAGAATACAGGTTTAAGTTAATGTGCCGGGATCTAGATTAAGTCCTTCGTGCATAATTGCTCTACGCCATCGATGTTCTGTCGTATGCACTTCTGAGATTTGAAGGGAGGGCAATATTAAATACAGCTGTATTGTATTGCGTGTGTGTATATATATTTATATATAACGCGAAACCTGTAAATGTACACGTTTTTCTATACCGACCATATGGCCTTGACCCTGCTGGTTTTTCAATGAGTTGATCGGGGGTTTAATCCTTCACCACTGCCGCCCGTTTGAATGGGTTCCACCCCATTTAAGAGTCCCGTATACGGACCGTACCAGACCGAACTACAAACCTCTGCAATAAGCCATCATCGGTAGGCGAACCGTCATCTTCACGCACAGAGGCCTCTAGACGTGCGCTCTAACCTACGTAGGCACCCGAGCCAGTCTATATGTCGGGCACAATAAAAGACACCATATTCTTTTACAAGAAAAGCGATACTAAAAAATCTGATCTATTTTGATAATGAACATATAAAAAACGATTATGCAGCTACCGCTGAAACAATACAATTCATGAATAGCGTGATTACTCGTTCATGATTCCTTGCTCGCTCATTTACACTGCACTCACAACAGAAACGTGCGCCATTTTGTCAGGTTCCAAACCTCAAATAGTAAGTAAGTACTTTTCCGCAAGAAAAACTATCTGATCTTAATATTTAAAGAAACTAAAGATCGCGAATTATGGTCAACAGAAATATTCTAAAAAGCAATGATACCATAATCATTATCTTTTTCAAAGATGACAATTTCAATTCTCGAGTCCTAACTGTAACCATTTCCGAAGCCAATGAAACAATATTTCATGGAATTCCAAATAATCTGGTGGCATCAGAGACTTGGTTCTAATCTAGATAAGTGTCTTTTTGGCATCTCAATGCACAACATAACGTGGCACATTCCCTTTTCCGCTCGATTTGTTTGGCTAATGCTTTGGTGACCACCCAAATAATCTACTGAAACACGTGTTTCTTAATTAGGCCTACTGTTATTTCAAAAGGCACCTTGATGACATTTTTAAGAATATAAAATACCTTAGCCAGAGCTGTACCTAGAACTACCCGTCAGCATTTCCATGGGCATTATATGAGACCCATATGGGCTCTATATTGGTCCCATATAGGAATATGGTCCTAGAGGCCATCCATATATTACGTACGCATGGAGGGGGGCGGGGTAACCGAAATGCATGTGCTTGCGTATGGTTGCGAATAGGGTCTACTGATATGTACGTACGCACAGGGGGCCTTCAAATTGATTGGTCTTCAAGTGAGCTGGAGTTCAGTCTTTCCAGCTATCCGGTACTATCAGAGGAAGTAGTACTGTGGGAGAGGTGTCACTTGTATGCCACCTTACTATTAAACTATCACACAACTCAGCAGTGAGTCCATGGATTACTCATCCTTCAATTTGGCCTAAAGTGCAGACAGTCACTGCCTGGACCTGTGGTACTGACACATTCTGCAGCTGGTCTTGGGGGGGGGGAGGGAAAAAAGTATGTGTGCGTTCAGGGAGGGGTCCAATTTTCCCGGATTTTTGCGTACGTAATATATGGATGGCCTCCTACATGGTCTTGACACGGGCATGTTGGCAGGGACAAAAACTCCAAATATAAACACAGATGACCTATACTAAACTCATTGCATTGGCTGCCAATAGAGCAAATCTCAGTCTTGATGCTTACAGAAGGAGGACGAATGGAGGATTCTAGTGGCGGAAATGAGCTGGCTAAGAAGAATACTGGGGAGGACCAGACAAGATAGGATTTGTGATGAGGTAATCTGGAAATAGTTGGGACAGAGGGAAACTGGTAGACAATATTGGAAAAAGAAGACTGACACAGAATGGACGACAAGAGAGTACCAGCAAGGGCATAATATTTCCATGTGGAGGGAACATGGAGTCAAGGAAGACAAAAAAGACATGGATGGAAAAAGTGAGACAAGATCTTAAAGAACAGGACATGGACATCAGAACAGCCCTGGATACTAGCACATTATTATCAATGGAGTACATCTGCATACTTGCTAGGAAACAAACTTAGACTATCTATCTGAATATGGCAAGTTCTCTGTACATCAATTCTACACATTCGCAAGTCATCATTAGTATCCAAAAGCTCCCTCAAATATTGGTCTGGGTCAGGGGCGCCCGCAGGCTTTAAAAAATTGGACGCACACCCCAAAAAAATTGGACGCACACTCCTCCAGTACCCTCCCATCCTACCCGTCATACACTGAAAATGACTCAGAGTGACTCATTAGACACAATTCAATTTAGATAACATCGAAATCTTTAACATGCCGTATGTCGTTCATAAAAAATATCCATGCTCTCCTTTATACTTGTGTGGATTTGATCTGGTGGGTGGACGCACGTGCGTCCAGTGCGTCCGCCTGCGGGCGCCTCTGGTCTGGGTCATCAGTCCCGTTCGTTCATGTGGGATTCAACATTAAACATATCATGTACTACAAGACAAATATTTTTGATTATTCATGTACTTTTGTTTTTAATCTCATAAATATTCATCAGTCTCAGTTTCCACTTGCAGCATGACTACCAAGATAAACAGTCAACAGAAATACAAAAAACAGTTTCAAACAGCAATACAAACAAAGAGATAGCACATGCCACCTGATCCAACCTCACATACTGTCAGCAATTCATACAAGGCTACAGAGACCCTTGCACATGCCTTTGAAAATGTTCATAGCATCATTCATAGATTACATGAAGGTGCTACATAAGTGTCATTACATATTGCAAGGGCTGTGGCATGCATGGTACACTTAGTCATTTATACAGTGCCATACGAAGGCCCTCTCCAGCGGAGTTCAAACCGTGTGTACTGGACCGCCAACGCATGCATCTTGTAATCAACGTAAGGCTAGAAAGACATTTCAAGACTTCTATTCCGCATGCATCCTCTCAAATCACGGCTACATGGTAATAGGAGGATCAGATGGTAAGGGAGAGGAGCATTATCTATGCTCAGGGTAAAAAAATGAAGATGCAATCACTTCACATCCTTGCAAACTCTTGGGATTAGCTCATAATAATGATCTTGATCAGTTTGGAAATCGCAGCAGGTGTGCACAAACATGGTTACCTGCAAATGAATCTTTTCTTTGATTAAATTTGCCATGTTCAGCTGACAGCAGCATTCATAATCTCCAAACTTCTGAAGTGTCACTCGAAGGCCAAGCGCAGGGCACCAGACTATTCGTGAGCGCAGTCATACAGCATTCAGAAGAACCAGAGCAAACCAGTAATTGAGTATCACGACTGCTGCTTGCAAAAAACATGTATGAAGGTGGAACAGCTTTGGCAGAAAGTTCCTAGCACATGGTTACACCTTAGCCAAGGGCAAGACCACCTGCCAACACTTGCAACACACAGGAATTGAACCTTCTTCACGGAACAGCCTTCCATTTGATATTAAAACTTTACTGTCACAAATAGCTAAGAAAACATTTTCAGCTCAACTTTTTAGATCTGTAAGATAGCTGTGTGATAGTGCCTTTGTGGCGTTCTTAAAAGGTGCTACCTAAGTGTTCAGATACATACATACAAACAAACATGCATACAAACATACATAAAGGTACACGCATCATCCATGCATAAGCATCTTAAGCCCTGAGAATTAAAGCATCTTCTTATGTTGTTACTATAACTCTGTATCCAATTGGTTAGGATATCACATTGTCTTCGATGTCTTTGTCTTCAAGACAAGGTTCCGCAGAGTCTTTACTCTTCTGATGAATCTTGACATGCCTATTGAAGTGGGACTTCAGCTTAAAGCTCTTTGTGCACATGCTGCACTTGTAAGGCCTCTCATCCCCGTGAAATGCGGCATGTGTTTTCAGACTGCCCTTACTGAGGAAGCTCTTCCCGCACGTGGAACAGACAAACGGCCGATCTCGAATCTCGTTATGTATGATGTGATGCTTGCGAAGCGAGTTCTTGTCGAAGAATGCCTTGTCACAGAAGTCGCACTTGTGCGACCGCAACCGACCATTTGTGTGTCCATCAACGTGCATCAGAAGATAGGATTTGGATGAAAACTGGCGTCCACAGATATCGCACTGGTGCACCACCCCCACATGCTTATCCAAGTGAATTCGAAGAGCCTTTCTCGATCGGAAGCGCTTGCCACAGGTGTCGCACTGTATCGGACATTCTCCAGTGTGCTTTCTGGTGTGTTCTTCAAGGAGGACCGAACTCACAAAGACCCGACTGCATACGTGACAGGCGTACGGTTTCGATGAATGCACTGCCTGGTGAAGAGATAGTTGGCCCTTCTGCTTGAAGCTCTTTCCACAAATCTCACAGATAAACGTAAGTGGAGCCTCACCAGAATGAACCGCCTGGTGATCACGCATTGACTGATACCGAGCAAATGTCTTGTTGCAGACTTCACACGTGAATCGAACGTCTTTGTTCATTTCAGTTTTCTGCGCATGGGAACAATGACAGTCAGGCCCACACTTTTCACAAATCGACACCCGATGAAAGAGCCAAGCATGTCTCGATAACCTCTTGGCAAATCGAAAGCTATCACCGCATATCGTGCATTTGTATGGCCTTCCATCGGTGTGAACTTTCACGTGATTCTGAAATGCCTGCTTGCTGGTAAAAGTCCTTCCACAGTGATTGCAATCGTACGTCTCTTGTTTCGTCAACTTTTTCTGCATAATCGTGCTAGCTTTCTTGGCAGAAAGGCATCTCTTATTAGTCCGAGGTACGGCCACAACTTTCTGAACATCTTCATGTTTCTTATTCTCAGAATTTTCAACAGCCTGGCAAGATGTGTTGTGAGAAAGGCTTTCTGAGCTGGAAGATTTAAGCGCATAATCACCCTGTTCTTTCCCAATGTTGCTTTCAGTATAGGCACGGCTCGCATATGCGATTTCCACACTCTGGTCCAACGCAAGAATTTCTACATCTGCCACCTCACTTTCTGACTCTTTGACAGTTAAATCATTCAGAATATGATCAAAATCTTTAAAGAATCCTTTGCATTTACCACAGTCCATACCAGCCGCCTTGTTATCAGTCAGAATTTGATCGTGTAGCAAACTCTCATGTACGCATTCACAAGGTATTTTTGGCATTTTGTTACTGGCTTCCATTTCTTTGGCACCAATTTCATTGTCACAGGATCCTAACAGAAAAAATAAAATAAGCTTCACACAATTTTACACATGCAATGAACATGTCCAATTGCAGCAAACCAAATTTGAAAACTGGCAACCCTGACATAGTGCAACCTACCAGGAGAGATATCAATCAATCAATCAATCAATCAATCAATTTTATTCGGTAACCACAGTAAGGCATATGGGCATTTACATGCCTTTACAAACTTTTCAACAGTGCTGAAAAATGACTATCTAATACAAATACAGAGGTGTTATTCCCACAACATTTTCTTTTCCAAGCTTATTTCAGTAGATCTTTGAACTGTCATTCTTTACACTCTTTCCACAGAAACTTTTATCACAGCATGTGCCCATAACAGAGTTTTGTATAGTAAGTGTGTTAACATGTGTCTTTGTATTTTACACAGTCTGCTATAGTCTAGATTATTCTGCATACATGTACATAGGATGTGTACTACACACAAGAATGAGGAAGTATCTGGTTAGGCATTACCTCCTTCACGTGCTTGATAATCATGAATGACGTCATCTGCAGAATTTACGACAGCCTGATTTAATTCACTCCTGTAAAACGAAATAAAACTGAATCTAAACTCAGAAGCAGAAGGCAAATGAATTGCAGATACAACTAATGTAATGTATAGGAGACAATTAATATAATTTGCATAATGGATACAGTTGATTAGCCAACATTTCAATTATAAGGTATTAAAACCAGCTACAACAGGTTTTAGGCATCAGCCTGTACAAAATTTGATAACTTTACATAAGGCATTTAAGGCTCCAGAACATAATCCAGAATGTGTGAGTCATATATAGAAGAAGAAGAAGAAGAGCAGTTCCTTAAGCTAGCCCTGAGGCAGCCATGGGTATGAAGTGTTAGCGACTTCATTTTCTTAGCCTCGGCATATGAGGGCGGGTGGCCAGTACTCTCCCTTGCCGTCTCATCTTCCCACTGACAGTGTACGGTCAGTGTACTCATCATAGCTGAGTTGGCTACGGGTGCAAGTGGAACAGAAATCTGGAACCAAATTTCTGCCCTGGCAAACAAACAGAAATGAGACAAAATCCACATTTCCATGTAATGCTCCTCTTATTGGCCATTTCAAACTAACGAATACTAACGACCAATGACGTCAGTGTTTACATAATGGACGATCTATTGGATGATCGTTTAAAACTTAATTAAAACTAAATTTAAATATACAGTAAAGAACTGCTCTTTTAAACTAAAGGATTCTAAAGGGATTAAACTAATTTATGTAGTCTGTGACAATGCTGAAAAGAAATAGCTAACAGGTTTAAACGGACTAGAAATACAACAAAGTGACAAACTGGCACTGATAAATAATACTGCCAGGCCCTGTACAATTGGCAAATCGGGTTTAAACGGATCAGAAACATAACCAAGTAACGAACTGGCGTCGATAAATAATACCGCCTGTACAATTTGGAAATTGGGTATAAAGGGCCAGAAATTTAACAAAGTGACGAAGTGAACTGATAAATGATAGCACTGATAAATAGTACCGGTAGTTGCGCTTTTTGCCACATGGTGCCATACATACGGGAAGGATATTAATTAACTGAAAAACGAATGAAAATACATTTTAAAATTCTTTTTAACCGTCTTAGGACAGGGAAACATCTAGTATATAATAAAGGCTGCCTACTTGTGAGGACAAGGCTTGATGCTGTCAATGGTCCAGTTTGGTTTTGGCATTTCCAGAGTTTCAAACAGAGATAAAACTTCCTGCAACTGTTTGACAGAATTCGGTTGATTAGTTTCTCCAGTGTACATGAACTCAAGCCAAAGTCTGGCATCGCTAGAGCTGTAGTCCCTCATCTCGATGATCTGATTAACGTTCACGTCCACGTCCTTCTCCATATCCGCACCCCTTGGACTACTTATAATGGCACGAAGGCGGGGACTGGCAGCAGCCAAAACAACACGATGTGCCATCATGCGACAGTCTTCAAGTTGAATAACGATGTCACAGTATACGCCCTTTTGTTGAAATTCATATAGGTTCATTGCCAAGGATTTTGTGTATGTGTCAGAACCCATGCCAGTGATCAGCTTAGTCAGGACATCAAACACTGTAACTATAGGCACAACAGCTGCCTGAAAAGATTGGTGTATATACTGATGATCAAGGTCTGTTCAGAGCCAAGCCCAGCACCTAAAACAAATCAAATCAGTACGTCAAGATAAATTCAATTTTAGGACAATGCACGCATCTTAACACAGGAATAAGGGGATCATTCGGTGCGTGGTACGTGTATTAAACTATATAAGGTCTTCCACATAACACAGGAAAAAACTAGTTTGTCAGCCTGTGAAACAGTCCTGTGATGACAGAGACCTCTGAAAAACTTGTGCCTTATTTAGATTATGATTAGTCAATATGTTCAGATTTACAGCAGTGTGAGGTATAAATTTACCAGAAAACTGCAAATACAAACTCACATCTAACTCACAAAATCAAGACACAACTAAAGAGGCTAAGGCAAGGTTTCTTCAGATCCCTAATAGCATGTTTGCAAACATTTCACCAGTACTGAGGTGTTAAATCTGATTCGTGCTATTTGCTTTGTAAGTCATTGTTCTGGCAACTTTTAGACCTAGGTCTTGGCATTTAATTACAGAAGCTTAGCCTATCTTCAGACTGACACATGCTGCAGTAGCAGAAGTTTTTGTTGCCAGTCACTGCACAGTTATGTAGTGTATCAAATCATCCATTACATAGTGTGGCTACTTTGCATTCTGACCACCGAAAATGTATTGGATGTGGGAAGTGAACAAGGTCTCAAATTTTAGTAAGCTAGAAGATCTTTTGTCATGCTAAGGATCAAGATTTGGTTGATTAGAAATTTTGAAGTCATTGCAGGTCCTAGTCTGTCTGCAAACTGACCTACAACTCACACTTCAAATATGACTGATGCACTCATACAAGTTATAAGTTGGGCAAAAACAGTATCTGCAGCTACTATACTCCAAAAGACTTGGAAGATTAACACTTTACCCGTATCATAAAAATCTACATGAAAGACAAGATATTAACAAACAGAGACAATGCTAAAAACAATGCAAATCACAAAATCACTGAAAACAATGACACAGTGAAAGTACTAACACAATGAAAGTACTAAAAACCAATGAAAAACAATGAAATATAAAAAATTGGTTTAGCTAGTCTACACATTCTAAGACAAAAATGCAAAGTAAATATACAAATGCACAGTGATAGCTGTTAACTGTCAGCGCTTAACTGCATATATCTGTCAAAACAGAATTAACTAAATCCCATACTCATCACAACAGGTTTGCTAAGTTTGAAACCATGGCTACATGTACCTTGGTACAGGGAGTAATTGTGCATCTGTCAATCCAACAATACACTTATTGAAACACTGTTGAACTGCTTCAACATTTCTTATATTAGCAGCCGTGCCTGGTGACCGGATAAGCATACAGTACTCAAAAAATGGTCAGGCATGGGCGACAAAGGTCCTAATGAGTACTGCTGAGTTTCTTAGAATAACAGCATAAATCTTTGAATGTTAATCAATAGCTGAATTATTGTTCTCAGCTATTCGAATGCCACTGACTGAAGTTCATCCATGCCAGCAATGGCATCACCGTGTAAAATGACTATAGTGAAACACATAGGGCGAAAATACTCATTTCTAAATACTTCCACGCCGTACTGGGCAACCACTACGTGTCTGTACTTTCATTCATTCATTCATAAATTTAATATAGCAAACATTCAAGAAACCTACTCAGAAGCGCTTCCAGCCCAACCACAGCAATAGAGATTAGATTTGAGCAGCTTGTAAAATGCTGCTCAAATCCAGAGGTAACGCAGACGCGTTACCCCTGGGGAGTAGGTGAATCTCTAACGGAAGACCATTCCAATGAAGGGCCAATATATAGAGATAGCCTGGCGCTGCCTAATTGTTGTAGCGGGCTCTTAGTAGAAATAAACTATAAATCAAGTCTTCCGAAATACTGCAACGCACATACACCAATCCAACAAATAAAAGAAGATAGTAGTTGCGATCAAGGACCAATAACACGAATTCAGATTGTGGCTCCGCATAATTTTGGGCGTAGGACTCGCTTTATAAACATCGTTTGAAGACGACTGCAAAATACAAAGCCCGAAATATAATCCAACAAATGCAACGCACCATGGCTAACTAAATAATCGATATATTGTTATAACTGACAGCATAAGATTTTCATCACGGTCTACTGAGTTTTCGTTTAAACTAAAAAAAGGCGACAAAACTGCAATTCCATGCCCTAAACGCAACTCGTTCCTGGAAGTAAGTATGCAAGTAAATAAGTTATTTTATAAAGTGAGTAAGTAAGGTTCAAAGCTCTATTTATTTTACTGGTGCAGATCAACGGGTGCAGATGGACATCGTTCTACGCAGACCTACGAAGTACAAGCTTGAGTAACTTTAATGGCCTATGTATGATACTAAACTTCTAGTTCTTATTCAGGACAGCTCACGGTAAAATGTTGAAGTTTCTCTTATTTAGCTTCTGATTGTCATGCCTTAAGTAGGCAAGATTATACAAATTTTCATGACTGCATGGAAACGATATTGATGTGCCACCGGTTGATGGTTATACTGTGGCGCCAAGGAAGTCAAGGTGGCCTTATTTATCCATGGTAGGGGGCCGTAGGCCTACAAACTGCAGTTGGTCCGCGGACCAACAGAGGTCCGCGAGGGTGAAAGCGGGGGTCAGCGAGAGCGTTCTGAAAATATTCATTAACACTGCGTTGTTTTAGAATTAACATGACTGTAGGCTAGACGCTGCCTTTCTCTTTGCCTTCTTATTTGCCTTCTTCTTTGCCGTATTACTTACCTTCTTCTTTGCCTTCTTCTTTGTCTTGCTCTTTGCCTTCTTCGTTGACTTTATCTTACCTTCTTCTTTGCCTTCTTCTTGTCCTTTTATATGCCATTCTGTTTGTCTTCTTCTTTTCCCTTATCTTTCCCTTCTTCTTTGCCTTTTTACTTACCTCCTTCTTTGCCTTCTCCTCTGCTGTTTTATTTACTTTGTTCTTTGCCTTCTTCTTTGTCTTTCTCTTTGCCTTCCTCTTTGCCTTGTGCTGTAGGCCTACCATAATCTTTGCTTTCGTCTTTGACTTCTTTATTGCTTTTTAGTTACCTTCTTCTTCGACTTCTTCGATTTCTTCTTTTACTTCTTCTTTGCCTTTATGTTTGCCTTCTTCTTTGCCTTCATCGCCGCCTATTTACTTACCTTCGTATTTGTCTTCGTCTTTGCATTCTTCTTTACCTTTTTACTTACCTTCTTCTTCGCTTTCCTCTTGACCTTTCTCTCTGACTTATTATTTGCCTTTCTTTGCCTCATTCTTTGCCTTTTACTTATCTTATTCTTTACCTTCTTCTTTGCCTTTTTTTGTCTTGCTCTGTACCATCCTTCTTGCCTTCTTCTTTCCGTTCTTCTTCGCCTGTTTTCTTACCTTCCTCCTTACCTTCATCTGTGCCCTTTTCGTTGCCTTCTATCTTGACTTTCTCCTTACCTTCTTCTTAATTATCTTCTATGGCTACTATACTTTGTCTTTCTTTGTCTTCTTGCCTGTTTTCTTCTTTCCCACCTACGCCGTCTTTTTACTTACCCTCCTGTTTGCCTTCTTCTTTACGTTTTACTTACCTTCTTCTTTGCCTTCTTCAATGCCTTTATCTTTAACATCTTCTTTATATTTCTCATTACCCTGCTCATTACCTTTTACTTTCCTTCTTCTTTGCCTGTCTCCTTGCCTTCTACATTGGCCTTCTCCTTATCTTCTTGTTGATCATCTTTAGCTACTTCTTTTTCTTTCTCTTTGCCCTCTTTCTTGCTTTCTTCTTTGCAACCTACGCCGTCCTTTTACTTACCTCCCTCTTTGCCTTCTTCTTTACGTTTTTACTTACACTCTTATTTGCCTTCTTCTTTACGTTTTTACTCACCTTCTTTTTTGCCTTCTTCTGTATCTCTTTGACTTCTTCTTTACTTGCTGTTTGCCTTGTTCTTTGCCTTTTAACTTACCTTCTTCCTTACCTTTGCCTTCTCCATTGTCTTGCTCTTTGCCTTCTTTCTTGCCTTCTTCCTTGCCTTCTTCGCCGCCTGTTTACTTACCTTCCTCTTTGCCTTTCTCTTTGCCTTCTGCCTTGATTTTCTCCATATCTTCTTCTTTATCTTCTTATAATGCCATTTCTTTTTCTTTCTCTTTGCCTTCTTCGTTGCTTTCTTCTTTGCTCTTTTACTCACCTTCGCCTTGCCTCGTTCTGTACTTTCTTCTTTACTTTATTCTTTGCATTCTTCATTGCCTTTTGCTTACCTTCTTCTCTTCCTTTCTCTTTGACTTTTTTTTGGCCTTCTTTGCCTTCTTTTCCTTCTTCTCTGCACTTCTACTCATCTTTCTCTTTTCTCATTTTCTTTGCCTCTACCTTTTCCTTTAACTTTCTTTGACTTCTTCGCCTCCTTTTTTGCCTTCTTCTTTGTCGTTTTACTTACCTTCTTTGCTTTCTTCCTTGCCTCCTTCCTTGTTTTTCTTCTTTGCCTTTTTCTTTGCCTTGTACTTACCTTCTTCTAAGCCTTTCTCTTTGACTTCTTCTTGAACTTATTCTTTGCCTTCTTCTGTTCCTTCCTCTTTGCCCTTCTTCTTCGCCTTTTTCTTTGCCTTTACTTTCCCTTCTACCTTTTCCTTTGCCTTTACTTTCCCTTCTACTTTCTTTTACTTCTTTTTTGCCTTCCTTTTTGCCTTCTTCTTTGCCGTTTTACTTACCTTGTGTGTTTTCTTCTCTGCTTTCTTCTTTATCTTTCTTCTTTGCCTTCTTCTTTGCCTTTTACTTACCTTCTTTTTATTTACTTTTCTCTCTGACTTGTTTTGGCCCTCTTCGTTGCCTTCTACTATTCCTTCTTCTCTGCCTTTACCTTTGCCTTTTACTTTCTTTGACTTCTCTTTGCTTTCTTTTTTGCCTTCTTCTTTGCTTTTTAACTTGCCTTCTTTGTTTTCCTCCTTTGCCTTCTTTTTTGCCTTTTACTTACTTTCTTCTTTGCCTTTCGCGTTGACCTCTTCTTGACCTTCTTCTTTGCTTTCTTCTCTTTTACGTTTTTACTCACCTTCCTGTTTTGCTTTTTTCCTTTTCCTTTATCTTTACCTTATGCTCTTTAACTTTTTCTTTTCCTTCTGTTTTACTTTCTTCCTTGCCGTTTTACTTACCCTTTTTGCTTTCTTCTTTGTCTTCTTCTTTGTCTTTCTTGTTTACTTTTATCTTCCCTTTCAACTTTCTTCAACTTCTTCTTTGCTTCTCTTTTGCCTTCTTCTTTGTCTTTTACTTACCTTCTTTGCTTTCTTCTTTGCCTTCTTCTTTGTCTTTCTTCTTTGCCTTCTTCATTGCCTTTTATACTTACCTTTTATCCCTTTCTCTTTGACTTTTTCTTGACCTTCTTGTTTGCCTTCTTATGTTCCTACTTCTTTGCATTTATCTTTGCCTTCAACTTTTTTTTTACTTCTCTTTGACTTCTTGTTTGCCTTCTTCTTTACCGCTTTACTTATCTTCTTTTCCTCTTCTTTGCCTTCTTCCTTGTCTTTCTTCTTTGCCTTCTTCATTGCCTTTTACTTACTTTGCCTTTCACTTTGACTTCTTCTTGGTTCTCCTCTGTTGCTTTTTCATGTTCCTCCTTTTTCTCACCCTTTTTGGCCTTGTCTTTGCCCTTATATTTTCCTTACACTCTTTGACTTCTTCTTTTTGTTTTCTTCTTTGCCGTTTTGCACTTTGCCTTCTTCTTTGTCTTTCTTCTTTGCCTTCATCTTTATCTTCAACTTTCTTCGACTTCTTCTTTGCCATCATTTTTGCCTTCTGCTTTGCCATTTTAATTACCTACTTTGCTTTCTTCTTTGCCTTCTTCTTTGTCTTTCTTCTCTGCCTCCATCATTTTACTTACCTTTTTCTTCGCCTTTCCTTTGCCTTCTTCTTGACCTTCTTTTTGTCTTCTTCTGTTCCTACTTCTTTGCATTTGTCTTTGCCTTCTACTTTCTTTGACATCTTTTTGCCTTCTTGCTTGCCTTCTTCTTTACCGTTTTACTTACCTTCTTTTTTGTTCTCTGCCTTCTTCCTTGTCTTTCATGTTTGCCTGCTTCTTCGTCTTTTACTTACCTTCTTCTTTGCCTTTCTCTTTGATCTTCTTGGCCTTCCTCTTTGCCTTCTTCTGTTTTGTCTTTTTACTTACCTTTCTTTTTTGCTTTTTCTTTGCCTTTATCTTCACCTTATGCTTTCTTTGACTTCTTCTTTTTCTTCTTTTTTGCCTCCTTCTTTACCGTTTTGCTTACCTTCTTTGCTTTCTTCTTTGTTTTCTTCTTTGTCTTTCTTCTTTGCCTTCTTCATTGGCTTTTCCTTATCCTCTTTGACTTCTTCTTGGCCTTCTTCTTTGCCTTCTACTATTCCTTCTTCTCTGCCTTTATCTTTGTCTTCTACTTTTTTAGCTTCTCTTTGCTTACCTTTGTGCCTTCTTCTTCACCGTCTTACTTACCTTCTTTTCTTCTTTGCCTTATTCCTCGTCTTTCTTCTTTGCCTTCCTCAATGGCTTTTATTTTCCTTCTTCTTTGCCTTTCTCTTTGATTTCTGCTTGGCCTTCTTCTTTGCCTTCTTCTGTTTTACGTTTTGGCTTATCTTTCTTCGTTGCCTTTTTACTTTGCCTTGCACTTTATTTATTTGACTTCTTCTTTGCCTTCTTCGTTGCCTTCATCTTTTCTTTCTTCTCTACCTTCTTTACCTTTTTTTACTTACCTTCTTCTTTTCTTCTTCCTTGTCTTTCTGTTTCACTTTTTCCTTGAATTCTCGTTTCCTTTTTTATCAACCTTCTTCTTTACCTTCTTCTTCGCCTTCTTTGTCTTGCTCTTTGCCTCCTTTCTTGACTTTCTCTTTGACTTCTTATTTGCTTTTTCTTTGCCTTCTTAGTTGCCTTTTTACTTACCATCTTCTGCACCTACTTCTTTGCCCTCTTCCTTGTCTTGCTCTTTGCATTCTTTTTTGCCTTCTTCGGTGCCTTCTTCGCCGCCTTTGTACTTACCTTCCTCTTTGCCTTTCTCTTTGCCTTTTTCCTTCCCTCTTCTTTGGCTCTTTACTTACCTTTCTTTTTGCCTTCCATTGTGCCTTTTCTTTGTCTTGTTTTTTGCCTTCTTCTTTGCCTTCTTCTTTGCTTTCCTTGATGTCTTCTTCTTTGTTTTACTTAAATTCTTCTTTGCCTTCCTCTTTGCCTTCAACTTTGCCTAGATCTACTGATGGAAATCGTAAATGCATCCACGAGCATGCGAAAGATACAACACAAGGACAAGCACAAAACAGACAAAGACACACGCACGCACGCACGCACACGCACGCGCACGCACACACGCACACGCACACACACACACACACACCTACACACACACACACACACACACACACACACACACACACACACACACACACACACACACACACACACACACACACCTACACACACACCTACACACACACACACACACACACACACACACACACACACACACACACACACACACACACACACACACACACACACACACACACACACACACACACACACACACACACACACACACACACACACACACACACACACACACACACACACACACACACACACACACACACACACACACACACATGAAGACAGGCAAGAAAGGGATTTAGGGACGATTACGTCGTGTCAGACTTTTCAGGCTGGCCTTTATTACATCTGCCCACCTCCGTCGAATTTTTTGTATCAGCTGACAGCCACGAACCTCTGCATCACTCCGCACAGGCCTTAATTAACCGCCTTGCCCAAATATCAGGAGACAACAGAGAGACTACTTTTCTCTTTCAGCGCTTATCTATGCAACCCAACGCTTCAATGCAGTCGCTTTTTGTAGCACCTTTCACACCGATAAAATTTCTGAAGACTAGCCATTCCAGAACAATGCCCACTAATTTTTGCAATCCCGGGATCATACGTACCTAGGGAAAAATAATGAGTAGGCCTATCATTAATAGCAGTGTATCAGGCTGTAAAAATTGGCACCCCCATGTTTTAGACCAAAGTTGCTCCTCTGAGCGAAATTACTCGGAGCGGGATATCATTCTTCGGCGTTAGTAGGTATACCTATAGTCATCGTTACACACTTGGACAAAGCTAGGACTTACCACAGTACTTGATGCTCCGCTGCCGTGGCCTCTTCATACTTGTGCTAGGATCTTGGCTTCGTCCGAATGACAAAGGTGATCAATGTCCTCGAGTTTTAGCAGTTTTATCTGATGTTTGGACTAGATATGAATATGCAGACTTCATATCGAACCGCCGGAAATTTTCTCACGCAGCGCCTTTTATATTCGTTATTTTTAACATTTATATTTAAATTGGATTCGCCAAGTTAAAGTTAAAACAATTATCCAGTTTGCGAATATGCGATGCGACAAAGCACAACGTTCGTCACTATAGCAAAGCGTCATAGACCTATGACGTCACCAAAAAACAACTGCCAAAAATGGATGATTGAAAAACGGTTAAAACAATTACGTCACTGTTAGGCCTATTACTACGTCGTGATATATAGGCACATTGAAGCCTCTGATGCACTGTATAACAGTACTAGCTTTGTCCGATCCCTTTTATTTGTCGTAGTCCATGGCAACCATTAATTTTATCATTCGATCAGTTATCGAGGAAGACAACAGAAAGAAGAGCATAGCCGTAATTTGTGGGGGTAGGAGGGGATACCGTACACCAACCCGAATTGGAACAGTAAGGAGACCGAGCACCCAAGACTCAATGGCGGTCTAGAAATATATTGACCGCAAACAGTTAACATTATTCGTCTGCATACGAGTTTATTGGTTGTAAGAAGAATAAATTTGATTAAATAATAATAATAATAATAATAATAATAATAATAATAATAATAATAATAATAATAATAATAATAATAATAATAATAATAATAATAATAATAATAATAATAATAATAATTATTATTATTATTATTATTAACAATTATAATAATAATAATAATAATAATAATAATGATAATAATAATAATAATAATAATAATAATAATAATCTTTTTCTTTATTAATTCAAACCGACAAACAAAGTAAGATTACATTGAGACATGACAGTACAATTATCAATATCTTAACTAAACACACGTTATGGCAGCCATACAAGACGCCCACCCGAGGGGGGTTGCGGGAATCGAAGCGCGTACTGCTGTTCTCCTGCTGCTCTCCTGGCCATGAGTGTTACCACTACTCTATCCCCTTCCCCATTTAGACCAAAGTTACGACCTTGAAGAAGAAGGTGGAACAAAATTGTGTCCGTGCCTCCGTGGTGCCGACTCCTCGGATCGAGGACAGTCAAACACAAGGAAGACAAAATAGCCAAATAATCAATTATTGCCTCTTGGCGTCAAACTTACCCTACCACGTGCAGTTTAATCATCAAAGAGATTGTTTTAGCGTCTACCGCGTTATAATATATAAGAGGTCGTTGGTCTACCGAGGGATATTTAAATTATGGCGGAAGGGCTCGGGATGTCGTTGGTGGTTTTGTTCGCGTTTGTTTCTTGCGTTTTTCATTTAACATTTTGTTCTGCGGTTACCGATGATTTAGAAAGATACACCGAAGCGCTGCGAGAAAATCGAGGTAAATATATAATGAATAATTACTATAAAAACCGCCAACCGGAGTTTTCTAGTTGCGTTATGTCAGCTATGATGTTCAATAAACGAATATTCATTCATTCATTCAGTTGCACTTGCTCCGGAAAGGGAAAACTTCCGTCCTTTGCTTCAGACCATTCCCATTGGATGATTGGATTTTTCTTTTATCGCTGTTAGATGTCTAAGGATTTCAAGTAAGAGCAGATCTACTTCAAAACCCTGAAAAAGTTACTTGTACATAGACCTACTTTTGCAAACTAGGGTGCTGCAGTAAGGGGTCCATAGAGTAGTGGTAACATCACTGGCGTGAAGAGCAAGCGGTAGCGGGATCGCTTCCCGCAGCCCTCCCAAAAAGGTCCACTCAGCCTATTTTCATTCGGGAGATGGCGCGTTGTTAAAAATGAGATGTAGGACGTGATGGGCGCCTTGCATGGCTGCCGTATACAGTTAAATTCGACTCCTGTAATAACTTGTGATCATCCGTTCATACTGATTTGTAATCAACTGCGAAATTGTCAGTTTGAAAATATTAAACGAAGATATTATAGTATGCTTTGCATAGTATGCTTTGCATTTGCGCTTAACAATCTTTTGAAATTAAGTTAATACCTGCAGGATAAAACTGTATCATTTAACAAATTTTCAACGCTTTTTCTGCCTTATACAGTCCAGTTAACTGCATTATCAAAGCCGACAACATCGCCATTAGTACAGGGTAGAAAGCCTCCTGATGCTCGGATTCTGGACTTGTACTGTTATGAGAATGTAGAAGAACTGAATTTTCGAAACCTGTGGACGTCTGTCTGCGTAAGTTTGAAGAATCAACTTTGTTATTATAATTTCAATTAAATTCAGATACATGTTATATAGAAATCGATAGAAAAGATCATACATTTCTTAGTAATTATTTATATGGTTGTGTGAGAAAGTCCCAAGGCTGTCAAAATGTTTGGCAGTTAACTGCAACCTTGCTTACTTAGCCCCTTTGATGGATCTGCCATTTATTTGCTCATCACTCTTGAAAACAATCCTGGCACTTGTTAACTGGTGCATCTCTTACTTTGCTATAGCTGCCAATTCTTTTCTGCTTCCATTTCCCTCTTTTCCTTGTATAGAAAGGGGAACCTATCTATAATTATCGCATTGATATCTTTCTGTATTTTGATATCCACAGGAACCTATCTTAAACTGACGTACAAGCAGGGCTTGAGATTTTTACAGAGCTGCACAAAACCTGTGTCAGATAAGTGAACATACTAAGTGGTGATAAGAGAAGACTGTTACTTAAAGAAAACAATTAACAAATATATAGAATCGAGAGACTAACATTATGCCTACTAGTGTCTGAATTTCTGATAACTAGTATGTTGAGGTTGTTGAGTCTGTTGAACTCAGTGGCGGCGATCTTGTCTGAGAGGTGGGGGGGGGACAAAGTCGGCCACGATCTCGTCAACGACCGGTTTTGGAAAATCTTGTCCCAACAAAATTTTTTCTGCCACTTCATCTCCGAAAAATTTCCCTTCCATGTCCGAAAAAAGTTGATGACCTTTTTTTTAGTCCTTCACCTCTTTTTACAATTTTTTCTTACACTTATCCTCCTCTTTTTTTTCAACACTTCTTTACTTTATTCCCCACTTTCATCTTTTCATTTCACCAATTCGTCTCCACAAAATATCGATTTCATCTCCAAAAAAAGTTGATGACTTTTTTTTTTAGTCATTCACCACCTTTTACAACTTTTTCCCATCTCCCAGCAATACCACTTTTCTTTTTCTCATTTCTCTTCGTCTAAAAGATTTTAACTTTTTTTACGAATTCTTTCTTCTTTCTCATAATTTTGGGGGACACTTCTCCTAAAAAATTTTATTTTTCCCTCGTCTGGTCAAAAAACGCTGCGAAAACCCTCACACGCAATTACATTTCTCCGCCTTTTTTGATGTTTCTTCAAAATGTGGGGGGGACAAATGCATGGAGTGTCCCCCCACTCTTAAAGGTGGGGGGACATGTCCACCCCGTCCCCCCCTAGATCGCCGCCCATGGTTGAACTGCTATTTAAAGTTTGGTCCAGCTTCAAGTACCCCAGTTACCAAAGTTACAAGATGCCTTTGACAAGTGTGGCATTGTATGTTTGCATTGAAATTTAATGGGTATCTGCTTTTTGTTGAACAGTTTGAGCTGAGTCTAAAGGAACGTAGATATGAAGTCTACAGTGGAACAAATGAGTCGCACATCTTCCACTTGTTTGAAAGAGAAGCCACTAGCTGGAGATCTTTGTTTTCCTATTCTTCCCGCCACGTCTGCTTCAGTCCCTATGAAAGAGCATGCATTGGAATCGACACAGTTCGCAGCTACAAGCTGAATCTAGTGGTTCAAGGTAAACATGTGCAATTCCACTGGAGATTGGGGTTTGTTTGAATCCCTGTTTCCACATAATTACTTTAGGTGAATCATTTTGATAGCAGAATTTTTTACTGCATACCAGTCCAACTTCTGGGCAGAATTCTCATCCGGAGTTGCTAGTAGACACCATGATCCGAGTTCATAGGCTTTGTAGCATAGTCGAAGGAGAGGAACAACAGCAGGTGACAACTCCCAACACTGAGCAGTCCCTCTCGGATGGTAGAAGACTCTGCATCTGAGTACATCTCTTCCACGAGGTCTGTGGAGAATGACATGCTTTGCAGCCTGCAGCAGGTCGTAGATTGCATTCAAGCACCTCAAAACTTACACATGTACATTCGTGCATGCAAACATATGTTAACTACATATGTATATGTATATGATGAGATCTACTAATGACACACTAGCCCTTTTGTGAGATGTTGAAAGGCACTGTATTATGTGTGTCTTGATAAATACATAAGTTCAAGTACTATACGAATATTCAGATATAGGCATGTGTTTATGCATGCACATAGTGCACATATAATATTTTCAAGAAGCCATTGAAAGAACGTCTATCTCTAAAATATCTAAACAGATGGAACGTACCGTAAGTTTAAAATTGACATTAAGTAGCACCATGAAAATGCATCTCTTCTCCTCGCCGTAACAATGTATCAGTCTTCTTGTGACAAAGACTGATATGCATGCTATAACTCTAGTAGACAGTGAGTTTCTTTGGTGTAAGTAGAATGAGTTTAATGTCTAATTTCAGACTTTGACTCTTGGCTGGTTGGTTGTACCCTTTGTGGCGTTCTACTCTTCCTTTTTGCCAGTAAACTGTGTCGGTAAGTACTTTTGCATTGTGTGAAAATTGTTGGTCGCTAAACTGCACTTCAACCAAGTGGATGAAAATAGCACTGACTTACTACATAAAATTTCTTCTAATCATCAGGTCACAGTTAGTTGCCAGAGCTCTGAATGGTGAAAGCTTCTGCAGAATAATAAATTAAATAGTTTTGCAGTGGGAGATAATACATTCATCAAACCGAAAAGAAGACTCAAAACAACGTTATACTAGTTGTCGTAAATTTTATGTATTTTCAATAGTTTGACTGTCTAACATGTTGTGATTTTAGAATGAGGTTTTGCTTAGAAGTGCCCATCGACTGATGCCTTCTGCATTTTAATGCTGTAGAAGTTTCCATAAATTAGATTAAGTGAGATTAGATAATGCAGTTAATCTGATTTCTGGTGTTTGTTGCCAGAAGCACTGTATTTTATTACTTCGCTGGAATCAGCGTTGGCGTTCTGACGTCTATTCTGGTCATCTTCATAATTGTTGGGAGGATGTTCACTAAGGTAATTACTAAGTGTTTCAGCAAGATGACAGATTACTGTGGTAAGAAATTTGGTTAACAGGAGACCAGTGAGTCAGTTCTTGCAATAAGATTATCTGCTTTTCATATTTTATGGAATAAGCTAGTGTATGTATGTATGTGGCAGCACGGTGGAGTATCGGTAACGCGTTTGGTCAATGACCATGCGGTCGCCGGTTCCACTCCGTGCAACGACCTTGGGCAAGTTGTTTGCGCACACCGTGCCTCTGTCACGAAGCAGTATAATTTGGTACCGGCGTAAGCTGGAAAGTAAACGGCAAGTCCTGCGATGCACTAGCCCCGTGTCCGGGACCTTGGGATTCGTCCATTGCCGGCTCAAGGGCCTAGAAAAGGAGATGAGCGCCTCACCTACGTCCCACTTGCGGATATGGACTGACTTTACTTTTACTTTTATGTATGTATGTATATGTTTATAAATCTATGTATATATGCATGTATGTATATGTGTGTATGCATGTACGGTATGTATGCTTCACCCAGAAGTACAGCCTGATCATGTATTCTGGATGATTTTTGTAGTTCTTGCAAAAGTGATTTATATAGCACCTCTCCCTCCCTATCCTGATGGTAGGGTTTATAATTTGAAGAGAATCACAAGTTAGTCTGCAATGCTCATGTAGCTGGGAAAAGGTCTAAAGTGCCAGTTGCTTGAAACATTAAATTTTCTTCCAATGGGGTCTTGTTAGTCTGAAAGTTGTTTTCTTACAGTTCTTGTGTAAATTGTTTATGATACAGTAGCTATCGTACTTCGAAGTTTGAGTTCACTAACAGTAACTGTTATGTTGTTAACGTGAAAGAAAATCTGAAAACGATTTAGCAATTCAGTAATTGAGTTGCTAGCTCTGTTTTGATTGTGGTTCAGCTGGCAGCTCTTTCAGAAACAGGAAGATGCTTTTGTGGCCTTATATACTGGTAACTGGTATCTTATAATTGGACCTTACTATACTTAGCCATGCATGCATATATGCATATTGATGTATGTATCAAAGCATTTGTATACCACCTTTTAGAATCATTCAAAATTGTTGTCTAACTCATCTAGACAAGTCTGATTGACGAACGAGTCACAAGTGTGACTGACCCATATACATGTTGTGTGTGTGTGTGTGTGCGCGCGCGCGCGCGTGCGTATACCGGTACATGTGTAGGATAGGCATAAAGAATAATGTGCAAAGTAGGAGTTCTGCCTGTGTTGTAGCGTGATGTCATTATTTTTCAATCTAGAAATTCACTGTCATGGCGTTAAGCCTAGCAGCTGGCGGTTCACTGACGTTGTGGTTCATGAAGTGGCTCTGGATCAACCTTCAGATGGCCCTTGAATTCTACCAGGAGTACCTCATCGGCTATCTGGTCTGCTCGGCGCTGCTCAGCTTTGCCATCTGCTACTACTACGGTCCGATCACAAACGAGCGCCTCTTGGATCTGATGAAGTGGTTTCTTCAGGGTGTTGCTGTCCTAATGGTTTATTCTGGAATACAGTTCACTGGAGTTTCGTACACCGTGATTGGCTTGCTGTTTATCGACCAAGTCGCGAGCTTCTGCTGGCGTCACATCCGACAGTAACAGAGTCGTCATTTCCTTGTATATAAGTTTTTCTGCCACTTGACTCGTATCTTGTATTGTGGGCATTTTTACGTTGTCTGAAACTGTCAGGGTCACTTCAGGTATATGCGCTGTACTTGTTGCAAAAACTTTATGTTTTGTTCATAGTTATTTTACCATTTTCACTTTATTTATTTTTATGAAATTGCTGCACGTGGTTGAGTTCTGTTGAGGTTTGCGACTTTTTAGTAATTCTGTTTTGACTGATGGCTTATTTTGACTGGTGCTTGAGGCACAGAATTCTTCCGATAGGTGCTTATCTTCAGTGAGGCCTTTCTTGTAAGGTAGCTATATGACTGCTGGTATATGCTTATTTCTTTTTTGGCTGATGTATCTTTTTACTCATAAGCTCTTATAAATATTTCATTATTTGTAATACTTCTTTTTTGAATGGATACTTTTTTGCTCCTTTGTGATTTTATGACAGATAATTTTTGGACCAGCAAAATAGTTTTGAAGCATATTTAGGTGAAATTTCTAAATTTTTTTGGTACTTCTTCACAGTTTGACTTGCTTTGCTATCGGATGTCGACTTTAATACCTTAACCGATAGGCCTTTGTGAAATATTTCAGCCACACATATTTGTGAAAGCTATGATATAATATGCACCAAAAACCAAGCATAAACTGATTTTGTTTTGTTTACAGTAGACATATCTAATCTAATCTAATCTAATGAATTCTGAGAACCGTTATCTCGTAATCCATTAGACATCAGTACTGTTGATGGTCACTTAAGTGAAATCACAATTAGAAATCATAATTGATTAGAGAAGCCAGGTTTCATATTGAAGCTATTATACATAAAAATATATGTAAATTCATGAATACATGCATACAAGCAAACAGACGAACCAACAACATAGTTTTACGTTTCTGAAGTCCTAACAAATGCCTAAGAAAATTTACTCTGCTCATTAAAGCATTTGGACCTCGGCTGCATACTCATATTTTGCTCGCAAGATCAAAAGGTGTGTGGCTTTAGCTTTAGAAAGTACTGCTCCTGCTTTCTGAGCAACGTGTGTACCCCACTACATTTGAAGGTCAGTTAAGAACTATGGATCAAGAATGGGTTTGAGATCGTGTTACATGAACAACCTTGTAGTCTATGTGCATCATAGATAAAGAAATTGATTTCTTACACAGGAAGGAATTCAACTGTGAGTTCACCCATGCACAATGGTTCGAACCAAGGCACTGGGCCACGGACAGAAACCGTTCTTTTCCTGAAGTACATTAAAGAACATTACCATAGATTGTATTGCATTATAAAAACTATTTTCCTTCCTTGAAGAAATGCCTTAAACTCACCATTTCACACTGACTTTCAAGCATCTGTATATAAATTATAATAATTTCGATGGAGGCCTGGCTAACTAACTGTGTCTCAGTATTCCACTTCTGTGTGGTGCATTACACATTTTGCAATAAGGATGATGATGATGATGATGATGATGATGATGATGATGATGATGATGATGATGATGATGATGATGATGATAATGGACTGTGCTGCTTGTTGCCAACAAACTCCTCTTTAACTGATGGCATCAAAGACTGAATTTCTGCTACTGGGTACTCCACAGCAACTTAAAACACTTGATAGGCTTAAGTCATTGAAACTGGGTGACTCAATTGTTGAGCTGCTGGTAACTTAGGCATTGTTTTCAATTCTATATACATGTCTCTCAATGGCCATGTAAACAGTATTTGTAAGTCGTCATATATGTTCATTCTTGACATAGGCAGATTAGGCATTTTGTGCCCATGTCTTCTAGAATATCTCTGGCAAATGCATCGTTTTCATTCGCCTAGATTACTGTAAGTTGCTTCTTACTGGTATTAATAAGCCAAATAGGCTGAAGCTGCAGAGAGTTCAGAACTCTTTGACTATAGAGCCATAACTAATACATCCAAATGTGAACATACAACCCCTGTCTTAAATATTTGCATTGGCTTCATGTCCAGGGAAATTAGTTTCAAATTGGGCTCATAGTTTATAAAAACTCTGAACTCTGGCCAACCACATTACTTAAATCAGTCCTCTTATAATTATCTTTCTCTGGTCATACCTGAAACAAGAACTTGGTCTACGAGCCTTTTCATTCACTGGACTTGCTCTTTGGAACTCATTCCCCGTGTCTGTCCGTTCTGCTCAATCGCTTCTGCAATTTCGTTCTCAACTTTCAAATTTCCTTATCCACCATTATAATAGGCTGCCTGTCTAACGGACTGATTTTCTGGATGTTGGCCAGATTATGGATTGGTTATGATAAATACCATCGGTCGATTCCTTGCACATTAGATACCGTCGCGATAGAAGTTACTAATTAATTAGTTCATAATTAAATGCTGGATTTATTTGAGATCTCATTGCCCCAAGACACCGAAAGCGTCCATCGGTTTTACCCATAAAAGGTTTAAACGATCACCAATTTATGCGTTGTGTATTACGAAACTGGCGCTACAGAAGCTTCAAGTGCGAAGTTCCTCTGCGTAATAATAATAATAGATTTGCGGATAATTCTAGGAATGCATGCATGATCCGTCTAATCGTGCGTCGATCGAGACTGGATGACGCCTGAGGCAGTAGCCGGGGGGCGTTGACTGGCGGGTCGACTCGGTATAAACTCCGCCTATTAGGCGGGGCTTACTTTCCCCATCGGGAGACCTTCCTAGCAGAGCGGGAGGTTTCTGGGAGCGTAATTGAGCTGTGATTGGGCTTGTAGATGATTGGCGGCAATAGATTATAATGAATTATATGCTGCGATTTTATTCTGCCATGAAACACAGAAATAACGAGAGAATAAAATCTTTTTATTTAGAAATGCATGATTAAG
This sequence comes from Allolobophora icterica, assembly GCA_963556255.1. Taxonomy (NCBI): domain Eukaryota; kingdom Metazoa; phylum Annelida; class Clitellata; order Crassiclitellata; family Lumbricidae; genus Allolobophora; species Allolobophora icterica. The sequence continues at coordinate 15,534,024 of OY744608.1, forward strand.
TAAAGCTGAACCAAAAGCGAAGAAAGCGTCAACCTCGTTTTTATGCTAATTTAACGCAGACGAGATCTGTAAATAAAAGTCGAGGGGGTCAGTGCCGTCTTAACAGCATTGTAGCCTATAGGCACTAGGCAGAGGAATGCACTACCGTGCGTGGAGGTCACACGCATTAATTTTTTGGTATTTTTAATTTTGGGCCCTTAGAATCGTAGGGCCCCTGGCGACTGCCCAGCGTACCCATATCTGTCCGTCCGTCCGTCCGTCCGTCCGTCTGTCTGTCTGTCTGTCTGTCTGTCTGTCTGTCTGCCTGTCTCTTTCTCATAGGCTCTCATAGGATAAATGTCTTGCTGTTGTTTCCTTCCAACATTAATCATTATAATTATAATATATAGTCAAAAATAAATAAATAGTAATAATAGCAGTACACTCTGGATTATAGTAATAATAACAATAATGATATTTAGTGATGGGCCATATAAAGACTGCCAGAACATCGCACAGCCATCTACCCAAACGTATGCCCCACCCTCAGAGAGTGGCAACGATAACAGATATTTTCACGGTTGCTGATGCTGCTGTTTGACCCGCATCTCAGTCTCTGGTAGCCTTCATCCCGTCACATTCCTCTGTCTGACCAAGCCATTTCTTCCACGATAGGGATGGCGCGTTGAGGTTCCTAATTCGACCCTAACTGTCAAGAGAAATGTCCGATAGTTGCAGACACTAAGTACGTATATGTCTGCAACGCATATGAACATAAACTGTCTGGCAATCTGGCATTGCCATCTCGTCTAAAGCCAAACCAGAGCACAGAGCCAAGTGTATATGTGTTAGATATAGGACACGAGGTGTCTGCAGGGTGAGAATTGTCGGAGGTTGGGGGTTCAATGATTCAATCTCCCTAGTTTTTCTTAGGACTCCCACAGTTTAGACTTTATTGCACACTCTAGGGTTGTCGTTTCCAAGCCCTCAGATGTGCTAGTGTGATTATATTGTGCATATATTTTTGCATTTTCTTTCACAATTCACTTTGTGGGTTACTAATAAAGTAATGCTCTGGTGCATTGTTAGATTTGTGATCATGTGAATTGTATACTAATAAGCTTGGTGATGTCATCAATTTAAGGAGATAAAGCTGTCTTTTTTCTACAATTCTCACACTGGGTGTCTGCTCCAGACAACACAGGCGGTTCTTTGCCACCAGACAATTGGTGTGAACCTGAGTTTTAAGCCACGCTGATTCCTCAGTATATATCAAGCCTGACGGATCTTCCTGTCTGTCAGCCTCCGAGAGGATACGCCTTGCCCTCGGTCGATCTTTAGGGTGGTGGGGTGGTGGGTCTTTGGGGTGGTGGGGTGGTGGCGGTCGTTCAGAGGCGACAACACGATAGTCGGAATACAAAGCTGAACCTCAACGGTGACCCCTCGGGCCTTTCCCTTCTTCCAATCCCAATCCCCTTCCCGCTTCCTCCCCATTCCTTCGCTCCACTCCTCCCTTCGTCGTCTCTGAAGACACGCGAGTCCATTGTTATACGACATGACGGTCGAAGCGGTTGACGTTGGCGGATGCCTCTTTGACTCAGCGCCGAGCCACCACCCGGCGCGCGGGTCAACTCCGCCCCGATTTCTATGCAAATTCCTGTTTAACGGGAGAATGAGTTAATGCTCGGCGTCACCGCCAACCGTCACCCCGCTCTTCCCTCCTTCCCGCGGCGAACGGCACCGGTGGCTTCGTTAGGGAACCAGAGAGGGACCTCGTGCATGCGTGCGTACGCTAGTCGACCTAACAAAGTTTTCCTCTCGGTAATTGTGCGGAAAATCGGTCGGCGTACGAGCGCCCGATTGTCGCCGGCGCATTCGGCAATTTTCGACGAAAATTCAATCATGGCGTCGAGGGAGAACCAATCACCGTTAGCAAATTGGCCGTTTTATGCGACTAATCCAGCTGCAGCAGCAAGCACTGCCTCCGACCGTTCGATCCATGGCCCGCGATGACATCTCGCCAGCAGCGTCGGCAGCTTGCAGCAGCGGCAGCAGCCGACGCCGGTTTCGTCGGCTTTGATTGCGGCTCGGGGCGGCGTATTACCTGGAGCCGGCCAAACTCCGGCAAACCTTATTTACTCCACAATAATTTCAATCACCGTCTGTCGTTAAATGACGTCTATAGCGACTCCCCGTTCGTCCCCTCCCTTCGTTCCTTTCTCCCTCCGCCGGTCACCGCTCGCCCAACGAGCGGGAGGCGGTTCAGCGCCGATCTATTTGGGGGAAAATCACGGGTGTCCGCCCGCCCGTCCGTCCCTCTGACCAACTGCCTGGCGAAGAGCATTGAGGCGAGCCTCTTTGGGAGGAAGACTAAAGTTCGTCATTGGATTCCTCAAAAGAAAGATTCCAAGGAAATCTTTACAGTCGTCGATTTCTGTTGCTGTGCCGTGTTCTACGACTGTATAGTCCCCAAGCGTCGACAAAGCTCTGCCTCCCAGACTGCTTCCATCGCAGCAAGTGAGGCATCTTCCGCAGCCTCAGGTAAGAGAAGAGCTCGACGGATGCGAGAACACGGAGACGCACGCCGGCTACTGCTGCTGATGCCGCTGCGACCGTCATCATCATCATCTTAGGCACCATATTCTGCCTCCAGTGATAATATTGCGGACTACATTGAATTCATTTCGGCGGCAGTCTGTGGTCACAAATTCGATCCGCAGTGAGCGTCTCGTCAGTCATCTGCTGGGGAGATTGCAAAATAATATGCTTTTCGCCGGAGCTCTGGTCTCACAGATTTTATCCAATTCACCGTCAAGGTAAATCGGTTTTCGAGTTGGCTGCCCGCGCAAAAGAGCAGAGTTTCCGAAACTTTATTTGCTTGAATTTGTGGCGAATTGAAGATATCTCTGCCGAATCCGATAACACATCCTGAGGCGACGCGTATTTGTTGAGGTCGACGACTTCATCTAATCAACTGTCCTTCGAAGGATTTAATAAATCGGTGAGTATACAATACATATCGTGCGAACCTTTGACGAAAAGCGAACACAGGCTATACTCGATAAAACACGCATACATATATATCCTGCGTCGATGCAATTCATTTAGGTTTTTCTTGCAAATTGAATACGCTTTCAATGATATCGACCATGTGTACGATACAACCTTGAATGCAGCTTGAGCGCCTACACGATTCTTGTTAATGGATACACAGAAATCCGAAGCACTGATAAGAAAATAGTTAGGCTATACGAGTCGGAATTCAATATAGGCCTAGAGTCATAAGAGTTCAACTGTTCAAAGGACTGAACAGAATAGGAAAACATTTTTGTAGCACCTCTTTAGATGACCTATTAGAAGCTATGAGCTATAGGAGGAACAAGAAAAAACAATGGACACCGTTTAAATGAAAGCCCATTGTTAACGACGTTTACAAGCCAGGAAGCGATACAGTATTTAGGTTGGATCTGGACCCGAAGTTCTGAGGGAGGGTTACGCATAAAGTTAGGCCTACATATTGCATATGGCCTTAAATGCTCATTGGATAGTTTAGCGCAAGTTTTGCTAATAAAATCTTATTTTGCGAGTAACAAAATTGAAGATCTGAGTTTAAAAGGAGCATTTTAAAACTGCTTACCCCATCGCAGTCTCATTGTAATTGTAAATGAACATTTATATAGCACAGCTCAAAGAGCAAATCAAACCAGAGGCGTTGTCTGCGCTGGGCTGTATATACGATGTTAAATGTCACTAAATGTCAATAGACTATTACACCATGCAGTTAACAAAACAGTGCAGGGTAAGTCACAGTTTGTCTATAACTTCTGCATGGTTTCTCTATAACGTATCGGGAATTAGACTTGGTTTCTACAACGAATGATGATTGTTTTTACTGCATCATGGCTTGAAGCGACCATCAAATTGATGCGTAGGACATTATTCAAATCAAATTCAAATCAAATTTATTTGAATCGAATACAAGACCAGTATATATCTGATTAACAGTCAATAACATAAAGTGCATAGTCTGTATCATATAAATAAGAGATAATATACAGACTTATTGTCATCGAGACCAAGGTCTTGGTCTCGAGTGCACTCGAGTTCGTTTTTAAAAGTCTTGGTCTTGGGACCAAAAGTCTTGGTCTTGAGGTTCAAGGTCTTGGTCTTGGTCTTGAGGTTCAAAGTCTTGTTCTTGGTCTCGCAAGACCAAGAACGGCTGTCAATATGAACAGCCATTTAACAAAACTCAAGAATTAAAAAAATTATCAAGCCTGCTTGCATCATAGCCTACGACAAATACCTACGGACGGATGCAAGCCTTGTTGGTCAGGAAAACACATCGCCAGCAGCAGCTAAGTTATGCTTTGTCTGGAAGCCCTGCCGAGACTTTTTCTGAAGCCATACGGTCTGATAAACCATGGGAAGATTTCAATAAGGCTCAAGATTTACATTTACATTTACATCCAGTGCTTGCATGAAAAGCTACTGTGTGTGCCAGCGACTTCAGCATCTGTAGAACGTATTTTTTCACACGGCGGACTTTTTTTATGAGGCCCCACAAGGCACCTCTTGGTCAGAAAATTCTTAGCGAATTGGTTTTTATGAAATACAAAAGGCATTTGGAATAACATTTTGCATGAAGGACTTCTGTAAATACGAAGTCGGAATTCTCTGCAGTCTGCAATTAAAGTTAATTTGCCTGAATAAAATAAAAGACACGTTTTCATTAAAGTAGCGAGTAGTCCGACTTGACAATTTTTTTGTAAGGAAAAGAAGTCTTGGGCTGAATGTGATTTTTTGAGTCTTGGTCTTGGTCTTGAGGTTCAAAGTCTTGGTCTTGGTCTCGAGGTTCAAAGTCTTGGTCTTGGTCTTGGTCTCGAAGTTCAAAGTCTTGGTCTTGGTCTCGATGTTCAAAGTCTTGGTCTTGGTCTTGAGGTTTAAGGTCTTGACAACAAGACTGATAATATACTGTAACATTACTACTACAGTGAAATGTTTCAAATGTAATGCAATAAGACGATTCCCGTATAGAGAAGAAGCTGAATAAGTTTATCTAGTCATCCCCATTAGTATTTTGACATGGAAGCTGTTACTAACATGTCAATGAATCAGTGATGTCATCCATCCGACATACTATGGAAGAAGAGGAAGAAGAGCAGTCGCCTAAGGCAGCCCTGAGGCAGCCAAATAGGTTTGAAGTGTTAGCGACTTCATCTTCTTAGCCTCTGCATGCGAGGACGGGTAGCCAGTCCTTTTCCTCGCCGTCTCATCTTCCCACCGACAATGCACGGTCAGTGTGCTCATTTAGTTGAGTTGGTTAGGGGTGTAGGTGGAGCAGAAATCTGGAACCAAATTTCTGTCCTGGCGGGGATTTGAACCCCCGACATCTCGATTGACAGTCCAGCACGCTAACCACTACACGATCGAGCACCCCCGATGCACTATAGATTCCATGTAAAAAGTACAGAATATCATTGCGTAAGTGTAGAGTGCATGTCTCATATATCGGCTGAAGCCAACGAAATTCAGTGCATATCCATAGAGAGCCCAAATAAATAGTAGGACTGTCTAACGAATTGTAGTTTTAGAATATAGAGTTTGTCTCAAGTTTAGTCCAGGTCTTGTTACGTCTTCGTTTCTGTTGTATACAAAACAGATCAGTTACCAGAACAGCATCGAAGACATGCAACAAGGAATAATATTAAAAACAGCGGTGAACTGCTTAGTAGGATAGGCTTGCAAGTGTAGCATAATATACGGATAATCCGAGGAGACGCAAGTATCTTCCTCCAAAAGCCAGCTTATTTCCTCAACTGCAGCGAACAAATGCAGAGACTGGCCACGATGCACACTCCGAAAAGCACAAATATAAACATTGAGAGACAAGCTCACAAACATGCAGACAAACTTTCGATACAAACACGCGGGCAAGCATTGGCCTTGGGAATGCGAATTAGCATTGGGGAAATGCGCCATTGCCCTTGGGAAAATTCGTCTTTGGCCTTGGGGAAATGGGACTTTGACCATGCAAATAGAGAACAGACGCCTCCGATTGCAACATTTTTGTTAATATGCTGGTAAATTTGACTGCGCTTGCTAGCGTCGTATCCGCAGTGCCAACCCGTCGCATAGTAATTTAGCTGGTGAGTTTGTTTGTTGCAGATGAACAAGTTGCTGCAGGGCGGAGGAGGCGTGGGTGGCGGCCTGATGGGAGGCGATTCTCGGCTCATGTCGAGCGTCATGCTTGGAGGGGCAGGAGGAGGAGGAGGTGGTCATGACGACCGCCGCGACAAGAAGAAGTGCGACGACTACCTGTCGCTCTACTCCCTGCACGACGGCACTGGGTCAGCGCTCGGAGGGGGAGTTGTGGGAGGAACAGGCGGAGGAGGAGGAGGAGCCGGGGGAGGTGGATCGATTCATGTTCCGCGAAGTCTCAGTCTCTCGGATAACTCAGGTAGATGAACTGATTGGTCGGTTGCTTGATTGATTAACTGATTGGTTATTTGGTGTATTGACTAATTGATCGCTGATTGACGGCTGATTGACTGAAGCCTGGAGTGGCTTGGAATCCTACAATTTATAATGAGCCTTTGGTATACCAAGGAGATGCTCCCTGAAGAGAGGGCTCACTTAATCCGCCTCGTCATACTAACCTGCATATAAATGTAATTGTAATATCGTAATTTCAAATTTATATAGCACCACTTCAAGAGAGACTCACCAGAAGCGCTCCCGACCTAACACATTGAAACCACGATCGGAAACAATGGTCTACAAGCTTCTGCGGAAAAGAGTAAAAGAGAGGCTGAGGAGTTCATGTCGCAGGTTGTTAAGGCAACTTATTCCAAAGGATGGGCCGACCACAGGAATGTGGAACTCCGGACAGATGGAACAACCAAGTCGCCAGGCGCAGCATAGCGGAGTAATCTGCGACTAGGACTGGGAAGAGAATCTGCTTGAGATAAGAATAAGATGGAGCACGTAATTACATTTCAATTACAGTTACATGGGTCAGTGTTAGGGTTATCTACATGTATGCTTAGAAGCGAAATGTATTAGGAAATAGGCCTATATTTTCCGTATAGGACTTAGTCCGAACCAGATGAGGATGTCGCAAATCGCTAATCGAATTATGTGTCTGATAGGGGCAACAACATCCAAACGGGGAATAGTTTAATTGATCCAGTGAATGCATGGAAAGTAGGCTGTTTCTCCAGTGAAGTTTGTATCCCAACCTGGGAAAGAACAAAAGACGCTAACACACTAGTTCGAAAAGTAGCGTACGGTTTCGAGCGACCTCCTCCAAGACGGTAATCATGCAGATGCAGGGTCCTTGAGCAAATCCTCTGTGCACAGTTGATTGGCTAACAATGAAATGATGATTGATTGATCAGCGATATAATTGATGCTTTGTCATTAAATAGTAGCGTTTAACAAAATGCAGAAATGAATGATAACATCAAAACAACAACAACACTAACAACAACAACAATTACAACAGTAGTAATTATAATCATGATAAAAGCCGTCTGCGATTTGTTCTTGACTCTCTCCTAAACAACTCTGTCCTCTGTGTGCGTGTAGTGTCTGAGGGCGCCTTTAAGAAGATAAAGACTGAGGGAGTGGGTGTCGTCGGCAGCAGCAGCGTGGTTGGTCTGACCTCGGGGGTCGTTGGCGGTGGCGGGGCGTCGTCTAGCAACCAGGGGGGACACAACCCGGCCACGTGTCAGACGCCCGCTCGAAGGAGACACCGAACGACCTTCACCCAAGAACAGCTGCAGGAGCTGGAAACGGCGTTTGCCAAGAGCCACTATCCGGATATATACGTCCGGGAGGAACTGGCCAGGGTCACTAAACTTAACGAGGCCCGGATCCAGGTCAGTCAAACCATTGTATATATATCTAATCGCTAATCTAACACAGAGACTTATGTAGCGCAGTAATGCTCAAGTCAAAACGTCACTCAGTTATCGCTTCCATGCCAAACCACAACCCAAGCAGTCCGAGAAATTTACCTAATACACTACAACTATTACTACTTCCTCCGCTACCACAACGACTACTATGACTACCACAACGACTAATCGCCTCTTAGCTCGATTTCTACACTTCGACAACTTCCACTGCAACTACTGCAGCGCTATCATTTGCCCGACATTAACGCTAGCACCTGCAACCTATTTATAGTGCTACGTAACATCCTATCATGAAGCAAGGAAGACGGTGTTGCGTAACTAAGGTTCCAGGTCCAAAGACTGCGAATAGAGGGCGAATGTGAATAACCGGTCAGAGACTGATAAAGGACGAAGGTGTCCAAGACAGATGTGGGGGGGGGTCTTAAAGGTATTTCTGAAGTCATGCCATAGAAAGACACAATATCGTGGTAATACGATCTCGTCTCATCACATCTATCTGTTGAAATCTAGAGAAGACTAAGCATCCATCCTAGAAGTTAACCAGGTCATTGTTTACCTCATCATTGTAATGAAACCTCATATGTGGAGGTTCAATTCTAATGATTTCTGTAGAGCTAGTCCAACCTAGAAGTCAACCAGATCCATAATTATGTAATGTAAAAGTGAAGTTCGAAATCCCCCGAGATAGACTCGAGTCCAAAATCGTTGGAATACGGACTAAGAGCGTTTTCGAATAGACTGCCTTGTCGTGCTATCTCTATGACACGTGTCATCACGTCAGTGCGATCTATTTGCATCTCATCTAGGAATGATCAGGTCCAATGATTTCTAGCAGAGCGACTTAAAATTACAAGTCAACCTGGTCACCGTCACGACACACACAGGGACCTGTTTGTCTTCTAAATTGGAGTGGGTCTTTAGAAGTCATCCACAATGAGATCCTATTACCATGACACAAATAAGTCAAGTGAGTCTTCTTGTCTTCTAGGTCTGGTTCCAGAACCGGCGAGCAAAGTACCGGAAGCAGGAAAAGCAGTTGGCTAAATCCCTGTCTCCAGCCGCTGCCTCATGCAACGGGATGATGCGCAATATCTACCATCACTCGGCCGCAGCTGCAGCAGCCGCCCGTGGCTACCCCTACCCAACAGCACCCAACTCGATGAACTCCATGTCCAGGTACCCTCTGACCATGAACTCCGGGTACTCGTCCGTCGCCCAGTTCTCCGGCATCGGATCTATGCACGGCGGCATGTCGGGAATGACCGGAACCGGAAATATGCCTCCAAGCATGACGGGAATGTCGGGAATGTCGGGCATTGCGCATGCGCAACAATCACAACGCATTCAGATGGGCGCCGCTGATTACGGACTGAACTTGGTAAGGATCATCGTGATCATAGATATGATCATACCTTTGATCATACTCGCGATGTTCATCATCATCATCACGGTCATAAATGTAATCATGCTCAATAGTTATCATCATCATGATCAGAAAATATTTAATATGATCATACACATTATATATGTCATAATAATGACCATGATCAACATCATTGTGTATGTACCATCATTATGTACCGCCTGTAGTCACGCAATCATAATCATCGCAATGACTGTCGTCGTCGTCATCATCATCATCATCGCAATAATCGTCGTCGTCATCACCATCATCATCATCATAACAATGATCACTTATGATGCGCTGTAATAATGCCATTAGTTATGGTCGATGCAACAAAACTCTTTCTAACAACACAGGAACGTTCATTCTCGGACAATAATTGTCCGAGAACTTCTGTAGCGCCAATGTTTTAATACTCAAGGCATTAATCGATGTTGGCTTCTAAGCAAAATCGGCGATGTGCATGTTAAATTCCAGGATGAGTCTATGCTCAGACCTAGCTTGGCTTATAAGGAATTTAAGGATGGCCAGAGTCTCAGTTGCCACTGGTCAACCATTTTCCATATCCAAGAGTCGCCTGGAGCTACGCAGCCCTCCATGCTCCGCCCACCGGCGTTATTGACGCAGCAGTGGCAATAGATGCGCCTACCTGCGCCGGAAAGGGGACGACATCCTCACGCCCATGACCACAAGAATTAATCACGGTCTTGAGAATGTCTAACAGCGTTTATTTAATGATCACTCGATCAGAATTACCCTGTTATCGATCGTTTATGACTTAGACGGTAATTGTAATTGTAATCTGACATTTAAAAAGCGCCGCTTCAAGACAAAACTCAGCAGTGGCGCTCCCGACCCGAACCAGTGAAATCACTGTTGAATAATACAGACTTCAGGCACTTGCGAAACTGAGGAAGGGAAAAAGTGAGGAGCTCGACCCGCAGCTCCCGAGTAAGACGATACTCGTTATGATAGTCAGGCTTACTCAAACGTATCTATAGACTTAATATGTTCCTTGACATTTACGTAGCCATTTTTAAAACTCTCAAAAGTAACTACCTGATAGGTGCATACAATAAAGCGACTTAAGATAAGCTGAGAATATTTGCTGGGCTGTTACTCATCGTACGTTGCATTACTTCACAATACCTCACATTACTTAACGTTATCTTACATTACTCCATATCATACTTAACCAGAATTGACCGTGACATTACCACACATTACTTTAACGTTATCTTACATTACTCCATATCATACTTAACCAGAATTGACCGTGACATTACCACACATTACTTTAACGTTATCTTACATTACTCCATATCATACTTAACCAGAATTGACCGTAACATTACCACACATTACTTTAACGTTATCTTACATTACTCCATATCATACTTAACCAGAATTGACCGTGACATTACCACACATTACTTTAACGTTATCTTACATTACTCCATATCATACTTAACCAGAATTGACCGTGACATTACCACACATTACTTTAACGTTATCTTACATTACTCCATATCATACTTAACCAGAATTGACCGTAACATTACCACACATTACTTTAACGTTATCTTACATTACTCCATATCATACTTAACCAGAATTGACCGTGAAATTACCACACATTACTTTAACGTTATCTTACATTACTCCATGCATATCATACTTAACCAGAATTGACCGTGACATTACCACACATTACTTTAACGTTATCTTACATTACTCCATATCATACTTAACCAGAATTGACCGTGACATTACCACACATTACTTTAACGTTATCTTACATTACTCCATATCATACTTAACCAGAATTGACCGTGACATTACCACACATTACTTTAACGTTATCTTACATTACTCCATATCATACTTAACCAGAATTGACCGTGACATTACCACACATTACTTTAACGTTATCTTACATTACTCCATATCATACTTAACCAGAATTGACCGTGACATTACCACACATTACTTTAACGTTATCTTACATTACTCCATATCATACTTAACCAGAATTGACCGTGACATTACCACACATTACTTTAACGTTATCTTACATTACTCCATATCATACTTAACCAGAATTGACCGTGACATTACCACACATTACTTTAACGTTATCTTACATTACTCCATATCATACTTAACCAGAATTGACCGTGACATTACCAAATACCAGGCTTACCTTACAATGCTTTCATCAACTTAAATTAACTAATGCTACATTACTGTTACTTACCTGACCCTAAATTGACATTTCATTTTAATTTATTGTTCCTAAAAAATAAACATTACATAATGAGTGTACAAATATGTTGCAGCGATGCAAGGGCATCACAGAGGACCGAAATTCCGTTAATTATCTTAAGTTACCATACCATACCTTACCTCTATTCCGTAAGCGCTTGAAATCCATTTTGTTCGATCCTGATTTTTCATCGTTAGGTCGAGAACGCCTCTGAAGAGTTTTCTTGAAGAGGTGCTATATAAATCCGTGATTACATTACATTCTTCGTGTGGTTTGATTGCAGGAGTCGCATGAAGATGATTGGTACAACAAGAGCCTCAGCGCATTGCGCATGAATCCACATCCGGGCTTCTCGAATTCTATGCTAACATATCAGACTTAGTCTTTGTTTACAAGGACCAACAGCAGCAGACAATAATTATATTTAAGATTATTATTATCATCATCGAATTCATCGTCGTATTAACGAAATTAATTATGGCTAACGATGCAATTAACAGAAATGCGTGTAATTAAGTTGAATAAATCTATGCGACAATGTTCTTACTGTTGTTCATATCGTTTTTCGTTAATGACGATTGTCAAAAGGGATTGTTATTGTTCATAGGATTGTAAACCCTTTGTAAGGTATTTGGTAGGTGCTATATAAATCTCCAGATACATACATACATAGACCTACAGTGTCCTACACATATACATAGCCTAACATACATAGCGAAAGCGTGACACAAACAAACTGCTGGCATTCGAAATGAGATGCTACAGAAAGATATTACATATCAGGTGGCAACAAAAGATAACAAACAAAGAAGTACGCGTAAGAGTTGGAATCACCAAAAACATCAAACAACTGAAAATGGAAAGAAAGCTCAACTTCTTTGGACATGTGTCCAGAATGGACAACAACAGACTGATCAAACAAACCATGTTTGGGTTAATCGACGGCACAGGGATAAGAGGGAGGCCAAGCAGAGAATGGCTGGACGATGTTAAAGATTGGTGCGAAATGAACATACACAGGTTGAGCCTGATGGCGACGTGTGGAGAAAAATAGTGAAGCATGCGATTGACACCATGCAACGGGCGCTGAGCCCACGGACTGTGATGATGATGATGATGAACATACATAGGCTTACATAAATGTATACATAAACACACCTATTTACATACAGACATACAGGCATATATAATATTACATACATAATACATATTACATACATTCACATATATGCATCCAACATACATGATATATACATACATGCATACATACATACATACATACATACATACATACATACATACATACATACATACATACATACACATACACACCCACATACATGCATATATACATCCATCCAAACATACATGCATACATAATTACATATATATATATACATGCATACATACATGTCTAGAATGTGAGGGTACCAAATTTATCGTCGTTTCCCCTTCAAGACTGTTCAATAATTATAATGGCGCCCAATGAATCTATATTTGGCGCAATTTATGCCCAATTCCGAATAATAATAATGATAATGATGATGATGATGATGATAATAATAACAATAAAAATAAATATAATGATTATGATAATAAGCGCAATCTATACATATAATATCCATATAGTGTCCGTCCGACGATAAACGCTACGTCACAAACGGTTTCTGTTCTATTTGTTTGTGACGTCAGTACTGCCGTCTTGACGACGGCGATCAGAGCATTTTAACCAACGATGCATATAGGCCTATAATATGACGTCATAATATGACGGGCAAATACTCTAGTATTAAATATACTGACAATAATAATAATAATTATATAATAATTACAATAAAAATAATAATAATAATTTAAAATTACTAACATTAGACGTGTTTCATTATTGAAGAGACATGTGTCGATCATAATTGAAGCGACGTAGCAATAGGCTTTTATTCCTTACATTTAAACCTAATAACAATAGACTTTTCATAATTGAAATGACGTAACATATAGGCCTTTAGTCTAAAAAATTACAATATAAAATAACAAGCAATAGACGCGTTTCACAATTGAAATAACGTGACAATAGGTCTTTGCTTTCTAAATTTACACTTAGCCTAATAACATTAATAGACTTTTTCATAACTGAAGTAACGTAACAAATGCCTTTAATCTCTAAATCTAAAATTACTAATTATAGACGTGTTCCACAATCGAAAAGACGTATGTAAAAATTGCTAGTCTTTTATTCTCTAACTTTAATCTCAATAAAAAAATAGACTTTTTAAGTTAAGTAACGTAAACAAGGCCTTCATTCTCTAAATCTGAGATAATAATAGACGCTTTAAAGATAATAGAGGTTTTAACAATTGGAATGACGTAACAATAAGCCTCTATTTTCTAAATTTAAAACTAATAACAGTCGACTTTTTCATAGCTGAAGTGACGTAACAAAGGCTTTATTCTCTAAATGTAAACTTATAATGAAAATACACTTTTTGATAACTATAACTGAAGTGGTGACGTAACAAATGCCTTTATTGTATAAATCTAAAAATTACAAAAAATGTGTTTCATAATTGAAGTGACGTAATAATAAGCCTCTGGTTTTAAAATTAAAACTTATACAATCAACTTGTTTCATAATTAAAGCGACATAAAAGGGTCTTTATTCTTAATTTACTAAGAAAAGTCTTTATTTTAATTTACTAAGAAAAAACGTGCTCATAATTGAAATGATGTAACAATAGGCCTCTATTCCAGGGGGCGTACTTTGGTATAGAAAGTGGGGGTACCAAATTTCGCATTGTTTTATCTTCTCGGCTATTAAATAATTATAGCGGCATCGTTTGTATTGCAAGCATAATAATAATTATAGGCATGGGCGGCGATCCAGGAGGAGTCGAGGGGAAAAGAACCCAACCTTTGAGAGTGGGGGGGGGACACAGTATACAGTTATCCCCCAAAACTTTGAAGAAACACCAAAAAGTCAAAAAAAATTTTCGCGGCTGAGCGCGAGAAAAAGTTCACCTCTTTTTTGACAAGATCAGTTCAAAAGTGTCCCGTGTCCCCCCCCACCTGTCAAACAAGATCGCCGCCAGTGATTATAGGCTAAATGATGCTGATGATATTGACGATAATAATAATAATAATAATAATAATAATAATAATAATAATAATAATAATAATAATAATAATAATAATAATAATAATAATAATAATAATAATAATAATAATAATAATAATAATAATAATAATAATAATAATAATAATAATAAATAACAATAATTTTTTCCAAATCCTGAGGGATCTTGATACCTCGGGAAAAAAATTAATAATTACAGTGACAATAATAATAATAACAATGAGAGTGATGATGATGGTGATCACACTGATAATAATGCTCGATAATTGTTTTGAATCTTGAGGACTTCCTCAGATAAAATTATTATGGGCAAAAACAATGGGTATGAAAAGTGGGGAGTACGGAACCATCCAGTCTAAAAAGTGGGGGTACGGGTATCCTCGTACCCCCGTAAATGACGCCTACGCCACTACATGTGGTATCTATTCCTATCAAACCAGTGATATTTTCGTTAACGGAATAAGTCAAATAAGTCAAATAAGTCTAACGGAATTAAATAAATAAGTCAAATAAGTCAAATAAGTCTAACGGAATTAGAAGTAAAATTATTAATTTCCGTTAACGAGAATAAGAACGAAAATTGGGAATTATTTTGAGAACGAGAATAGAACGATAACTGAAATACGCTACAGAGAACGGAAATAGGAATAGAAATAGGAATTATTTTCCGAACGGAAATTATTACATAATAATTTTTGCGGTATGCGATTTGTACAAGTGGGATCCGTCATGCGACCGTAAGCCATTATAAGATCGTAATCTTCGGCTGTGGTTTCTTTGGGATGCATAATCTGTGATCAGACATGAATACTACAGCAAGATTGCTTCTGTAATTGAAGACCTTCTGTCAGCACCAGCCTCACAAACAGCAATTCCGAGAGTGTGCGTCCGGGAATTCAAAATTTTGAAGCTGGCGCAGAAAATAAAGGTATTGTGTCCAAGGACGCACCTAAGTTGTGAAAGGATGCATAAATAAATTAACGATGCATCCAAGGGATGCTAACAAATAGGCCTACCGACTCTTATCTATTTTGCTTGAATTCCAAATTTGTGATATGATGTGTCCATGACTCCATGAATTCAGAAGTTAATGGAAGCACTGCTCTAAGAATTTGTAGAGAGGATTTTTTCTTTGTGCGGATTGCTAACTGCCAGGTGAAGAAGTTGCATGCACAAGTCTTAAGTCTTTTGAATGAAGAGTCTTTCTGAAACTTTACAAAAACATTTGAAGTTCACGCTATATAACATGTTGGAACTGACTAGCAACTGCACAAGTTGTGGTTTTGCGTTGTTATTTGAGAGCTCAATTATATATAATGGGCCCTACTACTACTTCATAACTGGAATTATAACTGAAATTATTTCAGAACTGGAATTAGAACTGAAATTATTTCAGAACTGAAATTACAACTGAAATTATTTCAGAACTTGAATTAGAACTGAAATAGGAATTATTTTCAGAACGAGAATTGAATTAGAATTGAAATTGAGTCTTCTGAACTGATTTAGAAGTAAAATTGGGAATTATTCTTAGAACTGAAATATCACTGTATCAAACCATATCACAACAATGGTATCCTACGGAACCTTTCTTGAATGTCGAATCCAGGAAGCAGATATTAAACGACATACACGTCATCAAAAGGCTAAATATATATTCATATATATATGTATATATATATTCTTTTGTTATATGTAAATATATATATTCATATATCTTCATATGTGTAAAACTTATTACGCAATCAATGTAGGTAAACCCGGATCTGGGGCGCGGGATAAGTTTGGGTGCACAGCACGTGTCTCGCTCCCGAAAAGAACTTGATGATTGCACACGTTTGCAGTTTTGTGTACAATTCGCATGTATACAGTCTCTCTGTCTCTGTCTGTCTGTCTGTCTGTCTCTATCTCTCTCTCTGTCTGTGTCTCTGTCTGTCTGTCTGTCTATCTATCTGTCTGTGTCTGTGTCTGTGTCTGTGTCTCTGTGTGTGTGTGTGTGTGTGTGTCTCTCTCTCTCTCTCTCTCTCTCTCTCTCTCTCTCTCTCTCTCTCTCTCTCTCTCTCTCTCTCTCTCTCTCTCTCTCTCTCTGTCTCCAGGATCGTTACACGGAATCTGCTCAATAGGCTCTGACCCTCAATCGTTGGATTACATACTCAGCGCACCACAGGAGTTTTGTCACACAAAATAACAATTGTATTCAGTCCAACGCATGTGGCTCTTGAAACGGAAGCGACGCACCAAGAATCGTGTCGTCAGTGAAGCGAGACGCTTCAGCAGAGCGTTAACGTCATTCGATGCGTGATGCCCCTACCTCTACTTGCGTCTTTATAGCTTTGCATTCATCCGCGCTAGACTTCATTCCTCCCTCTCCTGAAAATAACCTTACGAATGCACACGTAAGCAAGTTTTCTGTACAATTCGTATGTATATACAGTGTCTCTTTACATAGCATACGCTTGTGAAGTACGCCCTGTGTCTGCGCTGTGGAGAGGTCATCGCCTACATATAGGCGAATAGGCGTATACATGGCATACCCGTGAAGCGTGTACTCGATGAGCTTATGCAGCTTATGCATACGTTCAATGCGGATTAAGGCGTTTCCTGATTATGTTTCTATATCGTAAAGTCTTATAGTTGTTAAGAAAGTGGCAGGATGAAATAATTTACTTCGGAAACGTGTTTGAAATTGGAAGAATCAATTGCAGATCAGGTACGTATCTTTTGAACCAGGTCATACCTTTTCGTCTATTATAATGACGACAATGCGGTGTAGGCCTACACTAGCGAGTTTATCTGAAAAGTGTCTGTGAGTTTTACCAGTTAAAGAGCAAAAGTATCGCAATGTAGCCATTGATGTCAACCTGACAATAAGAACCGTCTATACTTTAATCGAAGTGCATATATTTACTTGTAAAGTAAGGCAGCTAATGATTGTACCAGAAACAATCGACATGCATTTGGCCTAAATAGCATTGTCGCCCAAACACTGGGCGTTTATACAAGTGCCCCTACGAACAACATTTGCAACATTTACAACACAGTCACCATTTATATGATCACAGGAGTGTCAGGTCTTAAGGATGGTGGTAGTGTTCATAATTGCGATTATGAAAATCAAGATAATGATGACGGTAGTGACAATGAAGATAATGACGCCAACGAGAAAGACAACTAAAACGACAGCAACAAATGTGATCTAATTATAAAACGTTAAGACTTAATTATCTAAACCTAATTTATAAAACAATAAAACCTTTCATGTTGTGTTATAGAAGACCGAGACAAATCCGAACGCATATTGTGCAGAAGTCACAGACTCTTAAAGATTTATCAACAGCATAATAATAAGTTAATGTAGTGATGAGTAGTCTTGCATTTGAAACTTTGACAGGATAGTTAATGATAACAGAAACAAATTGACTGTTGCCTAGCTCTATCATTATTAAACTTTTTACTCTTATTATTGTTATTATTATTATCTTTATCGTTATTACTATCGCCATCACTATTAATATTATTATTATTTTATTTATTATTACCAGTTAAAGATGCTATCTGCATCTTCTTCTCGCTCATTGCGCTCTGTAAATCGGCTTGATCTTTTGTTCCCAGGGCTAAAACTGCCTTGGCCCAGCATCGGGCGTTTGCTGTAGTGGGTCCCACGATCTGGAATGACCTTCCTCCTGTGCTCAGGGCCAAACTAATGACTGGCTTTTCTTCATCGGTCTCACGTTCCCTAAAGGCATTTCTGTTTCCCCGGGGCTTCTGTGCTGAGAGCGCCTCTGAATAGTTATTCTGCGAGAGGCGCTTTGTAAATTTCTAGATTCAATACAATACAATACAATTATTACAGTAGGCCTATTATTATGTTATTTTTTATTGAGAAATATGTTAACTAACCTGTGTTTGTTTTGACAGAGTGATCAGTCAGTGATTCATCCCATTCCATCCGTCGGTCACAAAGAAATGGCAAAGCGTGTTCAGTCGAAGAAGATATCCTCGTCTCTTGCGGACCTAACGACCGACGAACCAATCATCTGTAACGTCTGTCTCTCCGTCTACGATGAAGGTCCGCGACTTCCGCTGACGCTCGCCTGTCACCACTCCTTCTGCGCCTCCTGCATCGCCGATTCCCTGCTGACCCCTGAGGATCGGAACAAGGTCTTCTGCCCTCTGTGCAAGACCAAGACCATCCTCGACAGGAGAGGCATCGCCTGTCTACCAGTCAACGAACAGTCGCTGGAGTTCGTTCGAAATCTGGAAAGACGGAAACAGATGGAGTTGATGGAACAACAAAGAGGGATGGACCCAAGATTCGACCCGAGTATGCCGCCGTATCCTGACGTGCCCCCTCAGGTCGCTTACCCTTTGTGGGCAGCGAAGCCCAGCGAGCCAGGGCAGCCTAAGGGAATTCTGAAGAATAATCCAAAGCAGCAACGCCATGTCAGGATGGGTACACGACCTGTGGGGCAGCCGGGACTTAACAACGGGGCTCCAAAGAGGAGTAACGGTCCAGCAGCGGTGTGTTCCCAGTGTGAGGCGGAAAGAGCTGAGAAGCAAGGGTTCGCCAGTATAGCGGAGCAACATGCTGTTATAGTGAGGTCAGTTGATCGTCTCCATCCTCCACCGAATTCCTTTTTCTCCGATGAGACGAAACAACCACATCCAGCGACAGAAACCTCCGATCAGGACCGCCATCTGACGAATGGAAGTGACGATATGGAAGGCGAGGGAATAGAAGAGACAGGTAGCGCCACCTACCCATTTTTACCCGACCCCACATCGGGTGATAACCAACAGCAGTCTGCTGACCTTTTAGCCTGTCGTCGAAACGATAACAACATCCCTGGGTTTCTGAGACCACTCTCCCAGAACCTCCATGACCCGACGTCGATCATCCCAGACACGACGCCAGGCCCCATCCGAGGGCACAACGACCTCGACCCCCTGCCAAATGGACGCATATATCCGGTTAACGCTCTGCTCTACATGGCCTCCGCAGAAGGCATCCCACGTGACCAAATCGGAAGCGCTGGCCCGGAAGTGACGTCTTCTGACCCCGTCCTTCCGCCGTTGACTGAATCACAGCAGGTGCTGCCACCTAGCGCCAAATACGTCGGTCGGTTTGGCAAATACAGCGACCGACGACAGCCGGGGTCGTTCAGTGCACCCCACAAGATCGTTTGTTCCCCCGACGGTGCTCGTCTTGCCGTCTCTGACCTCGCTGGGTCCGTTGTACACCTGTTCTCCTCGAGGGGCGAGTTCATCGTTACCTTCTCAACCCCTGGAACGACCGGAGGGGTCTGTTTCTTCACCGACGGTAACCTGGCCGTGACGACCGCAAAGGGGGTGCAGGTCCACGCCCCGAACGGGATGCAGAAGAAGACGATTCCGATCGTTGGGGTATTTGCTGTCGCTGCCTTCAAGCAGGGCTTCGTCGCCGCAACCAGGAATCGAATCTCCGTCTGTCGGTCTCTTCTCGGATCGGTCGTTCACTCGATCAACGGGAAACGCGATCAGGGTCTCCTGCAGAAACAGATCCCTTTCGAAGAGGTCACCGACATTGCCGTCGGTCCTAAGGACGAGCTGTGCATCCTGGAATCAAAGGTCGTTCTGGTGATGAACGAGGAAGGAGTCGTTGCGACCTTCATCCACCCAACCCTGGAGAGCGTCTGTGGTCCTTTGGGGAAGGCCGTTGCCCTCGCCGTCTGCCCTGACGATGGGAGCTTCGTCGTGGCTGACGCAGGGCACCGAAGGGTCCTTCTCTTTGGGGCCGACGGCCAATTCCTCCGGTGCCTCGTCAAAGTAGAAGACTCGGTTCAAGCGGGGTTGAACATCAGTGGCGTCGCCGTTACAAAGTCGAAGAAGATGTTCGTCGTTGCTAGAACGAAACAGATGGCAGAAGTGAGGGTCTACGCCATCTTAGCACCCCAACCATCCTAGATCTGACAGCAGAACAATAGATAATAACACAAAGGCCTCGTCAGAAGAAGATTTCGGGAGGTTTTTAACACATCCAATGAGATTCGTGTATAGATCCGATTGAAAATTATATTTAATGGGACTTAATGTTTAGGATTTAGGTCGACTTTCAAAGCTACTGTCAAATAGTGATTAAATATTAGAAGTTGGTTCAACGTTTATCGAAAGTTGATCAAAAGTAGACGCACTGACGGGTTACGGATTGTTAGCCAAGTTACAAACCAGTACCAATAAGGCTACAAAGTACCACTGAAAGTGTGACGACTACGGTTCTGCAGCAGGGTAGTCCTCGCCTTACTATTATAGGGTGCAGTATCCCATTGGTTTGAGCGCTGGGCCTGTAATGTGGAGAGTACGAGTTCAAACCTTAAATGAGGCGGTCACTGGGGACCAATGTATAGGGACCAATCGGTAAATCATTCTCGCAAACTTTCTCGGCGCCATAGAAGTTCTGTCGTACGGTCCTGTGTGCTCTTCTGAGCATTGGAAGGCAATATGAAATAGGCCTACAGTTGTGTATTGCAAACGATATGTATCTACACATTCTACAGTAGGATATGATATTATCGAGAATATCAAAGTCAAGTCAAAACACACTTTATTGTACAAGCATCACAGTTTTAAACAAACAAATTCAGTGGCGTCAAGGGGTAAGCCCAAAGGAACATAGTGTTCCGCTAACAGGGTCGCCCTATAGTTACATCGGTTCGTTTAACAGGTTTAATTGCTTTATAATATGCTACATTTAACAAGCAAAATCCTCAGATTATGGTGTCCAACAATGAGTCTACAAAGTGTATATAATAAACAGCATAGCTACATAGTTACGCTACTCATCTACATTAAACATTCAAATTGCGAACAACGGAAAACAGGTGAATCGGTTAAAACTAACCAGTGGAAATCTAATTTTGAATGCGTTCACTTCAATGAATATGATGCTTTAGCATTTTTTGATCATTTTAACTTCTATCATCATTGCTTATTGGAAAATGATGAATCGTAGCCTATAGCTAAAGAATCCGACGACTTATTATTAGGATCTGGTTTTAACTTCCAGTCTTAGCATACCCGAATGAGACCTTATCGTTAAGCTTAAGTTACATGTTTAACATAGGCCTATTGTTTGGACTAGAATATAGTTTACTGGGGTTACTTGGTATCAAACATGTCTAGTTATTTTAGCGTTATCATTTGTTGTTGCAGCCTAATTGGTTTAATACATTCAAGACATAAGCGTTGATTCATACCTTATCGACACTACTTTTAAGGCTTTTTGGTCGAAATCTGTTTAACTGTTAGGTCAAGTTTTGCATCACCGGCGAATAAGAACAAATGCTCATTAGCATGAAGAAGGTTTTACTGTTTTATATTCGTTTTTCCAATTGCACGATTAAATACCCCCATCTATTTCTGCTGACTCCTGGATCTGTTTGTTCTCTCTGCTCGTCATTCTTCACACTGTTTCTTTCCTTTTATAACTGTTCCTGCAATTAAAGTAAGAGCAGGGTTAAATTCATGAAATTTTAACCAAAAAACGGTGGAACTTAGAACGCGAGGGTGAAGAGGCGCTAAGAGCCCAAAGTTGTGCAACAAAACGGTTTAGGGAGCGTCTTAATAACCTCTTCAGCGAGGGCCAACGGTTTCGGAGTGTAGGCCTATTATTTGAAAATTTCAATTGAAACTTGACTTTTGAAATGGTGATTTTTCTTAGAATAACGTAAGAAAGTTGCAGGCATGAACTATTCGATCATAAATGGAAATGGAGTTCATGTCGTTATAGTAGTCGTTAAGTTCATGTCCGTATATCGTCAAGCTCATGTTGTTGTAGTAGCCGTTAAGCTAATGTCGCTATAGGTAACCGGACCATTGATCACAGGACCATTGATCATAGGACTATTGATCATAGAACGTTTGGTCACAAGGACCATTGATCATTAGGACCATTGATCATAGGACTGTTGGTCATAAGATGTTTGGTATAGAAACCAAAACTCAGTATGTACGTATATACATACATACATACATACATAGATACAGACATACATATATACATACATACATACATACATGTATACATAAATGCATATATACATGCATACATACATACATACATGCATACATACATACATGCATACATTAAGACATGCATGCATACATACATGTATGTATACATACATGCATACATACATGCATACATACATACATAAATACATAAATACATACATATATGTATGTATGTATGCATGTATGTATGTATACATGCACGTATGTATGCATGTATGCATGTGTGTGTGCACGTATGTTTGTATATTCATGCAAACATAAATAGTTTAAATACACACATTCACTCATACATGATCAACAGTCCTATGATTAATGGTCCTAATGATCAATGGTCCGTGTGACCAAACGTCCTATATATGATCAATAGTCCTGTGATCAATGGTCCGCAAATCGTCGCTATAACAGTCGTGAGGTTCATGTCCCTGTAGTAGGCTACTCGTTAAGCTAGTCCACGAAGCTCGGGCCGCATAAGGTTAAAAGCGTGTGTGATGTTGAGTTCTGTTGAAAGTTTTGCTTTAAAGCTGAATTGTGAGTAAATAATTAGAGGTTGCGTGAGGGTTAAAACAAACGGCTCAGCCTGATCATTCCGATTAGAACCGGAAGCTTTGTCCTTGTAAGATCAGAAATCTGAGAACTTTTAAAGGACGATTTGGACATCAACGATTTAAACACGATTTAAAGAGGTATGCACTTTATATGTGTTAAGCACCTCTCGTTTACCGAATCACAGGAATCCCCACACGTCAAAAGGTTTGCTACGACTGACTAAAATATACGCAGCCGACAGGATTCGAACCTGTGCGGGCAGAGCCCAATAGATTTCTAGTCTATCGCCTTAACCACTCGGCCACGGCTGCTCCCTGTATCCATCTGTTAAAGTTATTTATAAGTTTGATCGTGTTTTATTCAACGAAGCCCTCAAGCGAAAGACGATAAGCGTGAGTAGGCCTAGAAAGTCTAGCCTATCGTTGTGTCTGTAGGCATGGACCTATCGCATAGGAATATGTAGGCCTAGTCGTGTCATCGACTGGCTTAGTTGTCAGACTCGAGGAATCGGTAGCGTTCAGTTGGGCTCATTCCCGAATGAGTGAGTGAATCAAGCTAGTAAGTAAGTGAGTAATTAAGTAAATAAGTAATTTAGTAACTAAATAAGTATGCCTGTATATATGCATACATGTAAGTAAGCAAGTGAGTAAGTGATCAAGCGAGTAATTGAGTAAATGAGTGAGCAAGTGAGGAAATGAGTAACATGTATGTAAGCAGGTACGTAAGTAAGTAAGAAGATAAGTAGCACCTACATCGTATCTGACATTGTATAGAACCATTACAAAGGCCTACATATTTTAAAAAGATTATAATAGCAGGAGCAGACAATAATATAGACGTATACGTGCACAACTAAATATAAGTAAAGATATATCAGTTCACGAAACTACTTTTAACCAATTTAGATTTAACAATACAAAACATGAAAGGATGCCCTTTCTTGCGGAGGGAGTAGACCTACTTGTCCTCACGAATGTATGTAATGTAATGTAAATCTCCGAAATTTCTCAGCGCCACACAAAAGCCACGTCAGGGAGACCAGCTTATTCACCGGCGCTATATCAAATCAAGTCCGCAATAGCCATGTCCGCCTTATCCGTTCCGGTGCCAGGTCAGAGTCCGGGGAGGTCAAGCTGAGCAGCCAGCAGGGTGCTACGAAGAGGCGGCAAGAGCTGATGATTTCAGGAAGAATCTCCTGTTTGCTTGGGCAATCAGCTCCTCTGCAGTATATAGTTTTTTGCGGCATATACGTGCCATCTGCAAAATGCTTATAGAGCTGCACTATTGAGAGATAAGAAATCCAGCATATAGGCAAGTAACGCAAACGTTATTCTTGACAGAATAATTACTTGAAAATGACGTTGTTTCAGTTGGTTGAGAAGATTGGTTGGTTTAATGAGAATGAAGAAAAAGTTAAGATGGTTTAGAAAAAGAACGATTACTTTGTAGAACGATTCCAAGCAGCTTGACATTTGCTAAGTGATCAATTACGGGTGAGGTCACACGTAAGGAAAAACAGATCTAAAGGATATTCGCCACCCGATGATTATAACTTTCGTTTTGCAGATAATTATGCAACGTTTGTTTTGGGTGGATCACAGCTTAGTATTATCAATTTATCATAGGGGCCTACCTCGAGCTTTCAACTCTAAGTCTAATCTCTTCAAGAAGTCCTACTCTGACTCATCTGATCCTCCGCTTTACAATCCTTCTCGACTTAGTTTAAACCCGTCTTAGCAGCTCTTCTGTCACATCTCTCTGGTCTCTCTGGCAACCGTACTTGGGTCTTCATTTGTTTTCTCTGGTCAACCACTCTGACTCGACGCTTAGCTTTAACGTGGCGCTTTAGAAATTTTGAGTTTTCGATTACGATTATCAATTTCTGCTGAGAATTCGGCGATTTGCATTACTTTGTTAGTTATTATCGTACAAAACGTCTAGGCTTGGGACTGGCACCACCAGAGAAACGACATTGGGTTTAGCAACATTGAACTCTTTCAGACGGATGAGAGTTTAGCGACTGTAAGCGACATCTTATGATAATGTCGAGAAATTCACTCTTACCATGAGGTGTATGTTTCGGGCTGACACACATGAGGTGCGGTATGGTGATTGTCTTAATTTGACACCCTGTGAAGTGACTATTTTGTGTTGGCACTCATGAAGTGCTAGGGAGCTGTTGCCTTGTTTGACACCCTGTAGAGTGCTGAGTTATTTGGCTGGGTGCGGTTTCTGTATTGACACCCTGTGGGTGCTATATAATTTGACTGTGTGGCAAGTTCGTTTTGGCACCCTATGGAGCGCCGTGAGGTGCTGATGTCGAAACGACACCCTATGGAGTGCCGTTGATTAGATGTATTGTATCTCTGTAAATCAGCACCGAGAGAATTGTGTGAGGTGTCACTTTGGGGATCTGAGGCAAGGCCGATGCTTTCAGCTCTCAGTATTTCGACACCCATGAGGTGACGTTTTGGGCCTATTGATTGGTTGGGTGTCTAAATTGACCACGGGTGCCCTTTTGGACTGACACTTCGTGTCTTAGGTGATGAGTCACCCCGGTGCTAGACACCTCATGGAATATTTGGGTATAAAAGGAGCTCAGGTTAAGAAGAGAGACAGTCTGAAGACAGAGTCTGGAGGACGGTCTGAGATTCGGCCTTGAGCTAAGCATCGGTCTAGAAGTCTCGACTAGCTGAAGAAGAATATCGTCGACAGTTGCGATAGTTCTCTTGATGCTGAGTCGTGGTGGCGATACCCGTATATTGCGGAAGTCATAGTTTGCGATATCAGTACGTTGCGATAGTTCTTTCACTGTTGAGTTATACGTTGCTGTAGTTCTGTGGACGCGATAAGTGCGATTATAGTTTGGATGATTCTGTGCTCATTGGATATTTGCGATTAAAACGGACTTCTACGTTACTTCGTTGTCGACTCTGTTTAAGCCTCTTGACAGACCACGAGAGCCGGACCTGGCCTTTTACACGAGGGGTGGGGTTTTTCGGACATCCTGGTAAGAACTCTGAACCTCGCACCGCCTCAGAAACCAAGAACACCCCCGGTTTCGCGACAAACTGGTACCAGAAGTGGGGTTGTGTTTTTGTTCGTCGAGTTCAAGAGTCAACGAAAGTCAACGGAAGTTCTGATATGGAGCCAGAACGCCGCACCGTCCACTATACATTGTTGGACGTGGATGAAGATCCGATTCGACAGCCAAGCAGCTCGACTCCGTTTGTGAAGAGGACGACGAAAGACGACAAGTCCGATCTAAGTCGCCTGCTGGAATTCATTGAGTTTGACGGTCCAAGCTCGGTGACGGCGAACGACGCAACGGAACGAGAAGAGCGGCCGACAGAATCGAAACCAGCGAAGAGTACTGGCGTTGTCTACCGGAAGGCGCCAATGAAACCCGGAAAGTTTGACGGTACGGGATCGCTGGAATCGTTTCTAGCCCAATTTGAAGTGTGCGCACGGCACAATGGATGGACATCTGCAGATCGAGTTGATTTTCTGCGCTGCGCTCTGGAAAAGGCCGCCACGCAGTTATTATGGGACTTTGGGGCGAGAGAGGACGTTACCTACGAGGAATTAGTCGGTCGCCTCCGCCAAAGATACGGTACAGAAGGACAGGCAGAGACGTTCAGAGCACAATTGTACTACCGTCGCCAGCGGGCGGACGAGACTCTGAGCAACCTACTTCACGAAATACGCCGTTTGGTTGTGTTGGCGTATCCTGTGCCTTCCAATGAGACTACAGAAATCGTCGCTCGTGATTCGTTCTTGGAGGCGATGCGAGACCGGGAGTTGTCCCTGAAAGTAAGAGAACGAGAACCAAAGACGTTGGATGAAGCCTATCGTACAGCATTACGGTTGGAGGCATACCAGCGAACAGCGGATACGGAGGATCGGCGAAGATTGCTCAACCGTGTTCGAGGAGCACAAGCCGCCGACGAGAGTAACCAGATCCAGTCGCAGCTGGACCGATTCCTGACAGCTCAGATGGAAGCCCAGCGCAAGTGGCAACGAGAAATGGAAGAGCGTATCGATCGTCAGTTTGCGGAACTTCGGAACCATCCTGAGCCACGACGCGATACCTACCGTGGAGAGGACAATCAGCGAAACACGGAGAGAGCACTGACCTGCTACAACTGCGGAAAATCCGGCCACTTCGCCCGGAACTGCCGTCAGGATCGACGTTTTCGCCGCCAAGTACCCACCGCCGAACCGGAGGCTTCGAATCAAGATGAAGAAGTCGCGGTGAATCACACCACTCGTCAAAGGCCGATGAACCCAGGAGGAAATAACGCGATATACATCCGAGGAACAATCAACGGGAGAACACATCTGTGCCTGATCGACACCGGATCAGAGGTGAGTTTGGTGCCTTTTTCCGCCGTAGAGGGTTTGGAACTGACTCCCTGTCACCGTGTGCTTTTGGCTGCTAATGGGACCGAAATTCGTCTGTTAGGTGAGCTGACCGTCCTGATTAAGGTATGGCGTGGGTTTGTAATTCCCACCACGTTCTTGGTCTCTGACCAGATCGTAGAACCTATGCTTGGGATGGACTGGCTGAGACAGCATCGGTGCCGCCTAGGATTTGGCACGGGAGCATTATTCGTAGGACGCCGTATGATATCATTGGTCAAGGGTAACGGGTCCATATGGTGTAGGCGGGTAATGGTAGCAGAAGAGGTCCTTATTCTCCCTAAGTGTCAACAAGATATTGAGGCTAAGACGATTTATGGGGACTTAGCGGTAACTGCTCCTGCTTGGATGACTGAAGCTAAAGAAATTCGACCTGGAATTCATGTAGCTCGGGTGTTAGTAAATGAAAAGGCTTCAGTTGCTAAGGTGAGTGTAGTCAATTTGACCGAGGCATCAGTTCGGTTAGATAAGGACCAATTGTTAGGTCAGCTACGCCCCGTTCAGGTGGAAATAAATAATGAGATAAGTGGGACTGCCGAGGAAAGATCGTGTGAGGAGGTATTATTGGGTGACCTGCCCGAGGACGTACCGATGGAAGCCAGAGAGAAGCTGAAGGGACTTCTGCGAGAATATCGGGATGTGTTCTCTACGGGTGAGAGTGATCTAGAGAGGACATCAGTATGCACCCACAGAGTAGATACGGGGAATGCGGCCCCAGTAAGACAACCGCTACCAGATGAGAGAGTGGATCAGATGATTGTCAATGGAGTGATTGAGCCGACGGTGAGCGAGCGGGCAGTCAGAGTGATGCTGGCCCGGAAGACGAAAAATGTAGATGCCGCTCCTTTAGCCAAGGAGGAAGTCTCATCAGTAGCGAAGGCTCTGGTTGAGCATGTTATTGTAAGGTGCGGGGCACCAATGCGGATCCTTAATGATCGAGGACATTCATTTCGGGAGTTGTGCAAACTATTGGGGATAGTTAGGGGTAAGATATTCAGCTATAACCCCAGCGGAAACAACTTAATTGAGAGGTTCCACCGCACGCCAAATTTTATGCTGGGGAGGGTTATTAACAGCCAGCAGTGTGACTGGGATGAGGTTTTCTCCCACGTCTTGGCGGAATGTTGTGCATCAACTCCTGAGGTGATCAGATTCACATGGGTGCATGGAGCAGAGGTTCGAGCACTACTCAACCTTATCTACGGACGTCCGCCGAGAGCACCGCTTTTTGTTGCTCATGTGGTTGAGCTGAAGCTGTGTTTTCAGTCGCCGGAGGAAGACGACGACGATGATGGTGAGCGGTCGACCGAGACACCGTGCGAAGTCTCCAATGACAGCCTTCGACCACGCCGGGTGATACGGAAACCCGTGCGATATCAGTAAATGAAGAGCCGCTGCAAAGTAACGAAGAAAGCCTCCGATGAGACTTTGGCTTTTTGCTTTTGAGACTTGGCGTTGAGATTTTGGCTTTGAAAATTCAGCGTGGAAATTTTGACTTTTTGCTTTGAGACTTTGGCTTTTTGCTTTTGAGACTTTGGCTTATTGCTTTTGAGACTCCGACCATGTGCGTTGAGACTTCGGCTTATGGATGTTTGCTTGGAGACTTTGTGTGAAATCGGCGACAGCGAACTTGGCATTCGAGAAAGCAGTGGATTAGAAGCACTGATTGTACCAGTCGAAAATGCATGGGTGCTGTTTTACCCTGCGGTGCTGTGGAGAAAAGAGTCGGTGACGTCGAAAAGTGACACCGGCTTTGTCTATATAAACCCTGGAATTCTGTGGACAAGTCATTCTGAAGATCGCAAGCATGTCGGGCGAATTGCGATACCTGTGCGACGAGTGCGGAATTGGAGTGACAGCCAAACGTTCCTTACTACGTCATCGGAAGCGCTTTCATTCGTTGTGGGTGAGAAGAGTGACTGGACCAAGCGGAACAGAGGAACCGTCGACCGCGACAGCACCGAAAGTGGAGAACGAGCCAGCCGAGGTAATGACGTCTGGCGTGACACACGACTCCAGCCCGAGCAGAGAAATTCAAAACATTCTCTACGAGTTACGTCGTGCAGATGTTCCTGCGGAACCGGAAACTGGTGGTCTGCAGACGAAAGCAGGTGACGCTACTCCTTCGGGTGTCGCGGGGTCGCTGACCTGCGACGAAGGACTTCGAGATGGTGGTCGAGCCACTTCGACCATTGATGGACTGATGTGGGATGTCGAACCGCGTGACCTGTCACGCGAAATAAGTCCATTCTCCTTCGATGTGGACGAATTGATGGACCTTGACCTATCGTCAATGCTTGGTCAACCGACTACAGACTTTGAGGAGCTGTTGCGCCTCTGTGGAGAAATAGATCGGCCTACATGGGACGATGGCGATGGCGCCACAGCTATGGATGGTCGATTGCTGGACGAAAATCGCGCGGCGACTGAGGTGAGAGAAATTCTTATCTCTGATGACTCTTCTACTGAGGACAACCGAGATCGACCAAGCGAAGCTGATCTCGATGTCTCGGAAATGCAACTGCGTGAGATCGTGGAACAAGGACGGTGGCTGCGCTCGGGAGAGACAATGGACGACTTTCTGGGACGAATGAAAGTCAATGTGCCTTCGTGTTCGGAAGCAGTGCTTCGAAGAATCTTTCGTCGGCTGCTGACAGAGCAGGCGTCTGTCCCATCACAGATGAAACTGGAACCTTTCGAGGACTTTGATGACGATGTCATAGTCTTGGACTAACCTAGTATGGCTAGACAGCGCGTTAAAGTTGTTGCTTATGCCTGATTTTGTTGGATAAGTCAATCTGCTTTGAGTTTTGCTGATCACAGGCGGACATTTTCTGTTGTGTGTTGCTTGTTGTTATGCATGACTTTGCTTCGATAAGTTAGTCAGTTTTGAGTTTTACGTTAAAGTCCACTGCATCGTCACTTAGAGAACTGAACTTTAACAACGATATAATCGTTTT
Organism: Allolobophora icterica; assembly: GCA_963556255.1. Classification (NCBI taxonomy): domain Eukaryota; kingdom Metazoa; phylum Annelida; class Clitellata; order Crassiclitellata; family Lumbricidae; genus Allolobophora; species Allolobophora icterica. The sequence goes on from OY744608.1 coordinate 15,564,700, forward strand.
TGATTGACAGTTGAGTTTAAGTTTTGCGGGTTGCAAATGTTCAATTTTTTTTTAGCATGGATTTGCTTGTTGTGTTAATGTTTTGCGGTTGATGTGTTAAGGTTTGCTGCTTGCACGTGTTCGGATTTTGTGATACAGGCCTATTGACTGTTTTTTTTACACGTGACTTGATTAGCTACGTTAAGATTCTGCGGTTTGCAAGCACTTAAGGTTTTTCGATAGCAGTAGATCCCTTAGCAGTTGGTTTAATGAGACTTTATGGACTGTTAGAAAATGTGATTTTTTGTTTGTTTGTTAGGATGTGAGGTCACTGATAATTGAACATTTAGTTAGATTCACGGACAAAGCTTTAAATTAGTGGGCTTTGGTCTCCGAAAAGGAGGCTTTCGGAATTATTGGTGGCGGGGAATTGTCGAGAAATTCACTCTTACCATGAGGTGTATGTTTCGGGCTGACACACATGAGGTGCGGTATGGTGATTGTCTTAATTTGACACCCTGTGAAGTGACTATTTTGTGTTGGCACTCATGAAGTGCTAGGGAACTTTTGCCTTGTTTGACACCCTGTAGAGTGCTGAGTTATTTGGCTGGGTGCGGTTTCTGTATTGACACCCTGTGGGTGCTATATAATTTGACTGTGTGGCAAGTTCGTTTTGGCACCCTATGGAGCGCCGTGAGGTGCTGATGTCGAAACGACACCCTATGGAGTGCCGTTGATTAGATGTATTGTATCTCTGTAAATCAGCACCGAGAGAATTGTGTGAGGTGTCACTTTGGGGATCTGAGGCAAGGCCGATGCTTTCAGCTCTCAGTATTTCGACACCCATGAGGTGACGTTTTGGGCCTATTGATTGGTTGGGTGTCTAAATTGACCACGGGTGCCCTTTTGGACTGACACTTCGTGTCTTAGGTGATGAGTCACCCCGGTGCTAGACACCTCATGGAATATTTGGGTATAAAAGGAGCTCAGGTTAAGAAGAGAGACAGTCTGAAGACAGAGTCTGGAGGACGGTCTGAGATTCGGCCTTGAGCTAAGCATCGGTCTAGAAGTCTCGACTAGCTGAAGAAGAATATCGTCGACAGTTGCGATAGTTCTCTTGATGCTGAGTCGTGGTGGCGATACCCGTATATTGCGGAAGTCATAGTTTGCGATATCAGTACGTTGCGATAGTTCTTTCACTGTTGAGTTATACGTTGCTGTAGTTCTGTGGACGCGATAAGTGCGATTATAGTTTGGATGATTCTGTGCTCATTGGATATTTGCGATTAAAACGGACTTCTACGTTACTTCGTTGTCGACTCTGTTTAAGCCTCTTGACAGACCACGAGAGCCGGACCTGGCCTTTTACACGAGGGGTGGGGTTTTTCGGACATCCTGGTAAGAACTCTGAACCTCGCACCGCCTCAGAAACCAAGAACACCCCCGGTTTCGCGACAATAACAATTATTTTGGCATAATACAGCCTTTAATAATACATAATAATAATTACATGAAAACAAAAAATTACAAAAAAATAAATAAACATAAGTAAAAATAATAAAAATATTCATAAAGAAATCTTCAGTCTTACATCATACAGCATTTCAGACATTACTTATTCATTTAGCTCTTCTCGATGAAGAAACACGTCATTTTGCGATTGTTATTGTGATGACGTCATAGATTGATAGATAGCTTTGTTGCTTGGAAATTAGTCGAAGTTCATTTTGAGAAACGACGATGACACGAAAAATCGATATGAAAAGGAAATCTTCGATCCGAAAGAAGTAGCCTAAGTATTCGATGTTCAGTGAGAGAATAGTTTCACCGAAATACAAATTTCGATCGATATCTAAATGTGGGACGTGAAGAGTCGTTTCGAAAAATATCTTCGATCGAAAGAAGCAGTATATCGAAGTCCAACGTGAGAATTGTTCCAACTGGAGATCGATAGGCCTACGCGTCGACCAATTAACGAAATGTTGACAAGAAAAACTTATCTGGAACAGACATTTTCAAAGTTCAACATGAGAATTGTTCAATTTGAAAACAATAATCGAACAGTAACTAAATGATCTTCCTGAGAATGTCATCTCGATCAGAAAAACAAGAAAAAGAAATAAGTTTTAGGAGAATTGTTCAGTAAGAAGACAATCATTGACCAACATATTCGAAAATGTCATCTGAAACAGAAAACCGTCCGATAGACGTCGAAATTCCAGGTTTATCGTAATAATTGTTCCAACATAAGACTTGCATCGTCCAATTAATGAAATATTAACAAGAAAATATCATCGTGAATAGAAATCAACCAACGTAAAGAACCAGAAATTCGAATTTCAACATGAGAATTGTTCAGTTTGTAGACACACATCGAACAACAACGAAATGAGCGATCTCAGAATGTCACATCGAAGTCAGCCAAGAGAAAGAACAAGTTTAACATCGTTCAATAAGAAGACAATCATCGACCAAAAGCTGAAAATGTCATCTCGAAACGAAAATCGTCCAACAGAAAGAAGCCAAAATTCCAAATTCATCGTAAGAATTATTTCAACTGGAAATACAACTCGGAGGACGTGTAAAAGTGCAGTTCAACATTGGCGTAGAGCCACCGTGTGGCTGAAACAGACCAGTCATACCTGGTCAAAGAAATGGCAGATTCACTGATATAATCTTTCTGATGTAACTTTTAGTTGCTCTGGTTCATCGTTTGCTCGCCAGGTGTCGCATGCTTTCGAAGAGACGAAGTGGCTTGGTGAAGAGGTCCTCGCTTCCATTCAATACCGCCTTCCTGTTTATTTCAACCTAAAAACAGCCCACCGTAAAAGCTCGTCCATCTGCCTCCCTCTCTGCCTATGACAACTGGATTTCGTTTTTACACGGTATCTCTGGCCCAACCCAGCCCAAAACCAACTTTATCTGTAATAATAATAATAATAATTTTCGTTTAATATTTTCAAACTGACAATTACGCAGTATGATTACAAATCAGTATGAACGGATGATCACAGGTTATTACAGGAGTCGAATTTAACTGTATACGGCAGCCTTGCAAGGCGCCCATCACGTCCTACATCTCATTTTTAACAACGCGCCATCTCGCGAATGAAAATAGGCTGAGTGGACCTTTTTGGGAGGGCTGCGGGAAGCGATCCCGCTACAGCTTGCTCTTCACGCCAGTGATGTTACCACTACTCTATGGACCCCCATAAGAACATAAGAAGCCCATTAAAGAAATATTCCTAAACGGGTTTCATATGTTCTACATGCACGCGAGGTTGCTGCTGGTATTGTGACTTCGCTTGACTTAGCTTTAGAGTTAAGTCTAGACTCTAGAGAATGTATTTATACATTCTCTAGACTTAACGCTTATTAACGTTAAATTTAGACATTTTAGACTGACCGATTACAACGTGATACTGAGGTGAGGTCAGAAATTGTTATTTTTAACGAAATTATCAAAGTTTACTATTTAACTACATCGTCGTTTCATTACAATTTGAGGGAATTTGTAAATCTCAGACGTGTGTGTTTGGCCATACAGCAGGATGGACAGTACTGTAGTTTCCAGTGTTTAACGACGTCTTATGGCTGCCAGGGCCGTTGACGCTGCCCTCCTTACTTCAGGCTTGGGACTGGTACTAGTGGCGGTATTCCGGTATACACTGTATCCTATATTATTATCAGACAGCGAACCTAGCCAACTGAGCTCATGCCTCGATCCTAGGTTCTGCGGGACATATTTACTTAGAACTTTGTCCTCAGGCCTTCCCAAGATAATTAGCGACGACCTGCTTTCATGTGTACTTCAAAGTGAAGGCCTACTGCCTGAGTGCAGCAGTCCTGCTGGTTGTGGCCCGCACACGTCATTGACGCTCAGGCCAGTCCGGCCTGATACGAAAGGCCTCAGTGGGCTTGTGAATTTATTTACCGATGTTCGGTGACACTGTGCATAGTCGGCCCTTGTGCAGGGCTGTTACGGTAGTGGTAAAATTACAGGTGAGCATACGCTACCGGTTAGTTTTCCGAAACAAATTAGAGGTGAGCATACGCTACAGTATTTTGTGAGTATATGCTACAGTATTTTAATATAAATAAATATAAATATTTTGTGAGGTGAGTATACGGTCTCTAGAGGTGAGATAGAAACTATGTACAATTCTGTATGTCCTTTGTGGGCTTCCGTAGCGCGCTGCTAATTTCTCCAGTCTACGGCATGATATATTATAGCATCAGGTTTTGAACTTTGGCACAGTATGTGACCCAGTTTCTAAACCTAAACTGCGGACATGAAAGGTTGACATCACAGCCGTCCATGTTCCACGGGGTCAGTTGCTGACATAGCCGGACAGTACCAGTCGCCGGACAGTACCATTCCAAGTATCAACAGAGATTGAAAAGCAGTGTATGAAATAGGTATGATATGATTATACTATGCTAGAATGATCTTGACTTTAATATTCACTGATAATACAATGATGATGATGACGTTGTTGTTCTTGTTGATAATGATGACGACAACGACGCCGATGATGACGATGATGTAATGAATACGCCAGCAGTTCGCTTATTTTTCGGTTTAAGTCCCATCTATCTTAGTTGTGTTCCAAACAAATTGGAGGAATCCGCTTGGCCCGAAACTCATTACGCAGGCTTTTATTACCATTAATCACGTGTTTGACTAAACACTGCATCCTTGTAAGAATTCGCAGGCAACGATAACCAGCTGTCGGTTTACTTATGCAATACTTTAAAAATTAATACTATATTTAGTTTTACATATAAACATTCAAAATCCAAGGGAGGGCAAGTGTCCCCTCTTCCCCATGCGCGGGCGCCCATGAACGAACGGGTATAGGCACAGTGATGGAATTTCCGGCGAGGTTGGGAGGGTTCAACCCCCAATTCATTTTCAACCCCTCCAGTTAATTCCCAAAAATTAAATTGGGGTGAACCCTCAGTGCAGCTTTCAATGGTTCAGTGTACAGGTATTGTGTATCTTCCTTTTCACGTGCATCCAAATATTTTCAAGTATGTACACCCACTACAGTTTCACACGTATGCCAGTTTCAGGTTCATAAGAATTCTGTTCGGGACATCCGGACATGAAAGAGTTTTTCAACCCCCGCCCCCTGTTCAAATTTGACAATTCAAACCCTGGTTATAGGTCTCCAGTTAGTCATTTTTCTTCAGTGATCCACTTAGGACTTCCTAAGCTTAAGCCGATCTACCTCGTCTGCCTGATACCTCTACTAGAGCTGACTGTTCGGCTCTGTGCATTCGCGGAGTAGATTCATTCAATGCTGAGTTGGTGTTAAAACACGGCGAAGCGCCGCCTAGCGCCTTGTAGTAAAGCTGTGGTATTTTCAAAGTGTGTTTGTATCTATAGTTAACGCAGACAAAAATGATAGATAATTTTGAGCAAGCGATCTACCGTTGTAGCGGAATTCGATCCGAGACAGAAGAGATAAGGGAAATAAATCTGCTACGAATCCAAAGTACACCTGATCAGACGCTCAGGGTCGGTGAGCCGAAGATTTTGTAGGTCCAATTAAGCGAGTTCAAGCGAGTGTATGTGTGTGTATATATAAATGCAAGTGTGCTTATATGTATACATGTATCCGAACATACATATAGCGTCTTTGAATTGTTCGAAGGCGCTATTAAAGCTAGGATACCACTGCTGTGGCGCAAGCCCCTTGTGATCAATGACCAGTTCACCATACAATATACATGCATCATTTGTAACATGCATGTATCCATGATAGAGCACTATGTCTATTTAGATATACACAAATTTCATTTACACATATAAAGACGTTCATTATACACATGATAACCCTGCATGAGTTTGCCAGGCTACTGCCTGGGGGGGGGGTCTGCGTGTCGACCTCAATATCATACATTCGCCGTGCCTCGCGAATGAATCGAACCTATGCGAAATTAGTATGAATTATTAAATATGGATACAGACAGAAAGAATAATATTGAATAGTTGAGAGACAAGTCTGCTGAAAATTTGCAGCACACTCCTTAGTTAGGTCCTACTCTGAAACGAACTGAAGCGATGGCCACGGAAACACGTCCGAACAGGAATATGAAGAAACACCACTGGTCAATTACACCTTCTATTACCCCTTGAACAGGGGCGTCCATCCTATGGGGGGAATGAAGCAGAAATCTTCATAGCCTTTTTAGGGGGGGGGAAGAAGAAATTGTTAGTACAGTAAAGTTAAACGTCTGCTCATTCTTTCCATTTCAGTGATTAATCGATTAGTCAATGTTGGCGTATCGTACGCGGCACATTCAATCTCGGACCATAGGAGGTTCCAGTGTTTTAATGTAACAGCCAACATATACAGCCCTGTATTGCCCTCTTCTCCTCCACGTTCCCTTGTAGCCCCATCAACCTTGCAGAGCTGACTCCAGGCCGGTAGGGTGGAACACAGGGAGGAAGGCAGATAGCAGCCCGGCTGCACACAAGTCGACCGGTATCAGATTCCTCGCCTCTGGGGTGAATGCGGTAAAGGGGTGAATGGAGGGGTACTCTTCGGTTGACTTAGTCTCCCGCAAGATGAGATACTTTGATTTACAAGTGTTTCTTAATTTTGATGTGCTAATACTTTGCAATTTCATTTTACTAGTAATCATGCCCAGAGACAGTTTTAATGAAGAATAAATGTTGCGAGCCGTTATGCGGCATGCTTATCCGTAGTGACAAATGGCGAATACATTGTAGTACACACCACAAGTGGAAGACTACAAGGTCAAGGTATATATAAATTTCACACAATTTATACATAGCTCGGTTTGCACTGTTTGGCGGCTATGGCGGTACGCCTCTGTCTTAACATAACTACTTTCAATCCACTGTCCTTTCGACAGATGTGTCTTTTGCTCGTCATCATCGTCAAGCCTGCATATTGTATAATGTATAATGTTAATTGCTTGATTAGCGAACTGAAAGCTACAGAATTCAAGAGTAAAATTGTGCTTCAGAGTACGGTAATCGATATTTTCTCTTTTGTCGACAGTCGGCCAATCGTCTGGAGACGTCATCGTGGGGGGGGATCTGATTACATGGGCGAGGGGGGAATGCGTCATAGGCATAAGGGGGATGGACGCCCCTGCCCTTGAAAACTGTTCTTTTTTGCAGTGCTGGTGACTGGAATCGGAAGCGCCTCTGAGTAGTTCTCTTGAAGAGGCGCTATATAAATCTATGAATGAATAAATGAAGAAGTGCAGTGAAATCTCGTTTGTCACTGGTCGTTTGATTGAGGTGAGTAGTTAGAGTACTGTTTGTTCTCACGAAATCCCACCACAGAGACTGTTTGTTCTGGCGAAATCTCTCCGGAGAGATTTCGCCAGAACAAACAGTTGGTTCTGGCGAAATCGGCCCACACAGACTGTCTGTTCTAGCGAAATCGCTCCAGATGGACTGTATGTTCTGGCGAAATCATTTCTTAGAAACATAATGCAATTGTTTTAATTATATTTAATATAGTTTAATTATATTTAATATAATTTATTTTAACTATATTTGAATTCTAAGTTGTACTCTTGCACGATTTATTTTAATTATGTTATTGGAGCAGTCTATTTCAGATGTGTATGTTGAATAAACTTATTTCTTGTGGAAATTTTAAAATATACATTTTATTATTTTAAGTATATTTAAATTATATTTTATTTAAGTATATTTTAGTAATTTAAAACTTCATGTGAACTCAGTCAAGCCTAGCGGAGTGTACGCATTGGAAGACACTTTACCATACCCCTCCCCTGCCCTTTACACCTTCCCTGGAGCGATTTCGCCAGAACAAACAGTCTCTCTAGAGCGATTTCGCCAGAACAAACAGTCACTGTGGTGGGATTTCGTGAGAACGAACAGTACTCTAACTACTGAGGTGGTTAATGAATGCAGCGATTTTAGGTTCGCACCATAGTTTGATAAGTCTTTAGTGTTAAATTGAATTTTGAAGACAGTCATCAGATTTTTGTATGGTTTGACAATTATAGCCTGTTTGCTGCTTTAGAATTCTAGATCGTGACAATGGATTGCTGTGGCCAGCTGGTGACTTGTTTGGTGGTCCTGGCCGTCGTATACTTTGTTGTGCGTAAGCTCATCAGTAGGATGCGCATCGACCGATACACAGACGTCTATGTTCTGATCACCGGATGCGACACGGGGTTTGGCAATTTGGCAGCCAAGCGTTTCGATCGTATGGGGTGCCACGTGTTTGCCGGATGTTTGACAGAGAAGGGAAAGGAAAGTCTGAAGCAGGAATGTTCCGATCGGCTTCATGCCATCAGTCTCAACGTCACGAAGACTGAAAGCATTCGAGAAGCTTACGATTACGTCAAAGCTAACCTTCCGAAGGGACGAGGTTCGTTCTGTATACCTGTCAGCATTTGCAATTTTGTTTTTCTTTACTGTCCAATTATTTGGCTTATTGATTGGTTCATTGAGTTTCGATCAATTTCGGCTGTGTCTGGTTGATCGCAATTAGGTAAAGATATTTTGGTTTCTACTCTATTATTCCAGTCTTTCTTCTACAGCGTTAAAGCCATTCCGGATGAAAGAAGAGCACGGAAGCATTGGCTTAGTCATCTTTAGTTGTCTATGTCTTGTCTAACTGAAGCGGCAGGGTCTCGTTACAAGTGACTGTAATAATTCTGATCAGAATTTAAATTCGTGGACCTGGTCTACAATACTTGTTCGCTATATGTGTGGTTTAGCTGAGTTCTAACTCGTTGAAATACAGACTTCGAGATAGGGCATCGTTGATTGTAGTTATCCTATTAAACTGGCACTGAATGCCAAAAATATCTACGTTCCGTGTCCACTGCCTCCGCGTTCCTTTGCGTGACTTCTGTCGGTCACTAACAAACAACTTTGCTCTGCTGTAGGGCTCTGGGGCGTCATAAACAATGCAGGCGTCTTTGGCAAACTTGGTCCGCTAGAGTGGTTCAGTCTCGACGATTATCGTGAAGTATGTGACATCAATCTCTATGGCGTCATCGACGTCACAATGACGTTTCTTCCGCTTGTCAAGAAGGCACGTGGTCGCATCATCAATACGGCCAGCATCGTGGGTCGGTTCTCGATCCCTGGAGCTACACCTTACTGCATCTCTAAGTATGGCGTGGAAGCATTTACCGACGGTCTCAGGTTTGATATTTTGCTAGAAATTCAAGCAGGCCTTAAAATTAAACGTTAATACCGTGTATATGTGATAAAAACCTCTTTTTGTACTGTATTGTATCTTATCTGTCTCTTTCTCTCTCTTTCTCTCACACTTTTCTTGCTCTCACTTTCTCTCTCTCTCTTTCTATTTTTGCAACATTCTTCACCAACACTAAAATTATCATCACTATGAGGCCATGATAATGATAACGATGATATGATTGTGGTGGTGGTTTTGATGATGATGTTGATGATGATGATGATGATGATGATGATGATGATGATGATGATGATGATGATGATGATGATGATGATGATGATAATGATGGTGATGATGATCATGACGATGATGCTGAGACATTTTAAATAGTGTCTTTTGAACTCCACACAATCTGCTCAGAAAGTGAGAATGCAATTCACGTTTCACCTCTCATTCGGTTGCAAATCTGTTAAGTATTGTATTACACTTAATAGAACCTTCTGCGAAACGAAGCCTTGTTATTCGTAAAAGTCCGGTAGCAAAACATAGCCACCAGACGCAGTTACTTTCGCCTTTATGACGATGAAAATAATTGATGATGGTGATGACAGAGGTGATGACGATGACAATGATAGTGACGATAGACATATTGTTTTATCTGGTTGTTTTTTAAGGCGTTCACTTCGTCCTTTCGGAGTGAAAGCGGTGCTTATCGAACCTGGTACGCACAAAACTCACCTGACATCAACTCAAAACTATTCCAACCTAGTGACCGCCGCCTGGAACGGAGCATCTGAGGAGGCGAAAGCAGAATATGGAGAGGAATTCCTCAAAGAGTGTACGTGTCTCAGTTATTATTAGTACACCTGCCGCTTCCTTCATCAACACAAAGTCGCTCCATCTCACACTAATTGTCGGGGTCCTCTAATAGTCCGCACGGTAACGTCTTCACCTGAACCTTTTTTTAAGTATATGGAGTAAATAATTTTACCATGTAAGTAAATAAAACGCTTTCTGCGACCGCCGAAATAAGTTTTCTTCTTCACCTTATCTTCATGCTAAGTAGCTTTGCCTACCTAAGCAACGCTTTTGTGAGACACTTGAATGGTACACATGCATAGGCTTTATACAATTATACATACATACATACATACATACATACATACATACATACATACATACATACATACATACATACATACATACATACATACATACATACATACATACATACATACATACATACATACATACATACATACATACATACATACATACATACATACATACATGCATGCATGCATACATACATACATACATGCATACACACATACATGCATACATACATACATACATACATACATACATGCATACGCACTTACTTACTTATATACAAATACCGAGATATGGATTGCGCAGTTTGAAGATAAATAAGATGACATTATATGCTCTTTCTTTTCCGTGTAGCAATCGAGGCTTGCATCAAGCTGACGGACATGCTGGGATCGGACAAAATCACAGACGTTGTGGATGCGTATGAGGAGGCCCTTCTCGGTCGCTACCCTCGCGCCAGATATCCGGTTGGGAGGGATTGCTACACGTTCTTTCTGCCTATGCAAGCCTTGCCCGAGTGGCTTGGAGATTGGGTGCTCACACTTGGGAAACCCCCTCGAGCGGCCGTACTCAAGAAGCCAGTTGCACGATAGCTGCAGTGTGTCCTTCTCTTGCCCAAAACTGGGATGCAGATTAAAGATCAAAATACTATGTAATTGGATTTATTCAAACTGTTGTTGTTTTATAACTATTCTTATCTGAGCAATTGAGCAACATAAACAAAATGCGTCAATAATTCAAACCATTAAGATCAGCAATAAAGTGGATGTTGAACAACACCAACATTTTCCCTTGAACACAGAGTTATTATATATCAAGAGGAGTTCTTGAGATTTGTAGTTATGCAATAGAATAGATGTTTCTTATAATGAGTGCAATCCATCGGGAATTGATATTTAGAGCATTCAGCAAAGTAACGTTGACTTAATTTTGACATTAGTCTAATATATAACTTTTAATAGTACTTGTGAACTTTAACTTTGCATTTGAATTAGATGTTGGCCAAACATGGTTGTAAACTTTGAAATATGTGTTATGCCTATATGCATCTCAATCACATATATTATTGAGCTGACATGAAAATCGGACTGTGAACACTTGCTTCCCTGTTACTCATAATTAGTATTCCTTTCCTGAGCAACTCTCACGTTGGCTGAACGGTTAATCTATGCGATCAGTGTTTTATTCCAGGCTATTTGAAATAGGTTGTATTGTCAAACTGCATCCTAAAATCTAATAAAGACATTCCTTTTGAGTTGTTCTGTGTGTTTTTAAATGGAAAGCTACTTTAACGGGCCTCTGACCACGTTAGCCATTTCTGACATCCACAACTGCCACGAAAACTTGTTCGAATCTGTCAGATTTGCTCTTTCATTGCATTCAGATCTTGTTCTTCGACATTGAATTTTTTTTGATTGAATTGTTTATTGAAGCACCACACAACGGACAAATCAAATTATGACAGTTTCGGCTATGGCATTACAAGTGCTGGCGACAAAAGGGTAATCCAAAAGGGTCAAAAGTCCCGCTACAGAGATGCTGATGAACTATGAAATAGCTTGCTGGTCTCCGGAAATAAAAAAAACATTGCTCTAAATGGCTAACATTTACTCTATTGAGTGAATAAAAATCTCTGTTCAATATAGAAAGTTACGACTTTCCCAAGCGCATGTGACCTCGGCGTGGAAACGAGACCACTTTGCGCTAACTAGATCAGTCGGAAAACCGCCATTTTTAGGACCACGAATATACTGATTTTGGTACCTAATTAGACTAGTGCATCTGCAGCTCGAACTCATTGTTCTATTGTTCTACAAATTGCAGTACGCGGATATTGAGATGATTGCGTTTTGGTTTTGGTGCTCCATCGGTTGATGCTTTGTACAATAGACATTGGTGCGATAGAAGTTACTAACTAACAATAACATAATAAGATGCTAAAGATAACAAAATAACTACTTAGCCATTTAGGACAGATACAAGACAGGCCAATACATTGGCGTATTAAGCATTAGCCTAATAACATTATAATAAACTTGACTTTTATCCGGTCAAAGCCGAACGTATTGGTCTAAATTGTTTGCTACTGTCAGTCAGTGTTTCGATTGCATTTGCATGCAATTGATTATGCTATATAGGCCTATTGCAAAGTAGGCCTAGTTTCATTTTTAATCGATGTTCTAAAAGGCGTCCAATGCACTCCTTTAAGGTTCGTGATGGTAGTTTAATAAAGGAATAGCGTAACTGTGCCCAAGGTTAATTTGTAAGCTGAGGCATAGAATAGACGCTGCTCTGTGCGCTGCCCTGCGACACAATGCTAAGTAAATTACATAGTGCAGTGAAGCGTTGAGGTCCACCTGAGCCTGTGACCCAATTTTTGAAAGCATTAAGCTGATGTGTTGTACTACGACTTGGAGTCTTAGACACACAACGCACTTGAATATGGTCCACGGCGGTCGTAGGATACGAATTCTTAGATAACCTCTTTCCGTCAAATATCTCCGGATAATTACATCCAGAGCTTCAGTGTCCATCAACAAGGGCTGTAAGAGTACGTAATCATTTATGGTGTAATCCATTTGGCTACATTATCATTAAACATAAGTTTTCTTTGTGATGACGATGATGACAATGCAAGTAGTAGTAGTAGTAGTAGTAGTAGTAGTAGTAGTAGTAGTAGTAGTAGTAGTAGTAGTAGTAGTAGTAGTAGTAGTAGTAGTAGTAGTAGTAATAGTAATGATAGTAGTAGTAGTAGTAGTAGCAGCAGAAGCAGCAGCAATAGTAGTAGTAGTAGTGTTAGTAATAGTAATGATAGTAGTAGTAGTAGTAGTAGTAGTAGTAGTAGTAGTAGTAGTAGTAGTAGTAGTAGTAGTAGTAGTAGTAGTAGTAGTAGTAGCATCAGAAGCAGCAGCAGCAATAGTAGTAGTAGTAGTAGTAGTAGTAGTACTAGTAGTAGTAGTAGTAGTAGTAGTAGTAGTAGTAGTAGTAGTAGTAGTAGTAGTAGTAGTAGTAGTAGTAGTAGTAGTAGTAGTAGTAGTAGTAGTGGTAGTTGCAGCAGTAGTATTAGTAGCAGCAATTATAATAACAACAGAGACAGAACAATGTGTTGATCTGTGTTAATTTCGAGTTGTGTAAACAAAAATGCAACACGTTAGCAAAAGTTGTTCGTTTACTGATTTGAGGAATTGTCTGTGCCTCGGCTGAAATATGTGGCATTGGGTGAAACTTGAATACAAATAGGAAAATTCGAGATTTCTACAGTCCCAACAAAGCCGAGTCACGGGAAGCAGCTTATTCACAGGCGCTCAGTCAAAACAGAATCAGTAAGGTCAGATTCGGTTCCAAGTCAGTGAACATTTTCAAAGCTAGAATTCACGATCGTATTCAGCATTTCTTGTATGTCCATATGTAAAATAAGTAAAGTAAAATAGGAATTCTGTACATGTATAGTTAACACCTAGCGTTCATGATTATTATGCTACAGATGTTTTTAGAATTAAACTTTTTATTGCATTGTTAAGCACCACTTCATTGGTCTGATATAGTTTGTGTAATTAGGCGACCCTGACAGCGGAACGGTTTCGTTCCTTTGGGTTTTCCTTTTGTCACTGATCGCAATGTAACTTAAGTTCGTGTTACCATGTAAACTGTGTAATTGTTCAAAGATTGGTGAACAATAAAAGAATTTGATTTGATTTGATTTGATTTAAACACCCTACACAGTACCTTGTCGTCGATGCCTTATTAAAACGTTACAATAAAATAGTTGTTTGAATATAAAAAGTCCAGAACACATTATACCGCACTTAATGTATTTGTAAGTGGAAATTGATATATGACGCTACTACTACATGCAGCCCAAACTGAATAATATTGATGAATACTAGTATTTGTCTTGGAGTAAAACTAAAGCGACTGTGTTCTGTTGCAAAGATGCCAGACCATTGTATTTAAACTAGAAGTGGGTGGGTTGAGCTTTGTGCTAGCTGACCTATACCCGTAACACAGGACCGCTACCCGTATCCGTAACCGACCCGTACTCAAAATTACTCCCAGAACCGACCCGTACCAGCGGGCTACCCGTACCCGTAATGTACCCGCCACGTCATTAGTACACCTTCCTATAGACCTAGTCCCAGTCCCTACTAGAACAATAGGCTTACAACTGTCATGTATCAATGATAACAAATAGGCTGATGATGATGATGACATTGGTAGTAGTAGTAGTTGTTGTAGTAGTAGTAGTAATAGTAGTAATGAGTCAACTTATGGAACCTGTCACGTACATCTGCTGTACTGCATCAAGTGCATTGTACGTTGTTTCATCTCCGTGGCCTATATTGATCGTACGTCAGGTCCATTGTACGCCAACAGAAATTTTTACAATACATGTCTGCACTCTGCAGTGCAGCTGTTCATTGTGATGCATAGCATTGTTGTGTAAACAGTTGCTAAATAAAATACACATGGACTTGCAGAGAGAACGCCTGCTGACAGAATTCAACACAGTACAAAACATGCAATATTCGAAGGAAAAAGAAACAAAAGCAGACGAAGACTAGGCTGGGTAGGCAATATAAACGACGACATAAACAACACTTGGACAAACACTGAGAGGAGCACTGGACATGACAAATGACCTAGGACAATGGAGAACATTTATTCGTACCCATAACCGACAAATGGCTGGCCTCAAGCTCCGATGGTGATGTGATGATGGTGATGATGATGATGATGATGATGATGATGATGATGATGATGATGATGATGATGATGATGATGATGATGATGATGATATACTTCTACTACAATCTACTACTATATGCTAAACCACTACGATTAAGAAGTGACGGTATGGATTCGATGACAGAAAACCTGTTTATGAATCAACCATTCTGACCAACTCAAGCTGTTACTCTTTGGCGTGTGTCTTCTCGAGATTCAGGGCTTACAACCAAACGATTACCTAATATTAGTGTAAAGTAAGTCAAATTTCCATTTTTAACCACATATTGAACCACTTGAACTCATACTGTGCTGTAGGTGAACATACTGGACTAAAAATAAGCTTAAAAATAACTAATAGTTAGCAACTTTTTAGTTAACTATTGCCCATCACTGCTCATTCGATGTCGCTCATGATTCCTGACTTCCCTCAGCCACTCAAAGACAACGGAAGACGTCGTTCGTCGGCAGCTGACCCTTGTTCGTTGCATATCTCAACAGTATATGGCCATCGCCAATCCAGGGGCACTGGATCCTTTCAAAATTGAGCTTGACACTGTTCCGCTCGTAACCTGACACCCCTCAAAGCGGGAGAATCCATTGGCACCAATAGAGACTTCAAGGACAAGTGTTCAAACACCGTCTAGTTGTCTGCATGTCTGATCCCTTGGAACAGATTTTGAGCTTCCCTGCCTATGGATTTTTTTTTGAATGAGCTGATTGCCGTAACCCGCATTTTTGGCGCTGTAGAAAGCTTGAGACTACGATTCGCTTGAAACAGTCAGCGCCGACTGAGAAAGAGAGAAATGAACCCAAGAATGCATAAATCGGTACATTAGATGGATTAGAAGTCTGTATTAAATTAAAATCGAACAAAATTTTTGCAGGTCACCGACTAAGTGCTACAGAAACATGTGGCTATCATCATCATCGTCGTCGTCGTTATCATCGTCATCATCATCATCATCATCATCATCATCATCATCATCATCATCATCATCATCATCATCATCATCATCATCATCATTATCATCATCATCATCATCATCATCATCATCATCATCATCATCATCATCAAGAACATCATCATCATTATCTTCATCATCAACATCATATAATTAGTGTGATGTTTAAGTACACGTCGTAATAATCTTGGTCTGTTTGCTTGTTCAGAATCCCGGATTGTGACAATGGTTTGTTGTGGTCTGTTGACTTGTTTGGTGGTCCTGGCCGTCGTATACTTAGTTGTGCGTAAGATCATCAGTAGGTTGCGCATCGACCGATACACAGACGTCTATGTTCTGATCACCGGATGCGACACGGGGTTCGGCAATGAGGCAGCCAAGCGTTTCGATCGGATAGGGTGCCACGTGTTTGCCGGATGCTTGACAGAGAAGGGAAAGGAAAGTCTGAAGCAGGAATGTTCTGATCGGCTTCACGCCATCAGTCTTGACGTCACGAAGATTGAAAGCATTCGAGAAGCTTACGATTACGTAAAGGCTAAGCTTCCGAAAGGACGAGGTTCGTTCTTTACTGGATGTATTCACAATTTTGTTGTTATAGGCGATTGTTTGATTTACAGCTGTTAGACTAACTGATTGGATGAACTGGCAAGCTGTTGCCAGGTGTCCACTGTCCAGTCAGATTAGCTTAGTCTTAGCTGGATTTAAAGGCAGAAGATTTGAGGACATCCAACACTCCAATGCGACCAAGACCTGACTCATAGCCCGTACTGTAGAGAGGACGTTGAGTAACAAACAGAGCCTGTAGGTAGTGTTGTTGTCAAGATCTTAAACCTCAAGTCCAAGACCGAGGCTAATCAGAGGCGTCTATTGGTTTTTCTGACCAACAACGCAACAAGACTTGTATTCGTCCGTAGATGTTTGTCGATTGACGCAAACAGGCTTGATAAATTTTTAAATTCTTGAGTTTGTTAAATGACTGTTCATATTGACAGCCAAGTCTTGCGAGACCAAGACCAAGACTTTGAACCCCAAGACCAAGACCAAAACTTTTGGTCTCAAGACCAAGGACATGACCAAGACTTTTAAAAACGAACTTGAGTGCACTCGAGACCAAGACCTTGGTCTCGAGGACAACAACACTGCTTGTATGTCATCCGCATAAGCTGGTCCAGGGCCGAGTGACACGCAAGGAGCGATGCAAGACCAGAGGAATAAATAATATATAAAATAAACACAAACACATATTATGTCTGAGTATCTCATAGATAAACCCATTTACTTTACATTACCTATGCATTACATCATTATGGGGGAGAACTATTTTAATTCATGATATACTGCTGGTGTGTCATGAACTGGCCGTCATTAACAACATAATATTCTTTCTTTTGTTACAGGACTGTGGGGCGTTATTAACAACGCAGGCTTCATGGGCAAAGTTGGTGCGCTGGAATGGTTGAGTGTTGACGATTATCGTGAAGTCCTTAATGTCAATCTCTACGGATTAATCAACGTCACAATGACGTTCCTTCCGCTTGTCAAGAAGGCACGTGGTCGCATCGTCAACACGTCCAGCATGGCTGGTCGGCTCTCGATACCCCTATTTACACCATACTGCGTCTCGAAGTATGGCATAGAAGCATTCACCGACGGCCTTAGGTTTGTTTGCTATTATTATCAGCAAACTATCATAATATGATAGCCAAGTCAAACATATTATGTTTGTGTATGTTTGATTGTGTGTGTGTTTGTGTATGTTTTTGTGTTTGTCTCTGTGTATGTGTGATATTGAGAGAGCTTGATATTGAATGATCATTAATTTACGAGTGTACCAGGTTGCATTCATAAATGAACGCACTTGCTGACCCAAATCTGTGATTCCGTTTTGCTGTC
Organism: Allolobophora icterica; assembly: GCA_963556255.1. Lineage (NCBI taxonomy): Eukaryota > Metazoa > Annelida > Clitellata > Crassiclitellata > Lumbricidae > Allolobophora > Allolobophora icterica. Next base: position 15,582,545 of record OY744608.1, read on the forward strand.
TATCTTTCAGTCACTCTTTATATAACTTAAATCACGAGCATTAATTCTTTAATGATTATATTTTAACGTGATTATTTTGATGAAAAGACTGATGCTGGTGATAGCGACACCGACACAGATGGCTACCTTATGATTAGCCAGTAAATAATGAAAATGATGATGATTATGATGATGACGACAACCATGGCAAGGACGCCTTTGCTGTCTGGTTGACTGTAGACGTTCAATGCGTCCCTTCGGAGTGAAAGCTGTGTTTATCGAACCTGGGGCCCATAAAACTCCCATGGCATCGACACAAAACTACCAGACCCAATTTACAGCCGCGTGGAACAGTGCTTCGTCTGAGGCCAAAGCAGAATACGGAGAAGGATTCGTAAAGGAAGGTAGTATATTCATTCATTCATTCATTCATTCTGGACATTTATATAGCGCTTCTTCAAGAGACCTACTCAGAGGCGCTCCCAGCCCAGCCACGGCTAAACAGATAGGTCTTGAGTTGTCGTAAAAAAACAGGTGAATTATTCCGGGGGAAGCAGCGTAAGGATATCGGAAGACCATTCCAGGTAGACGGGCCAACAACCGAGAAGGCTCGGCGTTGCCTGACTGCGGAGCGGGTCCGAGGGACCAATAGCTCCCCATTAGTCGCAGAGCGCAAAGCTCTGCGAGAAGCTAAGTCAGAAATCGGGCAGCAGAGTTCAGACAGGTAGGATGGGGCGCAACCGGAGAGACACCGCCAAACTAGTGCTGCTATCCTGTAGGAGATGCGCTCAGAGGCAGGAAGCCAATGTAAGACGTCTCACCAATTGTCACTTATTGTCAGATGTGCTGCTTAGCGAATATGTGTGAAAGTTTTTATCAATTTACGTATGTCCGGAAGTGCTGAGTAGTCAGGTAGGCCAATTCTTTAAGGTCAAATCTAATATGATACTGTAACAAATTACAATGCCCAGACACATATCGATGGTTTCTGTGACTCCCTCTTCCCCATCGGCGCTCATCGCCGTCGTCATCGTCATCATCATCAGCATGATCAGCATCATCATCATCATCATCATCATCATCATCATCATCATCATCATCATCATCGTCGTCGTCGTCGTCATCATCAGCAGCAGCAGCAGCAGTCTCAGCAACTGCAGCAGCCTCAGCAGCAGCATCATCATCATCAAGATCATCGTCATCATTACAACAACTTCCACAACCACCTCCACAAGCACCACGCACCACAACAGCAGCAACCATTACCTCAGCCACCAATATCGAGTCATCAGCAGCTTGTACCTGCAGCATCAACTGTACAATCAGTTTCATGAATTGCCTCGATGCAGCATTCCTCCATATCTCAATTATCCATATCTCCATGTATGAGTCCTTCCGAAAAGATACGTTTCTCAAGACGCCCAACTCACTCACTGAGCTAATAGCAAAATGTTTTGCGCCAAAACATATCAGAAAAAGGATCCGATTTAAGCGGAATCGATAGTTAGCGTCGTTGAAATGAATAATTGTTCAGAAAACCACGCTTTCCTACAGCAATGTAGACCTATGTAGGTCTAATTTGCTTTACAGACCGCGGTAGATTAATATTTTAAGGTGGTTTTTAGTTTTACACTTGGTTTTGATCAACATGATATATTGATTCTGTTTTTGTTACAGCTAGCGAATTCTTTGTTAAACTTACAAAATCGAGTATATTGGGGAAGGCCTCAGATGTCGTGGATGCCTACGAGGAAGTTCTTCTCGGTCGCTTCCCTCGTGCTAGATATCCGGTTGGGAAAGACTGCTACATCTTCATCCCTCTCATGGTCTTGCCTGAGTGGCTTAGCGATTGGTTGCTTGAGATTCTTACCAGTTCTCCAAAGCCACGTATGCACAATTAGTAATACAGGCTTCTATTTGCTGCAGAGTTGTTCGTCTGGTATACATGCCCTGGACACCGTGTCGGGCTAGACATTAAAACTTGTTTTAATCCATTGGCTTTTGCTATCTGGTTTATCTGCTTCTGCTTCATTAGGTTGAGGAACTTAAACGGAATATATATCCATAGGACAGAGAATCGCAAAAACAGTCAGTTTGTGTCTTGTCATATTTCTCGTTTTCATGCAAAATTAGACAATCGTAAATGTTTCAAAATTCCTGTCGCCACACAAAATCCGCGTAATTAGGAGATAATTATTCATCTATGTTGTACCGTTTCAAGACCCAAAGCTGTTTGGTTGGTTTAGTGCAAGGTCAGAATCGGGAAAGGAGTGAAGACGAAGAGGAAGCATGGTGCTGAGGTTGAAATCGTTGGTGACGGTGGTCACAAAACGGATCAGGATAAAGCAAGAATAGGGTAGTAGCATTAAAATTCGGTTTTGCAGTATTAAGTGGAGTGGGGCAGGAGAGACATCAAGCAGGGAGTGCTGTGATTGACCGACAAAAGTGAGCAAACAGGCGGAGATCTCTTACAGCGCAATATACAATAATACAACAAAGTTTATTTGATATTGCCTTCAATCCACAGTTCAGAAGTGCACGCACGACTAGACACGCACGACTGAACATGAATGGCGCTGAGCAACTGTGCGTGACGGACTTGTTCAAGGTCCCTATACACAGTTATTATATCTCCAGAGGAATTCTTGAGACTTGTATTTATGAAATAGATGTCCATCAAGGAATTGATATATGAGTCATTTTCCGGTAACATGTCACATTCACTAATTGAGGAAGCAAAAACTTTTTTGGCAAATTACATTGATTTCTGTTTGGAGCAAATCTTTAATATTTCTATTTCACTAATATATATTTGGTTTTGCACTAATACGGAAAATTATGAAGTTTTTAGCAGAAAAAATAGCCCTACTAAAATGTTTGTCCACTCCGTTACTCCGTTACCAAAACACATATGAGCTATTTATATATAGTAGACAGCTTCCTACTGCGTAGTTTGACATGCCAATATGTTTTTAGTATTAATGTTTGTAAAATAAATATACAAGAAATTACAATACAAATGATTATTGAAATCCATCACATTTTAAATTTTGTTAAGAAATTCCACTCCGTTACCGAAAGAAAAATAGGGAATCTAATCAAAATAAAGTTGACTGTATTTTTTTGGCCAAATAACAAAATAAAAATCACTTGAGCCAATCATTCCCAGTGATCAAATGAGAAAAAAACATTAAAATATTTATGATGTTGTCTTAAAAATCTGCTCATAACATCAAAATTACACAAAAAATTACCATTAAAAGTTCCGCTCCGTTACCATCTGTCAAGAATTGAGCACAGAATTTTGAAAAGTGAACTTAAAAAAACAGTCTGCCGAAACAAAAATTTATTTTAAGTGTCATATATTGTTAAATAAGTTGTATTAGAAATGAAAATTTAAGTAGACGACTTATCCTGACAGTGGAATAAATTTTAGTATCTCAAGGGTCACATTTATGGTAACTGAGTGGACAGTTAACGTAGTGGACAAATTGTGTATCAGCACGGTAAATATCATATTATCTCTCATGCGTCCACATTAATCGTCGGTACACTCATTATATAGCTTATAAATGTTATACTAAAAATATTATTTTGATTAAATTTATTCATAATCATTGCAAAAATGCAGTAATGGAGTGGATGTATAATAAAAACACATCAGGTACGTAATAAATGAAAATTTGTAAGAAATTTTCCGGGGACAAGTTATAATATATTTGAAAAATTATACTGAAGATCCGGTTCACCAAGTTGTTTTTATAAAAATACAATTATGTTTATTATAAAAGAAACATACACATTTTTTGGTTTAATGCAAATCATTTTGAAATTGTAGACGAAAGCAGTATGTACTATAGCCTAGGGACGGTAACGGAGTGGAACATTTTAAATTAAAAATAAATTATAATAAATTATTTTATTACTCTTAATTACTTTCAAAGGTCTTAAATTGTTGACTGATCAATAACGTTTTAATCTAATCACTTAGCATGATCAGATTAGGTAATTGTTTTCTGAGAAATGACCGGGGACAGCCGTATTTCCAATTTAGCCAAATACCAGAAAATGACTCGTATGGAGCAGAGTATTGGTGACTTAATTTTGACAGTAGACTAATATATATCTTTTAGCAGTACTTGTGAACCTTACCTTTGTAGGAAACTGCACTAGGTGTTTGTCAAAGATGGTTGTATCAAATCAAATCAAATCCGTTTATTAGAACACAACAAAGGCATTACAAAACAACAATTACAAGCGCTTAGTGAGATTACAAGTGTTTTAATAGAATACCCCTAAGGGAAAAGTCCCGCTATTTGGGGCACCCAAACTGATTCACAGGCAGAACGGATATTTGTGTACAATTTATGCAAGTAAACTTAACTATTACAAAAGCCAAAATTCAGAAAACAAAGAGATAGGGGAGACTGGGGATGAAAGTAACAAATTTCGAATTTCACAAGTTTTGGGGAATTTATAACAAGAAAAACTGTAATCTTTTTGCATCAAACTATGGCCTAACATGTTGGTTATATAATGGAAAAGTATTAAATGCTTCGTACGATAAATATAGCCAAGACTATCAAAATAGTGAGCGTCGTCGGGTGTTACAACTTACCCCAGTGTCGGGGTAACTTGTAACATTAGCAGGGGCATGTTGTAACGATATTGGGGTCTCGGGGCTGGAGTTTATGGGAGGTATGCGGTGGAAAGGATAGCATAACGATACCATTTTCTGTAGCATAGTCGATAGCATCGATAGAGATATGTCACGAGTGATTGTCGAAAAGCAATAGCACAGGTCTTTCGTTTGAGGCTTTACAATAATATTTCTTGCTTGTTTGCTTGTGCTGTCAGCTCTCGGAGCCCTAGCGATCGTCACGATAAACAGTCTCCATTGCCGTCTTGCTCTTCCCCAGTACCTTTTGAGTCGCGCTCCGGCCTGGGAGTCCCACCATCCGCGACTATCGGCGTTTTTGGTTTGGTGTGTCTCGTGACGATTTTCTTGGCATGTTAACAGGGGTGGTTTGCCATTGCCTTCCCCTGGTTTTGCCTGCCGTGCCCGTTCGTTCCCCTTCTTTTGGAAGGTACTAACAGTCCGCACCGCGTGAAGGTGGGCACGGAGGACTTTGGTTCACAAGCCCAGGTCGGATCCGAGTCTACGCTCATGAGAGACGTCGGTCAGGTCGCCTCCCTGCTTTACTCTGTAACAGAGTGACTGGTGAACCTTTGCGGACCAATAATATTTCACAAGGTGAAAATCATAAACTGACAAAACTCTTTCTCCTTCATCTAACCTGACTTACTCGCTGGACCAGCACACACAGACTGGTCCATCTCTAATGAAATGGTCATAAAAATTAGCTCTAAGAAAGATGAATAGAGGATGTGTTGCGTTTCCAATAGCATTCACTGCAAGTGCAACAGTTACTAGGCCTATAGCGTACCTGGTTCGCCTGAAGTTATCGCACCAATTTGCTTCAACCCCGTTTTTGCTACAACATTTGAAGGCTTCAGTACCGTGGTAACTCCTGTTTCGTCCATACTCCAAATGTCATTGCTATCGAATAAAACGATCTATAACTTCTGTTAATTTGTCGTTAAATGATACAACAACATTATTTTGCAACCAATCGCTCTGGAGATGCTTGTGGCTTCTGGCGTACGGACAGAAATTGTACAATTTCTCTTCAGAAAACCAGAGAACCAATCGGCACCAGCAATTTAACACTTGCGCCAGTTTTCTGGAGGGCTCTAGGCCTAATTGTATGTCACAGCTCACTGAAATGCTAGTTTTCTCACTTCTCTGGGTGAAAGACCAAAGTAAATGGATGAAGTATTTTTTTTATATAGGGCCTAATCTGTCTACCTTCTTCGACATCTGAAAAGATACGTCTATTTCTTCCATATTCGATGCTCGGTGCAATATTGACATTGCCGCCATTTTTGTACTTTTACGCTTGTAATTCCTCGTTTTTAAGAGAAGACTCTTCCATGTAATATTAAATAAAATTATTCATTCATAAATCTACAATCATACTAATACTATTACCAGTTAAAAATACATTGGGGTTTGCTGTAGCTTACATATGGGGCAGGTTGTAACATGTTACAACTAACCCCAGTTGATTTGGTACAACCAACCCCGCTACTACATGGCTCTAGTTTTTATTTTATATCTTTGGGAAGCATTAACTTACGGTAATACCGCTCACACAGACGCTGCTTGAATGACAACTCTTCTAATCACGCCAATCCTTAAAAATGTAAAACGTTAATACAGTGAGCCATGAGAAAAATAAGAAAAAAGGCAGAAACTCACTTTCATGCACAAAAATTTTGTTTTCTTTATACAAAATTTATTTCTTTGAATCCTGCGCAGAAATTTTGTTGACCTTGATTTTTCTAGTTGATCTACATTTGGATCAATATAAGCTGGTTCCCTGCTTTCCAGTAACGGCGCTGCGATGCTTGTTACATTCAACCCGTGTTACTTTCATCCCCAGTCTCCCCTACAAGCAGCAGCTATATAGTCAGACACAATTCAACAACTATATGTAGACATTTGATCAAGACATTTGGTTTATAATATAAGACTTTATTAATGCTTTAAACCGGCTAATGGATTAAACCGAGGTTAACTCATCGGGTAGAGCATTCCACAACCTAGGGCCCTGACATTTAATAGAAAACCATTTTACATTAATACGGGCAAATTCTGGACGATATTTAAGGACATTACGCGTCAGGTGTTGGTGTATAGTTATACCCCTCCGAAAGTAGGACGTCGAGGACAACGGCAGCATATGATTATGATAACGATACATAAATAGGCCACGTTGGTATATATTTATTTGATTTATAGTCAGGATTCGTCTGTCCACAAATATTTGTTTAGCCTGTGTAAACTTTGAAGAGTGTGCGTTATTCATGTAGGCCTATCTGCATCTCAATCCAACATATTATTGAGCTAACAAGAAAATCCCACTGGAGACAGTGCAGTTGTGTGGACACTTGCTTCGCTGCTACTCAGAATTAATATTCCTTTCTTGAGCAAATCTCACATTGGCTGAAAGGTTAATCTATGCGATCATTGTTTTCATTCCAGGGTACTTGAGACCTATATAGGTTGTATTGTCAAACTGCATCCTAAAATCAATTAAACACATTCCTTTTTAGTTGTTCTGTGTGTATTTAAATGGAAAGTTACCTTGACGGCCCTCTGGCCACGTTAGCCATTTCTGAAATGTGTGTATTTAAATGGAAAGTTACCTTGACGGCCTTCTGGCCACGTTAGCCATTCCTGAAATCCACAATTGCCACGAAGATTTGTAATCTGTCAGATTTGCTCTTTCATTGCATTCAAATCTTGTTCTTCAGATATGTCGTTGAATTCAATAAGATAGCTTGCTTATCTCCAGAAATAAAATTATTGCTCTAAATGACTAACATTTGCTCTATAGAGTGAATAAAAAATCTCTGTTCATTTAAAAAGTTACGACTTTCCCAAAGCGCATGCGACCTCGGCGTAGAGGTAAACGTTTCGTTTACTAGATCAGCCGGAAAAACGGCCTTGTTTATAAGACCACGAATATTGAATTTGCCATCTAATTAGCGCATCTACAGCTCGGACTCATTTGTAGGCCCGACTACAATACAAATTGTGCCACGCCACATGATGTATTTAGGCGCAAATCTGATACTGACGCATCGAGTAAAGGCATGTTGAATTTTGTATGCGATTTCCTGGCAAATAAATGATGTTTTATATGTTTATTAGCAAATTCCAGACATTTTCGACGAAAAAGTTCTGAAATTTCTTAAATTTTCAACCTGATTTACCTTAGGTATAGATCAATGAAAAATGTGAATAAGTCCATTTCCGACAGGTGGTCTCTTTCCTCAGCCGAGACCAGACTCATGTATAGCTGCATCCATCACAAGAGTATTCTCTTCTCTGTATACGATGTACCCCCTAATTGGTGTCTTTAACTCTCTGCTATCGCACAAGTGATGATGAAGCAGTGCGTCCCTATTAGTGATCACAAAATCAAAATCATCGACATTCTCCTTGATAAAATCTATTTCTAAAATCCGTAATGTATCTATGTATGTGGACAATTACTGTTGTGTCTTTTATGCATCTCACGAATCTTTTCCAAGCGAAACTAAATGATATTAACAAGAAAAAGTTTATCAGTAAACGATCATTGCTCCGGTGACCAAACAGTAACCAAAAGCAAGCTCGCGCAGACACGTAGAGCCCAACCGACCAATTCCCATCCAGAGCTGACAATGGACAACGTAGCGTAAGACAAGAGAGGAGACAACAGTTGAAGAGAGTAGCAAAACACGAACGTCAACACCAAGCGATCCATCGTCCGGGCTTCCCTCTTCCTCTGGGTCCTTGGAGGACGACTAAGATTATTTCCTGTCTGGCCGATTCTTTCCCGTGGACTCTTTGGTTACACAGAGGTTTCTCACCAACTTCAGATCTTGCTACTAGCGCTGTCGGTGCTCCCAGTCTCGCAATTTTCCGTTCAAGTAGTCCTAACACCTATGTGAAAGTCGCTAGAATATCTCACGGTGTAAATGCAAAATGTAACTTCACGTTTTCTACAGCGACCGTCTGGCTTCGATCCTGCTCATTTTTTTCAATGGATTGATCGGGTGAGATCCTTCACCACAAACGCCGTTTTGAATGGGTGCCAATCATTCAAGGCCTTCCAGTCAGATCGTGCTCGCCCGAGATTCAAATCTCTTAAATAAGCCGCAAACGGTATGCGAATCGGCATCCTCACACGCAGAGGTGCATGGGACGTGCGCTCAAACCAGTGTAGCTAATCGAATCAGTAGCGATGGTCGTAGTTGATGATGAAGATGATGCTTTAATGATGGTGCTGTTGGGGTATGATGGGTGACGAGGTCGACAACGACGACGACGATTAGGGTATGACGATGGACAATTGTAACGTATTAAAATCTGTTCTGCTCAGTCACTTGTCTCATTTCGTTCTCGACTTAAGACTTACCTTTCCAAAATTGCTCATCCACTATGGGCTACTACTACTACTATTACTACTATTTGCATTGTCATCATCGTCATCGCAAATAAACTTATGTATAATGATAATGCAGCAAAAGCTATGATACTATAATCGATTACGTACGAATACAGCCCTTGTTGATGGACACCGTTCTATTAGACTGATACTCTGGATATTGAAAATGATTGCGGTTTGGTGTTGGTTTTGGTGCTCCATCGGTTGATGCTTTGTACATTATACATTGGCGCGATAGAAGTTACTAAATAACAATAATATACTAAGATGTTAAAGATAACAAAGTAACTACTTTGCCATTTAGGACAGATTGAAGACAGGCCAATGCATTGGTGTATTAAGCATTAGCCTAATAACATTATAATAAACTTGATGACTTTTTTCCGGTTAAAACCGAGCGTATTGGTCCAAATTGTTTGCTACTGTCAGTCAGTGTTTCGATTGCATCCAACTGATTATGCTATGAAATTATATAGCAAAGTAGGCCTAGTTTTATTTTTAATCGATGTTGTAAGAGGCGTCCAATGCACGCCTATAAAGTTCGTAATGGTAGCTTAATAAAGGAATAGCGGAACATAGGCCTACTGTGCTCAATGTTAAATAGTAAACTGAGGCATTGGATAGACGCTATTCTTTGCGCTGCTGTGTTACGATGCTAAGGCCCCAGTGTTTTTCATATCGCAGTGAAGCGCTGAGTTCCACTTGAGCCTTGACCCAATTTTTTAAAGTAGGCTTATTCGGCTGATATGTTGTACTACGACTTAGACACACAGCGCACACGAACATGGTCCACGGCGGGCGTAGGATGCCTATCCTTAGATAACCTCTTTCCGTCAAATATTTCCGGAGAATTACATTCAGAAATTCGGTGTCCATCAACAAGGGCTGTAAGAGTAAGTAATCACTCATAGTATCATCGCTTTTGCTGCATTATCATTACACATAAGTTTATTTTGCGATGACGATGATGACAATGCAAGAAGTAGTAATAGTAGTAGCAGTAGTAGTAGTAGTAGTAGTAGTAGTAGTAGTAGCAGTAGTAGTAGTAGTAGTAGTAGTAGTAGTAGTAGTAGTAGTAGTAGTAGTAGTAGTAGTTGCAGTAGTAGTAGTAGTAGTAGCATAGTAGTAGTAGTAGTAGTAGTAGTAGTAGTAGTAGCAGTAGTAGTAGTAGTAGTAGTAGTAGTAGTAGTAGTAGTAGTAGTAGTAGTAGTAGTAGTAGTAGTGGTAGAAGTAGTAATCAGTCAACTTATGGAACCTGTCACGTGCACCTGTTGTATTGTATTGTATTATATCTAGAAATTTATTAAGCGACTCTCGCAGAATAACTATTCAGGGGTGCTCTCAGCACAGAAGTGCATTGTACATTGTTTTATCTTCGTGTCCGATATGGGGTCATTGCGTAATTACGTAGCGCCGAAAATGACTGTTTTTGACCCACCCACCCACCCACCCTGTAACGCTTCGTAACGTTTTCCTAGACCCACTCACCCCAGCGTTACGTATGTTACGAAAAATCATTTTTGATTTACTACGTGATCGCGCAATTGTAATTCATATTTTTTTAGCGAATTAAACATAGTATGTGAATTAGAATTTCACAGTAGGCCTAAAATATACAGAACGTTTTATTTATATAAATGACAGTCATGTTTGAAATGCAAATTATTTTAGTTTTTTTAAGTTTTACGTCAAAGTTTTACACACTGAAAAGTTTCATGAACTAAATTGCTTATTAATAATTAATCAAAATTAAGATGAACTACGGCATTTTAATTATTTGCTTAGTCTGAGCACTTCGAATAGATAATTATTAATACAAATATTGCTCAGTTTTTGTCGGGCATCAATTTTAAATATTTGAAATTCGTGTCCACTAAGTAAAATATGCTTTAAAGTGGTTCTTCAAGGTCTGGAATCCAAGGAGAATTACCACGTTGTTCCGACGGTAAAACTATGAAAGATTCAAACAATTCGAACAGCGGTTTCCGGTTTACACAAAGTGGGAGAACGGGTGGTTCCCTACTAGGCCGTACAGACAGTAAAGGGCCGAACTTTCACAATTTCAACTTTTAATTTAAAAAAATGCTGAATAAGGTGTCATTCGATGTTAATTTAAAATTCATTTATACATGTAACTAAACTGTTACTAAAAGCGTCACGTAACGTTCATCTCCATACACCCACCCATCCACGTAACGTTTCGTAACGTTTTCAAGGACCCCACCCACTCACCCTCGAGCGTTACGTAAATATGCAATGACCCCTATACTGTTATCTAGATTCTAGGACACTAAGCAACTATTGATCGTACGTCGTACACCCGGCCAGGTCCATTGTACATGTCTCCACTTTGGACTATGCAGTGCAGCTGTTCATTGTCATGCATAGCATTGTTGTGTATACAGTTGTAAAATAAAATATGCATGATCGAACTTGTAGAGAGAACGTCAGCTGACAGAATTCAACACAGTGCACAACATGCAATATTCGAAGTAATAACAAACAAAAGCAGAAGAAGACTAGGCTGAGTTGACAATATAAACGAGGACATAAGCTTTTTCATTCGCCATTATCTGAAGTAAGAAAACTCAGAATTAATGATATTATCGTCCAAAGATATAATCTGAAGTAATAAAACTCAGAATTAATTATATTATCGTCCAAATATATAATCTGAAGTAAGAAAATCAGAATTAATGATATTATCGTCCAAAGACATAATCTGAAGTAAAATTATCGTCCATATTTAAAATGCCCACGACCGATTACAACGCAGTTAAGTGCGCTCACAAAGATTGTTGACGTATCAGAATTTTTTTAAATTAGCAATAGTATTAATACTCGGTTGACTATGGCATGAATTCCTGTATAATTGTTAATTATATAGGCGTCCATGGCCATAGCCACGCCAGTCCTGCCATTTATCATCTTATCCAGGGCTACATTTAGAAGTCTGTACTAAACTAAGATCGAACAAAATTTGCAGGTCACGGACTAAGTGCTACAGAAACATGCGGCTATCATCATTGTCGTCGTCGGCATCATCGTCATCATCACCATCAACATCACCATGAGCATCTAGATCGCCTTCATCATCATCATCTTTATCATCATCTTTATCATCATCAATATCATCATCATCATCATCATCATCATCATCATCATCATCATCATCATCATCATCATCATCATCATCATCATCATCATCATCAAACAATTAGTGTGATGTTTAAATACATGTTGTAATGAACTTCGTCTGTCTGCTGCTTTAGAATTCTAGATCGTGACCATGGATTGTTGTGTCCAGCTGGTGACTTGGTCGTTCGTTGTGGTCGTCGTATACTTTGTTCTGCGTAAGATCATCAGTAGGTTGCGCATCGACCGATACACAGACGTCTATGTTCTGATCACCGGATGCGACACGGGGTTCGGCAATGAGGCAGCCAAGCGTTTCGATAGGATGGGGTGCCACGTGTTTGCTGGGTGCTTGACAGAGAAGGGGAGAGAAAGCCTGAAGCAAGAATGTTCCGATCGGCTTCACGCCATCAGTCTCAACGTCACGAACAGTGAAAGCATTCGAGAAGCTTACGATTACGTCAAGGGTAACCTTCCCAAGGGACGAGGTTCGTTCTGTATACCTGTCAGTAGTTGCAAGTTTGTTTTTCTTTACTGTCGAATTATTTGGCTTATTGATTGGTTCATTGATTTTCGGTCAATTTCGGCTGAGTCTGGTTGATCGCAATTAGGTAAAGATATTTTAGTTTCTACTCTATTATTCGAGTCTTTGTTTTACAGCGTTAAAACCATTCCCAATTAAAGAAGAGCACGGAAACATTGGTACCGATTCATCATCTCTATTTGTCTCTGTTTTGTCTAACTGAGGCGGCGAGCGTCTCCTTACAAGGACTGCAACAGTTCTGATCAGAATTTCAATTCACGGACCTCGTTTACAATAGTTGTTCGCTTGTTGTATGGTTTAGCTGAGTTTTAACTCATTGACCTATAAACTTCGAGATAGGGCATCGTAGATTGTAATTATCATATTAAACTGGCACTGAATGTCAAATATATCTACATTACGTGTCCACTGCGCCCGCGTTCCTTTGCGTGACTTCTGTCGATCACTAACAACAACTTTGCTCTGCTGTAGGGCTCTGGGGCGTCATAAACAATGCAGGCGTCCTTGGTAAACTTGGTCCGCTAGAGTGGTTCAGTCTCGACGATTATCGTGAAGTATTTGACATCAATCTCTATGGCGTCATCGACGTCACAATGAGGTTTCTTCCGCTTGTCAAGAAGGCACGTGGTCGCATCGTTAATACGGCCAGCATCGGTGGTCGGTACTCGCACCCTGGAGCTACACCTTACTGCATCTCTAAGTATGGTGTGGAAGCATTTACCGACGGTCTCAGGTTTGATATTTTGCTGGAAATTCAAGCAGGCCTTATTATTAAACGTAAATACTGTGTATATGTGTTAAAACCTCTTTTTTTATATTGTATTGTATTTAATCTGTCTCTTTCTCTCTTTCTCTCTATTTCTGTTTCTTTCTTTCTTGCTCTCACTTTCTCTCTCTCTCTTCCTGTTTCTGCAACATTCTTCACCACCACTAAAATTATCATCACTATGAGGCCATGATAATGAAAACGATGCTATGATAATGATGATGATAACGATGATGTGATTGTGGTGATGATGGTAGTGATGATAGTGATGATGATGATGATGATGGTGATGATCATGATGATCATGATGATCATGATCATGATGACGATGCTGAGACATTTTAAATAGTGTCTTTTGAACTCCACACAATCTACTCAGAAAGTAAGAATGCAGTTCACGTTTCACCTCTCATTCGGTTGCAAATATGTTGAGTATTGTATTACACTTAATGGAACTTTCTGCGAAACGAAGCCTTGTTAGTCGTAGTCCTAAAAGTCCCGTAGCAAAACATAGCCACCAGACAGTTACTTTCGCCTTTATGACGATGAAAATAATTGATACTGGTGATGACAGAGGTGATGACGATGACAATGATAGTGACGATAGACTTATTGTTTGACCTGGTTGGTTTAAGGCGTTCACTTCGTCCTTTCGGAGTGAAAGCGGTGCTCATCGAACCTGGCTCGCACAAAACTCACCTGACATCAACTCAAAACTATTCCAACCTAGTAACCGCCGCCTGGAACGGAGCCTCAGAGGAGGCGAAAGCAGAATATGGAGAGGAATTCCTCAAAGAGAGTACGTGTCTCAGTTATTGTATACCTCTACCGTATCCTTCATCAACACAAAGTCGCTCCATCTCAAACTAATTATTGTCTGGGTCCTCTGATAGCCCGCACGGTAACGTCTTCACTTTAACCTTTTCTAACTATAAAGAGTAAATCATTTTGCCACTTAAGTAAACAAAACGCTTTGTGCGACCTCCGAAGTATTTCTTCACCTTATCTTCATGCTAAGTAGCTCTGCTTACCTAAGCAGCGCATTTGTGAGGTACTTGGATGATATACATGCATATATACATGCATGCATATATACATACATACAAGCATACGCACTTACTTATATACAAATAGCGAGATATGGATTGCGCAATTTGAAGATAAATAAGGTGACATTATATGCTCTTTCTTTTCCATGTAGCAATCGAGGCATTCATCAAACTGACGGACATGTTCGGATCGGACAAAATCACAGACGTTGTGGATGCCTATGAGGAGGGCCTTCTCGGTCGCTACCCTCGCGCCAGATATCCGGTGGGAAAGGATTGCTACACGCTCTCTCTTCCTCTGCAAGCCTTGCCCGAGTGGCTTGGAGATTGGGTGCTCTCACTTTGGAAACCCCCTCTGGCGGCCGTACTCAAGAAGCCAGTTGCACGATAGTTGCAGTGTGTCTTTCTCTTGCCCAAAACGGGGCTGCAGATTTAAGATCAAAATACGATGTAATTGGATTTATTCAACCTGCTGTTGTTTTATAACTATTCTTATCTGAGCAATTGAGCAACAGAAACAAAGTGAGTCAATAATTCAAACCATTAAGATCAGCAATAAAGAGGAAGTTGAACAACACCAGCATTTTTCCTTGAACACAGAGTTATTATATATCCAGAGGAATTCTTGAGATTTGTAGTTATGCAATAGAATAGATGTTTCTTTTAATGAGTGCAGTCCATCGGGAATTGATATTTAGAGCATTCAGTAAAGTAACGTTGACTTAATTTCGACATTAGACTAATATATAACTTTTAAAAGTACTTGTGAACTTTAACTTTGCAGGGAACCGCATTTGAATTAGATGTTGGCCAAACATGGTTGTAAACTTTGAAATATGTGTTATGCCTATATGCATCTCAATCACATATATTATTGAGCTGACAAGAAAATCGGACTGGAGACAGTGCAGTTGTGAACACTTGCTTCCCTGTTGCTCATAATTAGTATTCCTTTCCTGAGCAAATCTCACGTTGGCTGAACGGTTAATCTATGCGATCATTGTTTTCATTCCAGGGTATTTGAGACCTATACAGTGCTCGAAATGGACCGGACCGCACCGGAACGCCGTTCCGGTTCGTCAAATGAATTATTGTGGAAAATACTATGAAAAAAACGTGAATGCTCCCATATCTTTGACTAGCGTTCCGTTTCGTAAAATTTTCCATTTCGAGCACTGGACCTATATAGGTTGTATTGTCAAACTGCATCCTAAAATCCAATGAACACATTCCTTTTGAGTTGTTTTCTGTGTGTTTTTATATGGAAAGTTACTTTAACGGGCCTCTGATCACGTTAGCCATTCTAACATCCACAACTGCTACGAAAACTTGTTCGAATCTGTCAGATTTGCTCTTTCATTGCATTCAGATCTTGTTCTTCGACATGCCGATGAACTATGAAATAGCTTGCTGGTCTCGGGAAATTAAAAAACATTGCTTTAAATGGCTAACATTTGCTCTATAGAGTGAATAAAAATCTCTGTTCAATATAGAAAGTTACGACTTTTCCCAAAGCACATGTGACCTCGACGTAGAAACGGGACCACTTGTCGCTTACTGGATCAGCTGGAAAACGGCCTTTTTTGAAAGAGCACGAATATTAATTTCGGTATCTAATTAACGCATATACAGCTCGGATTCATTTGTAGGCCCTAGTATACAATACAAATTGTGTTACGCCACATGATGTATTAAGGCCCAAGTCTGATATTGACGCATCGGGTGAAGACAGGTTGAATTTTTATATGCGATTTCCAGGCAAATTAATGATGTTTTATATGTTTCTTAGCAAAGTCCTGAAATTCTCGACCAAACGTTCTGAAATTTCTGAAATTCTCAACCTGATTTACCTTAGGTATAGATCAATAAAAAATGTTAATAAGTCCATTTCCGACAAGTGGTCTCTTTCCTCAGCCGAGGCCAGACTCATGTATAGCTGCATCTACGACAAGAGTAGGCCTATGGATTCTCTTCTCTGTATACGATGTACTCCCTAATTGGTGTCTTTAACTCTCTGCTATCGCACGAGTGATGATGAAGCAGTGCGTCCCTATTAGTGACTACAGTCTTTTTGCAAAATCATCAACAGTCTGTTTGATAAAATCTATTTTTAGAATCCGTAAAGAAGACATAGCGGATCGGAAGAGTCCCCTTGCAAAACGGAGGGTGCACCGTGAGGGTTCGAACCTCCTCTTGGGCGTTTACAGTACGGTTCTTAAGCAACCAATCAATTCTAATTGAGTAGACATCGAATGTAGGCCCTAATAGCTAAAGGTCCTATGTATCTATGTATGTAGACAATTACTGTTGTGTCCTATATGCATCTCACTAATCTTTTTCCTAAGCGAAATTAAATGATATTATCAAGAAAAAGTTTATCAGTAAGCGAGCATTGCTCCGGTGACTAAACAGTAACCAAAAGCAAGCTCCCGCAGACACGTAGAGCCCAACCGACGAATTCCTATCCAGAGCTGACAATGGACAACGTAGCGTAAGACAAGAGAGGAGACAACAGTTGAAGAGATTAGTAAAACACGAACCCCAACACCAAGCGATCCATCGTCCGGGCTTCCCTCTTCCGCTGGGTCCTTGGAGGACGACTAAGATTATTGTATTTCCTGTCTGGCCGATTCTATTATCCCTTTCCCGTGGACTCTTTGGTTACACAGAGGTTTCTCACCAACTTAAGATCTTGCTACTAACGCTGTCGGTGCTCCCAGTCTCGTGAATGTTCCGTTCAAGTAGTCCTAACACCTTTATGGAAATCGCAATATCTCACGATGTAAATGCAAAATGTAACTACACGTTTTCTACAGCGACCTTCTGGCTTCGACCCTGCTCAGTTTTTTCAATGGATTGATCGGGTGAGATCCTTCATCGTCAACGCCCTTTTGAATGGGTGCCAATCCTCCAAGGCCTTCCAGTCAGATCGTGCTATAGCACGAGATATCTCTTAAATAAGCCACAAACGCTGTGCGAATCGGCATCCTCACAGGCAGAGGCGCATGGGACGTACGCTCTAGCCAGTGTAGATAACCGAATCAGTAGCGATGGACGTAGTTGATGATGAAGATGATGCTTTAGTGATGGTGCTGTTGTGGTATGATGGGTGACTAGGGCGACAACAACGACGACGACGATTAGCGTATGACGATGTACAATTGTAATGTATTCAAATCTGTTCTGCTAAGTCCCTTGTGTCATTTCGTTCTCCGCTTAAGACTTACCTTTCTAAAATTGCTCATCCACTATGGGCTCTGTTCAATTCGACTGATATTCTGGATATTGAAAATGATTGCGGCTTGGTGTTGGTTTTGGTGCTCCATCGGTTGATGCTTTGCACATTAGAGATTGGCGCAATAGAAGTTACTAAATAACAATAATATAATAAGATGCTAAAGATAACAAAATAACCACCTAGCCATTTAGGACAGATACAAGACAGGCCAAGACATTGGCGTATTAAGCATTGACCTAATAAAATTATAATCAACTTCACGACTTTTATCCGGTTAAAGCCGAACGTATTGGTCCAAATTGTTTGCTACTGTCAGTCAGTGTTTCGACTGTATGCAATTGATTATGCTAATGAAATTATATAGGCCTAGCAAAGTAGGCCTAGTTATATTTTAGATGTTGTAGGAGGCGTCCAATGCACGCCTATAAGGTTCGTAATGGTAGCTTAATAAAGGAATATCGTAACACTCAGAGTTACTGTGCTCAGAGTTAATTTGTAAACTGAGGCATTGGATAGACGTTACTCTGTGCGCTGCTGTGCTAGCACCCGGAGTCAGTCGCTAAGGAGTTACCGACTGACTCGATGAGTTAGCGACTGACTTAGCGACTCAGTCAACTAAGTCGCATGCTTATCGACGACTAAGTCTCTTAGAATTATCGACTGACTTAGCGACTTGCTATCGACTTCTCAGGTAATCGAGTATGTCTATTAGCCACCTAACAATATAATGCATTTTACCATACTGTACTGACCGTGCCCTCATTTCTATGGGCATTAGGTGGAACCCATATGGACTTCATACGGGTCCAATAGTAGCAGATAACGAGAATCATGCACTGCGGCACTTATTCCCAGTGTGAGAATTGTAGAAAAAATACTGGGGGTTTAGACTTTGACCCATGTGGAGTTGAATATTTTATTCGTATTTTGCAAACTGATGTCAGCGAAAGTTGAAAGCAACAGATTTCAACGCTAGCAGTTTGACAAGTCAAACTCGAATCAAATCAATTCCTTTGTCGAGAAAATTAAAAAATGCATAGGCGTACATGATACACATGGATATGTCTTCACTTTTTCAGAGATTCAGAATAAAACAATGCTAAAAAACCAGCACAACTGAGGGGTTGGAAACGACCCTCTGGGGTGTGCAATGAAGACATAACTGTGGCGGTTCTAAGAAAGACTAGGGGTTGAACCCCGCCAACTCCCGACAATTCTCACCCTGCTTATTCTCCCCTCTTCGTAATCACCAACACCATCTTCGTAATAGAATGCATAAATTCACTTTACCAAACAAAAGGCAACAATCAGGGCTGTAGTCGAGGGTATACGCGGCTATACAGCGTGTACTCACCTCTAGAGACCGTATACTGACCTCACAAAATATTTGTACTTACCTCTCATGTGTTTCTGAAAACTAACCGGTAGCGTGTACTCACCTCTAGAAAACTAACCGGTAGCGTGTACTCACCTCTAATTTTACCACTACAGCCCTGACAACAAAGTATATCCCCGTATTCTCTATAAGAACTCTTACTAATATAGGCTATAGCAAACTGTATCTCTTATAGGCCTATCGTACCAAGTTGTAGCATGTCAGCTTGTTTTTCTCAACAAACGAATATTGTACTGTATTGTATTGTAAGTTTTTCTCATATCCTGCTGCTGCTGACTTCGTCAAATCGAAACTTGGAAGCCGCGATTAAAACAACAAGCAAAATATTGTGTGAACGAAGTCGCTAGCAGTCGATAGCTTAGCGACTGGTTTCGACTTGAGGGCTTAGCGGCGGCGGCGGATGGCGAGGGCGCGAGGGACTACTGTATGCTGTGCTACCATGCTAAGGCCCCATTCGAGTGTTTTTCATATCGCAGTGAAGCGTTGAGTTCCACCTGAGCCTGTGACCCAATTTTTGACAGCATTCAGCTGGTATGTTGTACTACGACTTAGAGTCTTAGATACACAACGCACACGAACAGGATCCACGGCGGTCGTAGGATACGAATCCTTAGATAACCTCTCTCCGTCAAATATCTCCGGAGAATTACATTCAGAAATTTGGTGTCCATCAACAAAGGCTGTAATGGTACGTACTCATTTATATTATCATCGCTTTTGCTGCATTATCATTACACATAAGTTTATTTGTGATGACGATGATGACAATGCAAGTAGCAGTAGTAGTAGTAGTAGCAGCAGCAGCAATAGTAGTAGTAGTAGTAGTAGTAGTAGTAGTAGTAGTAGTAGTAGTAGTAGTAGTAGTAGTAGCAGCAGCAGCAGTAGTAGTAGTAGTAGTAGTAGTAGTAGTAGTAGTAGTAGTAGTAGTAGTAGTAGTAGTAGTAGCAGTATTATTGTACATTGTAGTAGTTGTATTGTACATTGTTTTATCTACGTGGCCTAAATGCTGCCATCTAGGTCTTCTAGGACATTAAGAAACTATTGATCGTACGTCGTATGATCAGGTCCTTTGTACGCCTACAGACATTTTTACAATACATGTCTCCACTCTGGACTATGTACTGCAGCTGTTCATTGCCATGCGCGGTATTGTTGTGTATACAGTTGTAAAATAAAATACACATGAAGAGAAATAAAATACACATTATAGAGAGAACGCCAGCTGACAGATTTCAACACAATGCACTACATGCCATATTCGAAGGAAAAACAAACAAAAGCAGACGAAGACTAGGCTGGATAGACAATAATTATAAACGACGACATAAACATCACTTGGCCTAACACCGAGAGTAGCACTGGACATGATAAATGACCGAGGACAGTGAAGAACATTTATTCGTACCCATCGCCCACAAATGGCTGGCGTCAGGAACCGATAGTGAATGTGACGATGGTGGTGGTGATGATGATGATATACTTATACTACTATACTAAACCACTAGGCCTACGATTAAAAAGTTAGAGAGGTCAGGGCTCACAACCAAACGATTACCCGATATTAGTGCAATGCAAGTATACTTTATTGCTTACATAAGACGGAGCTGTTTCATCTGCCATAATTTGAAGTAAGAAAACTCAGAATTAATATTATTATAGTCCATATTTAAAATGCCCACGACCGATTACAACACGGTGAAGATAACAGTTAAGTCCGCACACAGAAATTGTTGACATATCAGTAAAACTTTTAATAAGCAACTGTATTACTCGGTTGAATACGGCATGAATTCCTGTATAGATGTTAATTATATAGGAGTCCATTGCCATGGCCACGCTAGTCCTGCCATTAATAATCTTATTCAGAAGTTCCCAGCCTTTTCTATACCTCGCACCCCTCGGAAATGTTTGTTTAATGTTCGCACCACCTATACAAAAGTAATAGATGAAGAAGTCAAATATCTCTTTTTTAACCACAGATTGAGCTACATACATGTACACTCATACAGTTGGCCTTCTGTGGGTGAACATATTGAACTACCGGTATTGAAATAAGCTTTTAGCTCAGTGCATAAAATGCAAATATAAATTGAGTAACTAGACAAAATGTAAACGGATAGTTTCTACATACATACTGTACAATAATAACATACGTTCCCTCTTTTTCGCACCTCTGAAATGCCATCTCGCACCCCTGGGTGTGCGGATACCCTAGATTTGGAACCTCTGATCTTATCTCTCAAACTTGCATGGTCTAGCGACACCCAAGTCAGCAGCCGATGACTTTTCAGATCTTCAGAAGTCGAGAATTTTCATCTGGTAGATGTGATTAGAAACATCCAAGGCAGCCGTTCATAACACGGTTCTTTGCTTCAAAATACCGTTAATTAAATAGCTTAGTCATTTCTCAGCGGTTAAGTGAATCATCGGCTCCGGCGACCGGCGTTACCAATCTCTGACCCTCTTCTTTCCAGACTCGAAACCAGATCAGACATTTGTAAAAACTACGTGGATGTGTTAATGGAAATAAGCCACTTCGTATGTCTAATTTGAACTTCTAATAATAACTGCCAAGTTTACGTAGGCGCACGGACACACGGTTAACACCGGCATATGGTACATAGATTTAGGACATGCCATTTAGCCTATAGTAAGTAAGTCTTTGACGGTGCAAGTTCGCTATTATGTGTAACGGTGACATTGTAACCCTAAAATTTGTTTTGGCGCTGTAGAAAACTTGAGATTACGTTTACATCTGAAACATTCAGAAACGAATGAGAAAGAGATCAATGAACCCAAGAATGCATTCTTGGGTACATTAGAAGTCTGTACAAACACAAATCGAACCAAATTTGCAGGTCACCAATTACGTGATACAGAAACATGTGGCTATCATCAGCGTCGTCGTCGTCGTCGTCATCGTCATCATCAACAACATCATCATCACCACATCCAACACCACCACCAACACCACCACCATCATCATCATCATCACCACCATCATCATCATCATCATCATCATCATCATCATCATCATCATCATCATCATCATCATCATCATCATCATCATCATCATCATCATCAACATCATATTATTAGTGTGATGTTTAAGTACACATCGCAATAGGCTTGGTCTGTTTGCTTTTTCAGAATCTTGGATTGTGACAATGGATTGTTGTGGTCTGTTGACTTGTTTGGTGGTCCTGGCCGTCGTATACTTTGTTGTACGTAAGATCATCAGTAGGTTGCGCATCGACCGATACACAGACGTCTATGTTCTGATCACCGGATGCGACACGGGGTTCGGCAATGAGGCAGCCAAGCGTTTCGATCGGATAGGGTGCCACGTGTTTGCCGGGTGCTTGACAGAGAAGGGGAGAGAAAGTCTGAAGCAGGAATGTTCCGATCGGCTTCACGCCATCAGTCTTGACATCACAAAGACTGAAAGCATTCGAGAGGCTTACGATTACGTCAAGGACAACCTTCCGAAGGGACGAGGTTCGTTCTTTTCTGAATGTATTCACAATTTTGTTGCTAGTCGATTGTTTGATTTGCAGCTGTTAGACTAACTGATTGGATGAACTGGCGAGCTGTTGCCAGGTGTCCACTGTCCAGTCAGATTAGCTTAGTCTTAGCTGGATTTAAACGCAGAAGATTTGAGGACATCCAAGGCATGTGTGCCTGTGTGTCATCCAAATAAAGCTGGCCCACGCCCGCGTGCAACGCATGGAGCGATGCAAGGTCAGAGGTATACAAACAATAGACAGGATATACACAAGCACATCTAATATCTTATACATAGATAAACCCATTTACATTACATTATCTAAGCACTGTATCATTACGCGGAGAGAACTATTTTAATTCATGATTTACTGTTGGTGTGTCATGAACATCCACGTTGCGTGGCTCCAAGCCGTCATTAACAACATAATATTGTCTTTCTTTTGTTACAGGACTGTGGGGCGTTATAAACAACGCAGGCTTCATGGGCAAAGTTGGTGCGCTAGAGTGGTTGAGTGTCGACGATTATCGTGAAGTCCTTAATGTCAATCTCTATGGCCTAATCAACGTCACAATGACGTTTCTTCCGCTTGTCAAGAAGGCACGTGGTCGCATCGTCAATACGTCCAGCATGGCTGGTCGGCTCTCGATACCCCTACTTACACCATACTGCGTCTCGAAGTATGGCATAGAAGCATTCACCGACGGTCTTAGGTTTGTTTGCTATTATCATCAACAAACTATCGTCAGAATCACATATCTATGTTTGTGTGTTTGTGTCCGCCTATGTGTATGTGTAATATTGAGAGGGCTTGATATTGAATTATCATTACTTTACGAGTACACCAGGTTGTATTTTTAAATGAACGCACTTTCTGACACAAATCTGTGAATCTGTTTTGCTGTCTATCTTTCAGTCACTCTTTTTCTCCACTACTTAAATCAGAACATAAGCGATTATTTAACACGAAATTAATTATTGATGAAAAGACTGATGTTGGTGTTAGCGACACCGACACAGATGGTTACCCTATGATTAGGCAGTAGATAATGAAAATGATGATGACGATGATGATGATGACAACAACGATGGTAAGGACGCCTTTGCTGTCTGGTTGACTGTAGACGTTCAATGCGTCCCTTCGGAGTGAAAGCTGTGCTTATCGAACCTGGGAGCCATAAAACTGCTATGACATCGGCACAAAACTACCAGACCCAGTTGACAGCTGCCTGGAACAGTGCTTCGTCTGAGGCCAAAGCAGAATACGGAGAAGGATTCGTAAAGGAAGGTAGTATATCCTATCTCACCAATTGTCACTTATTGTGAGATGTGCTGCATAACAAATATGTGTGAAAGTTTTTATCAATTTACGTATGTCCGGAAGTGCTGTGTTGTCAGGAGGGCCAATCCTTTAAGGTCAAATCTAATATGAGACTGTAACAATGGCCAAACACATATCGATGGTTTCTGTGACACCCTCTTCCCCATCAGCGCTCATCGCCGTCGTCATCGTCATCATCAGCATGATCATCATGATCATCATCATCATCATGATCATCATCATCATGATCATCATCATCATCATCATCATCATCATCATCATCATCATCATCGTCATCATCACCACCATTATGATCATCGTCATCGTTACAAAACTACTACAACCACCTCCACAAGCACCACGCACCACAACAACTACAACAACAACAACAACAACCATAAAACTGCTTTGTGGGGCGTGGTGGCTCAGTGGTAAGTTCGGCGCCTTGTGACCGGAGGGTTGCAGGTTCGAATCCCACTCTAGCCGCTGCGTACGGACCTTGGGCAAGTCCTTCACTCCCAATTTTACCCAGCTCACTCCCAAGGTTTCCGCTTTTAACTTTCTGGTCTAGCGTTCGTGATCTAGGAGTGACCCTTGACAATTCTCTCACCTTTACTGAACACATTTCCAAACTCACTCGCACTTCCTATTTTCACCTAAGGCGCCTTAGTGCTATCCGTCGCTCTCTCTCATCTCCAATTTTCACTTCAATTGTCCATGCATTTGTCTGCTCTAGACTTGACTATTGCAATTCCCTCCTCATTGGTCTTCCTAAAGTCCGTCTTGCTCCTCTTCAGTCCGTTCTCAATGCTGCTGCTAGATTTATTGCCCGTCTTCCTCGATTCTCTCATATCACCACCTTTATGACAGAAGAACTCCACTGGCTCCCGCTTTCTGCCCGCATCCAATTTAAGGTCCTCATCCTTGTGTGTAAGGCTCAACTTGGTTTCGCTCCAAAATATTTATGTGACTTAATTCATCGCCCTCACTCTGCTGCTTCTCTTCGTCCTCTTCGTTCATCTGACCGTTTGGACCTCCTCGTTCCCCGTGTCAGGACTTCTCTGGCTCAATCTAGGTCTTTTGCCTCCATTGGTCCTGCTCTTTGGAATGAGCTTCCTCCGTTCGTTCGTTCTTCTATTCTCTCAGGTAACGTGTCTTCCTCTTTTAAGTTTCTTAAAACTTGCTTTTTCTCTCGGGGTCTCTCGCACTGGGAGCGCTTCTGAATGGCCCTCCCGCTAGAAGCGCTTTATAAATATCCAAATACAATACAATACAATACAATTGCTCATGTCGCTTCGGCGTGAAAATTCCGGCACAGTATCAAATGCTGTAGTCGGGAGCGCCTCTGAGTAGTAGTGGACTTCAAGAGGCGCTATAGAAATATCCGGAATAAATAAAAAAAACAACCGTTACCTCAGCCACCAATATCGAGTCATCAGCAGCTTGTACCTGCAGTATCACCTGTACAATCAGTTTCATGAATTGACTCGATGCAGCATTCCTCCACATCTCAATAATCCATATCTCCATATATGAGTCCTTCCGATTGGAAACGTTTCTTTCCGAATGGATACGTTTCTGACTACATGAATACCCAAAACTCACCCTTAAGGCTAATAGCAAACTGCTTTATGCCAGTCTGTTCACATCAGAAAAAGGATCCGATTTCACCTGACTCTGTGGTTGAAATGAATAATTGTTCAGAAAACCACGTTTTCCTACAGGAATGTTGGCCTATGTAGGCCTAATTTGCTTTTTAGACTGCGGTAGATTGATATTTTAAAGGTGCTTTTTAGTTTTACACTTGGTTTTGATCAACATGATATATTTATTCTGTTTTTGTTACAGCTATCGAATACTTTGTTAAAGCTGCAAAAGCCACTGTATTGGGCAGGTCCTCAGATGTCGTGGATGCTTACGAACAAGCCTTACTCGGTCGCTTCCCTCGTGCTAGATATCCGGTTGGGAAAGACTGCTATATTTTCTTCATCCCTCTCATGGTCTTGCCTGAGTGGCTTAGCGATTGGTTGCTTGAGATTCTTAGCAATTCTCCAAAGCCAAGTGTGCACAACTAGTAATGCAGGCTTCTGGTTGCTGTGAAGTGGTTCGTCTGATATACATGCAATGGAGGCCATGTTGGGCTTAGCATTAAAACTTGTTTTAATGTATTGGGTTTTGCTATATCTGGTTTATCTGTTTCTGCTTCATTAGATTGAGGAACTTAAACGGAATATATATCCACAGGACAAAGAATCGCAAAAAACAGTCAGTTTGTGTCTTGTCATATATCTCGTTTTCATGCAAAATTATTAGACAACCGAAATGAAAAACATGTATCAAAATATCCTGGCGCCACACAAAATCCGCGTATGGGAGGCCAGAATTATTCATTTATTTTGTATGGTTTCAAGACCCTAAACTGTTTGGTTGGTTTATTGCAAGGTCAGAATCGGGAAAGGAGTGAAGACGAAGAAGTAGCATGGTGCTGAGGTTGAAATCGTTGGTGACGGTGGTACACAGGACAGACCAGCAAAAAGCAAGAATAGGGTAGTAGCTTTAAAATTCGGTTTCCAGTATTAAGTGGAGTGGGGCAGGAGAGACATCAAGCAGGCAGTGCTGAGATTGACCGACAAAAGAGAGCAAACAGGCGGAGGTCTCTTACAGTGCAATATACAATAATACGACAAAGTTTATTTGATATTGCCTTCCATCCACAGTTCAGAAGTGCACGCACGACCATGCACGCATGACTGAACATGAATGGCGCTGAGCAACTGTGCGTGACGGACTTGCTCAAGGTCCCTATACACAGTTATTATATCTCCAGAGAAATTCTTGAGACTTGTATTTATGCAACAGGTGTCACTTTTAGTGAGTGCAGTCCATCAAGGAATTGATATTTAGAGCAGAGTATTGGTGACTTATTTCTGACATTAGACTAATATACTAATATATTACTTTTAACAGTACTTGTGAACTTCAACTTTATAGGAAACTGCATTAGATGTTTGCCAAAGAAGGTTGTAAACTTTGAAGCGTGTGTGTGTGTGTGTGTGTGTGTGTGTGTGTGTGTGTGTGTGTGTGTGTGTGTGTGTGTGTGTGTGTGTGTGTGTGTGTGTGTGTGTTATGCGTGTAGGCCTATCCGCATCTCAATCCAACATATTATTGAGCTGACAAGAAAATCCTACTGGAGACAGTGCAGCTGTGTGGACACTTGCTTCGCTGCTAATCAGAATTAATATTCCTTTCCTGAGCAAATCTCACGTTGGCTGAACGGTTAATTTATGCGATCATTGTTTTCATTCCAGGCTATCTGAAACTATATATGTTGTATTGTTAAAGTGCACCCCAAAATCCATTAGACACATTCCTTTTCAGTTGTTCTGTGTGTTTTAAAATGGAAATGCTCTGTTCTTCAGATATGTCAGGGTTAGCCATGTCTGAAATCCACAATTGCCACGAAGATTTGTTCAAATCTGTTAGATTTGCTCTTTGATTGCATTCAAATCTTGTCCTTCAGATATGTCGTTGAACTAAATAAGATACCTTACTTATCTCCAGAAATAAAATTATTGCTCTAAATAGCTAACATTTGCTCTATAGGCCTAGAGTGAATAAAAATCTCTGTTCATTTAAAGAAGTTACGACTTTCCAAAGCGCATGTGACCTCGGCGTAGAGGTAAATGTTTCGTTTACTAGATCAGCCTGAAAAACGGCCTTTTTGTAAGACCACGAATATTTATTTGGCATCTAAATATTGCATCTACAGCTCGGACTCATTTGTAGGCCCTACTAGAATACAAATTGTGTTGCGCACATGATGTATTAAGGCCCAAGTCTGATATTAACGCATCTGGTAAAGGCAGGTTGAATTTTTATATGCGATTTCCAGGCAAATTAATGATGTTTTATATGTTTGTTAGCAAAGTCCAGAAATTTTCGACCAAACGTTCTGAAATTTTTAAATTCTCAACTGATTTACCTAAGGTATAGATCAATGAAAAATGTTAATAAGTCCATTCCCGACAAGTGGTCTCTTTCCTGAGCCGAGGCCAGACTCGTGTATTGTTGCATCTACCACCGAAGCATGGAGCCTCTTCTCTGTATACGATGTGCCCCTAATTGGTGTCTTTAACTATCTGCTATCGCACGAGTGATGATGAAGCGGTGCGTCCCTATTAGTGACCACAGTCTATTTGCAAGATCATCGACATTCTGTTTGATAAAAGTTCTAGAATCCGTAAAGACGACATAGCGGATTGGACGAGTCCCCTTACAAAACGGAGGGTGCACCGTGCTGGTTTGTACCTCCTCTAAGGCGTTTACAGAGTGCGGTACCTAAGCAAGTAATCAATTCTAATTGAGTAGACATTGAATGTAATAGCTAGAGGTCCTATGTATCTATGTATGTGGACAATTACTGTTGTGTCTTTTATGTATCTCACAAAGTTTTCCCTAAACGAAACTAAGTGATATTAGAGTTATCAAGAAAAAGTTAATCAATAACCGAGGATTGATTGCTCAGATGACTATAGAGTAGTCAAAGGTGAGCTCCCCCAGTGGACAACGTAGCGTAAAACGAGAGGAGCGACGACAGATGAAGAGAGTCGTAATGCACGAACCCCAACATCAAGCGATCCATCGCTATTCCGCTGGGTCCTTGGAGGACGTCGAAGATTATTGTATTTCCTGTCTGGCCGATTCCATTGTCCATTCCCATGGATTCTTTTATTACTCAGAGGTTTCTCACCAACTTCAGATCTAGCTACTAGCGCAGTCGGTGCTACGAGTCTCGGAAATTTTCCGTTTAAGTCGTCCTAACACCAATGTGGAAATCGTTATATCTCACGATGTAAACGCGAAGTGTAGACGCACACGTTTTCTACAGCGACAGTATGGCTTCGAGCCTCCTCATTTTAAAGTGGATTGATCGGGCGAGATCCATCACGACCAACACCGTTTTGAATGAGCGCCAATCCTTCGAGGCCCTCCATTCAGATCGTGCTAACCCAAAGCTACGCGAATCGGCATCCTCACACGCTGAGGTGCATGGGACGTACGCTCTAGCCAGTGTAGATAACCGAATCAATAGCGATGGCCGTTGTTGTTGATGATGATGATGCTTTATTGATGGTGCGGTTGGGGTATGATGGGTGACTAGGGCGACAACGACGACGACCGGGGTATGATGATGTACAACTGTGACATATTCATATCTGTTCTGCTCAGTCGCTTGTGTCATTTCGTTCTCGACTTAAGACTTACGTTTCCAAAATTGCTCATCCGCTATAGTGTCAGTGTCAATCAATAGGGCCTGTATTAGTACGTAATCATTTATGGTATCATCGCTTTTCCTACATTATCGTTATTCATAATCCAGTGATATTCTGGATATTGAAATGGTTATGGTTTGGTTTCGGTGCGTCATCGGTTGATGCTTTGTACATTACGCAATGGCGCAATAGAAGTTACTAAATAACAGTAATGTAATAATAATAAGATGTTAAAGATAACAAATAACCACCAAACCATTTAGGACAGATACAAGACAGGCAAATGCATTGGCGTAGCAAGCATTAGCCTAATAAAATTATAATAAACTTGACGACTTTTATCCGGTTAAAGCATTGGTCCATATTGTTTGCTACTGTCAGTCAGTGTCTCGATTGCATGCAATTGATTATGCTATATTATACCAAAGTAGGCCTAGTTTTATTTTTAATCGATGTTCTAAGAGGCGTACAATTCACGCCTATATGGGTCGTCGTGGTAGCTTAATAAAGGAATATCGCAACACAGGCAGAGGTGCGTCTACACGTGGGCGCACTAGGCTCGCGCCTAGGGCCCCCGAATCTCGGGGGCCCCAAACGATGGAAAATATGTTTTTCCAATTATAGAATTATCCAAAACAATTTGTGACGAATTTATCACAATAATGGGGACAACTGAAGAGCTCAATTTATTCAAGAAGTAATAACTGCCACGTATTTCGCGTTGATAGTTGATTCAACACCAGATTCAGTTTTTTTAGCAAAGATAATTAAGTTGAATAACTTCACATTCCTTGAAAATAGCATCTATACCTACTCATAATTACAGTGACAGTGTCAATAAAACTCACAAAACGGCTTAAAGTTCAACTTCGTGGGTTTTTACACAGCAGCACAGGATAGGCTAAACACCACCAGAATCTCAGATCTCAGTCCAGAAGTTCAGGAGGGCCCCCACAAATTTTTGCGCCTAGGGCCCCGTTTTCTGTAAACGCGCCTCTGAACACTGTGCTCAGAGTTAATTTGTTAACTGAGGCATTAGATAGACGCCATACCCTTTGCGCTGCTGTGCTACAATGCTAAGGCCCCAGTGTTTTTCATATCGCAGTGAAGCGTTGAGTTCCACTTGAGCCTGTGACCCAATTTTTGAAAGTATTCAGCTGATGTGTTCTACTACGACTTAGACAAACAGCGCACACGAACATGGTTCACGGCGGTCGTAGGTTGCGTATCCTTAGATAACATATTTCCGTCAGATATCTCCGGAGAATTACATTAAGAAATTCAGTGTCCATCAACAAGGGCTGTAAGAGTACGTAATCATTTATAGTAGGCCTATCATCGCTTTTGCTGCATTATCATAATACTGTATATACTTAAGTTTATTTTGCGATGACGATGATGACAATGCAAGTAGTAGAGTAGTAATATTAGCAGCATCAGTAGCAGCAGCAGCAGCAGCAGCAGTAGTTGCAGTAGTAGTAGTAGTAGTAGTAGTGGTAGCAGTAGTAGTTAGCACAATGACAACGAAGACAAAACAGTGTGTTGATCTGTGTTAATTTCGGGTTGTGCAACAATGTGCATGCAACACGTAGCAACAGTTGTTCGTTTAGGGCCTACTGATTTGAAGAATTGTCTGCGCCTCGTCTGAAATATGTGGCATTGGGATGAAACTTGACTAAAAACAGGAAGTGTCTGGTAGTTACTACAAGTTAATTATTGGAGTGTGTCTAATATTAGTACACATGTATCATGTGACATGAACGCCATAAAATAATATGGGTCATATTGGCAATCTATCGTATACTATTCGGTTGCACAGTGAACGCAACATAAACGCTATCGTGTATAAGTAAGTAATGATCGTCGTAATCTCGAAATTTCTACAGTCCCAACCAAGCCGAGTCACGGGAACCAGCTTATTCAAAGGCGCTCAGTCAAAACAGAATCAGTAAGGTCAAATTCGGTTCCAGGTCAGTGAACATTTTCAAAGCTTGAATTCACTATCGTATTCAGCATTTCTTGCATGTCTTTATGTAAACACCCTACACAGCACCTTGTCGTCGACGCCTTATTAAAACGCTACAATAAAATAGTTGTTTGAGCATAAAAAGTGCAGAACACGTTACACCGCACTTATTGTAATTGTAGGTGGAAATTGATATACGAGTATGACGCCACTAATACATGCAGCCCAAACTGAATAATATTTACAAATACTAGTATTTGTCTTGGAGTAAAAGTAAAGCGGCTGTGTTCTGTTGCAAAGATGCCAGACCACTGTATTTAAACTCGAAGTCGTCGGGTTGAACTTTGTGCTACCTGACCCATACTCGTAACACAGGACCGCTACCCGTACCCGTAACCGACGCGTACTCCAAATCACTTCCAGACTCCATTGATCACAATCTCCTTCTTAAACGACTATCTTCTTGGTTTGGCGTCTCTGGTACTGTTCTACTCTGGTTCCAATCCTACTTGTCTTCCCGATCTTTCTCTGTTAAAGCCTGCAGTCACTGCTCGCAACCCTTCCCTCGTTCCTGTGGTGTCCCTCAAGGCCCCGTCCTTCAGAGTCCACTCCTCTTCATCCTTTATACAACACCTTTAAGCCATCTAATAAAATCCTCCTCTGTTGACCACCATCTTTACGCTGATGACACCCAACTCTACATATATTTTGCCACAAGCTCTTTTTCCACACAATTACTCAACATGGTTAACCTTATCGACAGTGATGTCATCCAATCTTCTCTGCTTTAATCCTTCCAAAACTGAATTCATCATCATAGGCCTTCCTGACCAAATCAAGAAAATCCCTGACCCTTCCATACACCTTTCTACTGACTCGTCTTCTCCTACCTTCACCTCTGACTCCAATGTCCGTAATCTTGGTATTACTTTTGATCCACATCTCTCCTGCACTAACCACATCTACAACCTCTCACGCTCCTGCTTCATGCACATTCGTGACCTCCGACGCATCCGGCCTATGCTTGAATTTAAAACTGCATCCACCATTGCTTAATCCATTGTTCATTCAAAGCTTGATTATTGCAATTCCCTCTTCCTCAACATTGAATCCACCCAAATCAAGCGTCTGCAACCGATTCAAAACTCACCAGCCAGAGCTGCCACTAGAACGTCCAAACGTCATCATATCACTCCCAGCCTCAAATCACTCCATTGGCTAAACATCCCAGAGCGAATTCACTCCAAAGTCCTATCACTAATCTATAACTCTGTACAATATTCCCAGCCCGAATACCTTCGTGATCTCTTCACCATCCAGGAAACCAGCTCCACCCGATCCTCCTCCTATCTCAGTCTTTCTCGACCTCCAGTAACTACTCATCTCAAGCTCTGCAACCAAGCCATATCCAACAGAGCATAACGCCTTTGGAACGATCTATACCTTGAATTCCTAAGATTCTCCATCATCATTCCAACCCGTCTTCCATTCTCCTCCTCGTGTTCCTCTATCTATCACCCCTCTGCCCCCGGGGTTTTCGCTCAAAATTTATGTCTCTCCTTTTCAAGTACTCCCACCCTGACTCATCTGATCCTCCGCCTTCCAATTATTCTCGCCCGAAACGACACCCGCCTTGACAGCCTGCTCTGCCTCCTCTCTTGATCTGGACCACTGGAAATCGGACTCGGAACTCTTTTGGACTACTCTTTGGAAAATCCAATCTGATTTGATTAGGCTTCCCAGAAATCGGACTCGGACCTCTTTTGGACTACTCTATGGAAAGCCCCTCTGATTTGATTTGGCCTTCTGAAATCTGGACTCGGACTTCTCTTGAATTAGTCTCTGGATACACCCTATGACTTGACGTAGCGCTCGTGAATAGACTGGTTCCCTGGGCTTGGACTTCGAGTGGCGCCTTAGAAGTTTGGGCATTACGATTACGAGTACGAGTCCCTACCAGGACAATAGGCTTACAGCCTTACAACTATCATGTATCAATGAAAATAAATTGCCTGATGATGATGATGATGATAGTTGTAGTAGTAGTAGTTGTAGTAGCAGTAGCAGTAGCAGCAGCAGCAGCAGCAGAAGTAGTAGTAGTAGTAGTAGTAGTAGTAGTAGTAGTAGTAGTAGTAGTAGTAGTAGTAGTAGTAGTAGTAGTAGTAGTAGTAGTAGTAGTAGTAGTGGTAGTAGTAATCAGTCAACTTATGGAACCTGTCACGTGCACCTGTTGTATTGTATTATATATATAAATTTATAAAGCGCCTCTCGCAGAATAACTATTCAGAGGTGCTCTCAGCACAGAAGTGCATTGTACATTGTTTTGTCTTCGTGTCCGATAAAATTACTGTTATCTAGATTCTAGGACACTAAGCATCTATTGATCGTACGTCGTACACCCGGCCAGGTCCAATGTACAATGTACATGTCTCCACTTTGGACTATGCAATGCAGCTGTTCATTGTCATGCGTAGCATTGTTGTGTAGGCAGTTGCAAAAATAAAATACACATGGACTTGTAGAGAGAACGCCAGCCAGTGCCGGCCTTAGGGGCGTGCGAACCGTGCGGTCGCACGAGGCCCGCACCTTAACGGGGCCCGAAAATGTCACAGAAAATTAACATGAACAAGTCACTCTAATAATAATATTATGACTTTGATTAAATCTTCTCTTTTGTCAAGAAAAAAAGTCAACGTCCTCTATATCCCAGAATTCTTGTGCATAGTTAAATTTGATTTGTTGTACTTGTTAACAATCTACTAAAATAAAATGATTAGCAATGAAAAATAATTTGACCTGTGTCATGGGGGCCCGTATAGTATACTCTGCACGGGCCCGAAATATCATAAGGCCGGCCCTGCGCCAGCTGACAGAATTCAACACAGTGAACGATATGCAATATTCGAAGAAAAAACAAAGACAGACGAAGACTATTCTGGGTTGACAATATTAACGAGGACATAAACATCACTGAGAGGAGCACTGGACATGACAAATGACCTAGGACAATGGAGAACATATATTCGTACCCATAGCCGACAAATGGCTGGCCTCAAGAACCGATGGTGATGTGATGATGGTGGTGGTGATGATGATGATGATGATGATGATGATGATGATGATGATGATGATGATGATGATGATGATGATGATGATGATAATGATGATGATGATGATGATGATGATGACTATATACTTATAGTTCCATATTTAATCACTATGATTAAGAAGTTAGAGATGCCAGGGCTCACAACCAAACGATTACCCAATATTAGTGCAATGCAAGTATACTTTATCACTCACATACGACGGATATTTTTCATTCTCCATAATTTGAAGAAAACTCAGAATTAATTATATTATCGTCCAAATATATAATCTGAAGTAAGAAAACTCAGAATTAATAATATTATCGTCCAAAGATATAATCTGAAGTAAGAAAACTCAGAATTAATAATATTTTCATCCATTTTTAAAATTCCCACGACCGATTGCAACACAATTAAGTGCGCTCACAAAAATTGTTGACGTATCAGAAATACTTTGAATAAGCAATAGTATTAATACTCGGTTGACTATGGCATGAATTCCTGTACAATTGTTAATTATATAGGCGTCCATGGCCATGGCCACGCCAGTCCTGCTATTTATCATCTTATCCAGGGGTCCGAGGGACCAAGAGGTCATGTCGGTCAAAAGAACGGTATTGGAGAGTTTGAACTCAGATACAATGTGTCTGGTTAGATGCAGCAATCTACATTTAGAAGTCTGTACTAAACTAAAATCGAACAAAATTTGCAGATCACGGACAAAGTGGTACAGAAACATGCGGCTATCATCATTGTCGTCGTCGTCGTCATCATCGTCATCATCACCATCAACATCACCATGAGAATCTAGATAGCCTTCATCATCATCATCATTATCATCATCATCATCATCATCATCATCATCATCATCATCATCATCATCATCATCATCATCATACAATTAGTGTGATGTTGAACTTCGTCTGTCTGCTGCTTTAGGATTCTAGATCGTGACAATGGATTGTTGTGTCCAGCTGGCGATTTGGTCGTTGGTTGTGGTCGTCGTATACTTAGTTGTACGTAAGATCATCAGTAGGTTGCGCATCGACCGATACACAGACGTCTATGTTCTGATCACCGGATGCGACACGGGGTTCGGCAATGAGGCAGCCAAGCGTTTCGATCGGATAGGGTGCCACGTGTTTGCCGGATGTTTGACAGAGAAGGGGAGAGAAAGTCTGAAGCAGGAATGTTCCGATCGGCTTCACGCCATCAGTCTTGACGTCACGAAGAATGAAAGCATTCAAGAAGCATACGATTACGTCAAGGTTAACATTCCGAAAGGACGAGGTTCGTTCTTTCCTGAATGTATTCACAATTTTGTTGTTATAGTCGATTGTTTGATTTGCAGCTGTTAGATAAACTGATTTAATGACCTTACGAGCTGTTGCCAGGTGTCCACTGTCCAGTCAGATTAGCTTAGTCTTAGCTGGATTTAAACGCAGAAGATTTGAGGACATCCACGGCATGTATGCCTGTGTGTCATCCATATAAAGCTGGCCAACGGCCGCGTGCAACGCATGGAGCGATGCAAGGCCAGAGGTATACAAACAATAGACATATTATACACAAACACATCTAATGTCTTAGTGTCTCATAGATAAACCCATTTACTTTACATTACCTATGCACTGCATCATTACGCGGAGAGGACTATTTCAATTCGTGATATAGTGTAGGTGTGTCATGAACATCCCCGTTGCGTGGCTCCTAGCCGTCATTAACAACATGATATTTCTTTTGTTTACAGGACTGTGGGGCGTTATAAACAACGCGGGCTTCATGAGCAAAATTGGTGCGCTAGAGTGGTTGAGTGTTGACGATTATCGTGACGTCCTTAATGTCAATCTCTATGGCCTAATCAACGTTACAATAAAGTTTCTTCCGCTTGTCAAGAAGGCACGTGGTCGCATCGTCAATACGTCCAGCATGGCTGGTCGGCTCTCGACACCCCTAGTTACACCATACTGCGTCTCGAAGTATGGCATAGAAGCATTCGCCGACGGTCTTAGGTTTGTTTGCTATTATCATCAGCAAACTATCCTCAGAATCACAGATGTGTGTTTTTGTGCATGGTTGTATTGTATCTTATTGCATTGTTTCTAAACATTTATAAAGGGCCTCTCACAGTGTTCGCCAATCACTGCGAAAGACCCAGTGAATAGAAATTGGTTTTAAGACAGTGGAACGAGGCAATTGGGCCACCAGCTAATAATCAGGCACGTGTTTGTTTCTGTGTGTGTGCAATGTTGAGTGACCTTGATTTTGAATGATCATTAATTTACGAGTACACCAGGTTGTATTTATGAATGAACGCACTTGCTGACCCAAATCTGTGATCTGTTTTGCTGTCTATCTTTCAGTCACTCTTCTCTATACTACTTAAATCACGGGCATTCAGTCTTAAATGATTATGTTTTAGCACGATAATTATGATGAAAAGACTGATGTTGGTGGTAGTGACACCAGTAGAGATGGGTATACCTTATGATTGGGCAGCAGATGATGCAAATGATGATGGTGATGATGATGATGATGATGATGATGATGATGATGATGATGATGATGACGACAACGATGGCAAGGACGACTTTGCTCTCTGGTTGACTGTAGACGTTCAGTGCGTCCCTACGGAGTGAAAGTTGTCCTTATCGAACCTACGGCCCATAGAACTGCGATGACATCGGCGCAAAACTTCCAGAACCAATTGACAGCCGCCTGGAACAGTGCTTCGTCTGCGGCCAAAGAAGAATACGGAGAAATATTCCTAAAGGAAGGTAGTACATCCGCAGATCAAATGAAATCAAATATTCGTTTATTTCTTCAAACGAGTTGACACAACGCAATTGGTAACAATAAGTTATTAAAATGATTAGAAATCTATCAGCTGACACAACTCGTTACATTGCAAATACAATTTGTTTTCACTTATTGTGAGATGTGATGCTTAACAAATTATGCGTAAAAGCGTATATCAATTTACGTATGTCCGGATGTACTAAGAAGTCAGGTATGCCAATTTTTTAAGGTCTGATCTAATATGAGAAACAAATCAATGGTTGCTGGACCTCCTTCTTCCCCATCAGCGCTCATCGTCGTCATCATCGTCGTTGTCATCGTCGTCATCATCATCGTTATCAAAACAACAACTACACCACCTCCGCAAGCACCACGTCAACCGCACCCACCACCACCACCAAAACAACAACAACCATCACCTCAGCCACCAATATCAAATCATCAGCTACTCGTTCCAGTATCACGTGTACCATCAGTTTCATGAATTTTTTCGATGCGGCATTCCTCCATATCTCAGTTATCAATATTTCTATATATCAGTCTTTCCGAATGGATACGTTTCAGAATTAATGAATACCCAAAACTCACTCATTAAGTTAATAACAAACCGCTTTGCGCCAGTCAGTTCATATCAGAAAAAGGATCCGATTTCACCTGACTCGAGAGGTATTGTATGCCTACTTGAAATGAATAATTGGAAAAGCTACACAATCCTGCAGGATTATATAATATAGGCCTAATTTGTTTTTTTAATCCGCAGTAGATCAATATTTTGAAGATTCTTTTAAACCTGGATTTTGATCAACATGATATATTGATTCTGTTTTTGTTACAGCTATCGAATATTTTGCTAGACTTACAAAACCCAGTTTATTGGGGTCTGCCTCAGATGTCGTGGATGCCTACGAGCAAGGCTTACTCGGTCGCTTCCCTCGTGCTAGATATCCGGTTGGGAAAGACTGCTACACGTTTCACCTGCCAATCGTGGCCATGCCCGAATGGCTTGGCGATTGGTTGCTTGGAATTCTTAGCAATTCTCCAAAGCCACGTCTGCACAATTAGTAATGCAGGCTTCTAGTTACTACGAAGTCTGATGTACACATGCCATGGACACCGTGGCGGGCTAGACATTAAAACTGGTTTTAATCCATTGGCTTTTGCTATCTGGTTTATCTGCTTCTGCTTCATTAGGTTGAGGAACTTAAACGGAATATAAATCCATAGGAAAGAGAATCGCAAAAAACAGTCAGTTTGTGTCTTATCATATATCTCGTATTCACGTAAAATTAGACAACCGTATATGAAAAGCATGTATCAAAATATCCTGGCGCCACACAAAATCCTTGTATGCGAGGCCAGAATTATTCATCTATGTTGTATTATTTCAAGACCCAGAGCTGTTTGGTTGGTTTAGTGCAAGGTCAGAATCGTGAAAGGAGTGAAGACACGAAGAGGAAGCATGGTGCTGAGGTTGAAATAGTTGGTGACGGTGGTCACAAGACGTACCAGCAAAAAGCAAGAATAGGTTAGCTTTGAAATTCGGCCTGCAGTATTAAGCGGAATCGTGCAGGAGAGACACCAATCTGGCAGTGCTGATATTGACAGACAAGAGTGAGCAAACAGGTGGAGATCTCTTACAATGCAATATATAATAATACAACGACTGAACATGAATCGCGCTGAGCAACTGTGCGTGACGGACTTACTCAAGGTCCCCATGCACAGAGGATTCCTTGAGTCTTGTATTTATGCAATAGATGTTACTTTTAGTGAGTGCAGTCCATCAATAAATTGATATTTAGAGCAGAGTATTGGTGACTTAATTCTGACATTAGACTAATATGTAACTTTTAACAGTACTTGTGAACTTCAACTTTGTAGGAAACTGTCTTAGATTTTTGCCAAAGCTGGTTGTAAACTTTGAAGTGTATGTGTTATGCGTGTAGGCCTATCTGCATCTCAATCCAACATATTATTGAGCTAACAAGAAAATCCTACTGGAGACAGTGCAGTTGTGTGAACACTTTCTTCGCTGCTACTCATAATTAGTATTCCTTTCCTGAGCAAATCTCACATTGGATGAACGGTTAATCTATGCGATCATTGTTTTCATTCCAGGGTATTTGAGACCTATACAGGCTGTATTGTCAAACTGCATCCTAAAATCCATTAAACACATTCCCTTTCAGTTGTTCTGTGTGTTTTAAATGGAAAGTTACTTTGACGGGCCTCTGACCACGTTAGCCATTTTTGAAATCCACAATAGAATAGAAGATTTGTAATCTGTTAGATTTACTCTTTGATTGTATTCAAATCTTGTTCTTCAGAGATGTCCTTGAACTCAATGAAATAGCTTGCTGATCTCTGGAAATAAAAAATATTGATCTAAATGGCTAACATTTGCCCCTAGAGTGAATAAAAATCTCTGTTCATTTTAGAAAGTTACGACTGTCAAAAAGCACATGTGACCTTGGCGGAGAAACGAGACCACTTTTCACTTACCAGATCAGCCGGCAAATGGCCTTTTTTGTAAGACCACGAATATTGATTTTGGAATCTAATTAGTGCATCTGCAGCTCGGACTCATTGAAGGCCCTACTTCAAATTTTATTACGCCATATGATGTATTAAGGCCCAAGTCTTGTATTGACGCATCGGGTAAAGACAGGTTGAATTTGTATATGCGATTTCCAGTCAAAGTAGTGATGTTTTATATTTTGCTAGCAATGTCCAGAAATTTTCGACCAAACGTTCTGAAATTTTTGAAATTTTCAACCTGATTAAGTTAAGGTATAGATCAATGAAAAATGTGAATAAGTCCATTTCCGACAATAAATCCATTTCCTCAGCCGAAGCCAGACTCATGTGTAGCTGCATCTACCACCGAAGCATGGAGCCTCTTCTCTGTATACGACGTGCCCTTAATTGGTGTCTTTAACTATCTGCTATTGCACAAGTGATGATGAAGCAGTGCGTCCCTAATTAGTGACCACAGTCTATTTGCAAGATCATCGACATTCTGTTGATAAAAATTCTGGAATCTGTTTACACGACATAGCGGATTGGACGAGTCCCCTTGCAACACGGAGGGTGCGCCCGTGCGGGTCTGAACCTCTTCTAAGGCGTTAATAGATTGCGATTCCTGAGCATCTAACCAATTCTAATTGAGTAGACGATGGTTATTGTATTTCTTGTCTGGCCGATCCTATTATCATTTTCCACGGGATTTTTTAAAACAGAGGTTTCTGACTAACTTAAGATCTTAATACTAGCGCTGTCGGTGCTTCGATTCTCGTAAATCTCCCGTTCAAGTACGCCTAACGCAAATGTGGAAATCGCTAGAATATCTCACAATGTAAATGCAATATGCAAACGCACATGCTTTTCTATAGCGACCGTCAGGCATCAACTCTTCTCATTTGTTTCAATGACGTGATCGGGCGAAATCCTTCACCAACAATGACCTTTTGAATGGGGGCCAATCCTTCAAGGCCCTTCTGTCAGATCGTGCGAGCCCGAGATTCAAATCTCTGAAATAAGCCACAAACGCTACATGTGAACCAGTGTAGCTAACCGGTCCAGTGGCGATGGTCGTTGTTGGGGCATGATGGGTGACGAGGGTGACTACGACGACGATTAGGGTATGACGATTGTAGCCCCAATATATCTTTTCTGCTCAGGTGGGCGATGTCATTTCGTTCTCGGCTTACGACTTACCTATCCAAATTTGTTCATCCACTACGGGCTCTGTTCTATTAGACCGATATTCTAGATATTGAAATGATTGCCGTGTGGCAGTGATGTAGTCGAGTCCACCTAAGCCGAGTCCGAGTCATGTCCGAGTCCATCTAAGCCGAGTCCGAGTCGAGTCCGAGTCCTGAGCTGTTCGAGTCCGAGTCCGAGTCCGAGTCACCAAAGATCGAGTCCAAGTCCGAGTCCGAGTCCAAGTCCATCCTCATCAAAATACACTGAACCACGCAATTCAATGCCATAGAAACATAACCATACATGTAGAAAGATTTTTAACGTAATTTACCCAAATTTCACATTAAAAACACTAAATGAAATAAAATTTTGTTCGATAATCTGGCACGATCATGAGGACACATAAAAATTCTTCCACTGCTAAACACAAGTTCAGTAGGTAGGAACAGCCAGAACGTAAATGCCACGTCCTCGCTCCTTCTCTACACTGGAAAGGGCGATACGAAAGTTTCTTCTAATTCGAAGTGATAAATTAACTCCATGCACAGTTTAGCATTATAATTGAAGATATATCATATATTTACAAATCGACAATCCCTAGTAATCTGACCCGTTCTCTTCAATGTCATACCATTCACGGTGTTCGCCTCTATAAAATTAATGTGCCCGTCCACGCCGATTAGAGACCCTCAGTCTTATACCCCAGCCTATTCATGATACTTGTCTTCACTTCATTAGTTTCTGTTGTCTGCTGGTAGGAACTGGTTGGCGCCAGAATAATTCCAGCTGTTCTGGCTTATGCCTATGGGCCTGTGGATGCCTAGGCCTATACCAGGCCGAATAGAGACCCTCTGTTTTATACCCCAGTCTATTGATGATACTCGTCTTCACTTCATTAGTTTCTATTGTCTGCTAGTAGGAACTGGTTGGGGCCGGAATAGTTCCACCTATTCTGGCTGATGCTTGTAGCGACAGTCGGCCGGGTATTCACGTCAGTTCTCGCATGAGGGGTGGTCTTGGCCGTGACATGGCAATAGAGTTACCTGTTCTGTCCAGAAATTGTGACTCGGAAAACGAGTCAGCGAGTCAAATTCGAGTCCAGGGGTTCGAGTCCGAGTCCAAGTCCGAGTCCTGACAGTCCAAGTCCGAGTCCGAGTCCGAGTCCGCAAAAAATCGGTCTCGAGTCGGACTCGAGTCCTTGGCTGGACTCGAGTACTACATCGCTGCCGTGTGGCTTTGGTGTTGGTGCGCCATCGGTTGATGCTTTGTACAATATACATTGGTACGATAGAATTTACTAACTAACAATAGCATAATAAGATGTTAAAGATAACAAAACAACTACTTAGCCATTTAGGACACATACAAGACAGGCCATTACATTGGCGTATTAAGCATTAGCCTAATAAAATTATAATAAACTTGACGACTTTTATCCGGTTAAAGCCGAGCGTATTGGTCCAAATTGTTGGCAACTTTCAGTCAGTGTTTCGATTGCATTTGCATGCAATTGATTATGCTATGTAGGCCTATTGCAAAGTCGGCCTAGTTTTATTTTTAATCGATGTTTTAAGAGGCGTCCAGTGCACGCCTGTAAAGTTCGTACTGGTAGCTTAATAAAAAGAATTGCGTAACACTGTGCTCACAGTTAATTAGTAAGCTGGGGCATTGGATAGACGCTACTCTTTGCGCTGCTGTGCTACAATGCTAAGGCCCCAGTGTTTTTCATATCGCAGTGATATGCGTTGAGTTCCACTTGAGCCTCGACCCAATTTTTGAAAGTACTCGGCTGAAGTGTTGTACTAGGCTACGAC
Organism: Allolobophora icterica; assembly: GCA_963556255.1. Taxonomy (NCBI): domain Eukaryota; kingdom Metazoa; phylum Annelida; class Clitellata; order Crassiclitellata; family Lumbricidae; genus Allolobophora; species Allolobophora icterica. The sequence goes on from OY744608.1 coordinate 15,625,186, forward strand.
TTAGAGTCTTAAACACACAGCGCACACGAACATGGTCCACGGCGGTCGTAGGATACGAATCCTTAGATAACCTCTCTCCGTCAAATATCTCCGGAGAATAACATTCAGAAATTCGGTGTCCATCAACAAGGTCTGTATTAATACGTAATCATTTTTGTAGTATCATCGCTTTTGCTGCATCATCATTATAAATAAGGTTATTTTGCGATGAAGATGATGACAATGCAAAGTGTAGTAATAGTAATAGTAGTAGTAGTAGTAGTAGTAGTAGTAGTAGTAGTAGTAGTAGTAGTAGTAGTAGTAGTAGTAGTAGTAGTAGTAGTAGTAGTAGTAGTAGTAGTAGTAGTAGTAGTAGCATTAGTAGTAGTAGCAGCAGTAATTATAATAACAGCAAAGACAGAACAATGTGTTGATCTGTGTTAATTTCGAGTTGTGCATACAACACGTTGGCAACAATTGTTCGTTTACTGATTTGAAGAATTGTCTGCGCCTCGGCTGAAATATGTGGCATTGGGATGATACTTGACTAAAAAGGAAGCGTCTGGTAGTTATTACAAGTTAAGTAATTAAGTAATCGGCAGACATGTATCGTGTGACATGGACGCCATATATGGGTCATATTGGCATTCTATAGTAGGCCTATACTATTCGGTTGCAAAGTGAACGCAACGTAAACGTTATCGTGTATAAGTAAGTAATCATTGTCGTAATCTCGAGATTTCTACAGTCCCAACCAAGCTGAGTCACGGAAGCCAGCTTATTCACAGGCGCTCAGTCAAAACAGAATCAGTATGGTCAAATTCGGTTCCAGGTCAGTGAACGTTTTCAAAGCTTGAATTCACAATCGTATTCAGCATTTCTTGTATGTCTATATGCAAACACCCTACACAGCACTTTGTCGTCGACGCCTTTTAAAACGTTACAATTCTCTCTCCTGCATCCGAAGCAGAAGTGTGGAATGGATTACCTCTTCATCTTCGTCTCATTCCAAACTTACAGTTATTCAGGCAGCACTTGCGCTCTTGGCTACTCGATCCAACATACATTTAATCGAGAATTTTCGAGAATTAGTGCGAGCAAATTCACTTCTAAGTGAGGTTAAATTTCTTGTATCGTGGGAGTGAAAGTCCTAAGCTAGATTGAAGAAGTTATTAAATGCATTGGGAAGTGTGTTAAACTTGTGTCGGTGTACAAATTCGCTAATTTGTAATACTTTTATTTGTTCCACTTTCAAGATGCGTAAGAATAATTGATCCGTGTGGCAGTTGTATGGCGACCTAGCTATTATACGAACAATTCTTCTTTGTAAAACAAGTAATCTGTAATTAATTAATCTGTAATGGGTTAAGACGGGAATTGTAGTTAGAAGCCCAAATCATATTGCAGTAGGCTAGGTAAGGACATATCATTAAGTAATATAGTATTAACAGGATATTTGAGGGTAGTTGGTATGATATTCTGGATATTATCCCTACGTTTTTCGCAATTTTGAGTGATATTTGCTGAATGTGGTTATTCCAAGTAACATGTTGGTCTACATATACTTCCAAAACTTTTACAGAGGTTTCCTGCGGGATATCGATGGAGTCAGTTGTAACACTACCTATTTGTTGTGGAATCGGTTTTCTATGAGAGGAGAATAGGATATAGTTAGTTTTATTCAAATTAAGGGATAGCCTATTTGCTTTAAACCAGTTTGATACCAACGCAAGTTCACTGTTTAGTATTTGGATGAGGTCATTATAGGAGCTGTGTGAAAGAAAGACATTTGAGTCGTCCGCGAAAAGAAGAAAGTTAAGGAGAGAGGAAGCACTCGGGAGGTCATTTATAAATATTAAAAAAACAGAGGGCCTAGTATAGAACCTTGGGGTACTCCAAATTTCACCGGCCTGAAACTACACTGTGTCCCGATGAAAAGTAGACCCCAAGAAAAAGTGTCATAACTCGGTCAAAACCTTTAGCATCTGCCTGAAATTTTAAAAACGAAAACAGTAGCCATATTACCACTGTTTGATGGCCCGGTCGATGATCACTTGGTGAACCAGCTGCCACTCTTCAATCAGACGCGAAATCTAAATCTGGAGTTTACTGGAAGAGCGCGTTTATCGTTCCCACAATCGTGACGTCGATCACCTCCTGAGGGCGCGTCTGATTGGAGAGTGGCAGCTGTTTGACCACGTGATCATCGACCGGGCCATCAAACAGTGGTGTCCACGTGTACGGTCGTGTGTCCGTGAACAAGGAGGACATCTGAACACTAGCTGTAGCTGAACTTCACGTCCATATGGCTCTTGCATGTTGGAAATTTCCCCTTTTCAGTACTGCACCTCAAACGTTCATAAACTTGGCAAACTCACCAACATTTCCAAACGGCATTACGATTTGGTGGAAATGTGGCTACTCTTGTGGTTTTTAAAATTTCTGGCAAATGCTAAACGTTTTGACCGGTTTATGAAACTTTTTCTTGGGGTCTACTTTTCATCGGGACACAGTGTAGAAAGTGTTCCATTACATTTGACTTGTTAAAGTCGATCGCTAAGGTAGTCCTTAAACCATGAGAGAGGGATACCACGTACTCATAGTTTTCTAGCTTCCTTATTAGTATGTTATGATCTACGGTGTCGAAGGCCTTACTTAGATCCAGGAAAATGCCGATAGAGTATTCATTTTGATCAATGGCTTGGGTTATTTTGTCATGTAAATTGATGAGTGGCAGAGCAATAGAGTGACCAGTTCTAAAACCATGCTGAGCAGGGAACAAGATATTTTTTTTAGTGATATAGTCGTTAATGCGTTGAAACATTACTTTCTCCAATAATTTAGAAAAATAAGGTAATATAGATATTGGCCTGTAATTTGACACGTCATCCCTATAACCCTGCTTGTGAATTGGCGTGACAGTACAGATTTTAATTTTTGCAGGTATTATTCCGGTTTCCAGCGAGCAGTTTATGATGTCGACTAGGGGAGCTGCTATGAGCGCCAGGTTTGGACTTATTATAGTCGGATCAAGATCATCAGGTCCCGAGCTGTGGGAGAGTTTCAGAGTGTGATTTAGCATAAGTAGTTCCTCCGGCGACGTTGGAGTTACAGCGAAAGAATTAGGAGGCGGAGGACTGAGGTAATCCGTGTAAGACCCCATGGGGGTAGGTATATTAGCTGCGAGATTCTGGGCTATTCCAGTAAAATAGTTGTTGAATTTTTCTGCAATCATGCCATTATCAGTGACTTTAAGGCCATTGATGGTCAAATGTTCAACTCCACTGTCCACTTTTTTAGAATTAATTATAGACGTAATAATGCTCCAAGTTTTTTAAATATCCCTGTTGTATTTTGCAAATTCTGTTGCGTAGTAATTCTGGATGGCTCAATAATTTTGGTAGCTTTAAATTTGTTCCTAGGCCTATATATTATAAATCTACTTTTGTTTGTCTGGTTTGGATTTTTTTTAAATTTAATATAGATGTTTTCTTTTTTCCTACATGATTTTAGCAGACCTTTATAAGTCATCCAAGGATGGCTAAATGTTTGGTGCCTTTTATTGCCTATTTGGTTCAGAGGGAAAGCATTATTGTATGCCAGTGTAAACATGTCGAGGAAAGAGTTGTAGGCTTTATTAGGATATTTTGCCTCACATAAAGCTGAGATGGGTGTAAGGTTCATTTCAGACAGAAGAACTCTAAAGCGTTCTATCGAATGGTCATTGATGATTCTAGTGGTATGTAAAGCTGGTTTAACCGATCTTCTTGGTTGGGAGGTGAACCAAGTTACAATTGGTATGTGGTCTGAAATATCTGTAACAATGATTGAGGAGTTGACAATGCGAGGCCAAACAGTTGTTAATATGTTATCGATTAATGTGCAGGTATTATTGGTAATTCTAGTGGGCTGTAAAATCGCTGGTAGGAATTGGTGGGAAGAGATGGAATGAAGAAAGCTGCTAGTTAATTGGTTCGTGGTCATTATGTTTTAGCAGGTCAATGTTGAAGTCCCCCATCATGACTATTTCCCTTTTAGTCGCTGTTATATCATGCAGGAGCAGGCTAAATTCCTCGTTAAATTTATGTAGCGATTGCCCCGGAGGTCTGTATATAACACCTAGTACCAGCGGTGCACCCTTCTGTTGGGAAATCCGTATGAGTAGGCTTTCAAAGGTTTCGTATGAATCACAAGCAGAGGGTTGGGTTGAAAGTCCAATTCCTGTTTTATAAATAAGTCAACGCCTCCTCCTCTGCCAGAATGTCTGGGTTTGTGTACACAGTTGTACCCTAAGAGCTGCATAGTATCAGAAGCTGCATCATAGAGCCAGGTTTCTGTTACTGCCAGGACTTCGACCGGTATTTGATGAAGGAGTAGTTGTATATCGGCAATTTTAGGGGCTATACTTCTACAGTTCACATGCATGTATGAACACATTTGCGGGTTAGTTCCTCTCTTGGCTGATAATTGAAGGGGAGTGTTATAGCCATAGTCTATTGGCCTAGATAAATATAGATTGTCATCTGGGTCTAAATCTGCATTGTTTGCAAGGGCCTGGTCGTTTGCTTTTCAGCAAAGATAGCTAATTTAGGCCCTATCTAAACTTTTTGGATCAACTTTGGGAGTGGAATAATGTTAGTTAAGCAATTCATATAAGCATCTTCGTCATCAATGTGATTGAATGGCAGTAGAGTTTCCAGCAATTTTGGCAGTACCAATAATTAGACTCTTTAGAGTTCAACGGTTCAATTAAACTACATTTACAATGATAGCAGTTCTTGCAACTCGTACATTTTATGAAATCCAAGAAATCAGATTTCGGGTTTAAACACAAACAACATTGATCTAAGCTGTCCATAAGCCACTCAGCAACAGAAACTGACCGGTCCACAACTGACCTAAAGGTATATAATCAACGAGGCTTAACTAAGACTTAAGGGAAAGCACAAGAAAATAAAGCGACAAAATCAACACTTGAAGGTGGAAATCACAACCATCTCACAGCAACAACAAAAGTGCTACAGAAAACCAAAGAAACAAACTTAAATCTAAGAAACAGATCTACTCTCTTTTTACAGAGAAAAATGGGCACCAGTCTATTCATGGTGAGGATCTAAGCAAGAGGCAATTCTGACTTTTGATCACAGTGACACTGATGCAATATTTTGTAGTGCTTGTAGTGCTTGGTTGAGCATGTTCGAAGTCCCTGTGCCATCGCCCATTACAGTTCAAAGCATAAAAAACTAACAGATGCATAACCAACCACGACTCTTCCCCATCCAAACCCCGAATGACCCCGAATTGATCGTACGTCGTACACCCGGCCAGGTCCATTGTACATGTCTCCACTTTGGACTATGCAGTGCAGCTGTTCATTGTCATGCATAGCATTGTTGTGTATACAGTTGTAAAATAAAATACACATGGACTTGTAGAGAGAGCGCCAGCTAACAGTATTCAACACAGTGCACCACATGCCATATTCGAAGGAAAAAGAAACAACAGTAGACGAAGACTAGGCTGGGTTGACAATATAAACGAGGACATAAACAACACTTGAACAAACACTGAGAGGAGCACCGGACATGAGAAATGACCTAGGACAATGGAGAACATTTATTCGTACCCATAGCCGACAAATGGCTGGCCTCAGGAACCGATGGTGATGTGATGATGGTGGTGGTGGTGGTGGTGGTGATGATGATGATGATGATGATGATGATGATGATGATGATGATGATGATGATGATGATGATGATGATGATGATGATGATGATGATGATGATGATGATGATGATGATATACTTATACTACTATACTAAACCACTACAATTAAAAAGTTAGAGAAGTCAGGGCTCACAACCAAACGATCACCCAATATAAATGCAATGCAAGTATACTTTATTACTCACATACGACGGAGCTTTTTCATTCGCCATAATTTCAAGTAAGAAAACTCAGAAATGATATTATCACCCAAAGACATAATCTGAAGTAAGAAACACAGAATTAATAATATTTTCGTCCATTTTTAAAATGCCCACGACCGATTACAACACAGTTAAGTGCGCTCACAAAATGTTGACGTATCAGAAATACTTTGAATAAGCAATAGTATTAATACTCGGTTGACTATGGCATGAATTCCTGTACAATTGTTAATAATATAGGCGTCCATGGCCATGGCCACGCCAGTCCTGCCATTTATCATCTTATCCAGGGCTAGATTTAGAAGTCTGTACTAAACTAAAATCGAAGAAAATTTGCAGATCACGGACTAAGTGCTACAGAAACATGCGATTATCATCATTGACGTCGTCGTCGTGATCATCGGCATCGTCACCATCAACATCACCATGAGCATCTAGATCGCCTTCATCATCATCATCATCATCATCATCATCATCATCATCATCATCATCATCATCATCATCATCATTATCGTCGTCGTCGTCGTCATCATCACCATCATACAATTAGTGTGATGTTTAAATACACGTCGTCTGTCTGCTGCTTTAGAATTCTAGATCGTGACAATGGATTGTTGTGGCCAGCTGGTGACTTGTTTGGTGGTTCTGGCCGTCGCATACTTAGTTTTGCGTAAGATCATCAGTAGGATGCGCATCGACCGATACACAGACGTCTATGTTCTGATCACCGGATGCGATACGGGGTTCGGAAATGAGGCAGCCAAGCGTTTCGATCGTATGGGGTGCCACGTGTTTGCCGGATGCTTGACAGAGATGGGGAGAGAAAGTCTGAAGCACGAATGTTCCGATCGGCTTCACCCCATCAGTCTTGACATCACGAAGAATGAAAGCATTCAAGAAGCTTACGATTACGTAAAGGCTAAGCTTCCGAAAGGACGAGGTTCGTTCTTTACTGGATGTATTCACAATTTTGTTGTTATAGGCGATCGTTTGATTTACAGCTGTTAGACTAACTGATTGGATGAACTGCCGAGCTGTTGTCGGGTGTCCACTGTCCAGTCAGATTAGCTTAGTCTTAGCTGGATTTAAAGGCAGAAGATTTGAGGACATCCACGGCATGTATGCCTGTGTGTCATCCAAATAAAGCTGGCCCACGCCCGCGTGCAACGCATGGAGCGATGCAAGGCCAGAGGTATACAAACTATAGACAGAATATACACAAGCACATCTAATGTCTTAGTATCTCATAGATAAACCAATTTACTTTACATTATCTAAGCACTGTATCATTACGCGGAGAGAACTATTTTAATTCATGATTTACTGTTGGTGTGTCATGAACATCCACGTTGCGTGGCTCCTAGCCGTCATTAACAACATAATATTGTCTTTCTTTTTTACAGGCTTGTGGGGCGTTATAAACAACGCAGGCTTCATCGGTAAAGTTGGTGCGCTAGAGTGGCTGAGTGTCGACGATTATCGTGAAGTCCTTAATGTCAATCTCTATGGCCTAATCAACGTAACAATGACGTTTCTTCCGCTTGTAAAGAAGGCACGTGGTCGCATCGTCAATACGTCCAGCATGGCTGGTCGGCTCTCGATACCCCTACTTACACCATACTGCGTCTCGAAGTATGGCATAGAAGCATTCACCGACGGCCTTAGGTTTGTTTGCTATTATGATCAACAAACTATCCTCATAATCACATATGTGTGTTTTTGTGCATGGTTGTAATGTATTGTATTTTATTGTATTGTACCTAAACATTTATAAAGCGCCTCTCGCAGTGTTTACCAATCAGAGCGAACACTGTGAGAGACCCAGTGAATAGAAAGTGGTTTTACGACAGTGGAGCGAGGCACTTGGGCCACCAGCTAATAAAGAGGCACGTGTTTGTCTCACTGTATGTGTAATATTGAGTGAGCTTGATATTAAATGATCATTAATTTACGAGTGCGCCAGGTTGCATTTATAAATGAACGCACTTGATGACCCAAATCTGTGATCTGTTTTTGCTGTCTGTCTTTCAGTCATTCTTCTCTATACTAGCCTACTTAAATCACGAGCATTCACTCTTAAATGATTATGTTTTAGCTCGATAATTATGATGAAAAGACTTATGCTGGTGGTAGCGACACCAGTAGAGATGGGTAAACCTTATGATTGAGCAGCAGATGATGCAAATGATGATGATGATGACGATGATGATGATGATGATGATGATGATGATTATGATGATGATGATGATGATGATGATGATGATGATGAAGATGATGACGACAACGATGGCAAGGACGACTTTGCTCTCTGGTTGACTGTAGACGTTCAATGCGTCCCTTCGGAGTGAAAGCTGTGCTTATCGAACCTGGGGGCCATAAAACTCCTATGGCTTCGACACAAAACTACCAGACCCAATTGACAGCCGCCTGGAACAGTGCTTCGTCTGAGGCCAAAGAAGAATACGGAGAAGAATTCCTAAAGGAAGGTAGTACATGCTAAGATCAAATCAAATCAAATATTCGTTTATTTCTTCAAACGAGTTGACACAACGCAATTGGTAACAATCATTGGTAAGTAATTAAAATGATTAGAAATCTCTCAGCTGACACTGACTCATTTCATTGCTAATACAATTGTCACTTATTGTGAGATGTGATGCTTAACAAATATGTGTAAAACCATATATCAATTTACGTATGCCGGATGTACTAAGAAGTCAGGTAGGCCAATATTTGAGGTCTAATTTAATATGAGAAACAAATCAATGGTTGCTTGACCTCCCTCTTCCCCGTCAGCGCTCATCGTCGTCATCATCGTCGTCATCATCATCATCGTCGTCGTCGTCGTCGTCATCATCATCATCATCATCATCATCATCATCATCGTTATCATAACAACAACTACCACCACCACCGCAAGCACCACGTCAACCGCACCCACCACCATCACCAAAACAACAACAACCATCACCTCAGCCACCAATATCAAATCATCAGCACACGTTCCAGTATCACGTGTACCATCAGTTTCATGAATTTTATCGATGCGGCATTACTCCATATCTCAGTTATCAGTATTTCCATATATCAGTCCTTCCGAATGGATACGTTTCCGAATTTACGAATACCCAAAACTCACTCATTAAGTTAATAGCAAACCGCTTTGGGCCAGTCAGTTCATATCAGAAAAAGGATCCGATTTCACCTGACTCGAGAGGTATTGTATGCCTACTTGACATAAATAATTGAAAAAGCCACACAATCCTGCAGGAATGTACAATATAGGAATAATTTGTTTTTTTAGTCCGCAGTAGATTAATATTTTGAAGATTCTTTTAAGCCTGGTTTTTAATCAACATGATATATTGATTCTGTTTGTTTGTTGTTACAGCTATCGAATTCTTTGCTAAACTTACAAATCCCAGTTTATTGGGGTCTGCCTCAGATGTCGTGGATGCCTACGAGGAAGGTCTACTCGGTCGCTTCCCTCGTGCAAGATATCCGGTTGGGAAAGACTGCTACACGTTTTACCTGCCAATCGTGGCCATGCCCGAATGGCTTGGCGATTGGTTGCTTGAAATTCTTAGCAATTCTCCAAAGCCACCTGTGCACAATTAGTAATACAGGCTTCTAGTTGCTACGAAGTGGTTCGTCTGGTATACATGCCATGGACACCGTGTCGGGCTAGACATTAAAACTTGTTTTAAACCATTGGCTTTTGCTATCTGGTTTATCTGCTTCTGCTTCATTAGATTAAGGAACTCAAACGGAATATGTGTCCATAGGACAAAGAATCGCAAAAACAGTCACTTTGTGTCTGGTCATATTTCTCGTATTCATGTAAAATTACACAACCGTATATGAAAAACACGTATCAAAAAATCATGGCGCCACACAAAATCCGCGTAATGGATGCCAGAATCATTCATCTACGTTGTATCGTTTCAAGACTCTAAGCTGTTTGTTTGGTTTAGTGCAAGGTCTGAACCGAGAAAGGAGTGAGTACAAAGAAGCAACATGGTGCTATGGTGGAAATCGTTGGTGACGGTGGTCACAAGGTGGACCAGGAAAAAGCAAGAATGGGGTAGTTGCTATGAAATTTGGTTTGCAGTATTTAGTGGAGTGGTGCAGGAGAGACATCAAGCAGGCAGTGCTGCGATTGACCGACAAAAGTGAGCAAACAGGCGGAGATCTCTTACAGCGCAATATACAATAATACAAAAAGTTTATTTGATATCGCCTTCCATCCACAGTTCAGAAGTGCACGCACGACCAGACACGCACGACAGAACACGAATGGCGCTGAGCAACTGTGCGTGACGGACTTGCTCAAGGTCCCCATACACAGAGGATTTCTTGAGACTTGTATTTATGCAATAGATGTTACTTTTAGTGAGTGCAGTCCATCAAGGAATTGATATTTAAAGCAGAGTATTGGTGACTTAATTCTGACATTAGACTAATATATAACTTTTAACAGTACTTGTGAACTTCAACATTGTAGGAAACTGCATTAGATTTTTGCCAAAGCTGGTTGTAAACTTTGAAGTGTGTGGTATGTGTGTAGGCCTATCTGCATCTCAATCCAACATATTATTGAGCTGACAAGAAAATCCTACTGGAGACAGTGCAGTTGTGTGGACACTTGCTTCGCTGCTACTCAGAATTAGTATTCCTTTCCTGAGCAAATCTCACGTTGGCTGAACGGTTAATTTATGCGATCATTCTTTTCATTCCAGGGTTTTTGAGACCTATGTAGGTTGTATTGTCAAACAGCATCCTAAAATCCGTTAAACACAATCCTTTTTAGTTGTTCTGTGTGTTTTTAAATGGAAAGTTACCTTAACGGGCCTCTGACCACGTTAGCCATTTCTGAAATCCACAATAGAATGAAAGATTTGTAATCTGCTAGATTTACTCTTTGATTGCATTCAAATCTTGTTCTTCAGAGAAGTCGTTGAACTCAATAAGATAGCTTGCTGATCTCCTGAAATAAAATTTATTGCTTTAAATAACTAAAATTTGCTCCTAGAGTGAATAAAAATCTCTGTTCATTTTGGAAAGTTACGACTGTCAAAAAGCACATGTGACGGAGAAACAGGACCACTTTTCACTTACCAGATCAGCCGGCAAATGGCCTTGTTTGTAAGACCACGGATATTGATTTTGGCATCTAATTAGTGCATCTGCAGCTCGGACTCATTGAAGGCCCTACTACAAATTGTATTACGCCACATGATGTATTAAGGCCCAAGTCTTGTATTGACGCATCGGGTAAAGATATCGAATTTTATATGCGATATCCAGTCAAATTAGTGATGTTTTATATTTTGTTAGCAATGCCCAGAAATTTTCTACCAAACGTTCTGACATTTTTTAAATTTTCAACCTGATTTACTTGAGGTATAGTCTTATAGATCAATGAAAACTGTTAATAAGTCCATTTCCGACAAGTGGTCTCTTTCCTCAGCCGAAGCCAGACTCATGTATAGCTGCATCTACCACCGAAGCATGGAGCCTCTTCTCTGTATACGACGTGCCCTTACTTGGTGTCTTTAACTATCGGCTATTGCACAAGTGATGATGACGCAGTGCGTTCCTATTAGTGACCACAGTCTATTTGCAAGATCATCGACATTCTGTTGATAAAAATTCTGGAATCTGTTAAGACGACATAGCGGATTGGACGAGTCCCCTTGCAAAACGGAGGGTGCGCCCGTGCGGGTCTGAACCTCTTCTAAGGCGTTAATAGATTGCGATTCCTGAGCATCTAACCAATTCTAATTGAGTAGACGATGGTTATTGTATTTCTTGTCTGGCCGATCCTATTATCCTTTTCCAAGGGATTTTTTTTTAAACAGAGGCTTCTAACTAACCTAAGATCTTAATACTAGCGCTGTCGGTGCTTCGAGTCTTGTAAATCTCCCGTTGAAGTACGCGTAACGCAAATGTGGAAATCGCTAGAATATCTCACAATGAAAATGCAATATGCAAACGCTCATGCTTTTCATATAGCGACCGTCTGGCATCAACTCTTCTCATGTGTTTCAATGACGTGATCGGGCGAAATCCTTCACCACCAATGCCCTTTTGAATGGGGGCCAATCCTTCAAGGCCCTCCTGTCAGATCGTGCGAGCCCGAGATTCAAATCTCCGAAATAAGCCACAAACGCTACATGTGAACCGGCATCTTCACACGCAGAGGCGCATGTAACGTACGCTCTAGCCAGTGTAGCTAACCGGGCCAGTGGCGATGGTCGTTGTTGATGATGATGCTTTCCTTAGTGATGGTGCGGTTGGGGTATGATGGGTGACGAGGGTGACTAGGCCGACGATTAGGGTATGACGACTGTAGCCCCAATATATCTTTTCTGTTCAGGTGGGCGATGTCATTTCGTTCTCGGCTTAAAACTTACCTTTCCAAATTTGTTCATCCACTACGGGCTCTGTTCTATTAGACTGATATTCTGGATATTGAAATGATTGCCGTGTGGCTTTGGTTTTGGTGCGCCATCGGTTGATGCTTTGTAGATTAGACATTGGCGCGATAGAAGTTACTAACTAACAATAGCATAATAAGATGCTAAAGATAACAAAATAACTACTTAGCCATTTAGGACAGATACAAGACAGGCCAATACATCGGCGTATTAAGCATTAGCCTAATAAAATTATGATAAACTTGACGACTTTTATCCGGTTAAATCCGAACGTATTGGTCCAAATTGTTTGCTACTGTCAGTCAGTGTTTCGATTGCATTTGCATGCAATTGATTATGCTATGTAGGCCTATTGCAAAGTAGGCCTAGTTTTATTTTTAATCGATGTTTTAAGAGGCATCCAGTGCACGCCTGTAAAGTTCGTACTGGTATATCTTAATAAAATGATTGCGTAACACAGGCCTACTGTGCTCACAGTTAATTAGTAAGCTGAGGCATTGGATAGACGCTATCCTTTGCCCTGCTGTGCTACAATGCTAAGGCCCCAGTGTTTTTCATATCGCAGTGAGGCGTTGAGTTCCACTTGAGCCTCGACCCAATTTTTGAAAGTACTCGGCTGAAGTGTTGTCCTACGACTTAGAGTCTTAGACACACAGCGCACACGAACATGGTCCACGGCGGTCGTAGGATACGAATTCTTAGATAACCTCTTTCCGTCAGATATCTCCGGAGAATAACATTAAGAAATTCGGTGTCCATCAACAAGGTCTGTATTAATACGTAATCATTATTGTAGTATCATCGCTTTTGCTGCATCATCATTATAAATAAGGTTATTTTGCGATGACGATGATGACAATGCAAGGTGTAGTAGTAGTAGTAGCAGTAGTAGTAGTAGTAGTAGTAGTAGTAGTAGTAGTAGTAGTAGTAGTAGTGGTAGTGGTAGTGGTAGTGGTAGTGGTAGTGGTAGTAGTAGTAGTAGTAGTAGTAGTAGTAGTAGTAGTAGTAGTAGTAGTAGTAGTAGTAGTAGTAGTAGTAGTAGTAGTAGTAGTAGTAGTAGCAGGGCCGCCGACAGAAATTCCGGGCCCCTAGGCTAGGCAGTCACGGGCCCCTAGGCAGAGCAGTCGTGGGCACCTAGGCAAAACAGTCACGGGCCCCTAGGCAAAGCAGTTACGGGCCTCTAAACTATCTTTAGGCTTCATATAAATATAATATCGTTACGGTCGTACCGGTACGAAAAATTAAAAAGAAAACTCAAATTGAAATAAGTTTGTGTACGACCGTACAATATTATATTTATATATACAACTATGATTTTATTCAGATGCTTGAAGCTTAAACTGATTGTAGTTAAGCGTTAAAAAGGCATAAATCATAAACTTTCTAGAACTGATTATAATATTTTTCATAAGTTGATTTCGGGCCCGGCCCCCTAAAAAGTCGCCGGGCCCCTGGGCATTTGCCCCCCTTGCCCCCTCCTTTCGGCGGGCCTGAGTAGTAGTAGTAGTAGTAGTAGTAGTAGTAGTAGTAGTAGCAGTAGCAGTAGCAGTAGCAGTAGCAGTAGCAGTAGCAGTAGCAGTAGCAGTAGCAGTAGCAGTAGTAGCAGCAGTAATAATAATAACGACAAAGACAGAACAATGTGTTGATCTGTGTTAATTTCGAGTTGTGCATACAACACGTTGGCAACAGTTGTTCTTTCAATGATTCGAAGAATTGTCTGCGCCTCGGCTGAAATATGTGGCATTGGGTGAAACTTGACTAAAAAAGGAAGCGTCTGGTAGTTACTACAAGTTAATTATTGGAGTGTGTCCAGGGCCGTAGCCAGGATTTTGTTTCGGGGGGTGTTTTCTGTTTCGGGGGTGTTTTCTCGTCCTTGAGCAAGCCGAAATGCAACCGAGTCAACCGACCAAGGGGTTTTAAGTTAGTAAATGCATTATTTTATTTTACATTATTTAATTTCGGGGGGTGTTTAAACACCAAAAACACCCCCTAGCTACGGCCTTGAGTGTGTCTATATAATTGGTAGACATGTATCGTGTGACAATCTGTAGTATTGCTATTCGGTTGCACAGTGAACGCAACATAAACGCTATCGTGTATAAGTAAGTAATGATCGTCGTAATCTCGAAATTTCTACAGTCCCAACCAAGCCGAGTCACGGGAACCAGCTTATTCACAGCCGCTCAGTCAAAACAGAATCAGTAAGGTCAGATTCGGTTCCAGTTCAGTGGACAGTTTCAAAGCTAGAATTCACAATCGTATTCAGCATTTCTTGTATGTTAATATGTAAACACCCTACACAGCACCTTGTCGTCGACGCCGTATTAAAACGTTACAGTTCTCTCTCCTGCCTCCGAAGCAGAAGTGTGGAATGGATTGCCTCATCATCTTCGTCTCATTCCAAACTTGCAATTATTCAAGCAGCACTTGCGCTCTTGGCTACTCGATCCAACATACATTTAATCGAGAATTTTCGAGAATTAGTGCGAGCAAATTCACTTCTAAGTGAGGTTAAATTTCTTGTATCGTGGGAGTGAAAGTCCGAAGCTAGATTGAAGAAGTTATTAAATGCATTGGGAAGTGTGTTGAACTTGTATCGGTGTACAAATTCGCTAATTTGTAATACTTTTATTTGTTCCACTTTCAAGATACCAAGGCGCAAGAATAACTGGTCCGTGTGGGAGTTGTGTGGCGACCTGGCTATTATATGAACAAATCTTCTTTGTAAAACAAGTAATCTGTAATTAATTAATCTGTAATGGGCTAAGACGGGAATTGTAGCTAGAAGCCAAAATCATATTGCAGTAAGCTAGGTAAGGATATATCATTAAGTAATATAGTGTTAACAGGATATTTGAGGGTAGTTGGTATGATATTCTGGATATTATCCCTACGTTTTTCGTAATTTTGAGTGATATTTGTTGAATGTGGTTATTCCAAGTAACATATGTTGGTCTACATATACTTCCAATAATTTTACAGAGGTTTCCTGCGGGATATCGATGGAGTCAATTGTTACACTACCTATTTGTTGTGGAATCGGTTTTCTATGAGAGGAGAATAGGATTATAGGATGTAGTTAGTTTTATTCAAATTAAGGGATAGCCTATTTGCTTTAAACCAGTTTGATACCAATGCAAGTTCACTGTTTAGTATTTGGAAGAGGTCGTTATAGGAGCTGTGTGAAAGAAAGACATTTGAGTCGTCCACGAAAAGAAGAAAGTGAAGGAGAGAGGAAGCACACGGGAGGTCATTTATAAATATTAAAAACAGCAGGGGCCTAGTATAGAACCTTGGGGGACTAAAATTTTCACCGGCCTGAAACTACACTATGTCCCGATGAAAAGTTGACCCCAAGAAAAAGTGTCATAACTCGGTCAAAACGTTTAGCATTTGCCTGAAATTTTAAACGCAGCAACATTAGCCATATTACCACCAAACTGTAACGACGTTTGGCAATGCTGATAAGTTTGCCAAGTTTATCAACCTTTCAAATGCAGTACTGAAAATGGGAAATTTCCAACATACAAGAGCCATAAGGAAGCGAAGTTGAGCTACAGCTTGTGTTCAAATGTCCTCCTTATTCACGGACACACGACCGTAGACGTGGACGCCACTGTTTGATGGCCCGGTCGATGATCACGTGGTCAACCAGCTGCCACTCTTCAGTCAGACGCGAAATCCAAATCTGGAGTTTACTGGAGGAGCGCGTTTATCGTTCCCACAATCGTGACGTCGATCACCTCCTGAGGGCGCGTCTGATTGAAGAGTGGCAGCTGTTTGACCACGTGATCATCGACCGGGCCATCAAGCAGTGGTGTCCACGTCTACGGTCGTGTGTCCGTGAACAAGGAGGGCATTTGAACACTAGCTGTAGCTGAACTTCACGTCCATATGGCTCTTGCATGTTGGAAATTTCCCCTTTTCAGTACTGCAACTCAAACGTTCATAAACTTGACAAACTCACCAACATTTCCAAACGGCGTTACGATTTGGTGGAAATGTGGCTACTCTTGTGGTTTTTAAAATTTCAGGCAAATGCTAAACGTTTTGACCGAGTTATGACACTTTTCTTGGGGTCTACTTTTCATCGGGACACAGTGTACTATACTTAACCACTATGATTAAGAAGTTAGAGAAGTCAGGGCTCACAACCAAACGATTACCCAATATAATTGCAATGCAAGTATACCTTATTAGGGCCTACTGTGGCGGAAATGCACTTCCCAGTACCCCGGTTCTGGGGCCAGTGTGACGGAAATGCTGACTCCTCTCTCGCCGGGGTATATCGCTATACCGTATACTTCCAAGGCCAGCCGAGTGGTTAAGAAGGCCCTGGACGTATGTGCGTAGATAAGGCCTCCGATGTCGTCGAAGGACTTACGAGTTTCTTACGACCGATCAACTCAATAAATCATAAGACCGAATAGCGATTGAAGACTTTCTTATATCCACGATAATCACAACAACAGATCGATATTCCAATTGAAACAAATACACTTCTCGTGTTCGAAGATATAATCCGTATATTCCACAAAGACTATTACTTGACGACTCGTAAAACACAATTAATAATCGCAATGATACCTTAACTCTATCTCAACGACGGCCGATTACCTACTACTTACTATCTCTATGTTTTACTCCAAAGATGCCCCACCGTCGGACAAGAGCTGTCGCCGCTCGCAATTCCGGTCTCTCTACTCCCGATGACTGACTGCGACTCTTCTCTCCCGAGGACTGACGACGAATCACTCACTGTGTGACTCTGTCGCCTTTTATACTTTTCAGAGGGGCCCCAGTGCGCCAAATCCCCTCCCTCACTAACTCCCTCCGGGAGTTCATCGTAGGCACTAGGCCGCATCGGCCGTCTTCGGCTGGGCATCAGTGCCCCAGGGAGAAACTAGAGTGCGTCAAGGTCCCCCCTTGAGTTCATCGAAGGCACTAGGCCACATCGGCCAAGTCTTCGGCTGGGCATCAGTGCCCCAGGGATACGCTAAAGAGCGTCAGTGTCCCCTCTGAATTCATCGAAGGCACTAGGCCGCATCGGCCAAGTCTTCGGCGGGGCATCAGTGCCCCAGGGAGACACTAAAGGCCGTCGAGGTCCCCCCTGAATTCATCGAAGGCTTTGCGCGCCTAACCCCTCCATCGCTACCCCCCTCCTTGAATTCATCGAAGGCACTAGGCCACATCAGCCAAGTCTTCGGCTGGGCATCAATGCCCCAGGGAGAAATTAGAGTGCGTCAAGGTCCCCCTTGAGTTCATCGAAGGCACTAGGCCGCATCGGCCAAGTCTTCGGCGGGGCATCAGTGCCCCAGGGAGACCCCAAAGGGTGTCGAGGTCCCCCCTCCCTTGAGCTCATTGAAGGCACTAGGCCACATCGGCCAAGTCTTCGGCTGGGCATCAGTGCCCCAGGGAGACCCCGAAGGGCGTCGAGGTTCCCCCTCCCCTTCTTTTAGTTGAATTGAATTTTCACTGTATCAGGGTCAGCGATGGAGGCCGATCTCCCCCAGGGCCGGTTTAACCACGGTGCTGATTGTGCTGCAGCACAGGGCCCCCAAATTGTAAAAGTAAAAAAATAAAGAATAAAGGATTAAGGAAAGAAACAGTGCAAATTGCAATGCATTATGCATAGCAATCATAGCTATGACTAAATATATAACCAAATAATGTCGCTTATGTGCATCGAATCGGAAGTCCTGCAAAGTGTTGACTTTGACGACATAATAAACGACTTCGCCAAACAAAAAACTCGCAGGAGAGACTTGTAGGAAACGAACGTGAGTACGTAGTAGCCTATGATACATTCATTGTAGTCTATACACTTTAGCACTATGGCACAGTAAGGTAGTAATGGTTTATACAGAATATTGTTCTTTGACAGACTATATGTTTATTTCCATGTCAGTGCGTGAGTCGTGACAATTGTCTCGTGACAATTGTCCTATCTACTTCATGAATTCTTATGTGCTGTAAAGTATAACAAGTTATGTGTCGGGTTATTGTATGTCTGCCTTGCTTCTTAAAATTGTAAGGGGCCCCGTCATTCGATCAGCACAGGGCCCCCAAAATGTAGATCCGGCCTGATCTCCCCCCCCTCTCAATTTCGCCACATTACTCACATACGACGGAGCTTTTTCATTCGCCATAATTTGAAGTAATAAAACTCAGAATTAATGATATTATCGTCCAAAGGTATAATCTGAAGTAAGAAAACTCAGAATTAATAATATCATCGTCGATATTTAAAATGCCTACGACCGATTACAACACAGGTAAGTGCGCACACAAAAATTGTTGACGTATCAGTAATACTTTTAATAAGCAATAGTATTACTATTAATACTCGGTTGACTATGGCATGAATTCCTCTACAATTGATTAATTATTATATAGGCGTCCATGGCCATGGCCACGCCAATCCAGCTATTTATCATCTTATCCAGGGCTAGATTTAGAAGTCTGTACTAAACTAAAATCGAACAAAATTTCCAGGTCACGGATTAAGTGCTACAGAAGCATGCGGCTATCATCATTGTCGTCGTCGTCGTCATCATCATCATCATCACCATCACCATCAACATCACCATGAGAATCTAGATCGCCTTCATCATCATCATCATCATCATCATCATCATCATCATCATCATCATCATCATCATCATCATCATCATCATCATCATCATCATCATCATCATCATCATCATCATCATCATCATCATCATCATCATCATCATCATCATCATCATCATCATCATCATCATCATCATCATCATCATCATCATCATCATCATCATCATCATCATCATCATCATCATCATCATTATCATCATCATCATCATCAACATCATCAAACAATTAGTGTGATGTTTAAATACACGTCGTAATGAACTTCGTCTGTCTGCTGCTTTAGGATTCTAGATCGTGACAATGGTTTGCTGTGTCCAGCTGGTGACTTGGTCATTGATTGTGGTTGTCGTATACTTTGTTCTGCGTAAGATCATCAGTAGGTTGCGCATCGATAGATACACAGACGTCTATGTTCTGATCACCGGATGCGACACGGGGTTCGGAAATGAGGCAGCCAAGCGTTTCGATCGGATAGGGTGCCACGTGTTTGCCGGATGCTTCACGGAGGAGGGAAGGGAAAGACTGAAGCAGGAATGTTCCGATCGGCTTCACGCCATCAGTCTCGACGTCACGAAGAGTGAAAGCATTCAAGAAGCTTACGATTACGTCAAAGCTAACCTTCCGAAGGGACGAGGTTCGTTCTTTCCTGAATGTATTCACAATTTTGTTGTTATAGTCGATTGTTTGATTTGCAGCTGTTAGACTAACTGATTGAATGACCTGGCGAGCTGTTGCCAGGTGTCCACTGTCCAGTCAGATTAGCTTAGTCTTAGCTGGATTTAAACGCAGAAGATTTGAGGACATCCAAGGCATGTGTGCCTGTGTGTCATCCAAATAAAGCTGGCCCACGGCCGCGTGCAACGCATGGAGCGATGTATGGCCAGAGGTAAACAAACAATACGCAGGATATACACAAACACATGCATTGTCTAAGTATCTCATAGATAAACCCATTTACTTTACA
The DNA here is from genome assembly GCA_963556255.1 of Allolobophora icterica. Taxonomy (NCBI): domain Eukaryota; kingdom Metazoa; phylum Annelida; class Clitellata; order Crassiclitellata; family Lumbricidae; genus Allolobophora; species Allolobophora icterica. The sequence continues at coordinate 15,645,129 of OY744608.1, forward strand.
TTACCTATGCATTGCCTCATTATTCAGAAAGAACTTTTTAAAGTTGGTGTGTCATGAACATCCCCGTTGCGTGGCTCCTATAGCCGTCATTAACAACATAATATTCTTTCTTTTGTTACAGGACTGTGGGGCGTTATAAACAACGCAGGCTTCATAGGCAAAGTTCGTGCGCTAGAGTGGTTGAGTGTCGACGATTATCGTGAAGTCCTTAATGTCAATCTCTATGGCCTAATCAACGTTACAATAAAGTTTCTTCCGCTTGTCAAGAAGGCACGTGGTCGCATCGTCAATACGTCCAGCATCATTGGTCGGCTCTCGATACCCCTAATTACACCATACTGCGTCTCGAAGTATGGCATAGAAGCATTCACCGACGGCCTAAGGTTTGTTTGCTACTATGATCAACAAACTATCGTCACAATCACATTATATGTGTATGTTTGTGCGTATGTGTGTGTTTGTGTATGTGTATGACTGTATGTGTAATATTGAGTGAGCTTGATATTAAAGTATCATTAATTTACGAGTGCGCCAGGGTGCATTCATAAATAAACGCGCTTGCAGACCCAAATCTGTGATTCTGTTTCACTGTCTATCTTTCGGTCACCCTTCTCTACACTACTTAAATCAGAGCATTAATTCTTTAATGATTATATTTTACCATAATCATTTTGATGAAAAGACTGATTTAGGTGGTAGCGGCACCCGTAGAGATGGTTACTTTATGATTGAGCAGCAGATGATGCAAATGATGATGATGATGATGATGATGATGATGATGATGATGATGATGATGATGATGATGATGATGATGATGATGATGATGATGATGATGATGATGATGATTACAACGATGGCAAGGACGCCTGTGTTGTCTGATTGACTGTAGACGTTCAATGCGTCCCTACGGAGTGAAAGCTGTGCTCATCGAACCTGGGACCCATCAAACTCCCGTTGCATCGACACAAAACTACCAGACCCAATTGACAGCCGCCTGGAATAGTGCTTCGTCAGCAGCCAAAGAAGAATACGGAGAAGGATTCCTAAAAGAAGGTAGTACATCCTCAAATGAAATCAAATCAAATATTCATTTATTTCTTGAAACCAGTTGATACAACGCAGTTGGCAAAAATAACTGATAAGTAATTATAATGATTAGAAATCTCTCAGCTGACAATAACTCATTCCAGTGCTAATACAATTTGTTGTCACTTATTGTGAGATGTGATGCTTAACTAATATGAGTAAAAGCATTAATTATATCAATTTACGTATGTCCGAGTGTACTAAGAAGTCAGAGAGGCCAATCCTTTAAGGTCCAATTAAATATATGAGACTGTAACAAGAAGGTCCTTGCTGGTCACTCCAAGGGCCTAATAGGGCGACTTAACCGGGTCCTTCGTTCTGCTGCTAGACTTATTGGTCGTATTCAAATATACGCCCCAGTTTCTGCCTATATGCGTGACGTGTTGCATTGGCTTCCTACCTCTGAGCGCATCTCCTATAGGATAGCAGATCTAATTTTGCGATATCTCTCCGGCAGCGGCCCCATCCTACCTGTCTGAGCTCTGTCGATCGATTTCTGCGGGAGGAGCTTTTGGTATCTCGGGCCAGCTCCGCAGTCAGACAACGCTGAGATTTCTCGATTGTTTGCCCGTCTACGTGGAAGGGTCGCTGCTTCCCCCGGAATGACTACCTGCTTTCTTTCGACTCCTCAAGTCCTCTCCTTTAGCCGTGGCTGGCCTGCATGGGAGCGCCTTTGAGTAGGTCTCTTGAAGATGCGCTATATACATTTCCAGAATGAATGAATGAATGAATGAATGAATGAATTGAGTAGCTCTGGATAAAACCAGAACGGTGCGGATTGAGGAGTGAGATGGAAGTAAGGTAATCATCGATCCGAGGCAATACAATGTGCTCAGTTAGGCCTAATTTGGAGAAGAAAGACAAGTTAGCGACAGGTTGGCAGTTAGAGAGGATTACATTATTAATTGATGTTTTTAGAAAGGGAGTGGCTAAAGAGTTTTTGAATGGAGGGCAAAATTACCAGTACATAAGGAGGGGTTGATTATTTTGGTAGTGATGGGAAAACTATAGTTGCACAGCCTTTCAACAACGAGGTAGGATCAAGTTCGCACTGTTTGGAGTTATATATATAATTTCTGATGTGGGTTGGAAGAAAGAAACAAACGATTGAGGTGTGGAGGGTGGACCGGAAGAGGAGGAGGAGAATGGATGGGGGAGCATCAGCAGGGAAATCGTTGGTGTGAAAACGGTGTCTGAAGCGAGAGTATTTGTTATTGCAATGAAACTATGAACTTTGCTTCAGCCCATTTCCAAACGGCCTGTGACCCATTTTGAAGGTTAATTTGGGAATCATGTTATACTGCAGCCCAGACGCAACACAGCACAAACGAATTTTATCTGATTCCGTTAGGTATCTCCGGAGAACTACATTCAGCAGGGGTCAACGTTCAAGAAAAGGCTGCAACAGTATGTGATCATTGTACTAATTATCAGTTATTATACATAATTACATATATTAGATATAAATATTTTCAGTAATAGCAATTTGACCTATTTCGGGTACTATTTACTACTATTACTATAGACATTTTTAGCGATACATCACGGGTGCTGCAAGAAGTTTATGTTCTGTTCTTGATATCCAGTTACGCCATTTAGATTCGTGAAACATTGACTCTAGTGGTTATATTGACATGAAATGCCTTCAAGTACCGACACACAGCTGTGATATGGATATAGATAGGCCTACATATATACATGTTGTACACACATGCCAATATGTGCATGAATAGACGTGCTGGTATCTTTTGTTTTATATAGGCCATGTATTATGTAGGTCATTCTGACAACAACTTCAGCGCACGACAAGTATATAAATAAGTATATAAGTGTATTAGTGTCTCCCAAAAAAATAGAAATTTTCAAAACTTTACAGGTCTAGAAGGCCACCTCTAGAAAATTTGCATTGGACTGGTTGTTTTATTCAATGAGGTTTCAGCTCATTATTTCAACATTAAGGAGGAATTATGAGTTAATCTTTCTATAGCTGAATCAACCAACTAACAGTTGAGGGAATCCCCTCCCAAGAATCTCAGGAACTACAAGTGCATGATAGAGAAATGATTTTGTGTCTAAGCTAATGTTTTCAGGGACCAACAAGTCAAAAAACTATCTCTAACATCGTAGAACAATCGGACGACTTTCATTTTCAGGGTGATTTCCTCAAGGCTCAAATGTTAAGCTTTATATCTCGTTTAGTGATCAGTGGTCGGCCCTGTGTCCATTGCAGTTGGAGTTTCTGACCTACACCCTTTACGTTTTCATAATTAGGCCCCCTATCTGGTTAAGTATGCAGATATAAACGGTTACAGTACTTCAAAAGTCAGGACAAGTGATGTGATGTCATGTGTTCCGTAAAAAGTAACTGCCAGAGGTGTCAAAAGATGTTGCGTGAATTCAATCCTCCAAAAATCATAACTTGACAACAAAAACACCCTTCTAAGAACAATAGGTGCCTACCTTGAGAGAAACCATTGATCTAATGCAATGTCAAATCTTACGTAAAAGTTTGACATTATGTCACACGCGTCACGCAAGAAGAATCTTATGAAACAGAAACCATTTTGTAGTCAAAATATTTTCAGGAAAAGTCGATATATGAAATATCTCTTCCCGTTTGAAGGTTCTGTGTGAGAAACCGTTCAGAGATTAAAATTCTCCCAGGTTGCCGCATGAAGATAAATGTGAAAATTGAAAAAGATTTGGGACCTCTAAGTCATATTCAATTTAGCTGTAACCTGACAGGTTTTAGCAATTTAGCAAAACCAAACTTCGTAGAGGTTGGCCTTAGAAATATTACAACCCTGATTATTATTATTATTATTATTATTATTATTATTATTATTATTATTATTATTATTATTATTATTATTATTAGAAGAAGAAGAAGAAGAAGAAGAAGAAGAAGAAGAAGAAGAAGAAGAAGAAGAGGAAGAGGAGGACGAGGAGGAGGAGGACGAGGAGGAGGACGAGGAGGAGGAAGAAGAAGAAGAAGAAGATGATGATAATGATGATGATGATGATGATGATGATGATGATGATGATGATGATGAAGAAGAAGAAGTTGAAGAAGATGAAGAAGAACAATAACAATAGCAACTTTTTGCGCGTAAATTCGAATCTGAGGCACCTTTAATCATCCACTAGGCGAAGAGCTGTTAGATATACAAGTGTTTGAACGCCAATGAGAAATCGAAGGCTTTAAGGCGTTTCTTAAAGGAAGATAATGAGCAAGAACTTCGGAGAAACAGTGGTAGTCGGTTCCATTTCTAAGAGGCGGCTGCAACATGGGAATGCACGAGACCTCATGACAGCGTTACATCATGGCTCAACCAAAAGTCCAATACCCGAAGATCGCCGACTACGTGAGGATATAATATGGAGATGGTAGTGGTTTAAGGTAGGTGAGTGTGCTCGTTGTTAGAGTTTCATAGGTCAGATAGGCCAGTTTAAATCTTTTTCTGAATTCTACCTGAGACAAATGCAGCTGACCGAGCAGGGTTAAGGAATTTGAACGAGCAGATGCATGCGCCACGCGAGCCAGAGAATTTGGGATACGTTGAAGCCTGTTGATTTCAAGTCCTGACAGGACATAGTGTGCATAATAGCGAGGCGACAACAGACATGAAAATAGCTAAAATCTGTGACATATCCTTGGTAAGACCAAGTGACGTATTGCCGTGGTAGGATAACAAAAAATTTCAAAGCTTTGTGAGTTTACAATCCAGAGTGACTCCAAGTGATAGTGTGCCATAGCGGAATGAAGTGCCAGCGATATCAGTGATTGAAAAAAAGGGATGAAACGCGAGCCAAACATGACTTCCTCGTATTTCTATGGATCTCTCTCCTTCAAAGATCACAGCTCTAACCTAACACGTGTTTCCAGGGGCGTCTATCCCCCCTAAGTCATTGGAGCAACGTCCCTTTTCCCCTCTTTTTCCCCCCTCCCCGAGCCCCCCCTAAAATGGTGACACACACACTGACAGAACTTTCCCCCCCCCCTATTTCTTGGATGGAGCATTTGCTCCAAGGTTTCTATGGTGTAGACGCCCCTGCGTGTTTCCGACTTCCACTCAAGGCGTCTCAGGGCTGTTCGACGATCTGTCTCATCCTTTGTTTTCACAACGCTGGCCCATGCTTTCATTTGCTCCAGAATCGACTACTGCAATTCACTTATAATCGGTCTTCCTAAGGTCCGTCTCATGCCTCTGCAGTCAGTCCTAAATGCAGCTGCGAGATTAATAGCAAGTCTGCCACGTTACACAAGCATTTCATCCTTCATGTTTGAGAAATTGCACTGGCTTCCTCTCTCTGCACGTACTAAGTTCAAAATCCTTATTCTACTGTCTAAGACACAGCGGGGTCTCGCCCCTAAATATTCAATCGATGTAATTCACCGGCCTCTTTCTGTCTCCTCGCATCGTCCACTTCGCTCCTCAAACAGATTTGATCTTTCAGGTCTTCATACTACAACAGCTATGGTACAGTCCCGATCTTTTGCCTCAATTGGTTCCTCTCTCTGGAATACACTGTCTCCTACTCGCTCTCAAATATGAATAGGTAACCCCTCGACTTATTTCTTTTCTCGTGGCCTTGCGCACTGGGAGCGCCTCTAAACGGTTCACCCTACTAGAGGCGCTTTATAAATGTTTAAATGCAATTATAATACAATACAATACAGATGGTTGAAGCAAAAGTATGCATGCACTGAAGAGGTACACTCTCCAGTGCTTACCTTGCACTGATGCTTTGGGGACAAAAGCAATGTAAATCAGAGTATCATGAGCGTGCTCTTGCAACTGGGCTATAAATGCAGCTGACTGGTGAAGTGAAGAGTAAAAATTTTAGGGGGTCACCACTCACCAACAGTGCCTAGAGATGGATCAGGCCGAACAGTTGCTGAGGTAAGAAGCTTACCAGTTCAAGCCAGTCCCGGAGACACCGAAGCTTTCACTGAGTCTAGAAAGTATTAGCTGGTAATCAACAGCGTCAATACCGGCACTAAGGCGCGCCTTTCCATTATCAATAGACAAGAAGATGTCATCCATTGTAAAAGCGAGAGCAGTTTCAGTGGAGTAGAATATTAAAGGTGATTGGTAAGTACCGAAGTTAGGTATGAGTTAATGTGTTTCTTAATTCATGCAAAGAAGAGGCGTTCAAGAATCTTTTAAATGTGATTAAGGTTGGACGTTTGACAGTTGATGTCCAGGTAAGATTTCTTAATTAAATGGTTTCAATAAGGCAGATTTTAAACATGATGGAAACAGCCATCAGCAAAAGTTAAGTTGGCCAAATGCGCAATAAGGTGAGAGAAACATCAGAACAAAAAACAGCAACGTAAGTATTAAATCCATCGGATAGGTTTTAGGGACACAATGATTCAGAAGACATTATTTTCTGTAGTTGTACAGGGTCCCAGGCTTCCGGAATTGACTACCCAAAAATCTAGAAACAATTAACACAATAGCATCGTTTAAGGCAAACCATAAACTGTTACTCATATCTCGCTACTGAACATTTTCTGGTTCATTTGTTTCGTTCAATCAAACAGTATACTTGTTTTCATAATTTTTATGCACATGTTCAGGTTGATAATGCTTGACGATCTACTACCTGTAACCATTCTTATGATTTTAATGTGATAATAATAATAATAATAATAATAATAATAATAATAATAATAATAATAATAGTAATCATCATCATCATCATCATCATCATCATCTTCATCATCACTGTCATCATCACTAGCATTATGCCTAAAATACGTCGTCATAAAACTGGTCCGTTTCTTTGTTTAGAATCCTGGATCGTGACCATGGATTGCTCTGACGTGGTGTATTGGTCGTTCGTTGTGATTGTCATATACTATGTTATGCGTAAGATCATCAGTAGGCTGCGCATCGACCGATACACGGACGTCTATGTTCTGATCACCGGATGCGATACAGGTTTCGGCAACGACGCAGCCAAGCGTTTCGATCGGATAGGGTGCCATGTGTTTGCCGGATGCTTCACGGAGGAGGGGAAGGAAAGTCTGAAGCAGGAATGTTCCGATCGGCTTCACGCCATCAGTCTCGACGTCACGAAAATTGAAAGCATTCGAGATGCATACGATTACGTCAAAGCTAACCTTCCGAAAGGACAAGGTTCGTTATTACTCAACGAGCTGTTTGCCCGTGCTAAGACGGTTTAAAAAGAATTTGAAAATGTATTTTCAAATGTGCGTGCAATTTATTATAACCTTCGAAGTTTAAAAATTTGTGACAGCTGGTCCGTTTAAACTTGCTAAGTTCGTTCGTTTCAGCCTGTTCGCCACATAAGTAAATTAGTTTCCGACCTTTTCCGCCACAGAAGTAAATTAGTTTAAGCCCGTTTTAAGCCGTTAGTTTAAAGAGCAGCCGTTTGCGGTTTATTGAAATTTAAGTTGAATTAAGTGTGAAATGAACCTTCGGATGATGAAGAGGTAGATGGAACTTTATCAAGATGAATATTCATTCCAAGGTTGGCACAGATTATGATTCCCAGGACGCGCAGAGAAGTGACACAGATTTGCTGCCAATGAGAGGAACGTAACAGAAATTGTTCACTTCTTTCGTGACATTTCTGTTCTATTATTATAATTATTCAGTGCTTTTTTTCTAGAAAAAAAGGTTCCGGAACGGAACAATAGGTTCCGGAACGCAAGAATAATGGGCGGGCTAAAATCCCGAGAAAAACGGGAATGGTGGTTGGGAGGGATCTCAATACACACTGAAAACAGTTCAAAACAGTGAAATTAATTGAAAAAAACTAAATTATTGTTTTTATTATTAAAATAAATAAATTACTATTTAGCAGCTGAAAAAAGGTGCCGGAACGCCGTTCCGGCGCGTTCCGGCTGAAAAAAAAGGACTGTAATTATTAATTGTAATTGAAATTGGTGGTTGTATTTTCGTTTGTTTTTGGTTCGTTGACGATTCTAACGATTTGGTCGTAGATCGGTTGATTGATTTTGCTGTCGATATTTAAAAGTTTATTGACTTATTAGTTTACTCATTTCGCGTAGATTTCACACAATTGATTGAATAAATAAATGGAACAAAGAATGAATGGTTGAATAAACTGAGGGCTGATTGATTTAGGGTGGCGGTTTTAGTCAACTAGAAAATTAGATTAAATCTAGTAGGTATTTTATGAACACGTGTAGAAAGCGCCTTTCTGGAACCAAACAAAGGCGTAATGCGCGTGTGGAAGGCACAAGCTCTTCAATTCTTTGTCTTCCAACATCGAAAGTAAACCAAACACATGCATTGTATCAAGTTGACGATAAGAAATTTATATTGCAATTTCTTACAGACAAACCACAAACTCTGAATTTAGCTGAATGAGATGAGGGCAGTCTCAAATCCGAAACTAAGTATTTTGATTTATTGGACTCAGTCTTCATAATCCATGCATTACTATAAAACGCGGAGTTATGTACTGGAGAATGCATGACGTCTTGATGATACATCATAACAATCAATAGTGCTTAGCTTCTGTCTGTCACTAACAGTATAACATGGTTTTATTGCAGGGCTGTGGGGCGTAGTAAACAACGCTGGCGTCATTGGAAAAATAGCTCCGTTAGAATGGCTCAATCTCGACTTTTATCGTGAAATCTTTGACATCAATATCTATGGCGTCATCAACGTCACAATGACGTTCCTTCCGCTTGTCAAGAAGGCACGAGGTCGCATCGTCAATACGTCCAGCATTTTTGGTCGCTCTTCGATGCCGCTATTTACACCATACTGTATGACTAAGTTTGGCGTAGAAGCATTCACTGACGGACTCAGGTGTGATGTTATTTCATAAATAATAATTTCATATATTTAAATCTAGATAGATATTGGATTAGATTTATTAATACCCCGACTCGTCTGATCCTCCACCTTCCAATTCTCGACCTAAACCACAACTGCCTTAGCAGCTACTAGCCTCCTCTGACGTTCTGGCAACCTGATTTGGACCCAATTTTGACTCTCCTTTGGAAAACTCCCATGACTCTACGCAGCTCTCATGAATAAGCTGGCACCCTGTGCTTAGCTTTTGAGGCACGCTTTAAATATTTGGAGTTTACGATTTCGATACAATTGCAATTTACAGTTAGTTTCATTGGTTAGAGAGCATAGGTGGCATTCCATACTCTTCTGTGTAAGAGAGCATTCGGATCGCGGTTCACTTTCCGAAGGTGGCTTGTTTCGTAATCTCCAATTTTCTAAAGTGCCATGCACTGCAAAGCTGAGCGCCAAGCATCAGGTTATTCACGAGCGCTGCGACGCATCCGAGGGGTTGTCCAGAGATCGATGTCCATTGGTGGTCCGAGTCCGACACCCAACTCTTTATATCCTTCTCCCCAAGCTCTTTCTCCACCTCTATTGCTCAACTACTCGATGTGGTTCACCTAATATGATATCTAAATGGATGTCCTCCAACCTTCTCTGCCTCAGCGCTGCCAAAACTGAATTTATTCTACTTGGACTCCCAGATCAGATCAAGAAAATCCCAGATCCTTCCATAGACTTACCCAATAGCTCTTCATCTCTCACTTTCACCTCCGACTCACCTGTGCGCAATCTTGGCGTTATCTTTGATCCACATCTATCCTTCTCTAATCACATTTCCAACCTCTCGAGCACTTGCTTCATGCATATTCGTGACCTCCGCCGCATTCGAAAGATTCAGAGATTTAAATCTCGGGCTAGCACGGTCCGTAGGCCTACACGGCGACCTTAAACGGCGTGGCGCCTGTTCAAAAGTTCAGCGGTGGTGAAGGATCTTAGTTTGTTTGCTATTATGATCAGCAAACTATCGTCAGAATCACATAATTATGTGTGAATATTTGTGTGTGTGTGTTTGTGTATGTCTGTGTGTATGTGTAATAATGAGTGAGCTTGATATTGAATTATTATTAATTTACGAGTGTATGTCTGTGTGTTTGTGTAATAATGAGTGAGCTTGATATTGAATGATTATTAATTTACGAGTGCACCAGGATGCATTCATAAATTGCTGATCCATATCTGTGATTCTGTTTTGCTGTCTATGCAGTGCTCGAAATGGACCGGAACGCACCGGAACGCCGTTCCGGTTCGACAAATGCATCCGTATTATCGTTCCCTTTCGTCCAGATATATTATTGTGGAAAATACTATGAAATTAATGTGAATGCTCCCATATCTTTGACTAGCGTTCCGTTTCGTAAAATTTTCCATTTCGAGCACTGTGTCTATGTTCAGTCACTCATCTCCATCCTACTTAAATCACGAGCATTGGTTCTTAAATGATAATATTTTAACACGATAATTATGCAGTGATGGGCACGAAACTAATTTTTTGTAGTTAAACTTAAACTACCGGTATTCTTCAAATAAAATAAAATAGTTTAACTAAAGTTGGCAACTGATTTTGGAAATAAGTTAACTTAGCTAAAAATAGTTAAACCTTGTCAAACTTTTCCAACTTTATATGACAAACATTTTCACAATAACAGAGGTTAAGTGAACTGTAATAATGCTGAGAGTCAATGACAATTTCGGTTTCAAACTATATAATGTGTACTATGTAATATGTACTAATATCCTACTACAGTTCTACTAGAAATAATTAAGACAGTTGCTAATGCAAACGATGATGCATCATGCAATGAGTTCACTTGACTTGAGTAATAAAACCAGTTACTCGTGACAATAAAAATCAACAACAGCAAGACCATTGTCAAAATAATTGGATTGTAAGAAATTAAAGAAGGTGATCAAGTGTTTCGTCAGACCTTGATGTGGTTCAGAAAGTTGGTTGTAGACGTAATATTTCCAGAGATCTTTTTATTCACATAAAATGGAAAAGTTCTTACACTTGCTTTTGTCTTCTTTCAGTTTTACCTCAGTGAAGCAAGTAGTGACTAATAAACTATTCATCTTTACTGATGTAGCCTTTAATTCAAATCTTTGCTACAGTCAACTCAACTATAATAATATTGCATCATTTCAAGACCCCAAACTGTTTGGTTGGTTCAGTGCAGGGTCAGAAACAGTCAACTCATATAAAAAAATAATAAAATAAACACCAACGTCGCTATATAGTTTACACTACGCCTTACTACACACTGGATTCTATGCAGTGGTAACAGCAGTTTTAATAAGTAAGTAAACGTCGCGTTGAGTTGTTGACAGCGTTCATTGCGGAAAATAGTTGCCTAGTTGCTGATTTTGTTAGTTAAACCTTTTAGTTAGTAACTAAAAAATATTAGTTAAACTTTGGTTTTTACCAAACTATTTGTTCTAGTTAAACTTTATCCTTAACTAAAAAATTTAAGTTTAACTAAAAGTTAGCAACTTTTTAGCTAACTATTGCCCATCACTGTAATTATGATGAAAAGACTGATTTTGGTAGAGATGGTTACTTAACGATTAGGCAGCAGATGATGCAAATGATGATTATGATGATGATGATGATGATGATGATGATGATGATGATGATGATGATGATGATGATGATGATGACGACGACGACAACAATGATGTCAAGGACGCCTTTGTTGCCTGGTTGACGGTAGACGTTCAATGCGTCCCTACGGAGTGAAAGCTGTGCTTATCGAACCTGGGGCTCATAAAACTGCTATGGTAACGACTGAAAACTACCAGAACCAATTGACAGCCGCCTGGAACAGTGCTTCGTCTGCGGCCAAAACAGAATACGGAGAAGGATTCCTAAAGGAAGGTGATGCATCCTCAGATCCAATCAAATCAAATCAAATCAAATATTCGTTTATTTCTTCAAACCAGTTGACATAACGCAATTGGTAACAATCACTGATAAGTGATTAAAATGATTAGAAATCTCTCGTTTGACACTAACTCATTACATTGCTAATACAATTTGTTGTCACTTGTTGTGAGATGTGATGCTTAGCAAATATGTGTAAAATCATATATTATCAATTCACGTATATCCAGATGTTCTAAGTAGTCAGGTAGGCCAATCCTTTAAGGTCTAATCTAAATATGAGACTGTAATAATGACCAAACACAAATCCCCATCAGCGCTCATCGTCGTCATCGTCATCATGATCATCATCATCATGATCATGATCATGATCATCATCATCATCATCATCATCATCATCATCATCATCATCATCATCATCATCATCATAATCATAGCAACAACTACCACGAGCACCCACCCACCACCACCACCAAAACAGCAACAACCATCAACTCAGCCACCAATATCAAATCATCAGCTACTCGTTCCAGTATCACGTGTACCATCAGTTTCATGAATTTTTTCGATGTGGCATTCCTCCATATCTCAGTTATCAATATTTCCATATATCAGTCCTTCCGAATAAATAATACGTTTCGGAATTTATGAATACCCAAAACTCACTCATTAAGTTAATAACAAACCGCTTTGCGCCAGCCAGTTCATATCAGAAAAAGGATCCGATTTCATCTGACTCAAGAGTTATTGTATGCCTACTTGAAAAGAATAATTGGAAAAGCTACACAATCCTGCAGGATTATATAATATAGGCCTAATTTGTTTTTTTAATCCGCAGTAGATTAATATTTTGAAGATTCTTTGAAACCTGGTTTTTGATCAATATCATACATTTATTCTGTTTTTGTTACAGCTATCGAATGCTTTGATAAACTTACAAATCCCAGTGTATTGGGGAGAGCCTCAGATGTCGTGGATGCCTACGAGCAAGGCATACTCGGTCGCTTTCCTCGTACTCGATATCCAGTTGGGAGAGACTGCTACACATTTCACCTGCCAATCCTGGCCATGCCAGAGTGGCTTGGCGATTGGTTGCTTGAAATTCTTAGCAATTCTCCAAAGCCACATGTGCAAAATTAGTAATACAGGCTTCTAGTTGCTACGAAGTGGTTCGTCTGATATACCTGCAATGGAGGCCATGTCGGGCTGAACATTAAAACTGGTTTTAATCCATTGGCTTTTGTTATCTGGTTTATCTGCTTCTGCTTCATTAGATTGGAGGAACTTAAACGGAATTTATGTCCATAGGACAAAGAGAAAATGGTGAAAACAGTCAGTTTGTGCCTTGTCATATATTTCGTATTCACTGGCGTAGACTTGTCCAAAATATTGGAGGGCATGGGGTCTGGACAATCGGCGAATCTCAGAGGCTCAGAGCAGAACGTGACTGTCATCATTGCAATTCATCCGATCCTCGATAAACGCAGCTTCTGGTCCAAGTTCGTCGGTTAACCAGCCGGATAGGAAGCAAGGCGATTGACATGACTCACTAGTAACTTTTAGTGAAAGCAACTTATTTAATTGAAATATATCATCATATGTGACTTAAACGTTTTGTAAGTTTTGTTGAAGTTGGTTTGGCGTCTCTGGCACTGCTTTACTCTGGCTCCATTCCTTATTGTCTTCCCGATCCTTCTCTGTCAAAGCCTCCAGCCACTGCTCGCTACCCCTTCCTCTCTCCTGTGGTGTCCCTCAAGGTTCCGTCCAGGGTCCACTGCTCTTCATCCTGTATACCATACCTTTAAGCCATCTCATTGAATCCTCCTCTTTTGATCACCATCTCTACGTAGATCACACCCAACTCTACAAATCCTACTCCTCAAGCTCTTTTTCACCTCCATCACATAATTACTCAACGTGGTTAACCTAATCTTAGCCCTTCCAAAACAGATCTCATCATCCTAGGCCTTCCTGATCATATCAAGAAAATCTCTGACCCTCCATACACCTATCGACTAACTCATTGTCTCTTACCTTCATATCGGACTCATCAGTCCGCAATCTTGGTATTACTTTTATTCGCACTTCTTCTTCTCTAACCACATCTCCAACCTCTCGCGCTCCTGCTTCATTCATACCCGTGACCTCCGCCGCATCTGGTCCATGCTCGACCTTAAACTGCTTCCATCATTGCCACCTCCATTGTTCATCCAATGCTTGATTACTGCAATTCCCTCTTCCTCAAATTTGAGTACACTTAAATCAAGCTACTGCAACTTATCCAAAACTCACTAGCCAGGGCTTTCACTAGAACACCCAAACCTCATCATATTTCTCCCATGATCACATCACTTCATTGGCTAAAAATCCAAGAGCTGATACACTTCAAAGTCCTGTCACAAACCTACAACTCAATACAATATTCCCAGCCCAAGTACCTCCGTGATCTCTTCGTCATTCAAGGCAACCCGCTCCACTCGATCGTCCTCCTGTCTCAGTCTTTCTCGACCCCAGTCACTATTCATCTCAAGTTCTCCAACTGAGCCATCAGGGGCGCCCGCAGGCGGACGCACTGGACGCACGTGCGTCCACTCACAAAATCAAATTCACACAAGGATTAGGCATCGCATTCATAGATTTGGTAAATGACAATACGGCATGTTATCTAAATTGAATTTGTCTAATGAGTCATTCTGAGTAATTTTCAGTGTATGACTACGAGCGGCGGATAGAGGACTGGTAGGATGGAAGGGGACGGGGCTTGAAGGGTGGGCGCCCGCATTTTTTGGGATGTGCGTCCAATTTTTTAAGCCTGCGGGCGCCCCTGTGAGCCATATCCAACACAGCACCACGCCTCTGGAACGATCTGCCCCTGAATTCCGCAGATTCTCGGTTCCTCCATCATCATTGCAACCCGTCCTCCATCCTCCTCCTCGTGTTCCTCGGGTTTTCCACTACTGCTACCCTGACTGATCTGACCCTCCGCCTTCCAATTCTTCTTGCCCTAAACGATACCTGCCTTGACAGGTGCTCTGCCTCCTCTCTTGATCTGGCCCCTAGAAACGGGACTCGGACTTCTTTTGAACTACTCTCTGGAAACCCCTCTGATGTGACGTAGCGCTCGTGAATAGGCCGGTGCTTTGCGCTTGGCCTTCGAGTGGCGCTTTAGAAGATTGGAGATTAGGATTACGATTACGAGAAACTTGCTGTTTTACGTTATACATATGAAGTGGATGCGTTTCGTTTACATGTAAATTTGTTTCAGATTTAAGACATTGAAGATATAAATAAATCTTTGTTTTCACTCTTTTCATTATGAATTTTCTGATAGTATTTCAGTTCTTTGTCTCTGTTTTTGAAGAAGTTTGTCTATATTGAAACATAATATTTTAATATTTTAAAATTACCAGTACATAAGGAGGGTCTCATTATTTTGGTAGTGATGGGAAAACGATAGATGCACAGCCCTTCAACAACGAGGTAGGTATAGGTATAGGATTAAGTTCGCACTGCTGTTTGGAGATATTTAAATAATCTCTTATGTGGGTGTAAAGAAAGAACATGAAAATTGAGGTGTGGAGTGTGGACCGAAAGAGGAGGAGGAGAATGGATGAGGGAGCATCAGCAGGGGAATCGTTGGTGTTATTTTGGAAATGGGTGTTTGAAGCGAAAGACGGGGGGTAGTATTTTGCCGCAAAATAAAGAACAGAAAAACTCAGCTGCTGAAGACGATAATCGGGAATGAACTATTGAGGAGTAAAATCTTTTTGCCGTATATAGATGATGGAAATAATTTTATTTGTAGCAGATTTTACAGCAGAAAGAACATTAGGATCACGGATGCGTTTAGCAGCGCGCTAGAGGAGTCGATGGAAAGATTTGAAGGCCTTAAGGTAGGAATTGTACCAAGGATAGTTAAAGTGAGAGCAGAATTTAGTAATTAATGGAGCGTATTTGTCAAGAATCGCGGAGAGAGTGATGCTGTAGAGAGATAGATGGTCATCTAGGGAGGAAAGGTGATTTAAGATAAGGTCTGAACAGGAAAGATCTTACATGAAGGCTTCAAAACAAAGGTTAATTGAATTTATGCGGCTGAAAGAATGAAAGACTGGAGCAGGACGTGGAGTTGGTAGAATGTTAAGGTGAGTGAAAATAGGGTAATGATCGTAATCGTAGGCCTAATCGTAATCTCGAGATTTCTACAGCGTCCAAATAAGCGAAGTCGGGAGAACCAGCTTATTCACAAGTGTTACAAGAGAGATATAGATATCAGGTGATAACTTAAAGTGCGAGGATGTGATGATAAGGTTCAAAGTAGACGGGGAATGTAACATGTTGGACCAGGTTAGTTGATGATAGAAGCGTAAGGAATTCCGAAGCAACTGTATGACAAGGATTACGTAGGCTGTTGAATGTGCCCACATTAGGCAAATAGGCACATATGTAAAATGTCTGTACGCTTTCGTGGTCCTGTGCTAGTTCTCCACCTCAGTGTATTTGTTATTGCAATGAAACTATGAACTTTGTTTCGGTCTGTGACCCATTTTGGAGGTTACTCTGTGGAATCTTATTATACTTCAGCCTAGACACAACACACAGCACAACCGAATTTAATCTGATTTCGTTAGATATCTCCGGAGAACTACATTCAGCAGAGGTCAACGTCCATCAACAGGCTGCAACAGTATGTGATCATTGTACTAATTATCAGTTCTTATACATAATTACATATATTAGATATAAATATTTTTAGTAATAACAATTTGACCTATTACGGGTACTATTTATTACTATTAGGCCCTACTATAGACATTTGCAGCGATGCATCACGGGTGCTGCAAGAGGGTATACTATTCTGTTCTTGATATCCAGTAACGCCATTTAGATTCGTGAAACATTGACTCTAGAGGTTATGTTAACATAAAATACCTTCAAGTACCGATACACAGCTGTGATGTGGGCATAGGCATATATACATATTGTACACATGCCAATATGTGCATTTTTAGACATGTTTAGATACGCATGAATTATAAAACCTGTTTAAGCCTGGGGGCGAAGTCCTGTCTTCGCTACATTCAGTGCGCTGATTTTATTATCGCTTCGGCTATTAGGCGCAGCTGAAGGAGAAATTTCAGAACATCTTCCTGCCCTGGCTTGACAGTCCTAGACGCAAACCCTTTCTTTAATTAAGTTGTTTCTTAGTTTTCTTTGCTCTCGCATACGTTCCAGTCGTAATCGTAAACTAATATCGGTTATGTATTCGATTTAAACTCAATAATCGAGCAGTAACAATAAACATTGAATATTCGCTCAACTCCAACTAAGGAAATCTCCAGGTTAATGCGATTTGTGGCTTTATTAGTGAAAGGCTGTCTGGTATCTTTTGTTATACCGGCAGGCTACATATTATGTAGGTCATTCTGACTACAACAACTTCATCGCACCACAAAACTATATAAATATATATTACGGTGTCCCAAAAAACATTGACATTTTCAAAGTTTACATGTCTGGATGGCCAACGTCTACAACGTTTCATTTGGACTGGTTGTTATATTTTATGAAGTACAGCCCACTAGATCATAATGGGGTCCAAGGAATTCTGAGTTAAGCCTTTTATACCTTAATCAGTGACAACCAATTTACCGTTAAGGGAAATTTCCCCCAGAGTATCTCAGGAAGCATAAGTTATAGAGAAGAGACTTTTGTCTAAGTTAGGAAGTTTTCAGGGACAAACAGGTCAAAGAAGCTATCTCTAACATTTTAGGACAATCTGGAGACCTTCATTTCCTAGGTCATTTGACCTCTAGTGCCAAATATTAATATCTCGTTAGCTTTGAATGATAAAGAGAAAGTCCCAGTTCAAAATAAGTTCGTCGGGATCATGGAAATCCAACAGATTTATACTCATCCTTGTACAACCATCGCACAACTTTGTAGTACAAGGCCACTTGACCTGTTGTGGTTAACATTTGGCTTCACAGAAACAACAAATGCTAGAATTGTGGTCCTGGCGTCTATAATATCGCTTTCTGAGTCTCGGAATCTAAAAGTCAACAGACCTTTATTGCATCTCATGGTTCTCATCACGAGTCGAACGAAACAGAGAATAGCAAATGAACACACAAAAAGCAAATGATGATTGAATTATAAAAAAAGGACAATGCGTGTGGCAGCTAGGTGGGATAGGCCTACAATTGGGAGTTCCAGAAGGGACTATTGTTCCGCTTAGGAGGAACCCCAGACCTATGATCAACCATCGAATGACTTTGCAGTTCAAGGTCAGTTGACCTGTAGTGGTTAACTGCTAAATTATCAGGAACTTCAAGTACCGTACCGGTACTAGAATGGTGTTCTTGGTGTGCTTTTATGGTTTGCGGGATCGCCAAAAACGGTACACTCAACATTGTACCATGATCTTGTAGTTCAAAGCCACTTGACCGGCTGTGCTGGACCTTCGTTCATTAGTAACTGCCAAGCGATAGAATTGTGCTTGTTTGTGTATGTGTGTGTGTGGGGGGATTAAAGCTCTTTCTTTAAAATGAGACTAGTCGTTCTACATGTACGCTGTGATTCACCGACATATATAGGTACCGCAAGCTTTCTAAGACCTCTGATTTACCTCGAGTGTCAAAGTTATTGAACTGTGTTACCTGGTATTATCGATCATAGAATGGAGTTACTGTGAAGTAGAAAACAGGTACCGGTAGGCCTATATTCCGGGTTACTTTTAGCCAAAAATCATAGTAAAGAAACCAAGCTCAGCTTTCTAAGGCTTATGGCTATGGATATATAAAAGGTTACTTGGAACGTCAAGGCGAGTGACGCCACGTCAAGTGATCCGTAAAAGTAATTACTGGACAGTGTCAAAAAATATACTGTTGAATTCCATGTAGTCGAAAACCCTATTGTGGTCACCGAGATCTCCTTTCAAAGACTTATGACTGTGGAGAAATGGGCTCCTGCACGTTAGGGAAAAGGGGCACTTGCTCACCGGGATTTTGAATATATATATATATATATATATATACATATATATATATATATATATGTATAATTATATAATTAAAATAATATAATTTTAAAAGACGAAAATAACTTGCACCTACAGCTTGTGAGTGTTTGGGAATCCAACTATAAAAAACCTGTTAGTGAAAAATATTTTATTGTTGGAGTCGCTAGAGGGCTTTTTTCTCACCATAACAAATGAGACGACCTCGGTCGTTTCACTAATTGCAGGCTGAAGGTACAGTCCACTCACTTGAGAGTGTTTCTCAAGACAGACCGGCGCTGCCGAAAACGAGCCTTCCCTTGATCGATTCGGTCATTAGGGTCAGTTAATGAGGAGGAGGTGATTTCTGATGGACGAGAGAGGTTTCAACCTACAGACTGGCCCCAGAGAACGCGGGCCTTCACTTGCTCTATCTCGGTCGCCGGGCCAATACCCGGGGTGAGAGGTTGAAAACGGTATTAATTGAGCGCTTCCCACGGTGGAGCAATACACTTTCAGGATGCGATCGCCGTATCCTCAAACAAAGCCGCAGCCCTGTAAGTCTTGCAGGGATACGGTTGACATGGGATGTCAACCGTATCACACGCTTCATGGGATGTCGTCCAAGCTCTCGTACGTGGAGCGCAGGGAAGGCACGCGACGCAAAGAAGGGCGCTATAAAATTGGCTCAGTCAGCTCAGTCGGCGCAGTAGCTCAGTCTGCTCAGTAGCTCAGAAGTCGATCGAAGTTGAAGACGTGTATAAGTAAGTTATTATGGAAATTAATTCAGTCAAAGTAGAAGATTGAGATTAAGAGACACGTACAGTAGGAATCTGAGTAGAAATTAAGATGAGGTTCTTTCACTTATGAGTAGAATTTCAGATAAGATCAGAATTTATCTTTTCGGATCTGAAAGTGTGAAATTGGTCGGTCGCAGGAATAATTGATCGATATCTGTTAGAAATTACTTGGATTTTATTGTCAGTCAATATTGTTTCTGCCTAAGTCTGTTTCCCGAGTTTTATGGTGAGCAAGAAAAATGCTGAGGGTGAATATGATGATAATCTGTATTTTCTTAAACTTTGAACAGTGATTGTATTGTTGCTTAGAGATAATTTAGAAGTAAAACGTTTAGAATAAGATTGTCTTGCTTTAATCGCTTGTAATTTCGAGTATGTCCTGAAACGGTTGATATTAATATAGTTAGCTAGAAAATGTCTCAGTCTCCCATTCAGTATTAAGAAGGAGTAGAAGTAGGCCTACTAACGAAATCAAGTGAGGCGTGGGAAGGAACGGTATCTCAATTATCTAGCGCTAGTACTATTCTGGAAACTGTCTTAGATCGTCTAGACTCACCGAGAGAAATAGCTAAGGAACCTGTGAACCAGTGACTTTGTACATTATTTAGGATCCATATAGTTCAAAGACAATCGGAATTTACACAGCGTCAAATCAGAAATTGTGCATCACTTTGGTTTCATATATGACCAGAGAAAGACGGACTTGTACATCACTTAGGCTTCAGAGAACAGAGTCTAGATCGTTTAGAAGATAACCCAGGGGACGAGTTTGCCGTATACGTTCCTAAAGCTAATTCTGGTTATGGTTTATCCATAGCTGCTGTACGCCCTACGACCGCGCCTTTCCACTTGCCAACCTACGTCACTGATAATAGAGGGGAAGTCCGGGAAACCAGAGATGTTTCCGAGCGAGGAGAGATATCTAGCCACTTACGAAGAAGTGAGCGGCAAAAAGGAAGGCCTAGATTAGATTACACAGAGATAACAGGTCGAATCCCAAAGGCTTTTCCATATATGATGGGTTCGAATCTCCTATCCGATGGTATCCTCCCAGTCACTGTTCTAAGCAGGAACTACAGCACCACGAAGTCTCACCCACATCGAACTCGCCAGGGTGCCGCTTGGGGAAGATATAATCGGTTACTTCAAAAGTCACGGTAATCGATGTGATGTCATGTGTTCCGCAAATAATTAATAATTAATAATTAACTAGGCCTACCAGAAGGTGTCAAAATATGTTTTGTGAATTCAGTCCTCCCCAAAAAAGTATAACTTGACACCAAAATCATCTTTGTAAGAACCATAGGTGCCTACTTTAAGAGAAACTATTAATCCAATGCAATGTCAATTTTGACGTAAAAGTTTGGCATTATGTCATAAGCGTCACGCAAAAAAAACCTTATGAAAGACAAACTATGTTGTAGTCAAAGTATTTTCAGGAAAAGTCGATAACATTTTGAATATCTCTTCCAGTGCGAAAGTTCTGTGTGAACAACAGTTCAGAGGTTAAATTTCCTTCAGGTTGCCGTATGAAGATCATCGTCATCATCATCATCATCATCATCATCATCATCATCATCATCATCATCATCATCATCATCATCATCATCATCATCATCATCATCATCCTCATCGTCATCATCATCACCATCAACATCAACATCATCATCATCGTCATCATCATCATCGTCGTCGTCGTGGTCGTCATCATCATCATCATCATCATCATCATCAAACAATTAGTGTGACGTTTAAATACACGTCGTAATGATCTTCGTTTGTCTGCTGCTTTAGAATTCTAGATCATGACAATGGATTGTTGTGGCCAGCTGGTGACTTGGTCGTTGGTTCTGGTCGCTGTGTACTTGGCTATGCGTAAGATCATCAGTAGGTTGCGCATCGACCGATACACAGACGTCTATGTTCTGATCACTGGATGCGACACAGGTTTTGGCAATGAGGCAGCCAAGCGTTTCGATCGGATAGGGTGCCATGTCTTTGCCGGATGCTTCACGGAGGAGGGGAAGGAAAGTCTGAAGCAGGAATGTTCCGATCGGCTTCACCCCATCAGTCTCAACGTCACGAAGACTGAAAGCATTCGAGAAGCTTACGATTACGTCAAGGATAACATTCCGAAAGGACGAGGTTCGTTCTTTACTGGATGTATTCACAATTTTGTTGTTATAGGCGATTGTTTGATTTGCAGCTGTTAGACTAACTGATTGAATGACCTGGCGAGCTGTTGCCAGGTGTCCACTGTCCAGTCAGATTAGCTTAGTCTTAGCTGGATTTAAACGCAGAAGATTTGAGGACATCCAAGGCATGTCTAATTGGACGCATCCCTAAAAATGCCCCTATTTCTGCATACATGCGTGATGTGCTGCATTGGCTTCCTGTCCCGTAGCGTATCTGCTATAGGGTTGCTGTACTGGTGTGGCGCTGTCTCTTAGGCTGTGCCCCGGCCTATCTGTGTGAGCTCTGCCGCCCGGTCTCTGATTCAGTTGGTCGGCGTGCTCTTCGGTCTTCTACTGGTGGAGAACTTTTAGTTCCTCGGGCTCGCTCCACAATTAGGCAACGCCGGGCTTTCTCTGTAGCTGGGCTATCCATTTGTAATGGTCTTCCGTTAGCGATTCGCCTTCTACCCAGGGGTAACCCATCTGCGCTTTACAAGCTGCTCAAATCTAATCTCTATTGCCGTGGCTGGGCTGGGAGCGCTTCTGAGTAGGTTTCTTGAAGGTGCGCTATATTAAATTTTATGAATGAATGAATGTCTGACTGTGTGTCATCCAAATAAAGCTGACCCACGGAGCGATGAAAGGCCAGAGGTAAACAAACAATACACAGGATATACACAAGCACATCTAATGTCTTAGTATCTCATAGATAAACCCATTTACTTTACATTACCTATGCACTGCATCATCACGCGGAGAGGACTATTTTAATTCGTGATATACTGTTTGTGTGTCATGAACATCACGGTTGCGTAGCTCATAGCCGTCATTAACAACATAATATTCTTTCTTTTGTTACAGGGCTGTGGGGCGTTATAAACAACGCAGGCTTCATGGGCAAAGTTGGTGCGCTAGAGTGGTTGAGTGTTGACGATTATCGTGAAGTCCTTAATGTCAATCTCTATGGCCTAATCAACGTCACAATGACGTTTCTTCCGCTTGTCAAGAAGGCACGTGGTCGCATCGTCAATACGTCCAGCATCATTGGTCGGCTCTCGATACCCCTAATTACACCATACTGCGTCTCGAAGTATGGCATAGAAGCATTCACCGACGGCCTTAGGTTTGTTTGCTGTTACGATCAACAAACTATCGTCAGAATCACATTATGTGGGTATGTTTGTGTGTGTGTGTGTGTGTGTGACACTGTGTGTGTGTTTTTGTGTATGTCTATGTGTATGTGTAATATTGAGTGACCTTGCTATTGAATTATCATCACTTTACGAGTACACCAGGTTGTATTTATAAATGAACGCACTTGCTGACTCAAATCTGTGATCTGTGTTGCTGTCTATCTTTCAGTCACTCTTCTCTACAGTACATAAATCAGAACATAAGTGATTATTTAACACGACAATTAGTAATTGATAAAAAGACTTGTTGTGGTGATGGCTACCTTATGATTAGGCAGTAGATAATAAAAATCATGATGATTATGATGATTATGATGATGATGATGATGATGATGATGATGATGATGATGATGATGATGATGATGATGATGATGATGATGATGATGATGATGATGACGACAACGATGTCAAGGACGCCTGTGTTGTCTGATTGACTGTAGACGTTCAATGCGTCCCTATGGAGTGAAAGCTGTGCTTATCGAACCTGGGGCCCATAAAACTCCCATGCAATCGACGCAAAACTACCAGACCCAGTTGAAGGCTGCCTGGAATTGTGCTTCGTCAGCAGCCAAAGAAGAATACGGAGAAGGATTTCTAACAGAAAGTAGTGCATCCTCGAATCAAATCAAATCAAATATTTGCTTATTTCTTCAAACGAGTTGGTAGCAATCATTGATAAGTAATTAAAATGATTAGAAATCTTTCATCTGACACTAACTCATTACATTGCTAATACAGTTTGTTGTCACTTATTGTGAGATGTGATGCTTAACTAATATGTGTAAAAGCATTAATTATATCAATTTACATATGTCCGGGTGTAGGCCTACTAAGAAGTCAGGTAGGCTAATCCTTTATCGTCCAATCTAATATGAGCCTGTAACAATGGCCAAACAGAAATCAATGGTTACTGCGATTCCCTCTTCCACATCAGCGCTCATCGTCGTCGTCGTCGTCGTCGTCATCATCATCATCATCATCATCATCATCACCACCACAACAACTACCACGACCATTTCCACAAAGCACCACCTCAACCCCAACCACTACCACCACCAAAACAATAACACCTTCGCCACCAATATCAAATCATCAGCAACCCGTTCCAGTATCACATGTACCATCAGTTTCATGAATTTTTTAGATGAAACGTTCCTCTATATCGCAGTTATCAATAACTCCATATATCAGTCCTTCCGAATAAATACGTTTCGGAATTTATGAACACCCAAAACTCACTCATTAAGTTAACAGCAGACTGTTTTGCGCGAGTCAGTTCATATCAGAAAATGGATGCGCTTTCTCCTAACTCGACAGGTATAATAATTATTGTAGGTCTACTTAACAAAACTGATTGGAAAAAAACCAGGCTTTGCTGCAGGAATGTATGCAGGCCTTATTTGCTTTTCAGTCCGCAGTAGATTATCTTGAAGATGCTTTTAAACCTGGTTTTTGTTCGCCATGATATATTTATTCTGTTTTTGTTACAGCTATCGAATACTTTGCTAAATTTACAAAACCCAGTTTATTGGGGACTGCCTCAGATGTCGTGGATGCCTACGAACAAGGCTTACTCGGTCGCTTCCCTCGTGCTAGATATCCAGTTGGGAAAGACTGCTACACGATTTACCTGCCAATTCAGGCTATGCCCGAGTGGCTTGGCGATTGGTTGCTTGAAATTCTTAGCAATTCTCCAAAGCCACGTGTGCACAACTAGTAATACAGGCTTCTATTTCCTGCGAAGTGGTTCGTCTGGTATACACATGCAATGGAGACCATGTTGGGCTCAGCATAAAAACTTGTTTTAATGTATTGGATTTTGCTACCTGGTTTATCTGCTTCTGCTTCATTAGATTGAGGAACTTAAACGGAATATTATACATAGGACAGAGAATCGCAAAAACAGTCAGTTTATGTCTTGTCATATATCTCGCATTCACTGGCGTAGACTTGTCCAAAATATTGGGGGCATGGGGTCTGGACAATCGGCGAATCTCAGCGGCTCAGAGCTGAACTTGACTGCCATCATTGCAATACATCCGATCCTCGATAAACGCAGCTTTGGGTCCAAATTCGTCAGTTAACCAGCCGGACAGGAAACAACCCGATTGACATGATTCACTAGTAACTTTTACTGAAAGTAACTTATTTAATTGAAATATATAATTTTATATAACAAATGTTTTGTAAGTTTTGATGAAGTTGTTATGGCCTCTCTGGCACTGCTCTACTCTGGCTCCATTCCTAATTGTCTTCCCGATCCTTCTCTGTTAAAGCCTCCAGCCACTGCTCGTAACCCCTCTGTCCAGTGGCGTCCCTCAAGGCTCCGTCCTGGGTCCACTGCTCTTCATCCTGTATACCATACCTTTAAGCAATCTCATAGAATCCTCCTCTTTGACCACCATCTCTACCCTGCAGATGACACCCAACTCTACATATCCTTCTCCCCAAGCTCTTTTTTCACCTCCATCACACAATTACTCAACGTGGTTAACCTAATCTCACATTGGATGTCATCCAATCTTCTCTGTCGTACCCTTTCAAAACAGAATTCAGCATCCTAGGCCTTCCTGATGATATCAAGAAAATCTCTTATCCCTCCATACACCTATCGACTAACTCATCGTCTCTTACCTTCACATCGGACTCACCCGTCCGCAATCTTGGTATTACTTTTTATCCACACCTCTCCTTCTCTAACCACATCTCCATCCTCTCGCTCTCCTACTTCATTCAAACCCGTGACCTCCGCCGCATCCGGCCCATGCTCGACCTTAAACTGCCTCCACCATTGTTCATCCAATGCTTGATACCTGCAATTCCCTTTTCCTCAACTTTAAATACACTTAAATCAAGCTTCTGCAAACTTATCCAAAACTCACTAGCCAGGGTTTTCACTAGAACACTCAAACCTCATTATATCACTCCCATTATCACATCACTCCTTCTTCTTCTTTAAGTTCTCTGCCTTTCGGCAGGTTTGCACTTTTACATCACTCCATTGGCTAAAAATCCAGGAGCTGATACATTTCAAAGTCCTATCACTGACCTACAACTCAATACAATATTCCCCGCACAAGTACCTCATTGAGCTCTTCGCCATTCAAGGCAATCCGCTCCACGCGATCCTCTTCCTATCTCAGTCTTTCTCGACCCCAGTCACTATTCATTTCAAGTTCTCCAACTGAGCCATATCCAACACAGCACCACGCCTCTGGAACGATCTCCCCTGTGAATTCCGCAGATTATCGGTTCCTCCATCATCATTGCAACCCCGTCCTCCATCCTCCTCCTCATGTTCTTCTATCTATTACCCCAGGATTTTCCACTCAAAACAGATGTCTCACTTCTTCAAGTACTGCTACTCTGACTCATCTGATCCTCCGCCTTCCAATTCTTCTTGCCCAAAACGATACCTGCCTTGACAGCTCCTCTGCCTCCACTCTTGATTTGGCCCCTAGAAACGGGACTTGGACTTCTTTTGAACTACTCTCTGGAAACCCCTCCGATGTGACGTAGCGCTCGTGAATAGGCCGGTGCTCTGCGTTTGGCCTTCGAGTGGCGCTTTAGAAGATTGGAGATTATGATTACGAAAAACTTGCTGTTTTACGTAATGCGTATGAAATGGGTGCGTTTCGTTTACATGTAAATTTGTGTTTAAGATTTAAGACATTGAAGACATTAAATACACCTTTGTTTTCAATCTTTTCATTATGAATTTTCTGATAGTATTTCGGTTCTTTGTCTCTGTTTTTGAAGAAGTTTGTCTATATTGAAACATCATATTTTAATATTTCAAGAAAGTCTCCTCCCGAATTTTGGGACGGCAATGCCCCGGCTTCTCAGATGTATTGGTGGGGCACGTGCCCTGCTGCCCCCCCCAGTCTACGCCTATGCTCGTATTTACGCAAAATTAGACAATTGTAAATTTATCAAAATTCCTGTCGCCACACAAAATCTGCGTATGGGAGGCCAGAATTATTCAACTATAATAATATTGCATCATTTCAAGACCCCCAGCTGTTTGGTTGGTTCTGTGCAAGGTCAGAATCGGGAAAGTGGTTAAGACGAAGAGGCAGAAAAGTGATACACCAAAGGCGACGGTGATCAATGGTACCAAAGGCTTCTGAAATATCAAGAAGGCAGAGGCGATAGATCTGATGATGAGAAATTACAGGAGTTCAATGTAGAGGGAAGTGAGCAGGGTTTCAGTTGAGTGGCTCTGGATAAAACCAGAATGGTGCGGGTTAGGGAGTGAGATGGAAACAAGATAATCATTGATCCGAGACAGGACAATGTGTTCAGTTAATTTGGAGATGAAAGACAGGTTAGAGACAGGTTTGCAGTTAGACAGGATTTCTGGATTAATTTACGGTTTTTAGAAAGGGAGTGACTAAAGAGATTTTGAAAGGAGGGCAAAATTACCAGTACATAAGGAGGGGCTGATTATTTTCGTAGTGTTGGGAAAACGATAGATGCACAGCCTGTCAACAATGAGGTTGGTATAGGATCAAGTTTGCACTGCTTGTTTGGATACATTTAAATAATTTCTTATTTGGGTTGGAAGAAAGAAAATGAAGAATGAGGTGGGGAGGGTGATGATTGAGGGTGGAAAAAGGAGGATGAGAATGGATGATGGAGCATCAGCAGGGGAATCGTTGGTGTTATTTTGGAAAAGAGTGTTTAAAGCGAGAGACGGAAGGTAGTTATTTGCCGGAACAGAAAGAACAGAAAAACTCAGCTACTGAAAACGATAATCGGGAATGAACTATTGAGGAGTAAAATCTTCTTGCCGTATATAGATGATGGAAATAATTTTATTTGTAGCGGATTTTAGAGCAGAAAGAACAATAGGATCACGGATACGTTTAGCAGCGCGCTCAAGGAGTCGATGGAAAGATTTGAAGGCCTTAAGGTAGGAATTGTACCAAGGATAGTTAAAGTGAGAGCAGAATTTAGTAATTAATGGAGCGTATTTGTCAAGAATCGCGGAGAGAGTGATGCTGTAGAGAGATAGATGGTCATCTAGGGAGGAAAGGTGATTTAAGATAAGGTCTGAACAGGAAAGATCTTACATGAAGGCTTCAAAACAAAGGTTAATTGAATTTATGCGGCTGAAAGAATGAAAGACTGAAGCAGGACGTGGAGTTGTTAGAATGTTAAGGTGAGTGAAACTGGGGTAATGATCGTTATCGTAGGCCTAATCGTAATCTCAAGATTTCTACAGCGTCCAAAAAGCCGAAGTCGGGGAACAAGTGTTACAAGAGAGATATAGATATCAGGTGATAACTTAAACTGCGAGGATGTGATGATAAAGTTTAAAATAGACGGGGAATTTGACATGTTGGACCAGGTTAGTTGATGATAGAAGCGTAAGGAATTCCGAAGCAACTGTATGAGAAGGATTACGTAGGCTGTTGAATGTGCCCACATTAGGCAAATAGGCACATATGTAAAATGTCTGTACGCTTTCGTGCTCCTGTGCTAGTTCTCCACCTCAGTGTATTTGTTATTGCAATGAAACTATGAACTTTGTTTCGGCCTGTGACCCATTTTGGAGGTTAATCTGGGGTTCTTGTTATACTGCAGCCTAGACTCAACATACAGCACAACCGAATTTAATCTGATTTCGTTAGATATCTCCGGAGAACTACATTCAGCAGAGGTCAACGTCCATCAACAGGCTGCAACAGTATGTGATCATTGTACTAATTATCAGTTCTTATACATAATTACATATATTAGATATAAATATTTTTAGTAATAACAATTTGACCTATTACGGGCACTATTTACTACTATTAGGCCTACTATAGAAATTTTTGCGATACATCACGGGTGTTGCAAGACGGTTATGTTATGTTCTGGATATCCAGTAACGCCATTTAGAGTCGTGAAACATTGACTCTAGTGGTTATATTAACATAAAATGCCTTCAAGTACCGATACACAGATGTGATATT
The DNA here is from genome assembly GCA_963556255.1 of Allolobophora icterica. NCBI lineage: Eukaryota > Metazoa > Annelida > Clitellata > Crassiclitellata > Lumbricidae > Allolobophora > Allolobophora icterica. The sequence goes on from OY744608.1 coordinate 15,674,088, forward strand.
GGTATAGACACACATACATGTTGTACACACATGCCAATATGTGCATGTTTAGACATGTTTAGATACGCATGAATTACATAACCTGTTTAAGCCTGGGGGCGAAGTCCAGTCTCCGCTGCAATCAGTGCGCTGATTTCATTATCGCTTCGGCTATTAGGCGCAGCTGAAGGAGAAATTTCAGAACATCTTCCCTACCCTGGCTTGACAGTCCTAGACGCAAACCATTTCTCTGGTTCTCGGCATAACAAATGAGGCGACACTTCCTCGACCTTGGTTGTTTCACTAATTGCAGGCTGAAGGTATAGACCACCCATTTGAGAGTGTTTTTCAAGACAGACCGGCGCCGCTGAAGACGAACCTTCCCTTGCTCGATTCGGTCGTTCGGGCCAAAATTAATGAGGAGGAGGTGATTTCTGATGGACGAGAGAGGTTTAAACCTACAGACTGGCCCCAGAGAACGCAAGCCTTCACTTGCTCTATCTCGGTCGCCCGGCCGATTCCCGGGGTGAGGGGTTGAATACGGTATTAATGGAGTGCTTCCCACGCTGGAGCGTTGCACTTTCAGGACGCTATCGCCGTATCCTCAAACAAAGCCGCGGCACCTGTAAGTCTGGTAGGGATACGGTTGACAGAAGTCACACGCTTCATGGGATGTCGTCCAAGCTCTCGTACCTGGAGCTCGGGAAAGGCACGCGACGCAAGGAAGGGTGCTATAAAATTGGGCTCAGTCAGCTCAGTCGGCGCAGTAGCTCAGTCTGCTCAGTAGCTCAGGAGTCGATCGAAGTTGAAGACGTCTAAAAGACAGTTATTACGGAAATTAATCCAGTCAAAGTAGAAGATTGAGATTAAGAGATACGTAAGAGAGGAATCTGAGTAGAAATTAAGACGAGGTTCTTTCACTTATAAGTAGAATTTCAGATAAGGAGGATAAGATCAGAATTTATCTTTTCGAATCTGAAAGTGTGAAATTGATCGGTCGCAGGAATAATCGATCGATAGCTGTTAGAAATTACTTGGATTTTATTGTCAGGCAATATTGTTTCTGCCTAAGTTTGTTTCCCGAGTTTTATGGTGAGCCAGAAAAATGCTGAGAGATTATTATCATATTCACCATATGATAATAATCTGTATTTTCTAAAACTTTTGACAGTGATTGTATTGTTGCTTAGAGATGGTTTAGAAGTAAAACGTTTAGCATTAGATTGTCTTCTTAAATGGCTTGTAATTTCGAGTATGTTCTGAACGGTTGATATTAATATAGTTAGTTAGAAAATGTCTCAGTCTCCCATTCAGTCTTAAGAAGGAGTAGAAGTAGGCCTACTAACGAAATCAAGTGAGGCGTGGGCATGAACGGTATCTCAATTATCTAGCGCTATTTTGCAAACTGTTTTAGATCGCCTAGACCGAGAGAGATAGCTAAGGAACCAGTGACCAGAGACTTTGTACATTATTTAGGATCCATGTAGTTCAAAGACAATCGGAATTTAAACAGAGCCAATCAGAAATTGTGCATCACTTTGGTTCCATAGACCAGAGAAAGACGGACTTTGTACATCACTTAGGCTTCAGAGAACAGAGTTTAGATTGTTCAGAAGATAACCCGGGGACGAGTTTGCCGTATACGTTCCTAAAGCTAATTCTGGTAATGGTTTATCCATAGCTGCTGTACGCCCTACGACCGCGCCCTACCACTTGCCAACCTACGTCACTGATAATAGAGAGGAAAGTCCGGGAAACCAGAGATGTTTCCGAACAAGGAGAGATATCTAGCGACTTATGAAGAAGTGAGCGGCAAGAAGGAAAGCCTAGATTAGATTACACAGAGATAACAGGTCGAATCCCAAAGGCTTTTCCATATATTTTGGGTTCGAATCTCCTATCTGAAGGTATCTTCTCAGTCACTGGTTCTAAGCAGGAACTACAGCACTACATGTCTCACCCACATCGAACTCGCCAGGCTTGGCGCCTGGAGAAGATGGATCAGGGTGGGAAGACGTCAGAAGATTACTGTTATCTGATTATAACGTTCTGTACCAATGAAAGGTAGATGAAGTTGATGAAGCTATATATTTTTGCCCGTCCCTGCTAAAATTTCTGCGGGCGCCTATGTGTGGAGATACCAACGGTTACTTCGAAAGTCACGGGTAAGCGATGTGATGTGATGTGTTCCGCAAAAAAGGAACTACCAGAAGGTGTCAGAATATGTTTTGTGAATTCAGTCCTCCGAAAAAAATTATAACTTGACACCAAAATCATCTTTCTAAGAACCATAGGTGCCTACTTTAAGAGAAACTATTAATCCAATGCAATGTCAAATTTTACGTAAAAGTTTGACACATGCGTCGCGCCAGCTGTTAGATACACAAATGTTTGAAACCCAATGAGAAATAGTATGTTTTAAGGCGTTTCATAAAGGAAGAGAATGAGTTCAAATTTCGGAGCAAGTTCCATTGCAGATTGTCGTTTTGTTCATGAAAAGTGAGGCGAAGCCAGAACATAGTAGTAGTAGTTGTAATAATAATAATACTCTAAGGCATATTTTAAAACGTGGCATGTATTCTTGAATGGGATTCAATTCAAGAATGACACTGTTTAAGTTTATATCGAAATAAAATCAATAAACGTAGGCTTATAAAGTAAAAAAAAAATAATAATAATAATAATAATAGTAATAATAATAATAATAATAATAATAATAAAAATAATAATAATAATAATAATAACAACAAGAAAAATATTGCTTTTAGAAGTCTTAGGGATTCTCCCTACCTCAGAAAAAAAAATAATATCATCATCACTAGAATCATACCTAAAAACGTTGTCATAAAACTGGTCTGTTTGTTAGTTCAGAATCCTGGATCGTAACGATGGATTGCTGTGACGTGGTGTATTGGTCGTTGTCTCTGGCCGTTGTGTACTTTGTTCTGCGTAAGATCACCAGCAGGTTGCGCATCGATCGATACACAGACGTCTATGTTCTGATCACCGGATGCGACACGGGGTTCGGCAACGACGCAGCCAAGCGTTTCGATCGGATAGGGTGCCATGTGTTTGCCGGATGCTTCACGGAGGAGGGGAAGGAAAGTCTGAAGCAGGAATGTTCTGATCGGCTTCATGCCATCAGTCTCGACGTTACGAAGATTGAAAGCATTCGAGAGGCATACGATTACGTCAAAGCTAACCTTCCGAAAGGACAAGGTTCGTTATTACGCAACGAGCTGTTTGCCCGTGCTAAGACGGTTTACAAAAATAGAAAATGTATTTTCCAATGTGCGTGCAATTTATTACAACCTTCATAGTTTAAAAATGTGTGAAAATTGGTCCGTTTAAACTCGTTAAGGTCGTTCGTTTCAGCCTGCTCACTACCTAAGTAAATTAATTAAGCCGGTTTTCGCCACATAAGCAACTTAGTTTGAGCCTGTTCGCCACCTAAGTTAATTAGTTTAAGCCCGTTTAAGCCGTTGGTTTAAAAGAGCAGCCGTTTGCACAGATTATGATTCCTAGGACTCGCAGAGAAGTGACACGGATTGCTCCCGGAATGATTGGGGAATAGAGGGGTGTTCTTTTCCTCTGACATAAATTATTAGTTCACTTGTTTTGTGGGATTTAGGCGAAGGTTATTACTATTAACCCAGGAGGATATATGGACAAATTCTCCCTGAGCGGTATCTATGTGAGAGCAGCCAAAAAGAAGGTAGGTATCATCAGCGAATTTAGTACCAGGTAATAAAATTAAATGGATGTTTTGGGCGGAGGTCTGAGGAATTTGTGGAAAAGAGAACAGTACCGATCGCAGATCCCTGGATGATACTGGAGCTGATGTGTTTTGTTCTGAGGTTATTCCAAGATATTTAGTGATATGACTCCTGTTTAAAAAGTATTGGTGAAGCCAGTTATAAATTTCATCTGCGATGTTAAGAGTGCCAATTTTTTGAAAATGTGTGGATTGTCAAGTGCTTTAGACAAGTCAATTGAGATTATTACGACATAATTATTACAATACTCATTAGCTGAATGAATGGTTGAATAAACTGAGGGTGAATTGATTCTATAACAACGACTGAGTGACTCTTTGGTCAACTAGAAAATTAAATTAAATCTAGTAGGGTGTCATATGAACACATCTAGAAAGCGCCTTTCTTAAATCACATAAAGGCGTTATACGGGTGTGGAAGGCACAAGCTCTTCAATTCTTTGTCTTCCAACATCGAAGGTAAACCAAACACATGCATTGTATCAAGCTGACGATAATAAATTTATATTGTAATTTCTTAAAGACAAACCGCAAACTCTGAATTTAGCTGAATGAAATGAGAGCAGTCTCAAATCCGAAACTAAGTATTTTTAATTTATTGAACTCAGTCTTCGTCATCCGTGCATTACTATAGAACACGGAGTTGTGTACTGGAGAATGCATGACGTCTTGTTGATGCATCATAAAAATCAACAGTGCTTAGCTTTAGTCGGTCACTAACGATAACTTGGTTTTATTGCAGGGCTGTGGGGCGTTATAAACAACGCTGGCGTCATTGGCAAAATAGGCCCTCTAGAGTGGCTCAATCTCGACTTTTATCGCGAAGTCTTTGACATCAATATCTATGGCGTCATCAATGTCACAATGACGTTTCTTCCGCTTGTCAAGAAGGCACGAGGTCGCATTGTCAATACGGCCAGCATCTTTGGTCGCTTTTCGATGCCACTATTTACACCTTACTGTATGACTAAGTTTGGCGTAGAAGCATTCACTGACGGACTCAGGTGTGAAGTTATGTTCAGGAATATTAATTTTATATATATATATAAATATATATATATATATTTGATGAGGTTTATTCATACCCCGACTCATCTGATCCTCCACCTTCCAAATTTCGACCTAAACCACAACCGCCTTAGCAGCTGCTAGCCTCCTATGACCCTCTGGCAAACTGATTTGTACCCCATTTTGACTACCCTTTGGACAACTCCTTTGACTCTACGCAGCGCTCGTGAATAAGCAAGCCCTGCGCTTAGCTTTTGAGGGGCGCTTTAGAAAGTTGGAGTTTCACATTGCGATATAATTACAATTTACAGTTAGTTAGGACTACATTGGTTAGAGCGTAGGTTGCGTTCCATACTCTTCTGTGTAAGAGAGCATGCGAATGGCGGTTCCCTTTCCGAAGGTGGCTTATGTCAGAGATTTAAATCTCGGGCTAGCACGGGCCGTACACGGCGACCTTAAAAGGCGTGGCGCCTGTTCAAAAGCAAGCGATGGTGAAGGATCTTACCCGATGATTTAATTGAAAACTGAACAGGGGCGAGGCCAAACGGTCGCTATGTAAAATCGTGTACATTTACTTTAACAGTTTTGAACTAGCTTTTTTTCAAACGCACCATGCAGGGTGAATGCACAAATTACCTTGTTGTTCAGGTCTATGTAAAGAGCGCCCAGGCTTTTTACTTTGTATCTCTGTGTATCCCTTTGTGCTTCACTTTCTTTCACTTATTATCATAACAATTACATTGATGATGAAAATTGTGATTATAGTGGTAGTGAAGTAATTAGTAATTAGTGAAGTATGTAATGGCGTTGCTTCTGTTATTGGCGAATATATTGATAACGAAGATGAAAATAGCAGCATGTCAAAGAGATAATGCTTTTTGTTGCCTGGTTGACTGTAGGCGTTCACTGCGTCCTTACGGAGTGAAGGCGGTGCTTGTCGAACCTGGAGCCCATACGACTAATATTATATCGGATCGAACCATAGCGAGCCAATTGACAGCCTCCTGGGACGGTGCCTCGCCTGCGGCCAAAGAGGAATTTGGAGCAGGATTCCTGAAAGAAGGTATACCTGCTTCCCACGTCTGCATTTCTGCCTTGATATAACGCTCAACAAATATGCTGGCTTATATCATTTACGTATGGCCCGATGTGTTGAACAAGCATGTAGGCCAATCCATTCCGGTCTTATCGATTATGAGACTGTAATAATAATAACCGGACACAAATGGGTAGTTGCTGCTACTCGCATTCTCTGTATGTCTGTTTCTCTCTCTTTCTCTGTGTCTTCCTCTGATATTAAGACTCATCATCATCTCCATTACAACAGCTGCATGCCATGACAACTGCACCTGCGGCGTTGCGGTTTAGGTGCAGTTAACTCTAACTCCTTCCTCCACGCAACCATGAAAAGAAACCACCATAACTACAACTAACGTTTGAATGGTAACAAACACCACTTCAATCAGCACTATCACAAACAAGCCCAACATTAGATTTATCATCATCATCACCAGTGTTCTCACTATCAGAAAAATTGTCTCAATTCACTCGATAAAATACTCCTAACCTTTTCGAATCGATACGCTTTAGGCTTGCGAATACCCACAGTTCATTCAGTAAGTTATTACAAAGCTCTTTGCGTTAGTCAGTTTGTGCTTACTGGTATCGTCTAACCTCGCCCGACTCGACTATCGTTTCCCATTACATGTCCATATCTTCAAACGGTTGCACATACGTGTAGGTGTCTATTCTATTTTCTTTAAGTCCCACTTAGGTTGCTTTGTTGCTCTTTAAACTGGTTTTTACTAAATGATCAATTTATTTCTTTTGTTTTGTATATGCAGTAATCGAATATGTCTTCAAAGTGTTGAAATTATTGGCATCGAGCAAAATCACAGATGTTGTGGATGCCTACGAAGAAGGCTTACTCGGTCGCTTCCCCCGCGCTAGATATATGGTGGGGAGAGACACCTACACCTTCTTCATGCCCCTCGTGCTCTTGCCCGAGTGGCTTGGAGATTGGCTGCTAACACTTGTTGAAACTGCTCCAAAGCCAGAAGGTCTCAAGTAACCATGCCCGCATTCACTTGCTGCGAAGCTGCTGATCTGAGAGACAAGCACCAAGTCGTCTCTGTTTTAACACACAAACATTTTAATTGTCTTTAATTCACCGGCTTTGCTTACTGCTCATGCTTTACTATATCGAGGAATTTAAACGAAATATATCATATATTCATGCATGCAAAATCAGCTACTATAATGTAAATGTAGAAGTAGGCCTATGTCTCTTATTCTTTTCAAATTCGGAGGTTCTCAAATGATCAGGTTTCTGTATAGTTGCTTCTTAGTCGGTCTGTGTTGCAAGAACTGGAGGATAACTCTGGATGAACGAATCAACTGTGTTCAGTCGAATAGATTTTGTTATCTAGTCCTGGATCAGTTGATTAGGGACTCGAAATGCATCCAGAATTCATTCAAAAGCAGGCTATGTCATAAATAGGCAAATTCATTAATTAGAAACATGATTGGAGTACCCTAAAATATATGTTCATGTACATACCCAAACTACAAAATATTTCGCCAAACCAGGTAAATTGTCTAAATCGTCGGTGTTTAATCCGTATCGTCTCCATTGAAATTGACATTTCTGAACCTACAGAAGTGCGTGTTGTTCATCTGGTTTCGAAACTTTTAGAATTCGAAATAATCATATAGGACCTATGATTTGTGAATTTAAATTTTCATAGAACAGAGGTTAAGTATAATCATGTATAATGTAGTTAGACCAATTTATCGGATGAGATCCTTCACGCCCATTGCTCGTTTGACCAGATGCCGCTCCATTAAAGATCATCGATCCGCGATCGTGTTAGCCAGAGATTCAAATCTCAGAAATAAGCCTCAACCGGTATTCGAACCGGCAACTTCTCACGCACAGAGACTCATATGTGTGTTCTATCCACTAATTATAGCTAACCGGGCCAGTAGCAATGGTCGTGATGCTGCCACTGTTGATGATGATGATGATGATGATGATGATGATGATGATGATGATGATGATGATGATGATGATGATGATGATGATGATGATGATGATGATGATGATGCTTTAGTGATTGTGCGGTTGGGGTATGATGGGTGTCGAAGGCGACGACGTCGATGATTAGGGTATGATGATGTACACATTTGTTGTGGGTAGTCGCTTATGTCATTTCGTTCTCAACTTGACTTAGGTTTAAAAAAAATGCTAATCCACTTATATGTTTATATAATATAATATATATATGACATTGTATGCGTATGTATAATGACTACCTCTCTGTTCTATTAAACTGATATTCTTAGTATGGCGGTTTGATTTTGGTGAGCCATTGGTTGAGTGCTTTGCACTGTAGACATTGGCGCGACAGAAGTTATTAAACAACAATAATAAGATGTTAAAGATAACAACATAACTATTCAACAATTTAGGACAGATAGGCCTATAAGACAGGCCACAATAACGACATGCAAGACATTGGCGCATTAAGCATTTTATCCGGTTAAGGTCAAGCGCAATTGTACAAATTGTTTGCCAATGTAAGTCAGTCAGTGTTTCGATTGCATACAATTGATTATGCCATCTATAGCAAGGTAGTTTTCCTTTTAATCGATGTTCTAAGCGGCGTCCAGTGCACGCCTATAAGGGTCGTGATGGTAGCTTAATAAAAGAATAGCTCACAGTTGTAAGCTCAGGCATAGGATAGACGCTGCTGTGCACTGCCGTGCTACAATGCTAAGACCCCATTCTAGTAATTTTTATATCGCAGTGAAGCGTTGAGTTCCGCCTGAGCCTGTGACCCAATTTTTGAAAGTATTCCGCTGATGTGTTGTACTACAACTAACATACACAGCGCACACGAACATGGTCCAGGGCGGTCGTAGGTTGCGTATCCTTAGATAACCTCTTTCCGTCAAATATCTCCGGAGAATAATATTCAGAAAGTCGGTGTCCATCAACAAGGGCTGTATTAGTACGTAATCATTTATGGTATCATCGCTTTTCCTACATTATCATTATACATAAGTTTATTTGCGATGACGATGATGTCAATGCAAGTAGTAGTAGTATAGTTGTAGAAATAGTAGCAGTAGTAATAATAAAAGTAGAAGTAGTAGTAGTAGTAGTAGTAGTAGTAGTAGTAGTAGTAGTAGTAGTAGTAGTAGTAGTAGTAGTAGTAGTAGTAGTAGTAGTAGTAGTAGTAGTAGTAGTAGTAGTAGTAGTAGTAGTAGTAGTAGTAGTAGTAGTAGTAGTAGTAGTAGTAGTAGTAGTAGTAGTAGTAGTAGTAGTAGTAGTAGTAGTAGTAGTAGTAGCAGTAGTAGTAGTAGTTATGATAACAACAATGACAGAACAATGTGTTGATCTGTGTTAATTTCAAGTTGTGCATGCAGCACATTAACAAAAGTTGTGCGTTTAATGATTTGAAGAATAATTATTGTCTGCGCCTCGGCTGAAATATGTTGCATTGCGGTGAAACTTGACTAAAAAAGGAAGCGTCTGGTAGTTACTACAAGTGGATGGAGCGTTAATGGAGCGTTAATGGAGCGTTAATGGAGCGTGTCTATAATTGATAGACAAGTATCGTGTGGCATAGACAGACGCCAGATATGGGTCAAATTCGCGATCTGTAATATACTACTTGGTTGCACGGCCAACGCCATATAACCGTTATCGTGTAATCTAGAAATTTCTAGGGTCCCAATCTTGCCGAGTCACGGGAAGCAGCTAATTCACAGGCGCTCAGTCAAAACAGAATCAGTAAGGTCAGATTCGGTTCCAGGTGAGTGAACAGTTTCAAAGCTAGAATTCACAATCGCATTCAACATTTCTTGTATGTCTATATGATTGTAAACACCCTATACAGCACCTTGTCGATGCAGACTGTTGTAAACTGTAATGCATTCATTCATTCATTCATTCTAAGGACTTGAAATAGCGCCTCTTCAAGATACCTGGTACGGTACCTACTCAGAGGCGCTCCCAGCTCAGCCACAGCTAAAGAAATGAGACTTGAGGGACTTACAAAAAGCAGGCGAGTTTAACAGTGGCAGCAAGCGCAGTTTGAAAGGTAGGCCATTCCAGATGGAGGGCCCTACATGTACAACCGAAAAGGCCCGACACTGTCTAATAGCAGTGCGAGCACGGGGGACTAAAAGCTCCCCCTTGCCGAAGAGCGGAGAGATCGACGAGCTGAAATATCAGAGACAAAGATCAGACAGGTAGGATGGAGCACAGCCTAGAAGGCACCGCCAGACAAGTGCAGCAACCCGATAGGAGATGCGCTGAGAAACAGGGAGCCAGTGAAGGACATCACGCATAAAGGCAGAGACAGGAGCATGCTTAGGAAGGTGACCAATGAGGTGAGCCGCTGAGCGGAGAACCCTATCAAGGCGCCCAATTACCTTAAGAGGCAGGCCTACAAGTATCGCACTGCAGTGATCAAGTCTACTGGTGACGAAGGCATACATAAGAGCCACAGTAGCATTGTGAGAGAGAGAACGTGATGCAGTGTGTCATCCTTCGTTGATTTATAATAACATAACATAACATAACATAATATTTTATTGAACCAACTTAAAAGTACATAATTTATAACAGATTGAACTGGGTAACAGTTCCCAGATTGCTAGAGAAACAGAGAAGTGTAAATTTAAACAAATGCAGAATACAATACCTGAATAAATGAATATACATTATTATCAAAACTCTACAGTAAAATAGTTCTTTATTTCCAACTTTTGTGTGATATAGAAACTGTTGTCTGTTAATTTGTGATAGCCATTTCCGCGAGAACTCAGAATTACGGTAGGCCCTATATACCGAAAAGGCTTTGTTCTTGTAAATTTGGAACAGGTTTTTATCCATTCGTCGACCATCTGTCTGGAACAATAGTTTGTTAGTGTACTATTAAGACGACATTTATGAAGCTTGCTATGCCTATCCTCCTCATAGCCTGCGCATGTCCATCTGTACTCAAAACCAGCACTAAGATTAAAAGCAGCACCCGTTTAGAAGTCCACCGAGAGCATTCGTGAATCATGATCGTCATAGTCGATGTCATCATCATCATTATCATCATTAGTATCATGCCTAAAAATACGTTATCTTAAGACTGGTCTGTTTGCTTCTTTAGAATCCTGGATCCTGACGATGAATTACTCTAACCTGGTGATTTGGTGGTTGGCTCTGATCGGTGTGTACTTCGTTGTGAGTAAGTCGACGACGTTATGTCTTTGATGCGCTGTTTACCTGAGAATAAAGCCATATTTTGACCGGTTTAGAAATGAATCATGAGCGTTATAGTCGTCGTCGTCGTCATCATCGTCATCATTATCATCACTAATATCATACCTAAAAATACGTTGTCATGTTTGCATGTTTAGAATCCTGGGTCGTGACGATGGATTGCACTGACCTGGTGTATTGGTCGTTCGTTGTGGTTGTCGTATACTATGTTGTGCGTAAGATCATCAGTAGGTTGCGCATCGACCGATACACAGACGTCTATGTTCTGATCACCGGATGCGATACAGGGTTCGGCAATGAGGCAGCCAAGCGTTTCGATCGGATAGGGTGCCACGTGTTTGCCGGATGCTTCACGGAGGAGGGGAGAGAAAGTCTGAAGCACGAATGTTCCGATCGGCTTCATGCCATCAGTCTCGACGTCACGAAGAATGAAAGCATTCAAGAGGCATACGATTACGTCAAAGCTAACCTTCCCAAGGGACGAGGTTCGTCATTACGCTTTGATATTGTTGGTTGTTATTTTCGTTGCTTTCTTGTTGATTGACGAATCTAACGACTTGATTATTGATCGGTTGATTGATTTTTAGGTCGATAAGTGAAGGTTTATTGACATATTAGTTCAATCATTTTGCGTAGATTTGCAAAGTTTAATTGACGGAAAGAAAGAATAAAACAGAGAAAGAATGGTTGAATAAAGTGAGGATTGATTGATTTTATGCCAACGATTAAGTCACTGTCTTGTCGATAAGGAATTAACTTTAGTAGGTACTATATAAATATATCTGTCACTGTCTTGTCGACTAGGAAATTTAATTAACTTTAGTAGGTACTATATAAATATATCTAGACAGAGCCCTTCTGGAACCGGAATAAAGGTTCAGTCCACGTGTAAAGGCACTTTTAAACAATTGCTCAATTCTTTGTATTGCAACATCGGAAAGTGAAGAAACGCATGCATCATAATAAGTTGATGATTAGAATGCATAGGCCTATTGGTATTCCCTAAAGCTATGCGCCAACTTCATTTGACCATCATTACCCCTTCTATACTTACCTATGCCAGCTGTATATTTGGCTGCATGAAAATAATAAGGACAGTCTCAAATACATGACAAAGTATTTTAATTTATTGAACTCAGTCTTCATCACCCGCGCAATTATATAGTACGCGGAGTTAGGTACTGGTAAAGTCATGACGTCTTGTTGATGCATCATAAAAATCAACGCTGCCTGCTTTCTGTCGGTCACTAACAACTTTGTTTTATTGCAGGGCTGTGGGGCGTAATAAACAACGCTGGCATCATGGGTAAATTAGGTCCGCCAGAATGGCACAATCTCGCCTATTATCGCGAAGTTCTTGACATCAATGTCTACGGCGTCATCAACGTCACAATGACGTTTCTTCCGCTTGTCAAGAAGGCACGAGGTCGCATTGTCAACACGGCCAGCATCCTTGGTCGTTTCTCGATGCCGCTATTTACACCATACTGTATGACTAAGTATGGAGTAGAAGCATTCACTGACGGACTCAGGTGTGATGCTATGTTCCAGAAATTTTACTTTTACATATTCAGATAAGGTTTATTTTGAACGAGGATTGGTTATAGATGCGCCAGGGTGCACGCACAAACAATTCGCCTTGCTGTTCAGGCCTCTGTAGAGAGCGTCCAAGCTTGTAATTCCATCTGTATATATTATGTTTCTCTCTATATAATACAACTTCAGTTTATAACGCGCCTTAATAAAACGGAGTCTTACTCAAAGGACGTGTTACAATGCAATAGTTAATTGTAGAATTTAGAGAATAAAACGAGTTTTGAGTTTAGTTTTAAAAGTATTTATTGAAGTGGATCTTCGATCTGATTCTGGCAGTTCCATTCAGCTGAACCAGCCACTTCAAACATCCTGTTTCCAAATTAAAAATGTGATCTTTTGACTATAAAGTCTCCTTTTGACGCTGAACGTAGGCCTAAACCTCGCCTTGGTTCAAGGGCAGCACATTCTTTCTCTTATTAACATAACAATTAATTCTTATAGTGATGACTAAAAGCATGATTGTTGTGGTGTTGTAATTAGTTGAGTAGGCAATGGAAGTGCCTGTGTTGTTGGCCTTTGCGTTGATAACGATGATGAAGATTGCGATAAGTCATAGAGATAATCTTTGTTGTTGCCTGGTTGACTGTAGGCGTTCACTGCGTCCTTACGGAGTGAAGGCGGTGCTTGTCGAACCTGGAGCCCATTCTACTAATCTCATATCGGAACAAACCAACCGACGCAGTTTGACAGCCTCCTGGGACGGTGCTTCGCCTGAGGCCAAAGCAGAATATGGAGAACGATTCCTAAAAGAAGGTATACCAGCATTTCGGCTCTCAATTTCTGCCTCATTGTGTGGTATTACGCTCAACAATAATTATGCCGGCTTAAATCAACTTACATGTGACCTGGTGTGTTAAACAGTCATGTAGGTCAGACATTTCAGGTCTAATTTAATATTAGACTCCCTCTTTCTCTCTATGTGTCTCTCTGTGTCTCTCTGTGTCTCTCTCTGTCTGTCTGTCTCTCTCACTCACTAGTACTCATCATTTCCACTATTACGACACCTGCCACGACAAACTGCAGCTCTACCGCCGCCATCAAGCTTCTACCTCCACCCAACCATGACAAAGAACCACCATAACTATAATCAACGCTTGCATGGTAACCAATACTACACCTTCTTCAACCAGCATTAGCTCAACCAAGGCCACCATTTGATATATATCATCATCACCAGTATTTTCAATATCATAAAATTTTCTCAGTTAGTGATTAACCTCTCTCTCTGAAAAAAACTCCTACCTTTTTCGAACGGATGTGTTTTAGGCTTTGCGAATACCCACAACTCATGTAGTTAGTTACCAAGCTGTTTACGCTAGTCAATTCATGCTTACTGATATGGTCTAACCTCGCCCGACTCGACGTTTCCCATTACATGTCCGTCTTTTCAAAACGTCAGGCATACGTATCGGAGCTTAAGTTGGGTTGCTATGTTGCACTTTAAAACTGATTTTAAAACTAAATGATATTTATTTCTTTTGTTTTGCATATGTAGTAATCGAATATGTTTCGAAAGTTGTGAAATCCTTGTCATCGAGCAGAATAACAGATGTCGTGGATGCCTACGAGCAAGGGTTACTCGGTCGCTTCCCTCGCGCTAGGTATCCGGTTGGGAGAGACTGCTACACCTTCTTCATGCCCCTCGCGGTCTTGCCGGAGTGGCTTGGAGATTGGCTGTTAACAGTTGTTGAAACTGCTCCGAAAATAGGTGGTCTCAAGTAACCAAGCCAGCTTCCACTTGCTGCGAAGTGGCTTATCTGACATTCAAGCACGGAGGCCATCTGTCGTCTAACATACAAACATTTTAGTTGGCTTTAATTCATTTGCTTTTGCTTACTGCTCATGCTTCAGTAGATTGAAAGACTGAATAGATATATTTATATCATGTATTCATGCAAGAAAAATCAGACTACTATGATATAAATATAGGAGTAAATTTCCGATACCCTCGAAATTCCGGTGTGCTCAAGTGACCAGGCTTCTGTAAAGTTGCATCTGGCTCGGTCAGTTTTGCAAGGACTGGAGGCTTGCTCTGGATGAACATTTCATCTGTGTTCAATCTAATAGATTTTGTTTTCTAATCATGGTTACAGAGAGGGGAAATGGGTCATTTGATTGGACAAGCTAAGTATTTGGTCGAATAATTTGGTCGAGTACCTAAGTTCCAGACATGAGCATCGGCAGTGAATATGTGGGTGGATGCAGTGTCAAAGTTGAGGAAAATAGAGGATCTTGAATTTTCTTGAGCTGCTCAAGCAGGAATATATGTATGAGTTCAGTTTTAGGCCGGTGCAAGCACAAGAGCTTAAATGTCATCCGGGAGGAGATTTGGATTTCCACACATTTGAAGTCCTGGAGGTAGGAATTGTACCAAGAATGAGCGGGATTTGGTAATTTCTTTGTCAAGAATCGTGTAGAAGTATCATAGTGCTAAAGTGTGCAAATAAGCAAGTAGAAGCATAGCTAAAATCCCGTAATATGCTCCATTAACATGCCACCGAAGAA
The DNA here is from genome assembly GCA_963556255.1 of Allolobophora icterica. NCBI lineage: Eukaryota > Metazoa > Annelida > Clitellata > Crassiclitellata > Lumbricidae > Allolobophora > Allolobophora icterica. The sequence goes on from OY744608.1 coordinate 15,689,237, forward strand.
GCTAAGAGAGGTAGAACAGAAAAGAGGATGAGTTTGGAGATAGGCTTCACGGACAAGATTGATCGCAGCTCCTTGTTAGCCATGTTGCCAACAGCCGCGATAGCTGATATGGCGCTTCGGTGGGTTGCAATTGGTTGATACCTTTGCCTATATTGCAGTGTTATTTTAGTTCCAGAGAATAGAATAGGAATGATAATTATTGAAAATTAGTTCCACGGAACGAAAACTGGAACGAAAAATAAATGTAGAACGAGAATAGAATGGGAATGAAAATTTCAATATTTTTCTAGGGCGAGAACGGCATATATGCCTAGAATAAAATTAATTTTAAGCTGCACAACCGATAATTCTAACGTTAACTAATGACTATGCGGAATGACGACGGCTCCTGATTGACGTCGCGGTGCGGCACTATGATAGACTAAAGCTTCTCCGTAGGCTATATTCTATATTCAATTAATAATATATGCTTTATGGTCATTGCCACGTCATCCATTGTGCTTCCGGTCTGGAAGTGGAACTACAAATATATTTTTGTGGAACTAGAACTGGAACTAAAATTAATTATAAAGAGGAAGTGGAATTAGAATAAGAACAAAATTTATTTCTGAAGAGGAACTAAAACTAGAACAAAAATGATAGCAGTGGAATAGAATAAGAACTGGAATACAAATTAATGCTAGAACTAAAATAACACTACAGTATTTTGCCAATGATTCCCTAGGAACGGAAACGTAAGGACTTTGTTATGGGAGGAATCAGCCTGTCTCCTTTAGTGAACTCTGTTTGCTCACTAAAACGAATCAGGAACTACGTCACTGAATAGGGAGTGGTCTTCTGACGGTGACTAACTTGGTTTGCAACTTTTCTGGTGTGGTTCGTCACTCAGCAAGTTATCGTTTACCTTATCTTATGCATCTCAGAGGCGGCTAAATTAAAGTGACGAGCGCGAGAAATCCGAGGCGCTATATCAGCATCACACCAGTCTTTCCTAACGGAACTGTTGGCAACATGGCTAACTGTGATCAATCTTGTCAGTGAAGCCTATCTCCAACCTCATCCTCTTTTCTGTCCTACCTCTCTTAAGTTCTAGGGTAGCATTTTAATGCAGTATACTACAGGATTTTAGCTATGCTCCTACTTGCTTAGTTACACAGTTTAGCACTACGATAGAAGGATAGGTGACCTCTAGGGAGGATGGGCGATTTAAGATCAGGTCTGAAAAGGAAAGATCTTGCATGAAGCCTTCAAAATAAGGGTTAACTAAGTTGATGCGGTGGAAGGGAAGAGACTGGAGCAGGACGTGGAATAGGTAGACTGTTAAGGTGAGTGAAAAGGGGATAATGATCTGATAATGTAGCCTGACAATAGAGATATTGATATCATGTGGTAATCTGAAGTGCGAGGATGTGATGATGAGGTTTGAGTGTATGACTGTGAAAGTAGGCGGAGAAGTTGACATGCTGGACAGGCTAGGCCCTAGTCTTTGATAAAAGAGTGAGGAATTCTCAAATAAGTGCACGAGAAGGGTTTCGTAGGCTGTTGCATGCGGAAATATTAGGCCTACGCGTGGCAGTTGCCTATTTACTGAGAATAGTATCATACTGTATATTTAAAAATCTGCACATCCATATATTAATAAGCAAATAGGCATTAGGCACATAATTATGTAAAATGTCCTCAGTAAGCTTTCGTGCTCCTATGCTAGTTCTACAGCTCAGTATATTTTTTGTTACAATGAAACTGTGAACTCTGGACCTTGTCATAGGTCTACTTCAGCCTAGACACAACACACAGCAAACCGAATTTAATCTGATTTCTTTAGATATCACCGGAAACTACATTCAGCAATTCAACATCTAAGAACAGGCCGCAACAGTAGGTGATCATTTGTATTAATAACCAGTTCTGAAACATTATTACATAATCTAGATAGTAATATTTTCAGTAATAGCAATTTGACCCATTAATGGTGCTAACATTACCTCAGAATTATTTAGAAATATTTCACGGGGTGCTGGAAGAGGGTAGGCCCTAATGTTATGGATATCCAGTAACGCCATTTAGATTCGTGAAACTTTCATTCTAGAGGCTATATTAACATAAAATGCCTTCAAGTACCGACTCATGCCAATGTTTGCGTTAGTTTAGATACGCATTAATTATAAAACCTGTTTAAGTCTGGTTTTGCAATTTTCGAGTTGCTTTACATGCAACTGTTAAGAATGGTTGCCTAACTGCTACTTTGACGTGAAGGCTGAACCTCAGCCTAAATACGGGGTCTACGCCTATGAATGAAACTATGAACTTTACTTCGGCCTGTGACCCAGTTTGGAGGTATATCTCTGGATCTTGTCATAGGCCTACTTCAGCCTAGACATTGAGGTAGAGTAGAGGAGTTGGAGAGAAGAAGAAAGAGAGGAAGAAGAAGAAGAAGAAGAAGAAGAAGAAGAAGAAGAAGAAGAAGAAGAAGAAGAAGAAGAAGAGGAAGAAAATGAAGAGGAGGATGAGAGAGAGGAGGAGGAGGAGAAGGAGAATAAGGGTCGTCTGAACTAACCCAAATATAGGCAGCCATGGGTATGACACGTTACCGATTTCATTTCCTTTGCCTCAGCGCATGAAGGGGACCAAGTCCTCGGTTCACTACAATGAGTGTGTGGATTTCATAATCGCTTTCGCTATAAGGACAACTGAAGGAGAATTTTCGAAACATTTTCCCTACCCTGGCTTGGAAGTCCTAGACGCGAACCATTTCTTTTATTAAGTTGTTTGTTATTTTTCTTTGCTTTCGCTTACGTTCCAGTCTGCGTAATCGTAAACCAGTGATTGGTTATGTATTCGATTCAGACTCAAGCAACTCTACACAAGCAATAAACATTCAGCATTCGTGCATCTCCAAACACAACTAAAGAAAATCTTCAGGTTAATGCGAGTTGTCGCTGTTTAGTGGGCGACTGTCTGGTAGGCCTATCTTGCGTCAAAGGGGCCATCCATATATTACGTAGGCAAAAATCCGGGAAAATTGGACCCCCTCTCTCCTGTTCACAAGCGTACTTTCTTCCACACCCCCTGGGTACGTACTCTTGACGCACCCCCCCCCGGGGACCAGCTGCAGAAAGTGTATCGACAGCTCCAGGCTGTCTGCACTTTAGGCCAGATTGAAGGGCCAATATAGACAAATTATAGGTGTCTCGTTCACAGCACAGAATAACTGTACACGGCTTTTATATAATGTAATAAAATGCCATCGGACGACTATAGGACAATACAGAGTTATAAATAGGCTAATGTGGACGTCATAATTAGAAATTTATTTTGCGTACGTACACTTTTGTCAACCCCCCTCCCCACCCCTGTTCGCACCCGTACGCAAAATCGCCTAAATCCGACCCCGACCCCCTCATTGCGTACGTAATATGTGGACGGCCGTCACGGCCCCAAAGGCCACATATTATGTAGGTAATTCTGACATCAACAAGGATAAAGAGAAGGCCTCAGTTCAAAAATAGGTTTCGTCGGGGTCGTGAAAATCCAATAGTTTTATACTGATCCTCGTATGACCATCGTATAGCCATCGCTGGACTCTATAGTTCAGTCACTTGACCTGTAACGGTTAGCCTTTAGTTCTCAGTATCTACAGGTAGGCCTATTACAATGATTTTTTGGTTGTGTGTTTTATGGCTTGCGGGGTCGCCAAAAAACGACACACTCAACATTGAATTGTAATGCTACACTGTTACCGGAAATGGTGGGAAATCCCACGATTTAGGGTGGTCTCTATAGCCCACCTTATTTTTTTGGTAATGGTGTAATTTCCCACGTTGTTTGCTTGGTGGGATATCACACCCTAGACCATTACACCTTAGGGGTGGGTTTTAACACCTTCTTTGAAGGTGTAATATCCCACCCTATGGTGAGATATCACACCATGGATATTTACACCTTAGGGGTGGGTTTTAACACCTTCTTTGAAGGTGTTATAACCCACCCTATGGTGGGATATCACACCATGGATTATTACACCTTAAGGGTGGGTTTTAACACCTTCTTTGAAGGTGTAATACCCCACCCTATGGTGTGATAGACCACCCTGACCCTAAGGTGTGAAAATCCACGATTTAGGGTGGTCCCTATAGCCCACCTTATTGTTTAGGTAAAGGTGGAATTTCCCACGCTATGTTAAAGGTGTGGTATCCCACCCCACATTCTAGGCTTACGTAGTATTAGTAACGTACTAAATACGTCATTAGCGACGTAATATATATGTTATATAATGCTATACATACAGTACTGTATATTAATTTGCTAAAGAAATCATTTGCATATATCGGTATATATTGTATGCAACATATTAATCCATAAAACCATACATGTATAGACATGTGTTTATATTGGTATATACATAGATTCACACTTTTTGAGCATATATAAACTCTACATAAACATATGTCCATTTGAGTATTATTATTATGCTTATAAATACAAATATAATATATAACTAGTCCTACCAATCTCAACATAAGGCAGAAGAATTTAAAATCTATCCAGATTTTTATTTTAACAATAAATATGCTTAGAACTAATCATGTACATATATTCATATACAGTACACACATACATGTCACAGACCAATTTAAAAATCGCCAACACATTGTTATTGTTTGTAATTAAAAAAGAAAGACATTAAAGATAAAACCAAATGCCAAGAGGCACTAAGTGTCACCAAGTCAATACTCTTTAACAATACTATTGCAGCCAACAAATTTGGTGACACACTGCCAAGTTCAAGGACTGTTTGCATATTTTCTTCTTGTCTTTAAATTTTACCACACAAAAACGTTCAAACTGTTTTTTGGCTGATCCGCATTAAAAATCTAAAACAGTTTGAAGAGGCGGTCAAGCCCTCAACGTCTACAGAGTCAGCATCATTCAGTCTTTAGACAGCTGTTGATTGTAATCCTAAACTCCAAAATTCTAAAGTGCTACACTGAAGCTGAACGCAAGGCACCAGCTTATTCATGAGTATGTATTGTAGCAGAGATCCAAGCCCAGTGGAGGTCCGATTCCTGTTGCCAGAGACCAGAAAGATGATGAGGAGCAGTTGCTAGGACCTCAATTTGGAGCGGAAAGCCAGTGGAGTGATAAGTAGAGGAGCCTGATGCAGATGACGGAGGGTGAGTTGCGGTATTGGTAGAGGAATTGAGAGCCTCTGTATCGAGCGATGAACCAATCTGTCAAAACGAAAACCAAAACAATTTTATTGAATGGTGTTGAATTCAGAAATCGCATATTAAGTACAATCGAACAGCAAGATTACTTGAATTTTCACAGAAAGCCTAAAGTTATTAACAAGTGATAGTCAATTGTGTTTTAGCCATCCCTTTTCAGCAAGGAGTAGGCAAAACAAATGTAGCCTAGACTAAAGCATAAAAGTATATAAGAAATTAATTCATCCACTCTGATAATTTATATAGCGCATTTTCAAGAACCATACCCAGAGGCCCTCCCAGTCCAGCCACTGTTAACCAGAGAAGACTTAAAGAGGCGACAGAAAGCAGGTGAACTGCCTTGTTGAAATAAGCGCAAAGAAGGTGGTAGCCCATTCCACGTAGAGGGGCCAGCCAACGACGCTGTTTAACTGAGGAGCAGGACCAAGGGACCAAAAGCTCACCACCAGCTGCAGAATGCAAAACTCAACGGGATATTAGGCCAGAGAGCGGACAGCAGAGATGAGATAAGTAAGATGGAGCTTCACAAAGAAAGATCAGTCAAGCGAAGCAATCCTATAAAAGAAGCACTGTAAGACAGAAAGCTAATGCATGACATCACGCATATAAGCTGAAGCCCGATGCATATTTTGGAATATGGCCAATTAGCCGAACGGCTGAGCGAAGGACCCAGTCAAGACGCAAAATAAAAGCCAATGGATGCCTAGCAAGAATTGAGAAGATAACAAGGACCACCGCCACATCATCAGAAAGGGACCATATTACAACACGCAGCTGCTGGAGCTAGTTATAGCAACTCTGGATGAAGAAGTTAACATGCTGGGAAAAAGTAAGCATTGCAACAATAGAAGTTATTAAATAAAATGACAATTAAGTACATGATCGATTTTTATGCTTTCTAGTGTTCTACGTGCTGACCAACAGCTACAGTGTACACATATTGCATAGTGGCAGTAAACGAATAAAAAATCATAAAATACTAGTCATACTCAAAAAGATGTACATAATCTGTAGTTACTGTAACCAACATGGCATGTTCTGTTGACCTCTAAATTATGCCATTCTGTAGCTAATGTGATGTCTAATCCCAATCATCTGCAACCCAATTGTGTTATCAAAGATTAATGGCAACATTATATATTTCTGTATAAACAACATGGGCAGTTTATGATAGAATTACTACACTTTTGCTAGATAAACCACAGCATAAGTGGATGCTGAATTTTAAAGAATCATAAGTGAAAGGTAAGACAGCAATAGACAGGAAATTACATTTACCATTGAACAGATTTCTATGTGTTCACACTGGTTCCTGGATATGGGTGGAGTGCACTGAAACAGAAAAAGACATGTCACAATTAACCATAGACTATCATCACTATAGCTTTACACCACTGGCTCTACAAATGTGGCTTAAACCAAAATGGACATGCGGGTGTAGCTATATGCAAGTGTCACCTTAGGCATATGCAAATTACAAAATGGAAAAGATTTCTCAGTCTCTTTCAGGCATCTCCAACATAGGCTGTCTATGGATTGATCTTCTGCGTGCATACTGACCTTATTAGACAATGTCGGGATTTTTTGGTTGTGGAGCCCTCCATCTGGAATGGCCTCCATCTAGACCTGCGCTTGCTGCTTCGGTTATACTTGCCTGCTTTTTGTAAGTACCTCAAATCACATTTCTTTAGCAGTGGTTGGGCTGGGAGCGTTGGTCTCTTGAAGATGCGCGATATAAATTCTCAGAATGAACGAATGAATGAATGAATAAGGCTTCATTTTGGTGAACCAAAAATTGATGACTTGTCCGATAAAAGTTACTAATAACTATTACATGATGGATTTTGATACTATGTGGCGTTCTAAATAAGCTTAGTATCTACAGCAGACAGACACGTATAGTATAGTGGTGCTCTATAACAGAGGTGGCCAGCCTTTTCTTGCATACGGGCCATTATAATTTTTGTAAGCATGCGGCAGGCCAGCCGCAAGTGATTTTCCTGAGCGCCTCGAAAGAAAATACAAATGTTTAATTTATATTTTAAAAAGTCGAAAAAGAGGTAATACTAGGTTTCTTAGAACACTTACAACACTAAATTTCCTTCCAGGTTAACTGTAACAGTCATTTAATCAGTGTAAAATCGGGGCCAGTTCACAAATTGACTGCTTGTCTAGTGTCTACATTAGTTTCGAGGTGGCAGAATAGTGACCTGAACTACAATAGACTAGTAGAGGCCGAACAACTGCGAGATGGTTAGGGCATCAAGCGTCGAGGAAGGTGACATGAGCTGAGAAATGCGAAGGGCATCACCAAGAGCACGACAATCGAGAGATTTCCAACTTAGAAGTTTACGAATAGTATATGTATAGGCTGCAGATGTAGGAGGGGAGGGAGAAGTCAATGAATGTGTTCAGAGAGAGTCGGAGGATGAACATGGAGATCGTGGATTTGCTGCTCGTCAGACGTGATTACGAAGTCCACGATGTCACCCTGTAGATGAGTAGCAACGCTCATATGCTGACGCAGGCTGAAGTGTGAGAGGAGGTCAAGGAAGCGAGAAGACGCAGGTGCGTTGAGGTCTTGTGGGTGGAGATTAAAGAGCCAAGGAGTAGACCCAGTATGGCTAAGTGGGTGTAAACAAGACAAAAAACATTTATTTAAATTTAAATAAATACTTTTTGTCTTATACGACCACTTTTAAATTTGAAGAAGTGGTCGCATAAGATAAAAACATTAATTTAAAAAGTGGTCGTGCGGGCTGCCAATCAGAAGCCCGCATGCTGGCCATCCCAGCTCTGTATATTAAAAATAATTCTGATTATACTAATGAATGTGTGTACTCTGCAGTAACCTCTACACATCATCTGCTCTAGGGGCCTGTAAATAAGCCATTGTGAGACTAGTGTGATGCTTAGTAGTACTCTAATAATTAGAAGTCAATTGTGTTATAACAGATCAATTACAACATTAAATTGTTTCTGTTCAGACAACATACAGTTTATAATACAAGTAATGCATTGTTATTTCAATTAAATTGACCGGTGAAGAAAAGGGAGGATCGAGGGTTAGTGTGTTCATTATAGCTGAGTGTGCTATAAAACAGCTTACATTAATTGGTACTTATAAATTTATGTTTTACAAATCATTAGAACAAAACATATCCTAGAGGTTGCATCAGCCATGATTTGATTAAATGAGCAAGTGTTTCACTTACAGGAAAATTCGTCAAAGGTTTGGCAGGGTCTTGGCTTCTGGAATCAATTTCTTAGTAGAAGGCCTCAATAGCAGGCACATTTTCACCGAACACCATGCTTTCCAGTCTAAAATCAAGAATATATGTCAACATAATTGAACCAATCTCAAGCACAAAATTCTATTCATATTGACGAAGACCAGCCCCTTAAGTTTACAACAGGCAGCCATGGGTATGAAGATTTAGTGACTTCATTTTTCTCAGCCTAGGCATAGGACAGGCGGCCAATCCTCTCCCTCATCTGATCTTCCCACCATCAGTGTAGGTCAGTGTACTCGTTATAGCTGATTTGGAAGGTGTGCAAGTGGAGCAGAAATCTCAAAACAATTTCTGCTGTAGTGATTCTTTATACGAACTATCATTATAGCCCTGTACATGTCACTCCAAGTCAGTAGGTTGATAATTTCATTGAACATTATTGTAAAACGTAACGTAATGTAAAGTAATGTAATTTGTAAATTCTATTACGCCAGTGTCTAATGCACAATGCATCAATCGATGGCACATCAAAACCAAGCCGTAATCAGGTCAATATCCAGAAGATAAGTCCACTAAGACAGAGTCAGCTTATGGTGGATAAGTAATTTTAAAGAGTAAGTTTTAAGTTGAGAACGAACACAAGCTACTGAACAGAGCACACAGACAGGGAGATAGTTCTAAAAACTAGGTCCAGCATCCAAAATAGCTCGTTTACCAAGAACAGTGCTGGATTTAGGTATGACCAGACACAGATAATCATACATGACCTCGTTGAATAATGATAAGTCTGGAGAATAAGAACTGATTTCAAGTATCGTGGCTGCCCAAAATTCAAAGTTTTATAAACACTGAGCCCCATTTTGAAACCGATTCTTTGCTGAACAGGAAGCCAATGCAAGGATATAAGCACAAGGGTTATATGTTCAATTGTTCATATCTTGATGCATTAGTTAGGGCTCTAGCCAGAGTTCTGCACTCTCTGCAGGAGTCTCCGGTTTTGTTACGTGAAGAAAAGATAAGTGTTCGAGCCTCTTCAAGTGGTTGGCAGAAAGTAGTCCATGATAGGAGGTTATATTCCTCTCCAGCGACAGGGCATGGTAACAAGACCTTCAACCACAATTGCTCAGCGCCATCAGTTGATGGTCAGTAGATAGGGTGCTTGATAAATGCATAATAATAATAATAATAATAATAATAATATAAATAATAATAATTGTGTAATGTGAGCTATACTCTGTCAGTCATGTGTATCCAGTTTAGCCAAGTTGTGTCATAACAAGGATGATTTATATTCTTCTTTGTTGTACTTAATCACATATCAATAGCAAACAATGAAGCACTGAAGTACAATCAGAGCCCTACAAAAGCATACTTAAGCTTATACAAGGTTAGGCCCCTGTTTCCATTTTGAATTCGTTTACATTCTTAAATCACCGTGTTAGGATTGTGCAGTTTTTAAGCTAATTGTTAGAATGATTGAGAGATGTCCAGTTTTTAATCTAATGACTGAAAGAAGCAATGCATATGATGAAGAATATTTCAGCATAACACCCCATGTGGTCTAATCATAATAATGAAGTCCATAAACTTAAGATATCAATATTGGCACAAGATAATCAATTAGAATGTCAATACTAATAATACATTTCTGACTAAATTCTAATACTAACGGTGTAGCACTGTTGTACAAACATAACTTTAATTATATCACAAAATTAAGAGTAATAATAACAGCAATAATAATAGCGGTAATCATGCAGACTGAGTAACGAACACGAACTTTTATTACAGTTCGTAATCGCGCATGTTCGAATTTAGAAAACGTGAGAAAGGTATTTATATGCATTCTGTTGCCATTTCAGACACTTGCTACTTTATTTAGTATTGTTTCTTAAGATGTCAATTCAAACAAGTTCTTCACAAACAAGGTGTGTAGGCACCTTCAGCAAGTTCTTCACAAACAATAATTTAGTGTGATCGATTGAAGATTACTAATATAATTAGACAGTGACATTGCATAAAGAGAATTAAAAACAGAGGGAAACAGAGTTTCTTATCTTTGGATTCCCTGCAGTCTGTTCTGTGCTGCAGCCAAAAGATTCTCCAACTTATGGAGTTCAGTTTCTACAGCCTCCAGACGTACAACAACTGACATACTTACTTACTTAGTCCTTCTCATGCAGGTCTAAAAATCGGGTAACACAGTGCCTCCACCCATTTCTGCCCAATGCCAGTCCTCTGACCACGGGCAGCGATCCAGGGGTTAAAGGGGGACAAGACCCCAACCTTTAACATTGGCAAAACCGCACAATGGAACAAAGTTAGATAGTTTTGAAAAGTAAATAATGTTGAGTACAGTGTTTGGGAAATAGTCTCTATTGTCTTTCAGTGGAAGACAGTACTAGTGATTCTGGGGACGCCATGAATAAAGTTTTATGAACTGGTGGTAAAAGAGCCCAAAGGATGTGACCTTGATTGTTCTTAATAGATGTAAACTCACATTACCATTCTAACAAGTCACAAGATCAGCTTGCAACATCATGACAAGATATGAAAGCAAAACTTGCTCACCAATGCCTAAGATTCCTCGTTCAGCCAAAAGGACATATGCCATACTAATACATGCTTAATTACTTGCTAAACATGGATATCTGTGAGGTGGGAAAACGTTACCTTCAGTGTGTAGAAGTAACCATTCATGGTATATGGCCACCACAGATGTGCATCTGGAATTGTCAGCTGCCCAGCCAATCCACTTCCATGCGCCACCATTGTTCAATTTCTGTCCAGGACCTCGACTGACACGTCCAGCAGTTCACTTGAGTCTATGTTGTTGTGTCCCAGAAAGTGTAGTTTCTCAGATTCAGTCGAGTCTTCACCTTGAGTTTTTGTCTTGACTTATAGACAAGAGCGCCTGCAAAGAAATATCTCAACATCTGAACCATGCTATGTCACATGCTTCGTTAGCTGAAATAGCCTGTCAAAAGATATTTGGTTATAGAATGCCACATCTAAACCATCACTGAGCAAATGGTGAACTAAAAGCATTAGTAACAAATAAGCAAGCAAACTAGAAATCAAACGCAACCGTGTTACTCTATTTTCATTATTTTACATTATGATAAATCTATTAACACACATATTGAGACCATTTGCTATCTCACAACTAATAATCTAATGTTTACACATAAATAATGACATGTGACGTAACACAGGACCGTTACTCGTACCTGCGATGCTTCCACCCGTACCCCACCCATGAAATGCCTCCCTGACCTGTTCCAGATCAGGGGTAGTACATGTCGGATACGAGTAAACCTGGAGAATCCAATACGAACAACATAGAATGCTGTTTTAAAACAAACCACATGGCATCAGCTTACAAGTCTCTTTCAACAGTTGCTGGTAGTCACTTTAGCAACGTTAAAAGAGTTAAAAACATTTCAGCTGAACAGCAAACATTGGCTGGAATGCTTTTCCTTAAACTGCATTATGGAACATGGTTTAGCAACCAGAAGACTTGGAACTGGTTGCCCAACATTGATAATGCAATCAGAGAACCGAAATGACCTCCTGACAGAAGACAGAAAGTTGTGTTGGTAGTTCACGCTATACATTCAGCTACTGTGCCCCACATGGTATGTACCAAAATCTAAACCATGCAACTCGTCACCCTGGCCAAAGCAGTGCCGTTTCCATTACCCTGTCAACTGCGCCGGTCTTGAGCTCATCATGAAAGTGGAGATATGCCTCTAAGTGTGTCTGAGCCATCCGGCTATCCGACGTGTCTCTTCCAGCTTGTCCAGGGCATGGGGCTGGATATCAGGGCTCAGCAACTCAGGTCACTAGAATAGTTCTGTGTACAGATCTGAAATGAACAAATACCTTTTGTGCCAACAAAATCTGTGACAATTGTGATGTCGTCAATGTAGGCCACAGGCATAGTGTACAGACGAACTTTATGATGTATACCAGCATAACTGAAGAAATCAAACTGAACATTCTGGACAAAGACGTTAGGTGGATAGCTGAAAAATGGAAACCCAAAGTAACATTGATATAATACGATGGAATATCGTAACAGCATAAGAGTAAATAGTATAAAATAATACAATGCAAAACAGCATAACACTTATGCAATGCAACGTAGCAGAGCAATGAAAAGTCGCATAAGTAGAATAAAAGCATTATAACAATGCAAAGTAGTGTGATAATGTGATGTAAAGCAATGGCAAACTTTTTTATCCCTAAAGTGTGGATATGTTTACGTGCTGCTGGTGTACATGCCATACTGCTTAACACAAATGATGAAGTGGTGTTATGTGATCTAATGTAATTAGCTTAACACGCCATATAAGTTAAAGCGCTGTATGAGAACCGCAGTATAGTGCTAAAAACTGACTATCAGCATTATCCCCTTTTAAGCATGGCTTGGTTCACAAGCCATATAAAAAAAACACTGCATTAATCAATGAACAACTCCATTGGCTACCTCTCTCTGCCCATATTCAATTCAAAGTGCTTATTCTTGTGCTTAAGTCTCAATTAGGTATTGCTCCACAGTACTTGTGTGATCCAATTCAGGTTTTTCAGTTTCCGTAGTTCGTGCTTTGTGATTGCGGGAGCCATGGACATAGAGATGGACAGCCAGAGAGAGAGACAGAGAGCCAGAGAGACAGAGAGAGAGAGAGAGAGAGAGAGAGAGAGAGAGAGAGAGAGAGAGAGAGAGAGAGAGAGAGAGAGAGAGAGAGAGAGAGAGAGAGAGAGAGAGAAAGAGAGTTATGCTAGTGTGACAATGACAATACTTTGGTTAGCATCAGGTTTTTCAGTTTCCGTAGTTGGTGCCGAAGTGTATATATTTTCCGACTTGGCTTATTTGCGTTGTGATTGCGGGAGCCATGGGCATAGAGACGGACAGCCAGACAGAGAGAGAGAGAGGCAGACAGACATATAGACAGAGGCGGATAGACGCAGAGAGTTATGCTAGTGTGACAATGACAATACTTTGGTTAGCATCAGGTTTTTCAGTTTCCGTAGTTCGTGCCGAGGTGTATATACTTTCGACTTGGCTTATTCGCGTTGTGATTGCGGGAGCCATGGACATAGAGACGGACAGCCAGACAGAGAGAGAGAGAGAGGCAGACAGACATATAGACAGAGGCGGATAGACGCAGAGAGTTATGCTAGTGTGACAATGACAATACTTTGGTTAGCATCAGGTTTTTCAGTTTCCGTAGTTCGTGCCGAGGTGTATATACTTTCGACTTGGCTTATTCGCGTTGTGATTGCGGGAGCCATGGACATAGAGACGGACAGCCAGACAGAGAGAGAGAGAGGCAGACAGACATATAGACAGAGGCAGATAGACGCAGAGAGTTATGCTAGTGTGACAATGACAATACTTTGGTTAGCATCAGGTTTTTCAGTTTCCGTAGTTGGTGCCGAAGTGTATATATTTTCCGACTTGGCTTATTTGCGTTGTGATTGCGGGAGCCATGGACATAGAGACGGACAGCCAGACAGAGAGAGAGAGAGGCAGACAGACATATAGACAGAGGCGGATAGACGCAGAGAGTTATGGTAGTGTGACAATGACAATACTTTGGTAAGCATCAGGTTTTTCAGTTTCCGTAGTTCGTCCCGACGTATATATATTTTCCGGCTCGCCTTTTTTCCTATTAAACGGCCAGTTACAACATTTTTTGTGGAAATTTCAGATGTGCCCTAATTCATTTTAGTGAAATATACTAGTGACTTATTTTGAAACTTTTATTTTGGCGTTAAGTATATATTTGCGGAAATACAAGTTCGTGTTTTCCGTGTTTTCGTGCTGATGCCGCTAGTTTTACCAGCGTGTGTCAAGGTGTGACCACTTGTAATACATAGTCCCCTTGAAATTGGGTCATCGATAGGGACCCCAATAGCGCAAGTTTGCCCAGTTGATTTCATGTATTTACGGCGTCCCCATCATTCCATGCGCAGTACGACAAGGGTCCCCGTGCAAAATTAACACAGGGCCCCCGAGTGGTTAATCCGGCCTTGATAATGAACATGGGGTCCTCCGAGTGGTTAATCCGGCCGTGATCACAACACCATAATATAGAAGGAACCGCAAATTACATACAATTCAAATACCTCACTCTACATTCAACACACGACTGCACTTAAGATACAAAAGCTCGATAACACAACAGAATAATGTCTCACCCGAATTATGACATTTACATAATTTGGTCTTCGTTGAAACGGCACGAGTTACACATGGCCACATGGCCCTCCTTCCACACCATAGATATATAAACACCCCTTGACTTCTCGCCTACCCGTAAAACAAGCTAGTAAAGCCCCGTATGTAGTGTTCCTTTAGCGCAATAACTCCACACATACGAATAGGGTTTTTACAGCGGACATTGTTTTTGTGACAGTTAGAAATAACTTAATTTTCATTTTGAGAATTTTTCGCTCTCTGGGCGCTGTAGCAATTTTGAAATTGCGATAATTATTAGTCCCGCTAATTACGATGTAGGCCTACAGACACGAACATCATGGCTCACAGTTAATTGTTGATAATGCAAACTGTAAAGTCTTGCCACGAGGGGACGTAGGCTACCCTTTTTCTACAAGTTTGTAAATATAACTGATGGTAGGCTAATTTATGAATGTAATATAATATTTCATAAAATTATGATGACTTCTTCAGTGCCGTTCGTTATAATGTAATCAAAAATCAGTTCGAGATTCGTGTTCAGAAATGAGGTGAGGCCAGTTTAGAGGGGAGAAAGTTAAAGCAACTTGACAAGTCTATACTAGCTCTGAATGACGTTAGAGCAAGTCCCAGAAAGTTCAGAACGTGCAGAATTTGGTATGGGCCTACCGACTTCCAAATAAAGCTGTCGACCAACCACGACGACCGTTTCGATAGCATTGAGCTGTTCAGCTGCGATATCCTATTTCAAAATCATATTCATCCGTAAGTTACGATGTTAAAAGGTCCGTATGGAAAGAATTATTGATAGCGAATACTTAGTTTTAAAACTTTTATTCGTGTAAACATTTATATTCTCCAAGCCAAAATTTTTTTTCATCATTGGATTCGAACCCATCATAGTACGCACTTACGGCAGATCCAATTCCAGTCGACTAAAGCTGACCATTGTTACGAACCCATTTGAACCTCTATTTCCGTCGATGTCTTGCCAAGTGTCTAGATTTCTAAGAATTGTCCCTGCTTATCTAGCCTAATTGTACGTTTGACAATGACAACTGTTATTTTATACATTTCTGTCTTATCATCTATGAAAAACTATAATTGGGAGGAGGATAGATAAATGGTAAGTAACACTCATGAAGAGCATTAAACTAGATCTTGAAAAGTCGCGGTTCGATAGGGGGCCTACCCGTAACCCCCTCTAGAGCGGATGCCCATTACATGCCCGTTATTATTATTATTATTATTATTATTATTATTATTATTATTATTATTATTATTATTATTATTATTATTATTATTATCATCATCATTATTATTATTAGTTTATTACATTGTTCCATGCTCGATATGGTGGTAGAACGCAAGTTGAATTGGTGTGTTCATGCGCTTCTTCTAATAGGGTTATCCTCGTTTGTGTTCATGTGTAAACAACATTAGAATAATGTAATAACATAATTACCTGGTTATTACAATAATTAAACACATTTCTAATCGCTGTAGTTATCATGGCTGTAAAGAAAACTATGACCTACATTTTACGTAGGCCTACAAACACACAAAATGCCTGAAAGCAAATAGGCTAGCGGGGCCCAATCATAAATTCTACGGGTGGGTATCATTTTACGATGATTCCAATTTAGTCAAATTTTACTTAATATACTAGTTTAAATTGAATATTTTGAAATATTTTTCTTTCCGTTAGAATTATTTTCTTTTAATAGATATTTTTATTATGATGCAATAATTACTACTATACCATTACTGGCCCAGTTAGCTACATCGGTAAGAGCGTAGGCTGCGTCTCATGCGCCTCTGTGATAGAGAGCATGCGGATCGCGGTTCGCTTCCCGAAGGCGGCTTCTTTTAGAGATTTTTAAAAAATCTCGGGATACCACGGTCCGTACACGGGGACCTTAATGAGAGAGCATGCGGTTCGCTTCCCGAAGGCGGCTTCTTTTAGAGATTTAAATCTCGGGATACCACGGTCCGTACACGGGGACCTTAGTGGAATGGCGCCTATTAAAACTGGCAGCGGCGGTGAAGGCCCTCACCCGATCAATTCATTGAAAAATGAGCAGGGTCGAGGCCATATTATACGGTCGCTATAGAAAATCGCGTACATTGACATTTACATTAATATGGCCGAGTTAGCTGAGGGCTTCCTTTCAATTCACGAAGGTGTGGGTTCGAACCCAACTCTAAAGTGAATTTTTTTAAAGTCATACAATTTTCTTAAACTAATGTTCTTCAAACGCAATAGGCCTATTGTAAGAAGATTTTGTTTTATGTAGGCCTAATTGTCACAAGGTTGTGCTTTGTTTATCGTTGCTCATCGAAGTTTATAACAAAAATTTTGCAAAATGAATTATTATTTAAAAGATTTTAATGTTAACATTAATTAATTTTTGCCAATAAATTATTAGTTCATTGATTAATTATAAACAACATACAATTTAGTTAAGTTTACAGTTATTTATTTGCATGATCAAATACTAGCATTATAATTTTTTAGTGATAGGCCCTATAGCATTGAATTATAATTACCACCCTATAATGTAAGGTGGAAAAAAACACTCTGACTTACTAAGTTCCCACGCTGGCCAATGCTAGGGTGTAAATTCTCTCACATCGCACCCTATCAAGTTATTTTCCACCCCTATTCCACCTTTCCCAGTAACAGTGTAGTTTTTGTGGAGGGAGTAAAATAAGAAAAAGTGAAATTAGTCGTTATAGGTTGTGATTTACAGACAGATAGGTAGGCCTACAACATACTTTCTGCAATACTCGGTAACAGATTTACCTCGAATGTCAAGGTTATTTCAACCGTTGCAGTCGTGGCATGTCTTTGGTAAGAGCAGACTTTAAGATATGTGACATTTTACCCTAGGAGAATAATAAAAATTTGTTATGTAAGTTTGAAATGTGAGATTACTTTTCAGGGTGACTCCAAGTGTTGGGACACTGTTTAAAAGCGGAATAATAGTGCCAGCGAGGTCAGTGATTGAATGAACAGGAAACGCAAGCATTGACGCCAGCCAAACATGACTGCCTCGTATTCATGTGGATCTATGGCCAGATCGTTGAATCAGAACCATGCATGCACTGAAGAGATGCACTCTCCAAAGTTTACCTTGGACAGATCCATTGAAGGCACAAGCAATATAACGCTGAGAATCATCCAAGAGCTGCTGTAATTGGACGCCAAAAGCAACTGACTTGTGGCGTGAAGATTATAATAAAAGAGGGCCGAGAACAGATACATGCGGGATCTGTTCTCGAGTATGCAGAGAGGTGGATCAGCCGTTGAATTTGCACTGACGAATTGCACAGATAAAAGGCTTACCTGTTAAAGGTAATTCCCGAGCAACTTTCACTGAGTCTAGAAAGCAGCGGCTGGTCGTCAACAGCGTCAAAACCAGCACTGAGGCATGCCTTTCCTTTGATAATCGACGAATAATTATCATTCAGGTGTAAAGCAAGAGCAGTTCCGAACTCTGACAGAATCTATTGAATGCAGAAACCGCTATGAGGTGCGCCAGTACTCCCGAAAATTATAAGCACTTTGAAGCTGGCTGCAATAGCAAAAACTCCAAGAATAGTTTGTTAGCCTACTATTAAGGCGACATTTATGACGTCTCTCCTCAGTCTCCTGTCTGCGCTCTAGTCTACGACGTTCGGAGTTTGCCTTTATCCGAAATTGCCTCAGAAAAAAGCCATCGTGTGACCGCTTCAGAAGGCCGCCTATATCCGGCGTGAATCATGATTATCAACATATCATCATCATTAGCATCATGCCTAAAAATACGTCAAACAGGATACTGGTCTGTTCCCTTTTTCAGAATTCTGGATAATGACGATGGATTTTTCTGACCTGGTGTATTGGTTGTTGGTTCTGGTCGCTGTGTATTTGGCTCTGCGTAAGATCATCAGTAGGTTGCGCATCGACCGATACACAGACGTCTATGTTCTGATCACTGGATGCGACACAGGGTTTGGCAATGAGGCAGCCAAGCGTTTCGATCGGATAGGGTGCCATGTCTTTGCCGGGTGCTTCACGGAGGAGGGGAAGGATAGTCTGAAGCAGGAATGTTCCGATCGGCTTCACGCCATCAGTCTTGACATCACGAAGAATGAAAGCATTCGAGAGGCATACGATTACGTCAAAGCTAACCTTCCGAAAGGACGAGGTTCGTTATTACGCAATTCTAATATTGTTATTGATTATTGTATTTTCGTTGGTTTGTGGATGGTTGATGAAGCTAACACTTTGGTCATTGATCGGTTGATTGATTTTTCGGTCGATATGTAAAAGTTTATTGAGTTATTAGTTCACTTAGTTTACGTAGAATTGCTACAGTTGACTTGCTTGAAAGAATGAATCAAACGAAGAATGAATGGTTAGATAAACTGAGGGTTGATCGATTTTATTACAAGGATTGAGTGACTGTTTGGAAACAGTTGACTAGGAAATTTAATTAAATAAAGTAGTTATCATATGAACACATCTAGAAATCGTAATCGTGATCGTAATCTCCAAACTTCTAAAGCGCCACTCAAAGGCCAAGCGCAGGACACCAGCCTATTCACGAGCGCTACCTCAGATCAGAGGGGGTTTCCAGAGAAACCAAAAGAGTCCAAAAGAGGTCCAAGTCCGCTTTCCAAGAGACCAAACCAAATCAAAGGGGGTTCCAGAGAGTAGTCCAAAAGAGGTCCAAGTCCTTTTTGGAACCACACAAAGGGCAGTGTACGTTTGAAGGCACAAACTCTTCAATTCTCTGTCTTGGAGCATCGGAAAGTACACCAAACACATGCATTATGTCAAGTTGATGATAAGAAATTCATATTGGAATTCCTTAAAGCTAACCGCCAAGTTTGTCTGATAATCATTACCACTTCTACGTATACATGTGCCTGCTGTGAATTTAGCTGAATGAAATAAGGACGGTCTCAAATACTTCACTAAGTATTTTAATTTATTGAACTCAGTTGTCATCATCCGTGCGTTACTATAGAACGTGGAGTTGGATACTGGTAAATTGATGACGTAAGTATAAAAAAAAAATCAACGCTGCCTAGTTTCTGTCGGCCACTAACAACAACTTTATTTTGCGGTAGGGCTGTGGGGCGTAATGAACAACGCTGGCATCATTGGCAAACTGGGTCCGCTAGAGTGGCTCAATCTCGACTTTTATCGCGAAATCTTTGACGTCAATATCTATGGCGTCATCAACGTCACAATGACGTTTCTTCCGCTTGTCAAGAAGGCACGAGGTCGCATCGTCAACACGGCCAGCATCGCTGGTCGTTACTCGTTGCCTCTATTTACACCTTACTCTATTACCAAGTATGGAATAGAAGCATTCACTGACGGACTCAGGTGAGATGTTATGTTCAGAATATTAATTTTATATATTTAAATATAGATATATATTGAATGAGGTTTATTCATACCCCGACTCGTCTGATCCTCACCTTCCAATACTCGACCTAGACCACTATCGCATTAGCAGCTGCTATGCCTGCTCTTACCCTCTCTATACCTGATTTGGACCTCCTTTTGACTACCCTTTTGAAAACTCCTATGACTCGATGCAGCGCTCTTCAATAAGCTGGTGCCCTGGGATTGGCTTTCGAAATTTGGAATTTACGATTACGATACAATTAAAATTTACTGTAGCTACATTGGTTAGAGCGTAGACTGCGTCCCACACTCCTTTGTGTAAGAGAGCATGCGGATACCGGTTCGCTTCCCGAAGGTGCCTCATTTCAGAGATTTAAATCCCAATGCTTCTCGTGGATTTTTCAAAGAGGATGCGAAGCAGCAGTGTCCCCGCTGTCCCCCCTCACCCCGTCAAAGGAGCAGTCCTGCCTAGTCGTCTAGTGAAATTTTGTCTGTGTTGAGTATGATAGTAGTTAGTAGTAGGCCTAGCCCTAACCATAAGTAGCCTAGTATTAAGCATAGTAGCAGATGATGCAGATCGCTACTAGTGTCACTGTGTACTGTGCACTTACATTACTTTTAGCATTAGCAACTTGCGTATTTTTCATGAAACTTGAAAATTTTAATAAATTTAAACCATTAATGTGTTTTTTTATTTTTAAGTGGATTAAGTTAATAAAATCAGGAAAACTTGCATCAATTAAGTGACTTGACTTAAGTCAGCTCGATCCGCAGTCAGATGTTAATTAAAAGTCATACGAAGATGAGTTTTAATCATTTGCAACATCAAGATTCAAACATGAAACCGACAATTTAGCAATTTTGATAACTGTAAACGGTGAAAATTTGTTAAACATAGGCCTTGGTAAATCTAGTTGAGTTGTTGTTCCATTTATTAATTCTATCGTATTTATGATTCTGACATAGGACATGTAAGATAACCACAGTATAAATAATTACACAGTACGTCGACTCGCATTGCTAACTGTTGACTAGTTTTTGGGGTGACGCCATCTTGAAACAGAGCTTTGGAATTATAGATTTAAACTGAAATTAACGTTAAAAATAATATTTTATGTGATGGATTCCGGTGTATCGGCGTGTAGTCCTCAATGTTGTTGTAACGTTTAATGATATTTGATGTGATGGGTTCCGGTGTATCGACGTGTAAAAGCTCTGTTTCAAGATGGCGATCGGTCACACATTCTGACTGCTGCATCGGCCGGGAGTCGACGTACTGTGTAATTATTTATACTGTGAGATAACTTAGGCTAGCTAGAAGCGAAGCCAACTCAATAAGTCAATCAATACTGTTATAGAAGAAAGCCTAATTAATTCGATAACATTCGAGTTTATGACAGCAATCCGCTATGAGCGTTCGTGTGTTTTTCTTACTCGACCTACTTTTCTAAAAGAAAAGCAAAGCAAACGTCACCCATATTATCGCTCACGGCGTTGCCATACTGCTAGTGGAGTGGCAACGCCACGTTATCAATATAATCAAGCGCAACATTATTTCTAAAAACTAGGCCTAAAATGATCGAAACCAATTTCTAAAGTCAAAACTAAGAAATATCTTGAAGCTAACATGAACAGTGAAGATTCACAGTTCACTGAATTAAGATATTAAAGTTTAATTGAAATTTGTAGCAACGAATTACGTAGTAATTCCAAATGAAACCACAGGAAGCACTACGTAAAACACTACTACGTCATCGCTTAGGTTAGTAGGGCCTAGCGTACCTATACCGCACGAATCAATAACTGACTGACTCACAGAAGAAATATTCCAGGTAGCCAAAGTGCCGCTCCCCTCAAGCAGCCGCCTAGACCCCCTAGAGCAACCCCAACCCCTTGCACCGTGCACCCACGAGCCGCCACTGTTTTAATCTCGGGCTAGCACGGCCCACACACTGGGAGTCTGGGATCTTAATGGCACGGCGCCTATTCAAACAGGCAGCGGTGGTGACGGATCTCACCCGATCAATTAATTGAAAAGTGAACAGGGTCAAGGCCATACGGTCGCTATATAAAATTGTGTACACTTACATATAGACCTACATCTGCAATTTTGAGCGAGCATTGGTTTACAAATGCACCAGTGTGCATGCACAAACAATCGGCAATGATGTGAGGGCCTCTGTAGAAAGGTTCCAGGCTTGTAATTCTGAATCTTTCTGTGTTTCTCTATCCGTCTCTTATTATCATAACAATTAATTCTTATAGTGATGATGAAAAGTATGATTGTATTTGTAGTGTTAGTGTATTTAGTAAATGCAGTTGCTTGTGTTGGTGACGATCGTATTGACAACGATGATCAAGATGGCGTTATGTCACAATTGAAACAATGACTGTAATTGTCTGGTTAACCATAGGCGTTCACTGCGTCCATACGGAGTGAAGGCGGTGCTTGTCGAACCTGGAGTCCATACGACTAATATTATATCGGCACAAAACTTACAGAGCCAACTGACAGCCTCCTGGGACGGTGCTTCGCCTGCGGCCAAAGCAGAATATGGAGCAGGATTCCTAAAAGAAGGTACGTACCTGCTTCCCACCTGTCCATTTCTGCCTTATCGTGTGAAAACGCTCCACAACTATGCTGGCTTAAATCACTTACCTTGTGGCCTAATGTGTTTAATGAGCACTCAGGTCTAATCTATTATGAGACTGTGATAATAATAACCGGACAGAAATCGATGGTTGCTACGCTGCGAATCGCATTCTCTATAGCTCTGTCTGTCTGTCTGTCTGTCTCTGTCTATCTGTGACTGTCTGTCTGTCTGTCTGTCTGTCTGTCTGTCTGTCTGTCTGTCTGTCTGTCTGTCTGTCTGTCTGTCTGTCTGTCTGTCTGTCTGTCTATCTGATATTAGCAGTCATCATCGTCATCACCATTACAGCAGCTGCCACGACAAACTGCACCTCCATCGCCACAATTTCACTTAACTCCTACCTCCACTCAACCATGACAAAAAACCAGCATACTACAACCAGCAACTCTTCAACCAACACTAAAAATAGTCTCGCGAGTGCTCCTGTACACAGTCAAGATCACTAGTTTTTTGTCTTAATTTGCTTTCTGTAACACGTTGCGGTGTGTCACCGTGAGATTAATAAACGAATAATCAATCCATCAATCTAAACTAGAACAGCCAAACTAGGCATAAGATTTATCATCGTCACCAGTGTTTTCATTAGGAGAAGAATTGTCTCAATTTACTATTACCTTCTCTCTCTCTCTCTCTCTCTCTCTCTCTCTCTCTCTCTCTCTCTCTCTCTCTCTCTCTCTCTCTCTCTCTCTCTCTCTCTCTCTCTCTCTCTCTCTCTCTGTCTCTCTGTCTCTCTGTCTCTGTCTCTCTCTCTGTCTCTCTCTCTGTGTGTGTCTGTCTGTCTGTCTTTCTCTCTCTCTCTGATTGTCTATCTCTGTCTGTCTGTCTGTCTGTCTGTCTGTCTGTCTGTCTGTCTGTCTGTCTGTCTGTCTGTCTGTCTCTCTCTCTCTCTCTCTCTCTCTCTCTCTCTCTCTCTCTCTCTCTCTCTCTCTCACACACACACAATGAAATACTCCTACCCTTTTCGAAGCGATACGTTTTAGGCTTTGCGAATACCCACAGTTCATTCAGTAAGTTATTTACAAAGCTGTTTGCGTTAGTCAATTCGTGCTTACTGGTATGGTGTAACCTCGCCCGACTCGACAATCGTTTCCCATTACATCTGTTCAAACGGTTACAAATACGTGTTGGAGTCTATTATAATTTCTTTAAGACCTAGCTGGGTTGCTTTGTTGCTATTTAAAACTGGTTTTTAACTAAATGATACTCATTTCTCTTTGTTGGATATGTAGTAATCGAATACGTTTCGAAACAGTTGAAATCCTTGTCATCGAGCAGAATAACAGATGTCGTGGATGCCTACGAACAAGGGTTACTCGGTCGCTTTCCTCGCTCTAGGTATCCGGTTGGGAGAGACTGCTACACCTTCTTCATCCCTCTTATGGCCTTGCCCGAGTGGCTTGGAGATTGGCTGCCAACATTTTGTTGCAACTGCTCCAAACCCAGATGGTCTCAAGTAACCAAGCCAGCTTCCACTTGCTTCGAAGCGGTTTGTCTGAGATGCATGCACGGAGGCCATCTGTGATTTAACATACAAACATTTTAGTTTGCTTTAATTCATTGACATTAACTGCTCATGGTTTTGTAGGCCTATATATCGATAATCTGAAACGAAATATAGAATGTATTCATGCCCGCAAAATCGTACTCCTACAATATAAATGTAGGAGTAAGTTTTCGATAATCTCCTAATTCGGATGTTCTTATGTTGCCAGGTTTCTGTATTGTTGCATCTTTTTCAGTCAGTATTGCAAGAACTGGAGGCTAACTCTGGATGAACGAATCAAATGTGTTCAATCTAATAGATTTTGTTATCTAATCCTCGCTCAGTTGATTAGCGACTCGAAATGCATCCAGAATTCATTCAAATTTAGGCTATAACATGAATACTGATTAATTGGAAATATGAGTGTAGAATCCTAAAATATACGTGTATAGCCAACCGAGATAAATCGTCTAAATTATCTAAATTGTCGCTTGTTTAACCGAACCGTCTCTGTTGATATTGACATTTCTGAACCTACACAGTAGTGTTTATCTGGTTTCGAAACTTTTATAATACGAAATAATCTGATAGGGCCTATGATTTGTTAGGTCTAATTAAAATTTTCATTGGACAGAGTTTGAATGCACCTTCAAAGTGTGGTTTGGCAATGCAAGTTATTTTTCTCTGGAGAACAGACAGGGAAGAGATAAAAACGAAACGATGCAGTGGAAACAGTGGATTACACACAGATGACATCTATTAAGAGAAAGCCTCCATACCCAACTATCGTCCCATTTCCGATCTTTCCTTCGCTCGTGCTGTAGGCCTTACTAAAATTTCCAAACACAAGCACCTCACTCTTGTCCTAAAATCACTCCACTGGCTTAAAATATCGGAACGAATAGAATACAAAGTCCTACTTCTCACTTACAACAAACTTCAATCGTTCCAAACCTCCTACCTTCGTCAGTTGTTCACGGTCCCACCACTTCGCTCAACCCGCTTCTCTTCCGCCCTAACACTTATCCGCCCTTACTCCATCTCATCACTAAAACTTGCAACGTGACGTGCTTGTGTTTGGAGATTTAGTTGCAGCACGCGCGACAGCATTTTAGATTGCTTGAATGGGTTTATTTGGGTGGTGAATATAGTCAGGAAGACCCAGGGTGAGAATTGTCGGGATTGGGGGTTCCCCTAGTCTTTCTAAGGACCCCATAGTTAAGTCTTCATTGCAATACCTCAGCTCCACATAAATCATGGTCTAACCCCCCCCAGTCTTTTTTCTACAATTCTCATACTGGGAAGACCGAATTGCAATAGTCTAGTTTAATATGAACTGCTATTGATGTAGCGACAGCAGATGCGGTTTTGAAGTCAGTCATACTGGAATTTTGTTGAGCTGATCGTGCCGGAATAGGCTTATATGATTGAATTCAGTTGTAGACGGGTGCAAGCACAGGAGCTTAAATGGCATCTAAGAGAAGATTTTGGTTACCATACACATGAAGAAGATGATCTATAGAGTCGTAGAAGCTGTTTGAAGAGAACGAGACGAATAGTAGAGTGTCATTAGCATAATAATAGGCCCTAGGCGATAGTCAACTGAGGGTGCTTGTGTGAGCAAGCTGAGGAGCAGGGCAAAGGATGAACAAAAACAGTCCAAGAACAAAGCCTTGTGGAACACCACAGGTGAGAGGGCATAATTGGGGTGAAGTTCCCGATATGTTTACGGAGAAACAGCGGGAAGAGCGATAGGATTGAATCCAGAGGAGCCTGAGGAGGGCAGTGTGAGTGAAGCTGAACGACTTTGATAGTCTTTGTAGTAAGTTGTTGCGATCAATGGTATCGAAAGCTAATGAAAATATGAAGAAGGCAGAAGCGATAAATTATGTTGATGAAAGATGGGAGAGACAAGTTTATTGTAGAGTGAAGTGCGTTGAGTTTCAGTTGAGTGGTTCTGGATGAAACCAGACTAGTGTGGGTTAAGGAGTAAGTTTGAAGTCAGAGAGTCATAGATCCGAGGCAGGACAAAGTGTTTAGTTAATTTGGAGATGAAAGACAGGTTAGAGAAAGGTCAATAGTTAGAGAGAATTTCTTTTTTAATTGGTGTTTTTTTTATAAGTGACTGACTAGAGTTTTTAATAGGAGGGGAAAATTACCAGTACATAAGGAGGGGTTGACTATTTTGGTAAAGATGGAAACAAGGACCGATGCAAAGTCTTTCAATAAGGAGGTAGGCATAGGATCAAGTTCGCACTTCGTGTTTGGAGAGATTTTAATAATGGAATATTTCAGTTTTTGGTGTGGGTTGGAGGAGAGATAATCATAGGCGCAATTTGTGGGGTACCCGCACCCTTTACTTTTCGGACTGGGGTACCGTACCCCCACTTTTGAACAATGCCAATCAATATTTTATTATTGTGCATTCCCAGAGATTGAAGTCTCCGCCTTGCTTCGAGTATGTAAGAAATTGGTACCCCCACTTTTAGACCAAAGTTACGCCCCTGCAGATAATGAGGGTTATTGCTGGGAAAGATGGACAGAAGGAGGCAGAAGAGCAGGAGCAGGAGGAGAAGGGAAGTGGCGGAGGAAACATCACCAGGCTAATCAATGGTGTGTTTGGAAAAGAGTGATTGAGGCCAGAGACGGAAAGTAGTAATATGCCGGAAAAGAAAGAACAGAAAGACTCAACTACTGAACTAGATGGAAGAGAATTTTGAAGTTGGCTGTCGGAGTTCCAATGACATATTTGGTTTGTGGTTTTCCAGAGAGGGTTAGGTTAGTTCTTTTTTAGCTGTAGCTTGTTGATGGTATTTATTTGTAGCGGATTTCAGAGAAGAGAGAGAAAATTAGGATCACAGGTGCATTTATGAGCGCGCTCAAGGTGACGATGGAAAGATTTGAAGTCCTGGACGTAGGAATTATACCAAGAATTGTTAGAATGAGAGCAACATTTGGCAATAAATGGAGCGTGTTTGTCAGGAATCGTGGAGAGAGTGAGTGGTGTTGTAGAAAGATAGATGGTCATCAAGGAAGAAAGGCTATTTGAGATGAGGTCTGAGCTGGAAAGATCTTGCATGAAGGCTTCTTCAAATCAAAGGTTACTTGATTTTATGCGGCTGAAAGAATGAACGACTGGAGCAGGACGTGGAGTAGGTAGAATGTAAACGCGAGTGAAAATAGGGTAAAGATTTGATGGCGTAGCCTAACAAGAGAGCTAGAGGTATGAGGTAATAATCTAAAGGGCGAGGATGTGATGATGAGTTGAGTGTTTGATTGTGAAAATAGACGGAGAAGTTGACATGTTGGACCAGGTTGGTTGATGACACAAACGTCATGAATTTTCAAGCAAGTGCATTATGATTAATTTGGCTTTGTTGCGAAAGTTTCGATTGCACAGGAATTGGCTGTCATAGTGTATATTTATTAATCTGCACAATTATATTAATAAGTAAATAGGCATATGTATAAAATGTCCTCTATACGCTTTCGTGCTCCGGTGCTAGTTCTCCACCTCAATATATTTGTTATTGCAATGAAACTTTGAACTTAGCTTCGCCCCGTGACCCACTTTTGGAGATAAATCTGTGGATCTTGTCATAGGCCAACTGCAGCTCAGACACACGCAGACACAACCGAATTAATCTGATTTCGTTAGATATATCCGGAGAACTACATTCAGCAGAGGTTCAACGTCCATCAACAGGCTGCAACAGTAACTGATCATTTATAGTAAAATACCAGTTCTCATACATCATTAAACATATTAGATTTAATATTTTCAGTTATGGCAATTTAACCGATTAAGGTAGGCCTATAGGCCTACTACTATTATCTTATAATTTTTAGAGGCTACATTAACATGAAATGCCTTCAAGTGCCGACACACATGCCAATGTTTGCTCATGTTTTGATGAGCATTAATGATAAAACCTATTTAATTATGGTTTGCAATTTTTTGCGTTTTAATGCATGCAAGTTAACTAGCCTGACTAGTTAACTAGTCTGGACCACAGCCGAAATATATTGCACTTAGGTAGAGGAGAAGAGTTGGAGGAGAGGAGAGGAAGAAATCAAACTACAATAAGAAGAGGGAAGAGGAGGAGGAAAGAAGAACATACAGTTGTCACAGATGCAACTATAACACTTAATGTCTATAACAAATTTATGCCAGCTATAGCGAATACGGTAAGCGGTCCTATACTAGATTGGTGATCTTGGCTAACTGTTCAGGCTATTGATTTCTTCCCTACATAAAAGGTTAGCAATTAATATACATTCTTATATAATTCCCTAGAAACAAAATTACGAAGAACAAGAAAAAGAAGAACAAGAAAAAGAAGAAGAGGAAGAAGGAGAAGAAGAAACGTCTTCTGAGGTTACCCCGATAGGCAGCCAGAGGTATGAAATGTTACCGACTTTATTTCCTTACCCATAGCTTGACAGTGCAATACAAGAACCACATCTTTAACTAAGTTGCTTTTTTTTCTTTCCAATTGGTTACGTTCCAGTCTGCGTAATAGTAAACTAACGATTGTTTATTTATTCGATTCAAAGTAAACACATCAATAAACAAAGAACATGAAACATTCGTGCAACTCCAAAAACCAACTAAAGAAATCTCTGGGTTAATGAGAGTTGTCGTTTTCTTAGTGGAAGTCTGTCTGGTATCTTGCGTCAAAGGCCACATATTATGTAGGTCATTCTGACAACTCCACAAATATACATATTGTTGCGTATGGCATGCAGCTGTACAGGCTGAGATATTCGATTGGCCTTGTTAGATGTGCTTTGGGTGAGTTTATGTTAGTAGCAGTCTCGATAGGTAGGTGTTGTTCTGTCTCCGTGTTGAGAAGACGTTTTCGTTGAGACGGTCCAAGAGATTGTGCTCTCCTTCAGGATTCTTGGTTTCGTGTGGTATTTCTTTTCTATTATAATCGCTTTCTGGCGTCGACGTGAAAGGTATATTTTTCCTCGATGTACATAGGCAATAAATTCATATTTAATCTCTTATGGCTTCCTCGTAATTTTCTAGGATGATAGGCTTTCAATATATATATATATATATATATATATATATATATATATATATATATATATATATATATATATATATATATATAATGGTGTCCCAAAACACAAGTTTTCAGAAGTTTACATGTCTGGACGGCCAACCCGTAGAAAGTATCTATACGGCTGGTTGTTATATTTTGTGAAGTTACAGCGCAATTTTATCCCCAGATTAGCCTATCTCAGCAACTACAAATGACCGAAGAGTGATTTTTTTGGTCTAAGTTAGCAAGTTTTCAGGGACGAGCAGGTCAAAGAAACTATCTCTAACATTGCAGGACAATCGGGCGAACTTCATCTTCAAGGTCATTTGACCTCTAGTGTCAAATATTAGTATCTCGTTAATTTTGAAGGATAAAGAGAAGGTCTCAGTTCAAAATAGGTTCGTCGTGGTCATGTGAATTCAACCGTTTTATACTGATCCTCGTATAACCATCGCATGACTTTGTAGTTCAAGGCCACTTGACCTGTTATGGTTAACCTTTGGCTTCGCAGGAATTACAAATAAAAGAATTATGGTCCTGGCGTAATATGTTAGTGTTGGATATCCCCAGTTTGCGACATGAAGAGTATACGAAAATTAAAAAGGTTTTAGGGGACTTCTAAATCATGATCAGTCTAGCTGCATGTAACTTTGCAGGTTTAATCAGTTTAACAAAACGATGACTTGATTTTGTGGGACACTCTAATTGTATTGCCTTGTATTTAGAAATTTATAAAGCGCCTCTCACAGACTAACTATTCAGAGGCCCTCTCAGAACAGAAGCCCCAGGGAAACGAGGGCCACCAACAGTGAAGAGAGACGGATCAGGCCGAATATTTCCCGAGCCGAATTGCAGAGGAAAGAAGCTTACCAGCTGAAGGCAATTCCTGAGCAATCGAAACTTTCGCTAAGTAGGCCCTAGTAGCTGGTGGTCAACAGCCACAAACCAGCACTAAGGCAGACCTTTCCATTATCAATAGACGAAAAGATATCATCCAGTGTTAAAGCGAGATCAGTTTCAGTGGAGCAGAGTAAAGGTTATTGGTAGGGACCTAAGCTAAAACGATGAATCAATGTATCTCTTAAATCATATAATAAAGGGAAAGGCGTTTCAGAATCTTTGAAATGTGATTGAAGCTGGAGATTGGTCTAAAGTCTGACAGGCTGTTGGTGTCCAGATCGAGTTTCTTAAGTAAAGGGTTTCTATAAGGCAGATTTAAAACATGATGGAAAGCAGCCTTCAGCAAAAGACAAGTTAACCAGATGTGCAAAAAAGGGGAGAAACATCAGAAGAAGAAACAGTAAGCAACGTAAGTACGAAGTCCATCGGATAGGATATAGAGACAGAAAAATTAAGAAGAGACTATAATTTTGCATTATGCATGGTAAAGGTGGTATACAGGGCTGTAGTTGAGGGTATACGCGGGTATACAGCGTATACTCACCTCTAGAGACCGTATACTCACCTCACAAAATATTTCTATTTATTTATATTTAAATACTATAGCGTATACTCGCAAAATGCTGTAGCGTATACTCAACTATAAGAATTTTGTTTAGGAAAACTAACCGGTAGCGTGTACTCACCTCCCATTTTACCACTACCATTGAAGGTAGTGCTAGAGAAGTCAGAGTCAAGCATTTTTAGGTCGTTCCATACGAGATAAGCACTACACTGATTAAATTTTTATTTCAGATTGTCGATTTTGTTAAAGCAAAATGGGACGATGTCAGAACATCGTTTCTGGTTCTCTCGTTCCAAGCTCTGACAGCATCTATTGAATGCAGATGCGCCATCGCTCCTGAGAATTTTGAGCACTTTCAAGCTGGCTGCAGTAGTAAAATCTCCCAGAATAATTTGTTAGTCTACTATTAAGGCGCCATTTATGACGCAAGCGCTGCCTATCTCTTCAATGCCTTCGCATACTACCATCTCATTCATTCATTCTGAGAATTTAAAATAGCGCCCCTCAAGATACCTACTCAGAGATACCTACTCAAGATACCTACTCATCTACGTTCTAGTCAACGACGTCTTCTGTTTGCCTCTATACCCTCAGAAGAAAGCCATCTTGTGACCGGTTCAAAAGGCCGAATAGAGCAGCTATGAATAATAATAATAATAATAATAATAATAATAATAATAATAATAATAATAATAATAATAATAATAATAATAATAATAATAATAATAATAATAATAATAATAATAATAATAATAATAATAATAATAATATCTCCGGAATAGTTTTAACCACCTGAGGGATCATATTATTATTATGATCTTGATTGTACTGTCATTTTCTGATGTGATCTTGCTGTGTGCTTGTTTGAATTAATAAAGATACGTTATAATAATAATAATAATAATAATAATAATAATAATAATAAAAATAATAATAATAATAATAATAATAATAATAATAATAATAATAATAATAATAATAATAATAATAATAATAATAATAATCATCATCATCATCATCATCATCATCATCATCATCATTAGTATCCTACCTAAAAATACGTTGTCATATGACTGGTGTGTTTGCTTCTTTTAGAATAGGCCTATTGAACGATGGATTGTTCTGAGCTGATGATTTGGTCGTTGGTTCTGGTCGTTGTGTACTTGGCTATCCGTAAGATCATCAGTAGATTGCGCATCGACCGATATACAGACGTCTATGTTCTGATCACCGGAGGTGACACAGGGTTCGGCAATGAGGCAGCCAAGCGTTTCGATCGGATAGGGTGCCACGTATTTGCCGGATGCCTGACAGAGAAGGGGAGAGAAAGTCTGAAGCAGGAATGTTCCGATCGGCTTCATGCCATCAGTCTCGACGTCACGAAGATTGAAAGCATTCAAGAGGCATACGATTACGTCAAAGCTAACCTCCCGAAAGGAAAAGGTTCTTTATTACGAAATTGTAATAATATTGTTGGTTGAATTTTCGTTGCTTTCTTGTTGATTGACGAATCTAATGATTTGATTATTGATTGGTTGATTGATATTTCGGTTGAGATTTAAAAGTTTATTGAGTTATTAGTTCACTTGGTTTACGTAGAATTGCTACAGTTGACTTGCTTGAAAGAATGAATCAAACGAAGAATAAATGGTTAGATAAACTGAGGGTTGATTGATTTTATGATAACGATTGAGTGACTGTTTGGTGGACTAAGAAAGTTAATTAAACCTAACAGGTATCATATGAACATTTATATAGGAAGCGCCTTTTTGGAACCACACCAAGGCTAAGTGCACGCGTGGAGGCACCAACTCTTCAATTTTCTGTCTTTCAACATCGGAAAGTACACCAAATGCATGCATCATGTGAAGTTGATAAGAAATTCGTTTTGCATTCCCATAAAGCTTACCGCCAAGTTAGCTTGATAGTTATTAGGCTACTCCTTCTATATTATCTATGTCTGCTGTGAATTCAGCTGAAAGAAGTGAGGGCAGTCTCAGATCGAACACTAAGTATTTTAATTTATTGAACTCAGTCCTCGTCATCCGTTCATTACCAGTGATGGGCAACAGTTAACTAAAAAGTTGCTTACTTTTAGTTTAACTTAAAACTTTTAGTTAAGGAGGAAGTTTAACTAAACAAAAACAGTTTAGTTAAAACCATGGTTTAACTAAAAAAATTTAGTTGCTAACTAAAACGTTTACCTAAAAAATCAGCAATACGCAACTATTTTCCGCAATGACCATTGAACACTCTCAACGCGAAACTTATTGATTAACACTGCATGGCTTTAGCATTAACACCCTGTGTTTTCAAATTCATACACTACTTACAGTACGCCTGTAACTGTATGATAGAACAGTACACACTGCATAGTTTGAAGGTGAAATTGTCATTGACGCTCTGCATTATTACAGTTCACTTAACCTCTGTAATTGTGAAAATCTCTGCCGTAAAAAGTTGTAAAAAGTTGGAACAAGTTTAAGTACTTTTTTTTAGTTTAGTTAACTAATTTCCAAAATCAGTTGCAGACTTTAGTTAAACTATTTATTTTTAGTTGAAAAATAGTTTTAGTTCAACTAAAAAAATAGTTAAGTGCCCATCACTGTTCATTACTATAGTACGCGGAGTTAGGTACTGGCAAAGTCATGACGTTTGGTTGATGCATATAAAAATCAACGCAGCCTTGTTTATATCGGTCACTAACAACAACTGTATTTTGCGGCAGGGCTATGGGGCGTAATAAACAACGCTGGCATCATTGGCAAACTAGGTCCGCTAGAGTGGCTCAATCTCGACTATTATCGTGAAGTACTTGACGTCAATATCTATGGCGTCATCAACGTCACAATGACGTTTCTTCCGCTTGTCAAGAAGGCACGAGGTCGCATCGTCAATACCGCCAGCATCGTTGGTCGTTACTCGCTGCCGCTATTTACACCTTACTGTATCACCAAGTATGGCGTAGAAGCATTCACGGACGGACTGAGGTGCGATCTTATGTTCAGAAATATTAATTTTATATATTTAGATATACATATACGCGACGAGCTTTATTTTGAGGGAGAATTGGTTTACAAATGCACCAGTGTGCATGTACAAACAAACCACCTTGCTGTTCAGGCCTCTGTAAAGAACGTCCAGGCTGATATATCTTTATCTCTATGTGTTTCTCTCTGTGTCTCTCATTATCATAATAATTACTTCGTTTAGTGATTATGGAAATTGTGAGTGTAGCGGTAGTGTATTAAGTGGAGTAGGTAATGGAGTTGCTTAATATGTTGATAACGATCGTATTGATAACGATGATGACGATTGCGATCATGTCACAATAGAAACAATGGCTTTATTGTCTGATTAACCGTAGGCGTTCACTGCGTCCTTACGGAGTGAAGGCGGTGCTTGTCGAACCTGGAGCCCATTCGACTGCTCTTATATCGGAACGAGCCGTGGACGGCCAATTGAGAGCCTCCTGGGACGGTGCTTCGCCAGTGGCCAAAGCAGAATATGGAGAAGGTTTTCTAAAAGAAGGTATACCTGCTTCGCACCATTCCATTTCTGCCTTGTCGTGTAATATAACGCTCAACAAATATGCCATCCTAAACCAATTTACGTGTGACCTCATGTGTTAAAAAATCATGTCGGCTAATTCTTTCTAGTCTAATACGAGGTGTAATAATAATGCCTGGACACATTTTCACTCGCCTTAACATTCTACCTACTCCACGTCCTCCTCCAGTCTTTCATTCTTGCCGTCGCATCAATTCAATTAACCTTTGTTTTGAAGCCTTCAAGCAAAATCTTTCCTGTTCAGATCTTATCTTAAATCGTCCTTACTCCTTAGAAAACCATCTATCTTTTTACAACACCGCTCGCTCCACGATTTTTGACAAGCACGCTCCATTTATTACAAAACCCTGCTGTCACTCTAACAATTCCTGGTACAATTTCTACCTCCAGGCCTTCAAATCTGTTCATCGGCACCTTGAGCCCACTTATGAATGCACTCGCAATCGTTCTCTCCCTCTCCCTCTTCCACTGCCCTCATTATCCTTCATCATTATCACCACTGCAACAGCTGTCAAGGCAAATTGTGCCTCCATCGCCGTCACCAAACCAACACCCAACTCATAGCTCCACCCAACTATGACAAGAAACCACCATAACTACAACCAACGCTTCAATGGTAACCAACACCAACACCATTTCAACCAGAACTAGTTCAACCAAGATCACCATTTGATTTATGATCATCTCTAGCACTCTCATTATCAAAAAATTGTCTCTTTTCACGATTGTCCTCTGACTCACTAAAATGCTACTACCTCTTTTGAATTGATACGTTTTAGGTTTTGCGAATACCCACATCTCATTCAGTGAGTTATTAGAAAGTGTTTGCGCAAGTGAATTCAGGCTTACTGATATGGCCTAACCTCGTCCTCAAAAGGTCACGCTTAGGAATAGGAGTTTAATTTAATTTCTTTTAGTCCCAGTTGGGTTGCCATATTGCTCTTTAAGCTGGATATTTCTTTCTTTTGTTTTGTATATGTAGTAATCGAATATGTTTCGAAAGTGTTGAAATTCTTGGCATCGAGCAGAATCACAGATGTTGTGGATGCCTACGAGCAAGGCTTACTCGGTCGCTTTCCTCGCGCTAGATATATGGCGGGAAGAGACTGCTACACCTTCTTCATGCCTCTCATGGTCTTGCCGGAGTGGCTTGGAGATTGGCTGCTAGCACTTGTTGAAACTCCTCCAACACCAGATAGTCTCAAGTAACCAAGCCAGCTTCCACTTATCTGAGATGCATGCACGGAGGCCATCTCTGGTTTAACATACAAACATTTCAGTTGGCTTTAATTCATTTACTTTTGCTTACTGCTCATGCTTCAGTATATCGAGAATCTGAAACGGAATATATCCTGCATTCATGTATGCAAAATTAAAGTTCTATAATGTAAATGTGGAAGTATGTCCGATACCCTCCAAAGTCCGGTGTACTCAAGTTGCCAGCTTCTGTACAGCTGCATCTTGGTCGATCAGTTTTGCAAGAACTGGAGACTAACTCTGGATGAACGAATCAATTGTGTTCAATCTAATAGATTTTGTTATCTAATCCTGGCTCAGTTGATTAGGGTCTCGAAATGCATCCAGAATTCATTCAAAATTAGGTTATAACACAAATATTGATTAATTGGAAATATGAGTGTAGTATCTTATAATATACTTGAATAGCCAACCTAGATAAAAAAAAGTCTAAATTATCTAAATTGTCGCTTGTTTAACCGAACCGTCTTTATTGATATTGACAGTCTGAACCTACAGAATCGTGTTTTTCTGTTTTCGAAACTTTTAAAATTCGAAATAGTATGATAGGGCCTATGATTTGTATATTTAAATTTTCATAGGACAGAGTTTGAACGCACCTTCACCAGTCACTCTATCACAGAGTAAAGCAGGGAGGCGACCTGACCGACGTCTCTCACGAGCGTAGACTCGGATCCGACCTGGGCTGGTGAACCAAAGTCCTCCGTGCCCACCTTCACGTGGTGCGGACTGTTGGTACCCTTCCAATGGAAGTACCCTTCCAATGGAGGGGGGACGAACGGGCACGGCAGGCAAAACCAGGGGAAGGCAATGGCAAACCACCCCTGTTAATATGCCAAGAAAATCGTCATGCGACACTTCAAACCGCGCCGATCGTCGCTGATGGTTGGACTCCCAGGCCGGAGCGCTGATGGGACTCCCAGGCCGACACGCGACTCAAGGGCTACTAGTACTGGGGAAGTAGCAAGACGGCAATGGAGACGGTGTTTCATGGCGATCGCTAGGGCTCCTAGAGCCGACAGCACAAACAAAACCGAACACATGGTCTTCGCTGTGAGTCATCAACAAGTCTCCTGCCGCTGTCTCCTCGACGTCTCTCCGCATTCGACAGATCATGACCTAGTTCTCCTTCGGCTGTCCTCTTGGTTTGGAAACTGCTCTACTCTGGTCCCAGTCTTACTTGTTCATTCATCCATTTCGAGGATTTATATAGCGCCCTTCAAGGTATCTGCTCAGAAGCGCTCCAGAGCCAGCCCCGGCTAAATAGGACAGTCTTAAGATTGCAGTAAAACGTGACAGAAAGAACCATAGGCGACAAGCGCAGAGCCAGAGGAATCCCAATCCAGACCAGGGCTGTAGTCGAGGGTATACGCGGATATACAGCGTATAGTCACCTCTAGAGAAATTTCAGAGCGTATACTCATGTCTCTAGACGAGGGTATACGCGGGTATACAGCGTGTACTTACCTCTCTACAGACCGTATAGCCACTGAGCAATAAAATTTTGAGAAAAAAGAGAGGTTTTGAAAGGTTTTTAGGGCGAATGACTAAAAAAAGG
Organism: Allolobophora icterica; assembly: GCA_963556255.1. Taxonomy (NCBI): domain Eukaryota; kingdom Metazoa; phylum Annelida; class Clitellata; order Crassiclitellata; family Lumbricidae; genus Allolobophora; species Allolobophora icterica. The sequence continues at coordinate 15,726,348 of OY744608.1, forward strand.
TCATCAACTTTTTCAGAGACGAAATCGTAAAAAGTCGTAAAATTTTCAGAGAATTGCTAAAAGGTCTAGAAATTTTCTTAGACGAATTCCTAAACAAGGTCTTCACATTTATTTTAGGGTGACACCAGCCCTAGTGACGCCGCTGCTCACCGGTAGCGTACGTGTACTCACCTCAAATTTTACCACTACAGCCCTGGTTACAAGCTTGATTACTGCAGTTCGCTTTCCGTTAAGCTTTATTCTCCCAAATCAAGGGAATTCATTTAATTTTACACCGCTTCATTCGCTTGACATTCTGATACGGATTCAATTAGGAATTCCTTAACTCGCTTACAACTGTGCGTTACTCGCAACTCACCTGTCTAACTCAGTTGCATCCATTCAGCTTTTAAATAGTTTGCTGCATATCTTACACATTATCCTTCGTCTGATGAACAACTTTATACTTGAATTTTGCTGATTCCTTGATCAACTATCATCCCTATCTAGTCTTAGTTTCACTTAGTCTATCTGTCTGTCATTATTTATTGCTGTCCACTCAAAATTAGAATCCCACCAGTTTCCCTCAGCCTAAAATAAAATGCCCCGAAAAGTCTCCTCTGTCGACTGTCTTCCATTTTCCTTTCGGGTTTCCCAGCAGGACTTCTATTATTTCTGCACCGTTCTTACTTCACGACGCGCTAATGAATGAACTAACTCTCACTCTACCTGATCAACTGATCAACGGAACAACTTTATTTAGTATGCCAAAGCTGAAACAAAATGACATCATAAGTAAATGGGCCTCTGTAGACGCTCGAGTTTACTTGAAAACTGACAGCTTGTGTAGTTCGCGACATGCGTGCTTCTATTTGTTACAAGTCAATTATCTCGTAACAGGCTGTTTGTGTCAACAAGATTATCGTCTTTAAAAGGAATATATTATATATATATTTTATATATTTTTAATATATTTTTAAAAACGCAGACAATTGTACATAAAAATTCATTGTAAGTAAGTTTTAGTTCCATTGTGACATGAATATAATATAATAGTATATAATAGTTAATATAATATAATATATAATATATTATAATATAATATATTACATTCTCCATTGCTTCATATATATATATATATATATATATATATATATATATATATATATATATACTAGTGTATTTTCCCGTCATAATTATGACGGCAGTATATAGTGTTAGAGTATTTGCCCGCCATATTATGACGTCATATTATAGGCCTATATGTATCGTTGGTTATCGCCGTCGTCAAGACCACCGTCGTCAAGACAACCGGTTTATGTTTCACAATAGAACAGAAGCCGTTTGTGACGTAGCGTCCTCCGACAGACAAATTTGCATATAAGGAAACTATATTAATAAATATATATATATATATATATTCGTCTTCAGGTAACTTTCAAGTTGTTTCAGATGGTTTCTTTCAACGCTTCTGCATGGTCACAACGCAGCCCTCTCTATTCGGCGGAATCTATATGAATAATACCTAATGACGTCATAATGCACTTCATTCTTCTCTATCTACATAAAAATGACGTATATGCTCCAAATATGACGTATATGCTCCAAACATATGACGTATATGCTCTGATATATATATATATATATATATATATATATATATATATATATATATATATATATCACCTTGTCACCTTGTGCTGTCAACTCCTGGAGCTCTAGCGATCGTCATGATAAACATTCTCCATTGCTTCCTATTCGAAGTCAGGTCCCTTAGTGCTTCCAGATTCATGCCAGTTACATCATGAATCTCATCCATCCATTTCTTCCTTGGTCGACCCCGTCTTTTTTCCCCTCACCACAAGCCAACATCATTTCCTTTTCTAGCCCATCAGATCGCATAACATGACCAAAGAATCCAAGCTTCAATCTTGTCGCCTTTTGTTTTAATGACTCTTCATTCTCGACACCAATCTCCACTCGTATTGATTCGTTCGTCCTTTTCTCTGTCCATGATATTCTCAACATCTTTCTCCATATCCACATTTCACATGCGTTGACCTTTTTCTCCATGTTCTTTGTCATTGTCCACGACTCACAACCATACAGAACCGTTGGAAAGACTAGGGCTCTCACGAGCCTTTTTTTGTATCTATGCTCACATGCTTGTCCTTCCATATCTTTTCCAGTCCAATCATTGCAGCTTTCCCAATCTCAATCCTTCGTTTTATTTCTGTATCACATTTTCCTTCTTTTTCAACCAATGAACCCAGGAAAGTGAAGCTTTCTACCACCTCTATTTCTTCTCCGTCAATCTCAAAAGTATCCCATTCTGCTGTTGTCATGACTTTTGTCTTCTTTATGTTGAAGTATAAGCCAGCTTTTTCACTTTCTCTCCTTACCCTTCTTATTAATTCTATCAGCTCATCTTTTCTTTTTGCCATTAGTGTTGTATCATCCGCATATCTAAGATTGTTCAATGTCCTTCCCGCAATTTTTACTCCCTTTTTTGCCCCTTCCATTTCCGCCATTCTCATTATTCTTTCAGCATATAAGTTAAACAGGAATGGAGACAAAATGCATCCCTGTCTCACCCCTTTCTTGATATTGAATTGATCAGTGTCTCCGTATTCTGTTCTTATCACCGCTATCTGATCTTCATATAGTCCCCTTAATAGCCATATCAAGTGTTTCGGAATTCCCATCTCAAGTAGGGTTTTCCACATTAAATCGTGGTTAATGCAGTCAAATGCCTTACTATAATCAATGAAGCAGATGTGCACCTCTTGTCCATACTCCCTTTGCCGTTCAATTATCCACCTTAGGTTGGCAATATGGTCTCTAGTTCCTCGGGATTTCCTGAAACCAGCCTGGTTCACCGGAAGTTCCCTCTCTATTGTGCTTTCCATTCTTTTGTGGATTATTTTCAGTAATATTTTACTAGTGTGTGATATTATTGCTATCGTCCTGTAATTTTCGCATTCCCTCGCGTCGCCTTTCTTGAATATCGGTATGAAGATCGACTTCTTCCAATCATTCGGCCATTCTCCAGTTGCTCATATTTGATTGCATAATTTTGTTATTGCTTTTATCATTGCATCGTCCCCTGCTTTTATCAGTTCTATAGGTATTCCATCATGACCCGGCGCCTTATTATCTTTGAGTTGTTTTATTGCCCATTCTACCTCTGCTTCCATAACCTCCGGTTCCTTTTCATACCCTGTAACATCAATTTGCTCTTTTTTGACTCGTTTATCTATACTATATAACTCTTCTGTGTATTCTTTCCATCTTTTCTTCATCTTCTTTTCGTCGCATATTACGTTTCCATCTGCTGTCTTCATTGAGCCCATTCTAGGTGTGAATTTTCCCGTTATTTCCTTTACTTTTGAAAACAATTCTTTAACTCTCCCTTTCCTTCCTTCATCTTCCATTTCTTTGCACATTTCATATATATATATATATATATATATATATATATATATATATATATATATATATATATATATATATATATATATATATATATATATATATATATATATATGACATAAAATTAGACTTCTTTAGAGGAATTTACATTAATAAATAAATAATAATTATTATTTTCGTTATTATTTCAAACCGACAGACGCAGTAAGATTACATTGAAACATGAAAGTACAATCAATATCTTAATTAAACACACGGTTTGGCAGCCATGCAAGGCGCCGCCCTAGAGGGGGTTACGGGAGTCGATCCGCGTACCTTATGCTCTCCTGGCCATGAGTGTTACCACTACTCTATCCCCCTCCCCATAATGGTCAATGTCTCGAAGCGCTACGCTAATATACTAGAGTCTGTGCTACAAGTCAGAGTCTATGAAACTGACGTCATACTGCTGGTTGCGCTCATTAGACACGCAGGAAGAGTCTGTCTAAATGTATGTCTGCGTCTGGCTGTCATCCCTCTGTACAGTCATGACACTGTGTAAACTGTCTGTTTGTGTTTCTGTTTCTCTGTCTGTCGTCAACTCGTATCTCTACAATCTGTTCGTCGGCCACGCTGTTCTATGGCTGATCAAGTGATCTAAGGCAGTGATTCTCAACCTTTTGAGACTCAAGGACCACTTATAAATTTTGTGTCTCGGTCGCGGACCACCACTCAAAATTGTGGCAAAAGAAATTAATACAAAAGAATTTTTGCCATAAATCCGGGTATCATTAGTTTCATGCTCCCATCTAGCCGATTCTAGCGATTGAAATAAAACAAAAATTTTAAAAATTGACAAAATATGCCTGTTGCATATTTTTAATTGTAAAAAAATAAATTGAAGGCCTTGCTCGCGGACCACCAGGCAGATGGCTGCGGACCACCAGTGGTCCGCGGACCACAGGTTGAGAACCACTGATCTAAGGATTAGACACGCGGTCTATTACCAGCCACTATCTTCTTATATAATAGGAGGACTCGATCTGAGCTTTTTCCCTATTGAGTTGATAAATGGGCCGGGGTCGTCCAATGAACATAGGTTATAGGCCTATCACTCGTAATCAAATCTCAGAAGTGTAGGAGATTTAGGTATTAGTAGCTCTCTATCTTTGACCTCCTGGAGCTCGTTGGGTGATCCGGTGTCCCGATAAGGTAAACCTTGACGTGGTAAATTGGTTCAGTTCCTCAGTGAGGATGTTATCAACTGTTTTGTTATCAAAATAGACTATTGTTAATTATCGAACAGTTGTCAAATGTAAAAAATAACTGTAAACTCGTCTATTGTCAATAAAGTTTGTCATATATGAAAAAAATGATAATCTCCTCTAATGACTTATGTAGCACCGTCATAGTAACGTACACAGAGTTGGGTACTGGTTAAATAGTAAATACTATTTAAATAATATTTAAATTGTTAACTATTTACTTAGCTGTTTAAAACAGTATGTAAAAGAACATAATGAAATAGTATTTAAATAGTATGTGCCTATTTACCATTCATACAAAGTAAATAATAAATCACTAGTCTGTAGAGAATAAATTTATAGTTACTTATGTAATATAATTACTATTACTTATATTACTTATATAATTACTTACTTATTATTATTAACAATTTTGATGGGAGTCACGGCAATGTTATTTTTTTATTTTTTTATTCCGGATATTTCTATAGCGCCTCTCGAAGTCAACTACTACTCAGAGGCGCTCCCGACTACAGCATTGGTATACTATGCCGCAATTTTCACGCCGAAGCGCCACGAGCAATTGCGAGTGAAGGACTTGCCCAAGGTCCGTACGCAGCGGCTAGAGTGGGATTCGAACCTGCAACCCTCCGGTGACAAGGCGCCGAACTTACCACTGAGCCACCACGCCCCACTGCTGCCACCTTAAACGAGGTGCTGTTCTCATACGCTTAACCTGGTAGCCACAAGAGATGCTGATATGGCAGCGAATGACGCATCATACAAGAAAAAATATCTAAGCGCAGTGACTAAACCTTCGGCCATATGGAACACGGTTAGCAGCAGCAGCCCCAGGAAGTCTTTTCCTGTATTCATACACATTGTTTCCTTTCTTGTTCGAAAGATGCATACAGTTTCCATAGACGAAGTTCTTTGTACCTTTTGATAACGGCGCATTAGAAGTTATTATCTAAATGTTGATTAGATGGAGGGAGATGTGTACCCTTGATCAGCCTTAGGTTCACGGATAGATAGATGGTCGACAAATCATACACTCATCCGGGCATCCCTTATAATATTTCTGTCTTTATTGAGCGCCATTGTGTATCTAATAGTGATTCAAGGTCTCTCTCTCTCTCTCTCTCTCTCTCTCTCTCTCTCTCTCTCTCTCTCTCTCTCTCTCTCTCTCTCTCTCTCTCTATATATATATATATATATATATATATATATATATATATATATATATATCTCCCTCTCTCTCTCTCTCTCTCTACACAGTAACTGTCTCAGGAGATTCGAACCCACACAATGTGCATTACAAGGCAAGCGATCAACCAAATGACAACCGTCACCGCATGTCGGGTTATTGCACTGCAGTCCTTGACAACCCGGCAAATCAGCCGTACCGGACGTGCATCGAACTACTACTAACTGACCTTAGACGGTCCAGAGCTCAAGTTTTCTTGAAGATGCAGTTATATTCTGTTCAGCGACGGCGTGCGAACTGTCACTCTTAAGCTGATCAACTGTGACCGTTGCAGTTGGGGTTAAAAGGTACGCAAAATGTTTACAGTAGTCGATGTGCCTACTGCAATGTGCACAAAGTTGCAAGCTGAGGCCTAGAATAGAGATTTCCACCCAAAACAAGATGCGATGCTATGACCTAGGTCTAGGCGTGGCTCATTCCTATTAAACTGAACATAGCAGCGTCGTGAATTTTTAGAAACAGTATAATAATAGCCCTATAACTAAGATTTGCTGCTTAAACAAAGGCAGATAGGCAAATATATAAAATGTCCTCGCGATTGACTTCCGTGCTAGTTCTACACTTCTGTGTTTACTTCATATAGCACTGAAGCTGTGAACTTTGTCTCAACCTGTGACCAACTTTTAGAAGGTCATCTGCGGGCCTTTTACAGAACAGCTCAGGCACACACAGACAGCGTGTACGGTCGTAGCATGCATTGCAGAAGATAACCTCGTTCCGTTAGATTTCTCCGGAGACCTACAATCAACAGTTCAACGTCGCTCAACAGGTTGCACCAGTAAGTTATCCTTTAAACAAACTACCACTTGTATTACATTATTACATATATTTCATAGTAGCATTTTTAGTTGGGGCAAATAGAATAAGGTAATGCTGTTACCTTAGAATTTTATAGAAATATATCACGGGGTGTTGAAAGAAGATAGGCCCTAACGTTTCCAGATGTATATATAGTAACGCGATTTAAATTCGTGGAACACTTTATTATCCGCATGAAATATATAGCCTAAGCTTATGTATTAGCAATGTCTTCAAGTACTGGAACGATGCTGAGATTTGAATTACTCTTACATAAATGCTTACATGCCCATATGTACCTATTATGCTTAGATACTGTAGACATTAATGATAAAAACCTGCTTTATTCTGCTTTTGTAGTTTTCAAGTTGTTAGGCGTGACACTTTTAGGAATAGTCTTATATGAACGTGCTGGTGTCGGGAGCGCCTCTGAGTAGTTCCCTTGAAGAGGCGCTATATAAATCTTCGAATGAATGAATGAATGAATGAATGAATAGTTATTATTATTATTATTATTAGGCTGAAAATTTTTTACACGCCCAGTCACACAGAAATGCGAGGCGCATATAGTTGCCTATATCTGTTGACCTGATCTTAGGTCTTCATACCTACATGCTCGAGAGTCATTGTGCTTTGTTGAATGTCGTAAAAAAATTGTAGCCATTATTATCACCATCACAATAACCATAATTGTTATCTCCTCTTCATCATCATCTTCATTTGTACTATATCCTAAGCCTGTTCTGTTTATTCAGAAGCCTGCATCGTGATGATGGATTGTTCTGACCTGGTGACTTGGTTGTTGGTTCTGGTCGCTGTGTATTTGGCTATGCGTAAGATTATCAGTAGGTTGCGCATCGACCGATACACAGACGTCTATGTTCTGATCACCGGATGCGACTCGGGGTTCGGCAATAATGCAGCCAAGCGTTTCGATCGGATAGGGTGCCACGTGTTTGCCGGATGCTTCACGGAGGAGGGGAAGGAAAGTCTGAAGCAGGAATGTTCCGATCGGCTTCACGCCATCAGTCTCGACGTCACGAAGATCGAAAGCATTCAAGAGGCTTACGATTACGTCAAAGCTAACCTTCCGAAAGGAAAAGGTTCGTCATCATCTGGCTGTATTTTCGTTGGAGTTTGATTGAGTTAGATTGGAATCTAGCGGTTTTGTTGATTGAGCGGTTGATTAATTTATCGGTTGATTTGTTAAGGTTAATTAGCTTATTGGTTTACACGATTTCTTTGATTTGCTAGATTTGTTTGGATCAGAAGAATGAATGAAGCAAAGTTTGAATGAATGGTTCGATAAACTGAAGGATAATTGATTTAATGATTTACTGAGTGATTGCTTGGTCGACTGATGAATTTAATGAAATGTCATAGGTATTGTATAACATCTGGAATCACACAAAACAGCAGTGTACCTTGTGGAGACATTTCTTTTCTCTTTCCCATCAATTCGTTGTCATAAAATATTATAAAGTTTATCAAACGCCAAGATGATGATGAGAAATGCGCAATACAATTCCTTAAAGTTATTCTCTGTCTGAGATTTTTAGACTAAGCCTAATTTGACATTTAGCTGAATGAAATGATGAGGGCATTCTTAAAGACATGAAGAAATATTTTTGTGAATGTAGAGCTCAGTTAGTCTTCATCATTCTTGCATTGCTAGACTCAAGTACGCAGAGTTGGGTAAGTTATTATTAAGAAAGCTTATAGAAATATTCACTGTAAACCCATGACAACTTGTTGATGCGTATTAAAATCAACATTGCTTGGCTTCCGTTCGTTACTGACAACTCTGTTTTGCTGCAGGGCTGTGGGGCGTTATAAACAACGCGGGCACCAACTTTAAGCTTGGTCCACTAGAGTGGCTCAATCTCGACGATTATCGTAAAGTCCTGGACGTCAATATCTATGGCGTCATCAACGTCACAATGACGTTTCTTCCACTTGTCAAGAAGGCACGTGGTCGCATCATAAACATGGCCAGCATCATTGGTCGTTTCTCTTTGCCTTTAGTTACACCTTACTGTGTCTCCAAGTTTGGCGTAGAAGCATTCACCGACGGACTCAGGTTTGATATTATTATCAGTATAAATATATATATATATATATATATATATATTATTGTAAGCTTGTTATGGCTTGAGAGTGAGTTTAATGAACTTCAATCGTCAATTTACAAAGTTAGAAATCACGACGAACTCTCTCAACACGAATATTTCAACAAGCTTTTTTAATGATAACATTTCAACAAGAATAACTGTCTTGATAGTATACGCAGAACTCTTCACAAAGCAGACTAACATACCAGAAGAAACATCTAGCAGACGAGTCATAGCCTATGTCTTCTCTAAAACACTGGCTTCTTATTCTTTTTAATTCTAAGATGGTCTCCTAAGAACCATCCCTTTACCGCCTGCAAACAGGTAGAGAAAACACGTATTGCAGGCCCATTCACTCCAATTATCTGTTCCGTAAACCTGTCTGTAAGAAACCTTCCAACCACAGAAAATACGGAGCCATACAGATAACCGAGCACTACACAAACCATCCATAACAGTGATTATCCACAATCACTGCGCCTTACATACATGTATTAAGTAGAAGCACATGATGACAGTTTTACAGGAGTCGAATATAACTGCTTATGCGGCAGCCGACCTACGGCGCCAAATCACGGCCTACTATTCATTTAACCACCGCCGCCGCCTAGCGAGTGGAAGGCAGAATTAACCTTAAATTAACGGCTGTCTACGGGGTTCGATCTTGGTACCTTTAGCTCTTCACGCCAGTGTGTTATCCATTACTCTACGGCGCCAAATCACGGCCTACTATTCATTTAACCACCGCCGCCGCCTAGCGAGTGGAAGGCAGAATTAACCTTAAATTAACGGCTGTCTACGGGGTTCGATCTTGGTACCTTTAGCTCTTCACGCCAGTGTGTTATCCATTACTCTACGGGCCCCCCGAAAACAAGAAGGACCAGCGAACAATAGGCTAACAAATCCATTTTGTTATTGTTCACTCTGTGTGTTTCTGTTTGTCTGTTGTTATCAGTATGATTAATTCTTAAAATAGTGACGATTGTGGTATACATATATAGTATGGCCATTAGGTGGAATTGATTGTGTTAACGACGGTATGATAATAATGATAGTGGCGATATGTCAAAATAGAAACAATGACTTATTATCTGGTAAATTGTAGGCGTTCAGTGCGCCCCTTCGGCGTCAAGGCGGTGGTCATCGAACCTGGGTTCCATAAAACTGCTAGTGTAGCGACACAAATCAAAGGGGCTCGATTCACAGCCGCCTGGGACGGTGCTTCCCCTGCGGCCAAAGAAGAATATGGAGAAGGATTCCTAAAAGAAGGTATACGTATACCCTCCATCTCTCAAGTTTTGCTTCATCTGTCTATCTATCTATCTATCTATCTATCTATCTATCTATCTATCTATCTATCTATCTATCTATCTATCTATCTATCTATCTATCTATCTATCTATCTATCTATCTATCTATCTATCTATCTATCATCTATCTATCTATCTATCTATCTATCTATCTATCTATCTATCTATCTATCTATCTATCTATCTATCTATCTATCTATCTATCTATCTATCTATCTATCTATCTATCTATCTATCTATCTATCTATCTATCTATCTATCTATCTATCTATCATCTATCTATCTATCTATCTATCTATCTATCTATCATCTATCTATCATCTATCTATCTATCTATCTATCTATCTATCTATCTATCTATCTATCTATCTATCTATCTATCTATCTATCTATCTATCTATCTATCTATCTATCTATCTATCTATCTATCTATCTATCATCTATCTATCTATCTATCTATCTATCTATCTATCTATCTATCTATCTATCTATCTATCTATCTATCTATCTATCTATCTATCTATCTATCTATCTATCTATCTATCTATCTATCTATCTATCTATCTATCTATCATCTATCTATCTATCTATCTATCTATCTATCTATCTATCTATCTATCTATCTATCTATCTATCTATCTATCTATCTATCTATCTATCTATCTATCTATCTATCTATCTATCTATCTATCTATCTATCTATCTATCTATCTATCTATCTATCTATCTATCTATCTATCTATCTATCTATCTATCTATCTATCTATCTATCTATCTATCTATCTATCTATCTATCTATCATCTATCTATCTATCTATCTATCTATCTATCTATCTATCTATCTATCTATCTATCTATCTATCATCTATCTATCTATCTATCTATCTATCTATCTATCTATCTATCTATCTATCTATCTATCTATCTATCTATCTATCTATCTATCTATCTATCATCTATCTATCTATCTATCTATCTATCTATCTATCTATCTATCTATCTATCTATCTATCTATCTATAGGCCTATCTGTATCTCTCTCCTATCAGCGCTCATCACGATCACCACAAGAACAGCTATCACGACCACCTGCACTCCAGCACCACCACGCCTACACTGAACATCACACACCATCCCACACCAAAAAACCAACAACAATCACCACCTTCATCGTAACCAACAACACCACTTCAACCATCACCACCACGACCAAAACCACCCTTACCAACACCACCATCAATTGTATACCATCATCACCCCAGTACTCTCATTAAAATTGTCTCAATTCACGATTACCCTCTGTCTAACTAAAATACTCCTACCTTTTCCGTCTTCTTAGACTTTGCAAGTACCCACAATTCATTCTTGTGAGTTATTACAAAGCTGTTTGCGTTAGCCTAGTCAATTCATGCTTACTTAAATGGTCTAACCTCGCCGACTCGACAATCGTTTTCCGTTACATGTCCATCTATTCAAAAGGTCACAGATACGTATTATAGGAGTCTAATGCAATTCCTAAATTCCTAAATCCTAAACCTGGTTGATTGGTATGTTGTTCTATAAAACTGACTTTTTACTAAAAAAAGAATTTTTCTTTGTTGCTTGTTATGCAGCGCATCAGTATATTGTTCGACTGATGAAATTATGGGAATCGGACAGAATCACAGATGTCGTGGATGCCTACGAGGAAGGCCTACTCGGTCGCTTTCCTCGAGCTAGATATCCAGTTGGGAAGGACTGCTTCACGTTCTTCCTCCCAGTTCAGGCCTTACCCGAGTGGCTTGGAGATTGGCTGATAACAATTCTTGCAAAACCCCCAAAGCCAGATGCTCTGAAGTAACCACGCAGGCTTCTATTTCCCGCGAAGCGATTTCTCTGGTACTCAACCACTGGAGGCCAGCTCTGGTCTAACATTTAAACTGGGTTTAGTCGATTGGCCTCTGCTTTTCTGCTCCTGTTTTGTATACTAAGAACTGAAATATATGCATAAGAAATTAGGATTTCACAATGTAAATGTAAACGTGATTCTCCAAAATCCTCTACCTCGGGGTCTACTCGAGTGACATGGTTTCTTCACTGTTTGGTCTGGGTTGCAAGCACTGGAGGTCAGCTCTGGCTTATCATTTCAGTTATGTTTAATTTGCTAAATTCTGCTATCTAATCCTGCCTCAGTTGATAAAGGACTCTAATTTAGTGCCCTACCCTGACTACTGTCAAGAACCAATTTAATCGTTTGCACTTCTTTAATAGATCGCCATTTCACCTCCTCCCATCTCTTACTCGCACATCTCTAAGTGTTCCTTAGAGTTCTTCTCCCCTGACGTCATTCTCCGACACTACATGACTCTAAACCGAAATATATCCAGAGTTCATGCAAAATCAAATTATGCCATTGCCTATATTTGGAAACAACAGTGTAGTAAACTAATTAAAGTAGGCCTACAATGCTTACATAATTATCCTATCTCTAAAACCTTATGGATGTACATTTTTGTCATACCAGAGAATAAAAAATCTAAATCCTCGATGGTAATCATAGCAGTTGACATTTCTGGAGTTTCATAATAGTGTGTTCACAACACTAAATTAACTATTTTAGAACAGAGTGAACATAGGCCTACCTTTAAAGTGTAGTTTAGCAATGCAATTGTTTTTTCTGGTTCCGCGGTTGGAGAATATTCAAGGAAGAGAGAAATGAAGGTTATGTTGTTCTAGGAGGGCTATATAGAGGTCGTCCATTAATTATGTCAACAAAATGGTTGAAAATGGGGGAAGGAGGGGGTTTGAAAAAGTTTGACATTTCTTGACAAGGGGAGGGAAAGCCTCTCTTTGACAAATTGACGGTCAACAATAATTTAATCAAAAAGCAAACATAGATTCGGAAAGTCTTTATGAATAGTCTATTTCTTTTTTATTTGTAATTTAATCAAATGCGATATTTTCTTCGTTTTAAATTATCTTGCTTGTTGTTCCCAGCTTAATGACAAAATGCTCTGCATATTCTCTTAAATGCAAATATTCTTGGTTCTTTTCGAAAATCTAATATTTCAAGTTTCTTTTCGATGAAAAGATTTTTTTGTAAGGGGATTTGGTTTGATATAATTTTATTAAGGGGTCCTTGAATGTTTGACAGTAACACTGTTGTTAACAAGGGGAGGGTTAAAAAACAGCCTAAAATATTTTGACATAATTTATAGACGACCCATTTGACGGAACGACAAAAGGAAGCGATAGGTGCCTACAGACTATTACAGAGGGACTATTAGATAACTTGCAGATGACTTAAAAGAGGTTTTCATTTCCATTCGTACACCTATCCCAACTTCAACTTCAGCTTCAGCTCCTGGACACAGGGCAGTGTTTTCGCAGGACTTGCCCGTTTACTTCCCAGCTTACGCCTCTACCAAATTATACTGCTTGGTGACAAGGGAACGTGATCACGTGTGGGCAAAGAACTTGCCTGCGATCGATCATTACACAAAGTCGAACCCGCAACCGCATGATCATCGACCAAGTGTGTAACCGATAGATCGCAGTGTCTTACAGTTGAAGCTAGGGCGACGAGATATTGGGATCTGAGGCGTTATGGTTAAACAGATCAGAGTCGTTGAATTAAGAACGTTTGTGCGTCACATGTGATCCATCTCTGGGTGACACAACCCTTGTGACACGACGCAGGGTTCGTGAATAGCTGGTGCCCTGCGCTTAGCGTAGAGTAGCGCTTTAGAAATTTGGAACTTACAATTACGCTTACCATCCCTTGAGCTCAGAGGCATAACTTTGCAACTACAACAGGATAGATATCTCGTCGTCGTCATTATCATTAACATCAACGTTCGGCCTATAATGTGTAACTCGTCTAATCGTCGTGACTTTTGACTTCAACCTTATGCTATGAACAGTTCGTCCTTTGAAAATATATTCCTCCCTCCCACTCTACCTCGCTCGCTCTCTCTCTCTCTCTCTCTCTCTCTCTCTCTCTCTCTCTCTCTCTCTCTCTCATCTCTCTCTCTCTCTCTCATACTCTCTCTCTCTCTCTCTATCTCTCTCTCTCTCTTCTCTCTCTCTCTCTCTCTCTCTCTCTCTCTCTCTCTCTCTCATCTCTCTCTCTCTCTCTCTCTCTCTCTCTCCCTCATTCATGTTTGCCATTATCAGTTGTTTCCTCAGTCTGTGACCCGCTTTTGAAAGTAATCAGTTATACTGCAGCTTAGACAGCACAGTGAACACGAACATGGTCCACGGTCGTTGCACGTGGATCCTAAGATAATCGGATTCCGTCAGATATCTCCGGCAAATAATATTACACTCCGAAGTTCAGCGACCATCAAAAATAACATCAACAACAACAGTACATCAAAGAAAAACTTATGTTTATTGGGAATTTTAGAATTGTGCATCAACACGTTAGCAACCGTTGTCAGTATAATTTACTGGTTTAAAGCAATTCGTTAAGTCAAGCATTCAGAGGACTTATAATAGTCTTATATATCGCCCCTCCAAGATACCTACTCAGAGACACTCGCAGCCCAACTTCAGCGATAAAGAAACAGTTTTCAGATGTTTGTATATTATATACAGTATATATGGCATAGAGGTGAAACTTGTTTACACAAGCAAAGGTCCAAGGATCAACATTTATTCCACTTAAATCCAACTTCAACCCAACATAAAATATATTTTCTGTGCAGCTTGAGTCGCACCTGTTCATATCACTTATAAGATTACACGTGCAACGCTTTAAGTAGAGAACATCGTGATTTATGCATATCACCCACTTGAAACTTCTGCACTGCTACTGCCGTGGTCAAAACCGTCTGACAAGCCAATAGCAAATTCGCTCTGGCGCTGACAGCAGTTGCTACCGTTTGAAATTCATTTCTGTCTGTTTATCGCTTTGTCTGTCTCTCTGCCTGTCTCTGACTTGTGTCTCTTTTTCTCTCTGTCTACATCTGTCTGTCTCTGTCTGTCTCCTGCTGTCTTTGTCTGTCTGTCTGCTGCTGTCTTTTCTGTCTGTGTCTGCCTGTCTGCCTGCCATGAATTGGGCACACATAATTCTATTCGTCTGCATCTGTCATGAATCTGTCTGTCTGTCTGCCTGTCTGTCTGTCTGTCTGCCTGTCTGTCTGTCTGCCTGTCTGTCTGTATTCCTGTCTGTCTTCTTCTGCCTGTCTGTCTGTCTGCCTGCCTGCCTCTATCTGTCTGTATTCCTGTCTGTCTGTCTGCCTGTCTGCCTGCCTGTCTGTCTGTCTCTGCCTGCCTGTCTGTCTGTCTGTCTGTCTGCCTGTCCTGTCTGCCTGTCTGCTGCC